>OX637477.1:22083896-22735814 GCA_951800055.1 Cenopis cana | reverse complement strand
GATGCTGTGCAGCGAGAGATCCACCGTCTGTATTTCAGTCGCAAGTGTGCGACGCTCCACGGCCCAGCGAACACAGTGCTCCAGTGTGTGCTGGGCCGTGTCATCCCCTTCACCGCATTCGTGGCACATTGGGCTCCCCTCCCTACCTATCTTGTGCAGGTAATGACCAAAGCATCCATGCCCGGTCATTACCTGCGTCAGTCTGAAAGTCACTTTGCCGTGACGCCTCTCTAGCCAATCGTCGAACGACCCGAGGAGTGCCCCTATGGTGCGGATTCCATAGGGGGAGTCCTCGAGGTCGCTCTTCCACCTCTCCCGGAGTCTGCGCTCCGTTTGTTTCCTGGCCGCCCTTACTTCTTCGGGAGCGGGAAACTCCCCCGAAGCCCTCCATCGTACCCGCTCCCGATGCGCCTCTGCGAGCATCTCTGCATCCATTTCCCACGGGGGAGTGCCCGCTAGGGCACACGCCGCCGCCCACGCCACCGTGACGTAGGCCCTGCAGATACGGATGGCCACCACCCTTTGTGGCCTCCTTAGCAGGGCTTTATTCGCCGTGCCTAGTTTATCCGCCCAGATTGGGGCCCCGTAAAGGGCCATACTGCGGGCTACCCCGGCATACAGGCGCCGGCACGCCACGGAAGGCCCCCCCACGTTGGGCAGCAGTCTGCCGAGGGCCGAAGCAGCCGCCACGATTCGGGGGGCGAGTTGGCGGAAATGCTCCCCGAAGTTCCACCTCCGGTCCAGGATGAGACCCAGATACTTAATGTGGGGCCTCATCTGGACCCTCTCCCCACTGACCCTTAAGGAGGCTCCTGCGGGCGGCCGCCACCCCCTTCCCCCGAACAATATCGCCTCCGTTTTGGGGAGGGACACCTTTAAACCCAGCATCTGGATGCGGGTGATTACGAGTTCCGCAGCCACCTCTGCCCTCCTTAGAGTAGCCTCCAGCCCGGACCCCCGGACGGCAACCATCGTGTCGTCCGCATAGCACATGATCGCCATCCGGGGAAGGAGGACACCTCGGATGGCCCAATCGTACCCCAGGTTCCATAAAAGGGGGCCAAGTACGGACCCCTGGGGCACTCCGCAGGCCATGAGCCTCTCCCTCTTACGCCCCTCTCTGTCCTCGTAGAGCACTACCCGTTGTGTGAGGTAGTGCTCCACGATGCGCCTCAGGTACGGGGGCACGCAATGGTACCTGAGGGCCTCCCCAATCACCGAATATGGGAGGGAGCCGAACGCATTCGCGATGTCTAATGACACCGCGATCACTCCCTCCCCCCTCCCTGCCGCCTCCTCCGAAAATCCTCTTAGGGCCCCCAACGCGTCCATACAGGACCGCCCAATTCGGAAGCCGAACTGGCGGTCGCTTACGTTGGGGCCAGCGTCGTCTAGGTGTTGGACGATACGGGAGGCGAGGATACGTTCTAGTATTTTCCCCGTCTCGTCCAACAACACTATAGGTCTCCACCCGGTTGGGGAGTCTGCCGGGCGACTCTCTTTCCGGAGGAGGCACAGTTTCCCTTCCTTCCAGCACTGTGGGAACCGCCCTGCCTCCAGACACTCGTCATATAGGTCCTTTAGGCGGCTCCCAAGTTCCCCCAACGCGAGCGGCAGGATTCGGCCGTGTACGCCGTCTGGGCCTGGGGCCTTTTTGCATGCCCTCAGACGGTGCACTGCCCACGTGATTTCCGCCTCCGTAATGGGAGTTACCTCCACCGGCCCTTCCTCCCGCGGCTCCGACATCACCGGTGGAGCAAACTCGGGGGCAGGCGGGAACAGCCCCTCCACCACCCGTGTCAAGAGCTCCGGATGGAGGGAATCCATGGTGGGGCCATTGCGCATTTTATTGCGCACAACCTTGTAGGGCCGCCCCCATGGATCCCTGTCCAATGTGGCCAGGAACGCCTCATGTGCTGTGTCCTTGGCTCTTGCGATTGCCAGACACAGGGCCTCTTTCGCCTCTTTCAATGCCCCGTGTAAGAGCTCCTCCTCTTCTGGGGTGTGCCTTCGCCGCCGGCATCGGGTGTAACTCCTACGGGCGCTATTGCATATGAGTCGGAGAGCCGCCACCTCCTCCGACCACCAGTAAATTTGGCGTTTGGCCCTCGGCTTCCCGGCTCTGCGCATACTGGCATCGCAAATCGTCTTGAGCGAATTCCTAAAGTGGAGCGCCTTCTCATCTACCCCCCAATGTTGGTCCGCAGTCTGCCCCCATCTTGCCTCAATCATGGCCGCCTCCTTCGCGGCGTCCCTGTCGAGGGTGCCCAGGCTCCATTTCGGGAAGCCATCCCTCTGCCTTTGCCCTCTGTCCGGGTTGGCTGGTTGGATCCGCCCAGCCTCGGAGACCCTCAATCTAATATATAAGTGATCAGAGAGGGTCTCCACGTCCCCCAGGACACGCCAGTCATTTATTCGCGCGGCGACGGCAGGAGTTGCAAACGATACGTCCACGATGGACCCCCCCTGCCGGCGCACGCAGGTCTCGGCCGTGCCCCGGTTTAGAACTTCCAGCCCCAAACCAGTCACCCAGTCCCAAAGGACCTCTCCCCTAGGATCTGTCCTTGGGCAGCCCCACGCTTCACACTTGGCGTTGAGGTCCCCCAACAACAGTACTGGTGCCGGCGCTGCACCAACCACCACCCTTTGCAGCTCCTCTAAAAACCGTTCGAAGGCAAACAGCGGACGGTTGGGAGAGAAATAAGCTCCAATGAGCACTATTCCCCCCCAATCGACAGCCACAAACCCCCGCCCACTTCTTAATTTAGTTAGAGGCGGGTGATTGCCTACTGGTGGGACAACCACCGCCACCAAACCGTCCATATCTCCAGCCCAGTTGGGCTGAGGGGGGACGAAGTACGGCTCCGCCACAACTGCAACACCAATGTCCCATTCCGCCATGTGCTGGATTAAAAGATCTTGAGCACGGGCACAGTGATTGGCGTTGCATTGTAGAACCTCCAAATGCGCAGTGGGTCTTACTGGCATTGGAGGTCCATACTTTGCCCCTCACTCGCATTCCCGGAGGTCCTTCTGGAGGGCTCCCTTCCTTTGACATTTGGGGGGGCACAGGATGGTCCCCCCATGATGTGTCCCGCTGCCAATTTTGCCTGATGGCACACCGCGCACCACGGAGTGGCATTGCACTCATTTGCGGTGTGCCCCGACTTACTGCACCTGAAGCAGGAGCCGCTCCTATCCACCGGGGACGGACACATCGCCCTAGTGTGGCCTGTCCCCATGCACTTGTAGCAACGCATAGGTAACGGCTCCAATGCCTCCACCTGTGCCGCCGTCCAGCCCAACATCATGCGACCCGCCGCCACTATAATCTGGGCCACAGTAACTGGGCACCTCACAATTACGGCCCCAGTCCCGTTGCCCCCCCATCTAATTTTGCCCACTTCAATTTGGGCTTCAGAACATTTGCCCTTAGCGGCCACCTCACTTCGGATGCGGTCCGAGGTCACCGACTCATCGAATCCGTGTATACGGAGCTCCGCCTTTTTCACTGGTCTGGTGACCTCGGCCACTTCCCCAATGAGGCTGCGCAGTCTTTCCGCCAATTCATCGGCCAATGGTCCGCTCTGGGCCCCGGGGACCTCGATAATGCGCGCTCCTGTCGCCGTTTTGCGCACTTTAACTTGTGCGATGCCCAGCTCCGCCAGCTTGATGGTGGTCGCCTTACCCATAATTGTTAAGTAGTCAGTGTCAGCCTCTGGCTTCAGGGTGACTACTACCGCCGCCGATGTGGGTGCAACCAATTTGGGAGGCGCGGGCTTTTTTACAGGCTCGGGCTTCGCCACCTTCTCAGTTGGTGTTTGGGACGGCTTCTTTGATTTGCCTCCTTTCACGACCTCCGTCCACTCGTTGACACGAGGTTGCGGTCTCGGCGCCGGCGTCGGGTCAGGTGTCGACACGGCCGTCTCGGAGATTCCGTCTACCTGTGGTGTGAGCACTGCAGCCGATTTGGCAGCGGGCGTTTTCTTCGTTTGTGAGCCCTTCTTCTCTTTCTGCGCTACCTGGCTGAACGAAGGTTTTGCAGTTTCGCCTTCTTTAGCCTTAGCAGCCCTATTGTCTGCAGCCAGTGAGGGCCTCAGGATAGGTTCCGGAGGGAGCCTGCTCTCAATGTTGCCTATTCGGGCATCCATCATTGCCCCTAACGAGACGAACATGTCCCTCTTGAGCTCTCCTAGGCGAGAGTCTAGGAGGATACCCAGATCTTGCAGAACGTTGGCTGCACCGTCTGCACCCCCCGTGGATTGCGGGGTTGACTTTCTCTCCGAGAAGGCAGTGCGCAGAGCCTTTACTTCGTCCTGGCACTGCTTCAGTTGTTCGCCCATTCGTTTGTTGTCCGCTCGTAGTGAGCGGACCACTTCTGTCTCCTCGAGACCTTCGCCGACCTCCATCAATTCGCGGCATAAGGCGTTCATCCGTCCCCGAATGTCACCCTTAATGTTCGTGCAGCGCGCAATTTCGGCTAGCAAGGTCTGGGCGCTGTCCTTTACTTTCTCCGCAGGAGCAGGTTGGCATAAAACCGGCTCAATTTCGTTGGTCGAAGCAGTCGTTCTTTTGCCGTCTCCCCTCTTCCTTGGTGCCGCCTTTTTGGGAGCAATCTCCTCTGGCTCCTTTAGAAACTCCGGTATTGGGGACTCTAGGAGTTTTTCCCTAGCTTGGCTAAGGCCAGCATAGGCTCCCTTAGGACGCCCCCTCGTCGCGGCCGAGATCTTTCGATCTGGGGCAAGCTCTTCTCCTTCGCTCCCCTCCTGGGAGCCGTCTTCCCTTCTCCTCTTTAACGACGCATCCTGAGCATCCATCCCCTCTACAGTCTTTGTCCTCTCTGCGTTCTCCTCAACCGATGAAAGCAGATCCCTATCGGCATCGACACTGTCCCAAAATTTAGCCCTCATTTCCTTTCCCCTAGTAATGGGCCCCCCAATGGGCCCCCCCGTGTCCGAGTCGGAGTCCGAGTCCAACAGGTAACTCTCCCCCACGTTTTCACCCTCCCCGACCGAGGATCCAGCGCAGCTGTCAAACGACTCCGCGGGTTCCGTCCCCTCTGTCCCCTCTGGAAGGCCCGATTTGTCGCTCTTCCCACTTTCCTCCCGCCCCTCCCGAGGTTGCGCACCTTTTTTTTTGTTCATTTTATGGGTGGGTGGGGACCCATAAAACCATAAAATACACAAAAAACCACTTTCTTGAAAATTTTTGGTCAAGTGCGAGACGGCCTTAATTTACAAACTTAACTTCCGCGATTTTTGCAGCCTCTCCTGGAGGAGCTAGAAAGGCGCAAAAAATTTCAGGGGGTACCTTACGGGGTCCCCTACCTAGCGCTGCTATGCAGCAACCCTTACCTGCAAGGGTTCAGGCGGTACAACCCCAAAAACACGAAAACCAACTTAAGTCGAAAGTTGGCAGCCCCTAAATTAACCTACAGGCAATCTACAAATTATTTTGTAACTCCCGGACGGAGCGTCCTAAAATTACAAACTAAACGCCTAATGATAGTCCTAACCTAGCTTAATCTAACTATGCTAACACGAAAAAGATATATACAACACAGAATTAATTATGAATTTTTGAAAATCTAAAACTAAAAACACAAAACCGCAATGCAAGTTGAAATGAAACTTTAAAGCGCGATATCTTTGGAACTAAGTGTCCAAAAAATACGCGGTAAAAATCCTCCGATACAGGAAAATAAGACAGATTTTACTATGCAAACAGAAACTAAAAAAGACTAACAAAACAGAAGATATGAATTTTTTAATGGCAAAAATGAAAAGTTGAAAAAATTACAAGTTGAAAAATTTAAAAAAGTATAGAAAGACTCAACGCAGATCAATGAAACTTGGCTCAAAAATCGCCCGCAATTAACTTCGTATAACCTCCAAATTTCACCTCAGTGGCCCTTTCCGTTAACCTCAACCTAACCTAACCTAACCTAACCTAACCTAACCTAACCTAACCTAACCTAACCTAACCTAACCTAACCTAACCTAACCTAACCTAACCTAACCTAACCTAACCTAACCTAACCTAACCTAACCTAACCTAACCTAACCTAACCTAACCTAACCTAACCTAACCTAACCTAACCTAACCTAACCTAACCTAACCTAACCTAACCTAACCTAACCTAACCTAACCTAACCTAACCTAACCTAACCTAACCTAACCTAACCTAACCTAACCTAACCTAACCTAACCTAACCTAACCTAACCTAACCTAACCTAACCTAACCTAACCTAACCTAACCTAACCTAACCTAACCTAACCTAACCTAACCTAACCTAACCTAACCTAACCTAACCTAACCTAACCTAACCTAACCTAACCTAACCTAACCTAACCTAACCTAACCTAACCTAACCTAACCTAACCTAACCTAACCTAACCTAACCTAACCTAACCTAACCTAACCTAACCTAACCTAACCTAACCTAACCTAACCTAACCTAACCTAACCTAACCTAACCTAACCTAACCTAACCTAACCTAACCTAACCTAACCTAACCTAACCTAACCTAACCTAACCTAACCTAACCTAACCTAACCTAACCTAACCTAACCTAACCTAACCTAACCTAACCTAACCTAACCTAACCTAACCTAACCTAACCTAACCTAACCTAACCTAACCTAACCTTTTTTTTTTTTTTTTTTTTTTTTTTTTTTGACCCAGAGAAATGCATGAAACTGCATACCAATACGTAACCTAAGGCTCCGGGGGAGAACCAGAAATTACGCATTGGTTATGTGGGGCTCTCCAGTCCAGAAGGGACTAGCCTACCCACTAAAACTCTGGGATGCTGCCCTCTCGTGCCTTAGTGGTGATGCCGTGGGATCGTACATTCTACCACGACATCACCGGCACCTTCGCCCTCGGGCGAACCCTCACCGAAAAAGCACACTGCAGCATGGACAGCGTGCTTTCCCTCACTGGCGTCCCTAATACACCCCCGGGGAGGCCCGGGACCGGCACCAGACACACGGTGTTCCGGTCCCACCCTCAAGGCACCGGGAGGGCAAATACCCCTACCCCGGTGCAACACCGCTACGGGAGGACATACGCCCCTACCCCGTAGCACCCCTCAAGAGGCCGCGGGAGGACAAATGCCCCTACCCCGCAACCACGCCGCATCCGATCCGGTTCTAGGCCCTCTGCCAACCGGAATCGGAGCAGCCACCTCGCAACGGCACAGGTCCCTAGTTACCCTGTCCGCAGTGCCCCCCAAACAGGCTACGGGAGGACAAACGCCCCTACCCCGCCTGTCCCTCGCCGCCGCACCTGGGGAGCCTTGCGACTCCCTGATGCGGAACCCCCCATCCCCCCCGTGTCAGGTTATCGGTAGCATCAGCAGGCGATCACTTAGGGTTCACTAAATGATCACCTGCCGTTGCCTCCAGGGCGCACCGGCCTGGGCTCTTCCCTTTCCCGCGGATCAACCGGATCAAGGGGAATTGGTAGAGCCCAGACACTCGAGGAGGTTACCTGACATAGCGCCCCAACCTAACCTAACCTAACCTAACCTAACCTAACCTAACCTAACCTAACCTAACCTAACCTAACCTAACCTAACCTAACCTAACCTAACCTAACCTAACCTAACCTAACCTAACCTAACCTAACCTAACCTAACCTAACCTAACCTAACCTAACCTAACCTAACCTTTTTTTTTTTTTTTTTTTTTGACCCTGGGAAAATGTGTTTATCCCCTCCGAGCAAGCCCAGAGGGGCACATACCCCCCGGTCGGGGAGACCATGGTGGGGGGTTATGTGGGGATCTCTCCTCCCGTAACCCCCTCCGCTATTCGGAGGGAGGGGAGGAGCCTACCCACTAAAAACCCAGGGGCGTCATCCGCTCTGCCGTTATAGGGGGACGCAATGGGGTCGCGAGCATTCGATCACGACGTCCCCCCGGCTGCCCCGGCCCTTATACCGGGGGCACCCTCGCGCCAAAGGAGGGAGGAATCGGCGACGCTTCGATCCCTCCCCCAGGCGTGTAGGGCCTTACGTGGTGGGTCCCCAGCCCACCGGCCCTACTGGGGGATTTGGCGGTTAACGAATTGTAAGCGCCTCCTCCCCACCCGCCTACGCCGGAGCAGGGGCGTGTCAGCTCTTTCTTCGCGCTCCCGCTCCGCTATCTCTTTTCGAGACATGACCGCCTCACAAAAGGCGGTCGCTGCGTCCCACGACCTCTCGCTGCCCAGCATGCGAGATATTACGCTGTGCAGCGAGAGGTCATCCGTCCTGATTGCTGCCTCCAGCTCCTGCCTCTCCACGGCCCAGGCTGCGCATTCAGCAAGAGTGTGCTGGGCCGTGTCGTCGTCCGCCCCACAATGGTGGCAGGCGGGGGTCTCTTCTCGTCCGATTCTGTGCAGGTAGTGACCAAAGCACCCGTGCCCGGTCACCACCTGCGTGAGCCTATAGGTGAGGCTGCCACCCCGCCTGTCCAACCAACCCTCAAAATTAGGGAGGAGTGCCCCTATGGTTCTAGTGCCATAGGGGGACTCCTCCAGCTGTCCTTTCCAGCGGTCGCGCTCCCTCTCCACAGCTCTTCGTCTTCTCGCCGACACCTCATGCGGAGCCAGGCGCTCCTCACCCGCCCTGGCCGCCACCCTCTCCCTGTGCCTCTCTGCCAGCAGCCCGGCATCCAGCTCCCACGGCAGGCTGCCAGCGAGAGCGCAAGCCGCCTGGAACGCCACCGTGCGGAAACTCCTTGCTATGCGTTGCGCAATCACCCTCTGCGGTCTTCGGAGGAGGGCCCTCGTTCTCTCCGTTAATCTACTCGCCCATATCGGCGCCCCATATAGCGCCATGCTTCTGATGACATTGGCGTAGAGGCGCCGACATGGGGCCCTGGGTCCTCCCACGTTCGGGAGAAGGCGGCTCAACGCGGATGCCGCGCCGACGAGCCGGGGAGCAAGCTGTCGGAAATGCTCCCCAAAGTCCCACTTCCGGTCCAGGATCAGGCCCAGGTATTTAATATGGGCTTTCACCTGTACCGCTTCTCCTCCCACCGGTATAGACTCGTCAGCGCGCAATCGCCACCCTCTTCCTCCGAACACCACCGCATCCGATTTGGCCACGGCCACTCTGAGACCCAGGAGGCTGATTCGGCCCACTGTGAGCTCCGTGGCCACTGCCGCCCTTCTTAATGTTTCCCTCAATTCTTTTCCCCGCACGGCCACCATCGTGTCATCTGCATAGCAGATGGTGATCATGCGGGGAAGTTGCGCACCTCTTATCGCCCAGTCATACCCGATGTTCCAGAGCAGGGGTCCCAACACCGACCCCTGCGGAACACCGGCCTCCATCCTCCTGACCAGGCGACCATTACTGCCGTCGTAGAGCACCACCCTGCCCGTCAGGTAGTGCCCCACGACAGTCCTCAAATAAGGGGGCACCCCATGATAGCGGAGTGCCTCCTTAATTACCTCATAAGGGAGGGAGCCAAAAGCGTTAGCAATGTCCAGTGACACCGCTATGGCCCCCTCCCCTCTTCCCGCAGCTAGGTCACTGAACTCCTTTAGAGTGCCCACCGCGTCAATTGTAGACCGCCCCTCCCGGAACCCAAACTGTCTGTCACTGATGTCCGGGCCTGTGTCCTCCAGGTGCTTGATGATGCGACGGGCAATGATCCTCTCTAACATTTTGCCCGTCTCATCCAGAAGGACAATGGGGCGGTATCCTGAAGGAGAGTCAGCTGGACGACCCTCCTTCCGCAGCAGGCACAGTCTTCCCTCTTTCCATATTTGGGGGAAGTTACCCTCCTTGAGGCAATCGTCAAAGATGCCCCGTAGTCTGAGCCCCAGGTGTTTGAGGGCCACGGGAATAACTTTCCCCGGTACCCCATCCGGGCCCGGAGCCTTTTTGGACCCCCGTAATCTGACGATCGCCCCATGCATCTCTCCGTCCGTTACCGGCGGCACTTCACCCTCGCCCTCCTGGTCCTCTACAGGCACCGACATTCGAGGAGGCACAAACGGCTGGTTCGCCGGGAAGAGGCCCTCCACAATCCTCGCGAGGAGTTCCGGCTCCATGGAATCCATGGGGGGAGCGTGTTTTAATTTATTTCGTACGCATTTGTACGGTCGCCCCCATGGATCCCTATCCAGCGTGCGGATGAATTCCTCGTGAGCCTCGTCCTTTCTTTTTGCGATGGCAACGACTAGGGCCTCCTTTGCTGCTTTAAGAGCAACCAGCAATGCCTCCTCCTCTTCAGCGGTGTGCCTTCGGCGCCTGCACCTGGTGTACTCCCGCCTTGCCGCATTTGCGGTGGTGCGGAGGGCCGCAATCTCCTCCGACCACCAGTATACTTGGGTCTTACCGGGCAGTCGCCTCGTTCTCCTCATTGCAGCGTCACACACCGTAGTTAGTGACGTACGGAAGCGAACTGCCCGGTCTTCCAGTAAATTTGCTGGAACAGTACACCAGGCCTCTATTATCGCCGCCTCTTCCGCCATGTCCCTGTCTAGGCTGGCCAAGGACCATCTCGGAAAGCTTCTTCCCTCCGCCCGACGGCCGACTGGGGCGGCCACCAGGGACTGGGAGACCCTCATCCGTATATACAGATGATCGGAGAGGGTCTCTACCTCTTCTAGGACACGCCAGTCACCTATTCTGGCGGCAACTGCTGGGGTCGCCAACGTGATGTCGACGATGGACCCCCCCTGGTGCCGCACACATGTGTAGGCGCTTCCCCTGTTCACTATAACCAGCCCCATTGTGACCGCCCAATCCTCTAGGGTTGCTCCCCTCGCGTCCGTGATGGGGGAGCCCCATGCAGCGCTCTTGGCATTGAGGTCCCCCATTAGCAGCACCGGCTTTGGTGCCACCCTCCCAATTAGCCTCCCTATTTCTTGTATGTAAGCCTCGAAGGCCGCAAGAGGCCGGTTGGGGGAGAAATATGTACCGACAATCACCATATTCTCCCACCCGGCCGCTACATAACCGGGTCCCCTGTCCAACGGCACCAGGGGAGGGAAGTCACCTGTTGCCGGAACGACTAGGGCCACACTTTCGTCTTGCGCCCCAACCCAATTGGGCTGAGGGGGAACACACCACGGTTCTGCGACCGCCACCACGCTGACGCCCCACTCCGCCATTACCTGCATAAGCAAGTCCTGTGCGCGGGCGGTGTGGTTCGCGTTGGTTTGTAGTATTTCGTGTTGGCGTGGTGGCATTAAAGGTCCATTTGTTCCCTCTCAGCCTGTTCGGCGATTTGTCTGTCATGCCCCTGGGTCCTAACGGGGTCTTGTCTACCTCTCGTGCTCGGGGGTTTGCATGATAACCCCCCCATTATGTGTCCAGCTGGGCGTTTGCCGTGATGGCATACCGCGCAGAAAGGTGCCTCATCGCAGGACGACGCCCTATGCCCCGGCTTGCTGCATCTAAAACACAGCTGTCCCCTTTCCACCTCAAACGGGCATGTGGCCCTGGTGTGCCCCGCTCCCATGCACTTGTAACAACGGAACGGTGTTGGATCCAGGGCCTGGACAGTTGCGCTCGCCCAGCCCACTTTGAGTTTGCCGTCCTGGCACACCTTCTTGGCGGCCACCACAGGGCATCTGACTAGGGTTGAACCCGATCCGTTGTATGCGGCCCGGATGGAGCCCACTCTCACATCGTCTACTTTGCAGCCTCCCTGGGCCGCCACCGCTGCTGCCACTGCCTCCGGGGTGACCGATTCTATGAGGCCCGACACCCTCATGCCAGCCTGTTTAACAGGTCGATACACCCGGGCATCTTCGCCAATGAGCCCCTCTATTTTTTCCTTCAGGCGATCAGCCGCCCTGCCGTCATCCGCGTTTGGGACCTCAATTATACGGGTCCCATCGGCCGTCTTTCGTACCCGGACGTGGTCCAAGCCAATTTCCGATAGACCAAACGAATTGGTTACCTTTGTTAGAATGGAGGCGTATGTGGCCTCCGATTCTGGCTTGAGGGCCACCACTACAGCGGCCGTTGACGGGACCGCCAACCCTCTATTTTTCGTTTTGGGTTTTGTTTGCCTCGCCTGTGCCGTCTTGTTTGCCCTATTTTGGGCCTTTCTTCCGACCACCTGCGTCCAGGTCCCACCCTCCTCGGCGTCCTCCCTAGGCTGGGATGGAGGTTGCGACGATGGAGGTGGCGGGGGGGCCACATTTGGGCGCTGCAGAGGCGCGCGCCGTGGAGCCGGAGGGGCCGGGTTGGGGCCGGGCGTCTGGGGGGCCAAATTCCCCTGGGTGCCCTTTTTCTTCTTTTTTGGCTGCTTCTTTTTTGAAGCAGCCGTCTGTGTGTGACCCGCCGGTGTAGCAGCCTTCTCAGTGGCCGCTGGTGGGTTGACGGACTGAGTGGGCTGACTTGCCGCCCCAGCCGCTCTCCTGTCCGCCGCCAAGGGGGGACGCATTGTCGGCTCCGGGGGGAGACGCTGCGTAATAGCCTCCAAGCGGGCATTCATCATCTCCCCCGTACTGATGATGATATCCCGCTTGAGGTCCTCCCTCATCTCCTCCAGGGCGCTCTTCAGGAGAGCCTGCAGCTGCTCAGCCGATGAGTCCGCTGGAGCCACAGGCTTCCTTTGAGAGAAAGCGGTCCTAAGCGCCTTCGTTTCTGACTCCAGGTGCGCCAGCTGCTCCCTCATGCGCTTATTGTCAGCTCTGAGCGCGCGTAATTCCTCCCCTTCCTCCCGACTTTGTAGGTCATCCATGACCTCCGCAATGTCCCTGAGGGCAGAGTTAATTTTACCCACTACTCTCCCACTCAGATTACCCGATTTGCGGACCTCCACCCGCACCGTTTCCGCAGCTGCCCGAATCTTTTCCCAGTGGGCTGCTTCTTCAGTCGTCTTTGATTTTTCTAATTTCTCCTGAGCTGACTGGAGACGGGCACTTCGTCTGCCTCCATTGACCGCCGCATCCAAATTAACGATAAACTCCTCGTCAACGTCCCCCCTTAGGCAGCCCTTCGACTTTGTCAGGCCCTGGTAAAAGCCTGGCGGGGCCTTCTTGAAAAATGCCGCTTTTTTGGGGCACACATCCTCAGCCTCTTCCACATCCTCCATGGCGCGACCTCTTTTGCCCTGTCTTCGGCTAGGCGCCATTTCCACGTATGTCGCCTTCTGGACCTCCTCGACTTCAAAAGAATCCTCTACCTCGGAGTCGGATGAATCCGACAGGATCGTGTCCTTATCTGTTGGACTAAGGCTCCCCTTGTCCCCCCTGTTCGCTGCAATGTCCCTCTCCGTTCCCTCCCTATTGGTGTCCATTTCGTCGATCCTCTCTAACGAAACCCTCGGTTCCCTTAGTAACCCCAGCGCCCGCTGCGCTGTCCCCTCCATGTTTTGGCCCTGAGAAGGGCCGTTTGAGCTTTGGCCCTGAGAAGGGCCGTTTGAGTTTTGGCCCTGAGAAGGGCCGTTTGGGGTTTGAGTTAAAATATCCATATCCTAATCCCACGAGTAGGGGAGAAAAGTAAGACCATCACGACAGAGATCCCCGTTATCGTGATGGCTTTGCCGCAGCGTGTGGCTCTAGGTGGCTGGTAGGCACTCCAGCCGCTCTGAAAAGAGCATCCCTACGCGGCGTCACCTCGCGTAGGGAATTGTGGTTTTTTTATTGGGGTTTACTCCCCTTGGCCCGGCCAATTAAGGCAAGGCCCCCGGTCCGCGCGCCGACTGGCTGGCATCTCTCGTATCCCCATAACGCCAGCGATGGGGGTCGCTGAGAGAATGCTGCGGATAACGGTGTGCGGGAGACCTGGCGTAGGCCCCCCTGGTAGTTCGGTTAGGAACCACCCCCCCCCCCCTTCCCCCCCCGGTGTCGGGTTATTGGTAGCTCCGGTAAGCGATCCCCAGGATCACTTACCGTAGCCTCCAGGGCGCACCAGCCAGGACGCTTCCCTTCCCTGCGGATCCGCGAGGATCCAGAGGGATTGGAAGAGCCCAGACATTCGTGGAGGTTACCCGACCTAGCGCCCCAACCTAACCTAACCTAACCTAACCTAACCTAACCTAACCTAACCTAACCTAACCTAACCTAACCTAACCTAACCTAACCTAACCTAACCTAACCTAACCTAACCTAACCTAACCTAACCTTTTTTTTTTTTTTTTTTTTTTTTTTTGGACGGTGTGAAAATGCATTACGCATACCCCCGGCCCGGGGAGGGACTTACGGGGGTTATGTGGGACTCTCTCCCCCCGCAACTCCCTCTGCTAGCCAGAGGGAGGGGAGGAGCATACCCACTAAAAACACACCGGCGTCACCCGCACTGCCGTTAAGGGGGCGCCATGGGGTCGCGAGCATTTCAACCGCGACGCCCCCCGGCGGTCCCGGCTTACTCGAGCCAGGACACCCGCGCCAAGGAGGGGAAGGTCAGCGACGCGTGACCCTCCCCCCAGACGTGTAGGGCCGTGCTGTGTGGGTCCCCAACCCACCAGCCCTACTGGGGGAGGACGCGGCCAGCGGCTGCGAACCGTGCGCGCCCTCGACCCCTCCGTCTGCGCCGGAGCGGGAGCGCATCTTCCCTTTCTTCGCGCTCCCTCTCCGCGGCCTCCTTCTGCGAGATGATTGTTTCGCAGAAGGAGGCCACCGCTTCCCAGCATCTCTCGCTGCGCAGCATGGCCGCCACGATGCTGTGCAGCGAGAGATCCACCGTCTGTATTTCAGTCGCAAGTGTGCGACGCTCCACGGCCCAGCGAACACAGTGCTCCAGTGTGTGCTGGGCCGTGTCATCCCCTTCACCGCATTCGTGGCACATTGGGCTCCCCTCCCTACCTATCTTGTGCAGGTAATGACCAAAGCATCCATGCCCGGTCATTACCTGCGTCAGTCTGAAAGTCACTTTGCCGTGACGCCTCTCTAGCCAATCGTCGAACGACCCGAGGAGTGCCCCTATGGTGCGGATTCCATAGGGGGAGTCCTCGAGGTCGCTCTTCCACCTCTCCCGGAGTCTGCGCTCCGTTTGTTTCCTGGCCGCCCTTACTTCTTCGGGAGCGGGAAACTCCCCCGAAGCCCTCCATCGTACCCGCTCCCGATGCGCCTCTGCGAGCATCTCTGCATCCATTTCCCACGGGGGAGTGCCCGCTAGGGCACACGCCGCCGCCCACGCCACCGTGACGTAGGCCCTGCAGATACGGATGGCCACCACCCTTTGTGGCCTCCTTAGCAGGGCTTTATTCGCCGTGCCTAGTTTATCCGCCCAGATTGGGGCCCCGTAAAGGGCCATACTGCGGGCTACCCCGGCATACAGGCGCCGGCACGCCACGGAAGGCCCCCCCACGTTGGGCAGCAGTCTGCCGAGGGCCGAAGCAGCCGCCACGATTCGGGGGGCGAGTTGGCGGAAATGCTCCCCGAAGTTCCACCTCCGGTCCAGGATGAGACCCAGATACTTAATGTGGGGCCTCATCTGGACCCTCTCCCCACTGACCCTTAAGGAGGCTCCTGCGGGCGGCCGCCACCCCCTTCCCCCGAACAATATCGCCTCCGTTTTGGGGAGGGACACCTTTAAACCCAGCATCTGGATGCGGGTGATTACGAGTTCCGCAGCCACCTCTGCCCTCCTTAGAGTAGCCTCCAGCCCGGACCCCCGGACGGCAACCATCGTGTCGTCCGCATAGCACATGATCGCCATCCGGGGAAGGAGGACACCTCGGATGGCCCAATCGTACCCCAGGTTCCATAAAAGGGGGCCAAGTACGGACCCCTGGGGCACTCCGCAGGCCATGAGCCTCTCCCTCTTACGCCCCTCTCTGTCCTCGTAGAGCACTACCCGCTGTGTGAGGTAGTGCTCCACGATGCGCCTCAGGTACGGGGGCACGCAATGGTACCTGAGGGCCTCCCCAATCACCGAATATGGGAGGGAGCCGAACGCATTCGCAATGTCTAATGACACCGCGATCACTCCCTCCCCCCTCCCTGCCGCCTCCTCCGAAAATCCTCTTAGGGCCCCCAACGCGTCCATACAGGACCGCCCAATTCGGAAGCCGAACTGGCGGTCGCTTACGTTGGGGCCAGCGTCGTCTAGGTGTTGGACGATACGGGAGGCGAGGATACGTTCTAGTATTTTCCCCGTCTCGTCCAACAACACTATAGGTCTCCACCCGGTTGGGGAGTCTGCCGGGCGACTCTCTTTCCGGAGGAGGCACAGTTTCCCTTCCTTCCAGCACTGTGGGAACCGCCCTGCCTCCAGACACTCGTCATATAGGTCCTTTAGGCGGCTCCCAAGTTCCCCCAACGCGAGCGGCAGGATTCGGCCGTGTACGCCGTCTGGGCCTGGGGCCTTTTTGCATGCCCTCAGACGGTGCACTGCCCACGTGATTTCCGCCTCCGTAATGGGAGTTACCTCCACCGGCCCTTCCTCCCGCGGCTCCGACATCACCGGTGGAGCAAACTCGGGGGCAGGCGGGAACAGCCCCTCCACCACCCGTGTCAAGAGCTCCGGATGGAGGGAATCCATGGTGGGGCCATTGCGCATTTTATTGCGCACAACCTTGTAGGGCCGCCCCCATGGATCCCTGTCCAATGTGGCCAGGAACGCCTCATGTGCTGTGTCCTTGGCTCTTGCGATTGCCAGACACAGGGCCTCTTTCGCCTCTTTCAATGCCCCGTGTAAGAGCTCCTCCTCTTCTGGGGTGTGCCTTCGCCGCCGGCATCGGGTGTAACTCCTACGGGCGCTATTGCATATGAGTCGGAGAGCCGCCACCTCCTCCGACCACCAGTAAATTTGGCGTTTGGCCCTCGGCTTCCCGGCTCTGCGCATACTGGCATCGCAAATCGTCTTGAGCGAATTCCTAAAGTGGAGCGCCTTCTCATCTACCCCCCAATGTTGGTCCGCAGTCTGCCCCCATCTTGCCTCAATCATGGCCGCCTCCTTCGCGGCGTCCCTGTCAAGGGTGCCCAGGCTCCATTTCGGGAAGCCATCCCTCTGCCTTTGCCCTCTGTCCGGGTTGGCTGGTTGGATCCGCCCAGCCTCGGAGACCCTCAATCTAATATATAAGTGATCAGAGAGGGTCTCCACGTCCCCCAGGACACGCCAGTCATTTATTCGCGCGGCGACGGCAGGAGTTGCAAACGATACGTCCACGATGGACCCCCCCTGCCGGCGCACGCAGGTCTCGGCCGTGCCCCGGTTTAGAACTTCCAGCCCCAAACCAGTCACCCAGTCCCAAAGGACCTCTCCCCTAGGATCTGTCCTTGGGCAGCCCCACGCTTCACACTTGGCGTTGAGGTCCCCCAACAACAGTACTGGTGCCGGCGCTGCACCAACCACCACCCTTTGCAGCTCCTCTAAAAACCGTTCGAAGGCAAACAGCGGACGGTTGGGAGAGAAATAAGCTCCAATGAGCACTATTCCCCCCCAATCGACAGCCACAAACCCCCGCCCACTTCTTAATTTAGTTAGAGGCGGGTGATTGCCTACTGGTGGGACAACCACCGCCACCAAACCGTCCATATCTCCAGCCCAGTTGGGCTGAGGGGGGACGAAGTACGGCTCCGCCACAACTGCAACACCAATGTCCCATTCCGCCATGTGCTGGATTAAAAGATCTTGAGCACGGGCACAGTGATTGGCGTTGCATTGTAGAACCTCCAAATGCGCAGTGGGTCTTACTGGCATTGGAGGTCCATACTTTGCCCCTCACTCGCATTCCCGGAGGTCCTTCTGGAGGGCTCCCTTCCTTTGACATTTGGGGGGGCACAGGATGGTCCCCCCATGATGTGTCCCGCTGCCAATTTTGCCTGATGGCACACCGCGCACCACGGAGTGGCATTGCACTCATTTGCGGTGTGCCCCGACTTACTGCACCTGAAGCAGGAGCCGCTCCTATCCACCGGGGACGGACACATCGCCCTAGTGTGGCCTTTCCCCATGCACTTGTAGCAACGCATAGGTAACGGCTCCAATGCCTCCACCTGTGCCGCCGTCCAGCCCAACATCATGCGACCCGCCGCCACTATAATCTGGGCCACAGTAACTGGGCACCTCACAATTACGGCCCCAGTCCCGTTGCCCCCCCATCTAATTTTGCCCACTTCAATTTGGGCTTCAGAACATTTGCCCTTAGCGGCCACCTCACTTCGGATGCGGTCCGAGGTCACCGACTCATCGAATCCGTGTATACGGAGCTCCGCCTTTTTCACTGGTCTGGTGACCTCGGCCACTTCCCCAATGAGGCTGCGCAGTCTTTCCGCCAATTCATCGGCCAATGGTCCGCTCTGGGCCCCGGGGACCTCGATAATGCGCGCTCCTGTCGCCGTTTTGCGCACTTTAACTTGTGCGATGCCCAGCTCCGCCAGCTTGATGGTGGTCGCCTTACCCATAATTGTTAAGTAGTCAGTGTCAGCCTCTGGCTTCAGGGTGACTACTACCGCCGCCGATGTGGGTGCAACCAATTTGGGAGGCGCGGGCTTTTTTACAGGCTCGGGCTTCGCCACCTTCTCAGTTGGTGTTTGGGACGGCTTCTTTGATTTGCCTCCTTTCACGACCTCCGTCCACTCGTTGACACGAGGTTGCGGTCTCGGCGCCGGCGTCGGGTCAGGTGTCGACACGGCCGTCTCGGAGATTCCGTCTACCTGTGGTGTGAGCACTGCAGCCGATTTGGCAGCGGGCGTTTTCTTCGTTTGTGAGCCCTTCTTCTCTTTCTGCGCTACCTGGCTGAACGAAGGTTTTGCAGTTTCGCCTTCTTTAGCCTTAGCAGCCCTATTGTCTGCAGCCAGTGGGGGCCTCAGGATAGGTTCCGGAGGGAGCCTGCTCTCAATGTTGCCTATTCGGGCATCCATCATTGCCCCTAACGAGACGAACATGTCCCTCTTGAGCTCTCCTAGGCGAGAGTCTAGGAGGATACCCAGATCTTGCAGAACGTTGGCTGCACCGTCTGCACCCCCCGTGGATTGCGGGGTTGACTTTCTCTCCGAGAAGGCAGTGCGCAGAGCCTTTACTTCGTCCTGGCACTGCTTCAGTTGTTCGCCCATTCGTTTGTTGTCCGCTCGTAGTGAGCGGACCACTTCTGTCTCCTCGAGACCTTCGCCGACCTCCATCAATTCGCGGCATAAGGCGTTCATCCGTCCCCGAATGTCACCCTTAATGTTCGTGCAGCGCGCAATTTCGGCTAGCAAGGTCTGGGCGCTGTCCTTTACTTTCTCCGCAGGAGCAGGTTGGCATAAAACCGGCTCAATTTCGTTGGTCGAAGCAGTCGTTCTTTTGCCGTCTCCCCTCTTCCTTGGTGCCGCCTTTTTGGGAGCAATCTCCTCTGGCTCCTTTAGAAACTCCGGTATTGGGGACTCTAGGAGTTTTTCCCTAGCTTGGCTAAGGCCAGCATAGGCTCCCTTAGGACGCCCCCTCGTCGCGGCCGAGATCTTTCGATCTGGGGCAAGCTCTTCTCCTTCGCTCCCCTCCTGGGAGCCGTCTTCCCTTCTCCTCTTTAACGACGCATCCTGAGCATCCATCCCCTCTACAGTCTTTGTCCTCTCTGCGTTCTCCTCAACCGATGAAAGCAGATCCCTATCGGCATCGACACTGTCCCAAAATTTAGCCCTCATTTCCTTTCCCCTAGTAATGGGCCCCCCAATGGGCCCCCCCGTGTCCGAGTCGGAGTCCGAGTCCAACAGGTAACTCTCCCCCACGTTTTCACCCTCCCCGACCGAGGATCCAGCGCAGCTGTCAAACGACTCCGCGGGTTCCGTCCCCTCTGTCCCCTCTGGAAGGCCCGATTTGTCGCTCTTCCCACTTTCCTCCCGCCCCTCCCGAGGTTGCGCACCTTTTTTTTTGTTCATTTTATGGGTGGGTGGGGACCCATAAAACCATAAAATACACAAAAAACCACTTTCTTGAAAATTTTTTTTTTGGTCAAGTGCGAGACGGCCTTAATTTACAAACTTAACTTCCGCGATTTTTGCAGCCTCTCCTGGAGGAGCTAGAAAGGCGCAAAAAATTTCAGGGGGTACCTTACGGGGTCCCCTACCTAGCGCTGCTATGCAGCAACCCTTACCTGCAAGGGTTCAGGCGGTACAACCCCAAAAACACGAAAACCAACTTAAGTCGAAAGTTGGCAGCCCCTAAATTAACCTACAGGCAATCTACAAATTATTTTGTAACTCCCGGACGGAGCGTCCTAAAATTACAAACTAAACGCCTAATGATAGTCCTAACCTAGCTTAATCTAACTATGCTAACACGAAAAAGATATATACAACACAGAATTAATTATGAATTTTTGAAAATCTAAAACTAAAAACACAAAACCGCAATGCAAGTTGAAATGAAACTTTAAAGCGCGATATCTTTGGAACTAAGTGTCCAAAAAATACGCGGTAAAAATCCTCCGATACAGGAAAATAAGACAGATTTTACTATGCAAACAGAAACTAAAAAAGACTAACAAAACAGAAGATATGAATTTTTTAATGGCAAAAATGAAAAGTTGAAAAAATTACAAGTTGAAAAATTTAAAAAAGTATAGAAAGACTCAACGCAGATCAATGAAACTTGGCTCAAAAATCGCCCGCAATTAACTTCGTATAACCTCCAAATTTCACCTCAGTGGCCCTTTCCGTTAACCTCAACCTAACCTAACCTAACCTAACCTAACCTAACCTAACCTAACCTAACCTAACCTAACCTAACCTAACCTAACCTAACCTAACCTAACCTAACCTTTTTTTTTTTTTTTTTGACCCAGAGAAATGCATGAAACTGCATACCAATACGTAACCTAAGGCTCCGGGGGAGAACCAGAAATTACGCATTGGTTATGTGGGGCTCTCCAGTCCAGAAGGGACTAGCCTACCCACTAAAACTCTGGGATGCTGCCCTCTCGTGCCTTAGTGGTGATGCCGTGGGATCGTACATTCTACCACGACATCACCGGCACCTTCGCCCTCGGGCGAACCCTCACCGAAAAAGCACACTGCAGCATGGACAGCGTGCTTTCCCTCACTGGCGTCCCTAATACACCCCCGGGGAGGCCCGGGACCGGCACCAGACACACGGTGTTCCGGTCCCACCCTCAAGGCACCGGGAGGGCAAATACCCCTACCCCGGTGCAACACCGCTACGGGAGGACATACGCCCCTACCCCGTAGCACCCCTCAAGAGGCCGCGGGAGGACAAATGCCCCTACCCCGCAACCACGCCGCATCCGATCCGGTTCTAGGCCCTCTGCCAACCGGAATCGGAGCAGCCACCTCGCAACGGCACAGGTCCCTAGTTACCCTGTCCGCAGTGCCCCCCAAACAGGCTACGGGAGGACAAACGCCCCTACCCCGCCTGTCCCTCGCCGCCGCACCTGGGGAGCCTTGCGACTCCCTGATGCGGAACCCCCCATCCCCCCCGTGTCAGGTTATCGGTAGCATCAGCAGGCGATCACTTAGGGTTCACTAAATGATCACCTGCCGTTGCCTCCAGGGCGCACCGGCCTGGGCTCTTCCCTTTCCCGCGGATCAACCGGATCAAGGGGAATTGGTAGAGCCCAGACACTCGAGGAGGTTACCTGACATAGCGCCCCAACCTAACCTAACCTAACCTAACCTAACCTAACCTAACCTAACCTAACCTAACCTAACCTAACCTAACCTAACCTAACCTAACCTAACCTAACCTAACCTAACCTAACCTAACCTAACCTAACCTAACCTAACCTAACCTAACCTAACCTAACCTAACCTAACCTAACCTAACCTAACCTAACCTAACCTAACCTAACCTTTTTTTTTTTTTTTTTTTTTGACGGTGTGAAAATGCATTACGCATACCCCCGGCCCGGGGAGGGACTTACGGGGGTTATGTGGGACTCTCTCCCCCCGCAACTCCCTCTGCTAGCCAGAGGGAGGGGAGGAGCATACCCACTAAAAACACACCGGCGTCACCCGCACTGCCGTTAAGGGGGCGCCATGGGGTCGCGAGCATTTCAACCGCGACGCCCCCCGGCGGTCCCGGCTTACTCGAGCCAGGACACCCGCGCCAAGGAGGGGAAGGTCAGCGACGCGTGACCCTCCCCCCAGACGTGTAGGGCCGTGCTGTGTGGGTCCCCAACCCACCAGCCCTACTGGGGGAGGACGCGGCCAGCGGCTGCGAACCGTGCGCGCCCTCGACCCCTCCGTCTGCGCCGGAGCGGGAGCGCATCTTCCCTTTCTTCGCGCTCCCTCTCCGCGGCCTCCTTCTGCGAGATGATTGTTTCGCAGAAGGAGGCCACCGCTTCCCAGCATCTCTCGCTGCGCAGCATGGCCGCCACGATGCTGTGCAGCGAGAGATCCACCGTCTGTATTTCAGTCGCAAGTGTGCGACGCTCCACGGCCCAGCGAACACAGTGCTCCAGTGTGTGCTGGGCCGTGTCATCCCCTTCACCGCATTCGTGGCACATTGGGCTCCCCTCCCTACCTATCTTGTGCAGGTAATGACCAAAGCATCCATGCCCGGTCATTACCTGCGTCAGTCTGAAAGTCACTTTGCCGTGACGCCTCTCTAGCCAATCGTCGAACGACCCGAGGAGTGCCCCTATGGTGCGGATTCCATAGGGGGAGTCCTCGAGGTCGCTCTTCCACCTATCCCGGAGTCTGCGCTCCGTTTGTTTCCTGGCCGCCCTTACTTCTTCGGGAGCGGGAAACTCCCCCGAAGCCCTCCATCGTACCCGCTCCCGATGCGCCTCTGCAAGCATCTCTGCATCCATTTCCCACGGGGGAGTGCCCGCTAGGGCACACGCCGCCGCCCACGCCACCGTGACGTAGGCCCTGCAGATACGGATGGCCACCACCCTTTGTGGCCTCCTTAGCAGGGCTTTATTCGCCGTGCCTAGCTTATCCGCCCAGATTGGGGCCCCGTAAAGGGCCATACTGCGGGCTACCCCGGCATACAGGCGCCGGCACGCCACGGAAGGCCCCCCCACGTTGGGCAGCAGTCTGCCGAGGGCCGAAGCAGCCGCCACGATTCGGGGGGCGAGTTGGCGGAAATGCTCCCCGAAGTTCCACCTCCGGTCCAGGATGAGACCCAGATACTTAATGTGGGGCCTCATCTGGACCCTCTCCCCACTGACCCTTAAGGAGGCTCCTGCGGGCGGCCGCCACCCCCTTCCCCCGAACAATATCGCCTCCGTTTTGGGGAGGGACACCTTTAAACCCA
This sequence comes from Cenopis cana, assembly GCA_951800055.1. Classification (NCBI taxonomy): domain Eukaryota; kingdom Metazoa; phylum Arthropoda; class Insecta; order Lepidoptera; family Tortricidae; genus Cenopis; species Cenopis cana. Next base: position 22,712,713 of record OX637477.1, on the reverse strand, counting down.
GCATCTGGATGCGGGTGATTACAAGTTCCGCAGCCACCTCTGCCCTCCTTAGAGTAGCCTCCAGCCCGGACCCCCGGACGGCAACCATCGTGTCGTCCGCATAGCACATGATCGCCATCCGGGGAAGGAGGACACCTCGGATGGCCCAATCGTACCCCAGGTTCCATAAAAGGGGGCCAAGTACGGACCCCTGGGGCACTCCGCAGGCCATGAGCCTCTCCCTCTTACGCCCCTCTCTGTCCTCGTAGAGCACTACCCGCTGTGTGAGGTAGTGCTCCACGATGCGCCTCAGGTACGGGGGCACGCAATGGTACCTGAGGGCCTCCCCAATCACCGAATATGGGAGGGAGCCGAACGCATTCGCGATGTCTAATGACACCGCGATCACTCCCTCCCCCCTCCCTGCCGCCTCCTCCGAAAATCCTCTTAGGGCCCCCAACGCGTCCATACAGGACCGCCCAATTCGGAAGCCGAACTGGCGGTCGCTTACGTTGGGGCCAGCGTCGTCTAGGTGTTGGACGATACGGGAGGCGAGGATACGTTCTAGTATTTTCCCCGTCTCGTCCAACAACACTATAGGTCTCCACCCGGTTGGGGAGTCTGCCGGGCGACTCTCTTTCCGGAGGAGGCACAGTTTCCCTTCCTTCCAGCACTGTGGGAACCGCCCTGCCTCCAGACACTCGTCATATAGGTCCTTTAGGCGGCTCCCAAGTTCCCCCAACGCGAGCGGCAGGATTCGGCCGTGTACGCCGTCTGGGCCTGGGGCCTTTTTGCATGCCCTCAGACGGTGCACTGCCCACGTGATTTCCGCCTCCGTAATGGGAGTTACCTCCACCGGCCCTTCCTCCCGCGGCTCCGACATCACCGGTGGAGCAAACTCGGGGGCAGGCGGGAACAGCCCCTCCACCACCCGTGTCAAGAGCTCCGGATGGAGGGAATCCATGGTGGGGCCATTGCGCATTTTATTGCGCACAACCTTGTAGGGCCGCCCCCATGGATCCCTGTCCAATGTGGCCAGGAACGCCTCATGTGCTGTGTCCTTGGCTCTTGCAATTGCCAGACACAGGGCCTCTTTCGCCTCTTTCAATGCCCCGTGTAAGAGCTCCTCCTCTTCTGGGGTGTGCCTTCGCCGCCGGCATCGGGTGTAATTCCTACGGGCGCTGTTGCATATGAGTCGGAGAGCCGCCACCTCCTCCGACCACCAGTAAATTTGGCGTTTGGCCCTCGGCTTCCCGGCTCTGCGCATACTGGCATCGCAAATCGCCTTGAGCGAGTTCCTAAAGTGGAGCGCCTTCTCATCTACCCCCCAATGTTGGTCCGCAGTCTGCCCCCATCTTGCCTCAATCATGGCCGCCTCCTTCGCGGCGTCCCTGTCAAGGGTGCCCAGGCTCCATTTCGGGAAGCCATCCCTCTGCCTTTGCCCTCTGTCCGGGTTGGCTGGTTGGATCCGCCCAGCCTCGGAGACCCTCAATCTAATATATAAGTGATCAGAGAGGGTCTCCACGTCCCCCAGGACACGCCAGTCATTTATTCGCGCGGCGACGGCAGGAGTTGCAAACGATACGTCCACGATGGACCCCCCCTGCCGGCGCACGCAGGTCTCGGCCGTGCCCCGGTTTAGAACTTCCAGCCCCAAACCAGTCACCCAGTCCCAAAGGACCTCTCCCCTAGGATCTGTCCTTGGGCAGCCCCACGCTTCACACTTGGCGTTGAGGTCCCCCAACAACAGTACTGGTGCCGGCGCTGCACCAACCACCACCCTTTGCAGCTCCTCTAAAAACTGTTCGAAGGCAAACAGCGGACGGTTGGGAGAGAAATAAGCTCCAATGAGCACTATTCCCCCCCAATCAACAGCCACGAACCCCCGCCCACTTCTTAATTTAGTTAGAGGCGGGTGATTGCCTACTGGTGGGACAACCACCGCCACCAAACCGTCCATATCTCCAGCCCAGTTGGGCTGAGGGGGGACGAAGTACGGCTCCGCCACAACTGCAACACCAATGTCCCATTCCGCCATGTGCTGGATTAAAAGATCTTGAGCACGGGCACAGTGATTGGCGTTGCATTGTAGAACCTCCAAATGCGCAGTGGGTCTTACTGGCATTGGAGGTCCATACTTTGCCCCTCACTCGCATTCCCGGAGGTCCTTCTGGAGGGCTCCCTTCCTTTGACATTTGGGGGGGCACAGGATGGTCCCCCCATGATGTGTCCCGCTGCCAATTTTGCCTGATGGCACACCGCGCACCACGGAGTGGCATTGCACTCATTTGCGGTGTGCCCCGACTTACTGCACCTGAAGCAGGAGCCGCTCCTATCCACCGGGGACGGACACATCGCCCTAGTGTGGCCTGTCCCCATGCACTTGTAACAACGCATAGGTAACGGCTCCAATGCCTCCACCTGTGCCGCCGTCCAGCCCAACATCATGCGACCCGCCGCCACTATAATTTGGGCCACAGTAACTGGGCACCTCACAATTACGGCCCCAGTCCCGTTGCCCCCCCATCTAATTTTGCCCACTTCAATTTGGGCTTCAGAACATTTGCCCTTAGCGGCCGCCTCACTTCGGATGCGGTCCGAGGTCACCGACTCATCGAATCCGTGTATACGGAGCTCCGCCTTTTTCACTGGTCTGGTGACCTCGGCCACTTCCCCAATGAGGCTGCGCAGTCTTTCCGCCAATTCATCGGCCAATGGTCCGCTCTGGGCCCCGGGGACCTCGATAATGCGCGCTCCTGTCGCCGTTTTGCGCACTTTAACTTGTGCGATGCCCAGCTCCGCCAGCTTGATGGTGGTCGCCTTACCCATAATTGCTAAGTAGTCAGTGTCAGCCTCTGGCTTCAGGGTGACTACTACCGCCGCCGATGTGGGTGCAACCAATTTGGGAGGCGCGGGCTTTTTTACGGGCTCGGGCTTCGCCACCTTCTCAGTTGGTGTTTGGGACGGCTTCTTTGATTTGCCTCCTTTCACGACCTCCGTCCACTCGTTGACACGAGGTTGCGGTCTCGGCGCCGGCGTCGGGTCAGGTGTCGACACTGCCGTCTCGGAGATTCCGTCTACCTGTGGTGTGAGCACTGCAGCCGATTTGGCAGCGGGCGTTTTCTTCGTTTGTGAGCCCTTCTTCTCTTTCTGCGCTACCTGGCTGAACGAAGGTTTTGCCGTTTCGCCTTCTTTAGCCTTAGCGGCCCTATTGTCTGCAGCCAGTGGGGGCCTCAGGATAGGTTCCGGAGGGAGCCTGCTCTCAATGTTGCCTATTCGGGCATCCATCATTGCCCCTAACGAGACGAACATGTCCCTCTTGAGCTCTCCTAGGCGAGAGTCTAGGAGGATACCCAGTTCTTGGAGAACGTTGGCTGCACCGTCTGCACCCCCCGTGGATTGCGGGGTTGAATTTCTCTCCGAGAAGGCAGTGCGCAGAGCCTTTACTTCGTCCTGGCACTGCTTCAGTTGTTCGCCCATTCGTTTGTTGTCCGCTCGTAGTGAGCGGACCACTTCTGTCTCCTCGAGACCTTCGCCGACCTCCATCAATTCGCGGCATAAGGCGTTCATCCGTCCCCGAATGTCACCCTTAATGTTCGTGCAGCGCGCAATTTCGGCCAGCAAGGTCTGGGCGCTGTCCTTTACTTTCTCCGCAGGAGCAGGTTGGCATGAAACCTGCTCAATTTCGTTGGTCGAAGTAGTCGTTCTTTTGCCGTCTCCCCTCTTCCTTGGTGCCGCCTTTTTGGGAGCAATCTCCTCCGACTCCTTTAGAAACTCCGGTATTGGGGACTCTAGGAGTTTTTCCCTAGCTTGGCTAAGGCCAGCATAGGCTCCCTTAGGACGCCCCCTCGTCGCGGCCGAGATCTTTCGATCTGGGGCAAGCTCTTCTCCTTCGCTCCCCTCCTGGGAGCCGTCTTCCCTTCTCCTCTTTAATGACGCATCCTGAGCATCCATCCCCTCTACAGTCTTTGTCCTCTCTGCGTCCTCCTCAACCGATGAAGGCAGATCCCTATCGGCATCGACACTGTCCCAAAATTTAGTCCTCCTTTCCTTTCCCCTAGTAATGGGCCCCCCAATGGGCCCCCCCATGTCCGAGTCGGAGTCCGAGTCCAACAGGTAACTCTCCCCCACGTTTTCACCCTCCCCGACCGAGGATCCAGCGCAGCTGTCAAACGACTCCACGGGTTCCGTCCCCTCTGTCCCCTCTGGAAGGCCCGATTTGTCGCTCTTCCCACTTTCCTCCCGCCTCTCCCGAGGTTGCGCACCTTTTTTTTTGTTCATTTTATGGGTGGGTGGGGACCCATAAAACCATAAAATACACAAAAAACCACTTTCTTGAAAATTTTTTGGTCAAGTGCGAGACGGCCTTAATTTACAAACTTAACTTCCGCGATTTTTGCAGCCTCTCCTGGAGGAGCTAGAAAGGCGCAAAAAATTTCAGGGGGTACCTTACGGGGTCCCCTACCTAGCGCTGCTATGCAGCAACCCTTACCTGCAAGGGTTCAGGCGGTACAACCCCAAAAACACGAAAACCAACTTAAGTCGAAAGTTGGCAGCCCCTAAATTAACCTACAGGCAATCTACAAATTATTTTGTAACTCCCGAACGGAGCGTCCTAAAATTACAAACTAAACGCCTACTGATAGTCCTAACCTAGCTTAATCTAACTATGCTAACACGAAAAAGATATATACAACACAGAATTAATTATGAATTTTTGAAAATCTAAAACTAAAAACACAAAACCGCAATGCAAGTTGAAATGAAACTTTAAAGCGCGATATCTTTGGAACTAAGTGTCCAAAAAATACGCGGTAAAAATCCTCCGATACAGGAAAATAAGACAGATTTTACTATGCAAACAGAAACTAAAAAAGACTAACAAAACAGAAGATATGAATTTTTTAATGGCAAAAATGAAAAGTTGAAAAAATTACAAGTTGAAAAATTTAAAAAAGTATAGAAAGACTCAACGCAGATCAATGAAACTTGGCTCAAAAATCGCCCGCAATTAACTTCGTATAACCTCCAAATTTCACCTCAGTGGCCCTTTCCGTTAACCTCAACCTAACCTAACCTAACCTAACCTAACCTAACCTAACCTAACCTAACCTAACCTAACCTAACCTAACCTAACCTAACCTAACCTAACCTAACCTAACCTAACCTAACCTAACCTAACCTAACCTTTTTTTTTTTTTTTGACCCAGAGAAATGCATGAAACTGCATACCAATACGTAACCTAAGGCTCCGGGGGAGAACCAGAAATTACGCATTGGTTATGTGGGGCTCTCCAGTCCAGAAGGGACTAGCCTACCCACTAAAACTCTGGGATGCTGCCCTCTCGTGCCTTAGTGGTGATGCCGTGGGATCGTACATTCTACCACGACATCACCGGCACCTTCGCCCTCGGGCGAACCCTCACCGAAAAAGCACACTGCAGCATGGACAGCGTGCTTTCCCTCACTGGCGTCCCTAATACACCCCCGGGGAGGCCCGGGACCGGCACCAGACACACGGTGTTCCGGTCGCACCCTCAAGGCACTGGGAGGGCAAATACCCCTACCCCGGTGCACCACCGCTACGGGAGGACATACGCCCCTACCCCGTAGCACCCCTCAAGAGGCCGCGGGAGGACAAATGCCCCTACCCCGCAACCACGCCGCATCCGATCCGGTTCTAGGCCCTCTGCCAACCGGAATCGGAGCAGCCACCTCGCAACGGCACAGGTCCCTAGTTACCCTGTCCGCAGTGCCCCCCAAACAGGCTACGGGAGGACAAACGCCCCTACCCCGCCTGTCCCTCGCCGCCGCACCTGGGGAGCCTTGCGACTCCCTGATGCGGAACCCCCCATCCCCCCCGTGTCAGGTTATCGGTAGCATCAGCAGGCGATCACTTAGGGTTCACTAAATGATCACCTGCCGTTGCCTCCAGGGCGCACCGGCCTGGGCTCTTCCTTTTCCCGCGGATCAACCGGATCAAGGGGAATTGGTAGAGCCCCGACACTCGAGGAGGTTACCTGACATAGCGCCCCAACCTAACCTAACCTAACCTAACCTAACCTAACCTAACCTAACCTAACCTAACCTAACCTAACCTAACCTAACCTAACCTTTTTTTTTTTTTTTTTTTGACCCAGAGAAATGCATGAAACTGCATACCAATACGTAACCTAAGGCTCCGGGGGAGAACCAGAAATTACGCATTGGTTATGTGGGGCTCTCCAGTCCAGAAGGGACTAGCCTACCCACTAAAACTCTGGGATGCTGCCCTCTCGTGCCTTAGTGGTGATGCCGTGGGATCGTACATTCTACCACGACATCACCGGCACCTTCGCCCTCGGGCGAACCCTCACCGAAAAAGCACACTGCAGCATGGACAGCGTGCTTTCCCTCACTGGCGTCCCTAATACACCCCCGGGGAGGCCCGGGACCGGCACCAGACACACGGTGTTCCGGTCGCACCCTCAAGGCACTGGGAGGGCAAATACCCCTACCCCGGTGCACCACCGCTACGGGAGGACATACGCCCCTACCCCGTAGCACCCCTCAAGAGGCCGCGGGAGGACAAATGCCCCTACCCCGCAACCACGCCGCATCCGATCCGGTTCTAGGCCCTCTGCCAACCGGAATCGGAGCAGCCACCTCGCAACGGCACAGGTCCCTAGTTACCCTGTCCGCAGTGCCCCCCAAACAGGCTACGGGAGGACAAACGCCCCTACCCCGCCTGTCCCTCGCCGCCGCACCTGGGGAGCCTTGCGACTCCCTGATGCGGAACCCCCCATCCCCCCCGTGTCAGGTTATCGGTAGCATCAGCAGGCGATCACTTAGGGTTCACTAAATGATCACCTGCCGTTGCCTCCAGGGCGCACCGGCCTGGGCTCTTCCTTTTCCCGCGGATCAACCGGATCAAGGGGAATTGGTAGAGCCCCGACACTCGAGGAGGTTACCTGACATAGCGCCCCAACCTAACCTAACCTAACCTAACCTAACCTAACCTAACCTAACCTAACCTAACCTAACCTAACCTAACCTAACCTAACCTAACCTTTTTTTTTTTTTTTTTTTGACCCAGAGAAATGCATGAAACTGCATACCAATACGTAACCTAAGGCTCCGGGGGAGAACCAGAAATTACGCATTGGTTATGTGGGGCTCTCCAGTCCAGAAGGGACTAGCCTACCCACTAAAACTCTGGGATGCTGCCCTCTCGTGCCTTAGTGGTGATGCCGTGGGATCGTACATTCTACCACGACATCACCGGCACCTTCGCCCTCGGGCGAACCCTCACCGAAAAAGCACACTGCAGCATGGACAGCGTGCTTTCCCTCACTGGCGTCCCTAATACACCCCCGGGGAGGCCCGGGACCGGCACCAGACACACGGTGTTCCGGTCCCACCCTCAAGGCACCGGGAGGGCAAATACCCCTACCCCGGTGCAACACCGCTACGGGAGGACATACGCCCCTACCCCGTAGCACCCCTCAAGAGGCCGCGGGAGGACAAATGCCCCTACCCCGCAACCACGCCGCATCCGATCCGGTTCTAGGCCCTCTGCCAACCGGAATCGGAGCAGCCACCTCGCAACGGCACAGGTCCCTAGTTACCCTGTCCGCAGTGCCCCCCAAACAGGCTACGGGAGGACAAACGCCCCTACCCCGCCTGTCCCTCGCCGCCGCACCTGGGGAGCCTTGCGACTCCCTGATGCGGAACCCCCCATCCCCCCCGTGTCAGGTTATCGGTAGCATCAGCAGGCGATCACTTAGGGTTCACTAAATGATCACCTGCCGTTGCCTCCAGGGCGCACCGGCCTGGGCTCTTCCCTTTCCCGCGGATCAACCGGATCAAGGGGAATTGGTAGAGCCCAGACACTCGAGGAGGTTACCTGACATAGCGCCCCAACCTAACCTAACCTAACCTAACCTAACCTAACCTAACCTAACCTAACCTAACCTAACCTAACCTAACCTAACCTAACCTAACCTAACCTAACCTAACCTTTTTTTTTTTTTTTTTTTTTTTTTTTTTTTTTTTTTTTTTTTTTTTTTTTTTTTTTTTTTTTTTTTTTTTTTTTTTTTTTTTTTTTTTTTTTTTTTTTTTTTTTTTTTTGACCCTGGGAAAATGTGTTTATCCCCTCCGAGCAAGCCCAGAGGGGCACATACCCCCCGGTCGGGGAGACCATGGTGGGGGGTTATGTGGGGATCTCTCCTCCCGTAACCCCCTCCGCTATTCGGAGGGAGGGGAGGAGCCTACCCACTAAAAACCCAGGGGCGTCATCCGCTCTGCCGTTATAGGGGGACGCAATGGGGTCGCGAGCATTCAACCACGACGTCCCCCCGGCTGCCCCGGCCCTTATACCGGGGGCACCCTCGCGCCAAAGGAGGGAGGAATCGGCGACGCTTCGATCCCTCCCCCAGGCGTGTAGGGCCTTAGGTGGTGGGTCCCCAGCCCACCGGCCCTACTGGGGGATTTGGCGGTTAACGAATTGTAAGCGCCTCCTCCCCACCCGCCTACGCCGGAGCAGGGGCGCGTCAGCTCTCTCTTCGCGCTCCCGCTCCGCTATCTCTTTTCGAGACATGACCGCCTCACAAAAGGCGGTCGCTGCGTCCCACGACCTCTCGCTGCCCAGCATGCGAGATATTACGCTGTGCAGCGAGAGGTCATCCGTCCTGATTGCTGCCTCCAGCTCCTGCCTCTCCACGGCCCAGGCTGCGCATTCAGCAAGAGTGTGCTGGGCCGTGTCGTCGTCCGCCCCACAATGGTGGCAGGCGGGGGTCTCTTCTCGTCCGATTCTGTGCAGGTAGTGACCAAAGCACCCGTGCCCGGTCACCACCTGCGTGAGTCTATAGGTGAGGCTGCCACCCCGCCTATCCAACCAACCCTCAAAATTAGGGAGGAGTGCCCCTATGGTTCTAGTGCCATAGGGGGACTCCTCCAGCTGTCCTTTCCAGCGGTCGCGCTCCCTCTCTACCGCTCTTCGTCTTCTTGCCGACACCTCTTGCGGAGCCAGGCGCTCCTCACCCGCCCTGGCCGCCACCCTCTCCCTGTGCCTCTCTGCCAGCAGCCCGGCATCCAGCTCCCACGGCAGGCTGCCAGCGAGAGCGCAAGCCGCCTGGAACGCCACCGTGCGGAAACTCCTTGCTATGCGTTGCGCAATCACCCTCTGCGGTCTTCGGAGGAGGGCCCTCGTTCTCTCCGTTAATCTACTCGCCCATATCGGCGCCCCATATAGCGCCATGCTTCTGATGACATTGGCGTAGAGGCGCCGACATGGGGCCCTGGGTCCTCCCACGTTCGGGAGAAGGCGGCTCAACGCGGATGCCGCGCCGACGAGCCGGGGAGCAAGCTGTCGGAAATGCTCCCCAAAGTCCCACTTCCGGTCCAGGATCAGGCCCAGGTATTTAATATGGGCTTTCACCTGTACCGCTTCTCCTCCCACCGGTAAAGACTCGTCAGCGCGCAATCGCCACCCTCTTCCTCCGAACACCACCGCATCCGATTTGGCCACGGCCACTCTGAGACCCAGGAGGCTGATTCGGCCCACTGTGAGCTCCGTGGCCACTGCCGCCCTTCTTAATGTTTCCCTCAGTTCTTTTCCCCGCACGGCCACCATCGTGTCATCTGCATAGCAGATGGTGATCATGCGGGGAAGTTGCGCACCTCTTATCGCCCAGTCATACCCGATGTTCCAGAGCAGGGGTCCCAACACCGACCCCTGCGGAACACCGGCCTCCATCCTCCTGACCAGGCGACCATTACTGCCGTCGTAAAGCACCACCCTGCCCGTCAGGTAGTGCCCCACGACAGTCCTCAAATAAGGGGGCACCCCATGATAGCGGAGTGCCTCCTTAATTACCTCATAAGGGAGGGAGCCAAAAGCGTTAGCAATGTCCAGTGACACCGCTATGGCCCCCTCCCCTCTTCCCGCAGCTAGGTCACTGAACTCCTTTAGAGTGCCCACCGCGTCAATTGTAGACCGCCCCTCCCGGAACCCAAACTGTCTGTCACTGATGTCCGGGCCTGTGTCCTCCAGGTGCTTGATGATGCGACGGGCAATGATCCTCTCTAACATTTTGCCCGTCTCATCCAGAAGGACAATGGGGCGGTATCCTGAAGGAGAGTCAGCTGGACGACCCTCCTTCCGCAGCAGGCACAGTCTTCCCTCTTTCCATATTTGGGGGAAGTTACCCTCCTTGAGGCAATCGTCAAAGATGCCCCGTAGTCTGAGCCCCAGGTGTTTGAGGGCCACGGGAATAACTTTCCCCGGTACCCCATCCGGGCCCGGAGCCTTTTTGCACCCCCGTAATCTGACGATCGCCCCATGCATCTCTCCGTCCGTTACCGGCGGCACTTCACCCTCACCCTCCTGGTCCTCTACAGGCACCGACATTCGAGGAGGCACAAACGGCTGGTTCGCCGGGAAGAGGCCCTCCACAATCCTCGCGAGGAGTTCCGGCTCCATGGAATCCATGGGGGGAGCGTGTTTTAATTTATTTCGTACGCATTTGTACGGTCGCCCCCATGGATCCCTATCCAGCGTGCGGATGAATTCCTCGTGAGCCTCGTCCTTTCTTTTTGCGATGGCAACGACTAGGGCCTCCTTTGCTGCTTTAAGAGCGACCAGCAATGCCTCCTCCTCTTCAGCGGTGTGCCTTCGGCGCCTGCACCTGGTGTACTCCCGCCTTGCCGCATTTGCGGTGGTGCGGAGGGCCGCAATTTCCTCCGACCACCAGTATACTTGGGTCTTACCGGGCAGTCGCCTCGTTCTCCTCATTGCAGCGTCACACACCGTAGCTAATGACGTACGGAAGCGAACTGCCCGGTCTTCCAGTAAATTTGCTGGAACAGTACACCAGGCCTCTATTATCGCCGCCTCTTCCGCCATGTCCCTGTCTAGGCTGGCCAAGGACCATCTCGGAAAGCTTCTTCCCTCCGCCCGACGGCCGACTGGGGCGGCCACCAGGGACTGGGAGACCCTCATCCGTATATACAGATGATCGGAGAGGGTCTCTACCTCTTCTAGGACACGCCAGTCACCTATTCTGGCGGCAACTGCTGGGGTCGCCAACGTGATGTCGACGATGGACCCCCCCTGGTGCCGCACACATGTGTAGGCGCTTCCCCTGTTCACTATAACCAGCCCCATTGTGACCGCCCAATCCTCTAGGGTTGCTCCCCTCGCGTCCGTAATGGGGGAGCCCCATGCAGCGCTCTTGGAATTGAGGTCCCCCATTAGCAGCACCGGCTTTGGTGCCACCCTCCCAATTAGCCTCCCTATTTCTTGTAAGTAAGCCTCGAAGGCCGCAAGAGGCCGGTTGGGGGAGAAATATGTACCGACAATCACCATATTCTCCCACCCGGCCGCTACATAACCGAGTCCCCTGTCCAACGGCACCAGGGGAGGGAAGTCACCTGTTGCCGGAACGACTAGGGCCACACTTTCGTCTTGCGCCCCAACCCAATTGGGCTGAGGGGGAACACACCACGGTTCTGCGACCGCCACCACGCTGACGCCCCACTCCGCCATTACCTGCATAAGCAAGTCCTGTGCGCGGGCGGTGTGGTTCGCGTTGGTTTGTAGTATTTCGTGTTGGCGTGGTGGCATTAAAGGTCCATTTGTTCCCTCTCAGCCTGTTCGGCGATTTGTCTGTCATGCCCCTGGGTCCTAACGGGGTCTTGTCTACCTCTCGTGCTCGGGGGTTTGCATGATAACCCCCCCATTATGTGTCCAGCTGGGCGTTTGCCGTGATGGCATACCGCGCAGAAAGGTGCCTCATCGCAGGACGACGCCCTATGCCCCGGCTTGCTGCATCTAAAACACAGCTGTCCCCTTTCCACCTCAAACGGGCATGTGGCCCTGGTGTGCCCCGCTCCCATGCACTTGTAACAACGGAACGGTGTTGGATCCAGGGCCTGGACAGTTGCGCTCGCCCAGCCCACTTTGAGTTTGCCGTCCTGGCACACCTTCTTGGCGGCCACCACAGGGCATCTGACTAGGGTTGAACCCGATCCGTTGTATGCGGCCCGGATGGAGCCCACTCTCACATCGTCTACTTTGCAGCCTCCCTGGGCCGCCACCGCTGCTGCCACTGCCTCCGGGGTGACCGATTCTATGAGGCCCGACACCCTCATGCCAGCCTGTTTAACAGGTCGATACACCCGGGCATCTTCGCCAATGAGCCCCTCTATCTTTTCCTTCAGGCGATCAGCCGCCCTGCCGTCATCCGCGTTTGGGACCTCAATTATACGGGCCCCATCGGCCGTCTTTCGTACCCGGACGTGGTCCAAACCAATTTCCGATAGACCAAACGAATTGGTTACCTTTGTTAGAATGGAGGCGTATGTGGCCTCCGATTCTGGCTTGAGGGCCACCACTACAGCAGCCGTTGACGGGACCGCCAACCCTCTATTTTTCGTTTTAGGTTTTGTTTGCCTCACCTGTGCCCTCTTGTTTGCCCTATTTTGGGCCTTTCTTCCGACCACCTGGGTCCAGGTCCCACCCTCCTCGGCGTCCTCCCTAGGCTGGGATGGAGGTTGCGACGATGGGGGTGGCGGGGGGGCCACATTTGGGCGCTGCAGAGGCGCGCGCCGTGGAGCCGGAGGGGCCGGGTTGGGGCCGGGCGTCTGGGGGGCCAAATTCCCCTGGGTGCCCTTTTTCTTCTTTTTTGGCTGCTTCTTTTTTGAAGCAGCCGTCTGTGTGTGACCCGCCGGTGTAGCAGCCTTCTCAGTGGCCGCTGGTGGGTTGACGGACTGAATGGGCTGACTTGCCGCCCCAGCCGCTCTCCTGTCCGCCGCCAAGGGGGGACGCATTGTCGGCTCCGGGGGGAGACGCTGCGTAATAGCCTCCAAGCGGGCATTCATCATCTCCCCCGTACTGATGATGATATCCCGCTTGAGGTCCTCCCTCATCTCCTCCAGGGCGCTCTTCAGGAGAGCCGGCAGCTGCTCAGCCGATGAGTCCGCTGGAGCCACAGGCTTCCTTTGAGAGAAAGCGGTCCTAAGCGCCTTCGTTTCTGACTCCAGGTGCGCCAGCTGCTCCCTCATGCGCTTATTGTCAGCTCTGAGCGCGCGTAATTCCTCCCCTTCCTCCCGACTTTGTAGGTCATCCATGACCTCCGCAATGTCCCTGAGGGCAGAGTTAATTTTACCCACTACTCTCCCACTCAGATTACCCGATTTGCGGACCTCCACCCGCACCGTTTCCGCAGCTGCCCGAATCTTTTCCCAGTGGGCTGCTTCTTCAGTCGTCTTTGATTTTTCTAATTTCTCCTGAGCTGACTGGAGGCGGGCACTTCGTCTGCCTCCATTGACCGCCGCATCCAAATTAACGATAAACTCCTCGTCAACGTCCCCCCTTAGGCAGCCCTTCGACTTTGTCAGGCCCTGGTAAAAGCCTGGCGGGGCCTTCTTGAAAAATGCCGCTTTTTTGGGGCACACATCCTCAGCCTCTTCCACATCCTCCATGGCGCGACCTCTTTTGCCCTGTCTTCGGCTAGGCGCCATTTCCACGTCTGTCGCCTTCTGGACCTCCTCGACTTCAAAAGAATCCTCTACCTCGGAGTCGGATGAATCCGACAGGATCGTGTCTTTATCTGTTGGACTAAGGCTCCCCTTGTCCTCCCTGTTCGCTGCAATGTCCCTCTCCGTTTCCTCCCTATTGGTGTCCATTTCGTCGATCCTCTCTAACGAAACCCTCGGTTCCCTTAGTAACCCCAGCGCCCGCTGCGCTGTCCCCTCCATGTTTTGGCCCTGAGAAGGGCCGTTTGAGCTTTGGCCCTGAGAAGGGCCGTTTGAGTTTTGGCCCTGAGAAGGGCCGTTTGGGGTTTGAGTTAAAATATCCATATCCTAATCCCACGAGTAGGGGAGAAAAGTAAGACCATCACGACAGAGATCCCCGTTATCGTGATGGCTTTGCCGCAGCGTGTGGCTCTAGGTGGCTGGTAAGCACTCCAGCCGCTCTGAAAAGAGCATCCCTACGCGGCGTCACCTCGCGTAGGGAATTGTGGTTTTTTTATTGGGGTTTACTCCCCTTGGCCCGGCCAATTAAGGCAAGGCCCCCGGTCCGCGCGCCGACTGGCTGGCATCTCTCGTATCCCCATAACGCCAGCGATGGGGGTCGCTGAGAGAATGCTGCGGATAACGGTGTGCGGGAGACCTGGCGTAGGCCCCCCTGGTAGTTCGGTTAGGAACCACCCCCTCCCCCCCCCTTCCCCCCCCGGTGTCGGGTTATTGGTAGCTCCGGTAAGCGATCCCCAGGATCACTTACCGTAGCCTCCAGGGCGCACCAGCCAGGACGCTTCCCTTCCCTGCGGATCCGCGAGGATCCAGAGGGATTGGAAGTGCCCAGACATTCGTGGAGGTTACCCGACCTAGCGCCCCAACCTAACCTAACCTAACCTAACCTAACCTAACCTAACCTAACCTAACCTAACCTAACCTAACCTTTTTTTTTTTTTTTTTTTTTTTTTTTTTTTTTTTTTTTTTTTTTTTTTTTTTTTTAAAGAGGGGAAAATGCGTTACGCATACCACCAGGGTGCGGGGACGGACCCTGGTGGTTATGTGGGACTCCCATGTCGGCTAATGAGACCTATGGTATACCCACTAAAAACCCCTCTATCTGCCGCCTCCGTGCTATAGGGCGAGGTCCTGGGAACTAACTTGTACTCTACCACAACCTCGCCAGCGGCTGTCCGGAGCTCCGGACTCGTCTCCGGGGGGTAATATTCCCCCCGCTTCTTCTCGAAGGGCCTGCCTGTCTAGAGGCATGCCCGCCACTCGGGGAACCTTCATGTAGGCGGCAGACGTCCCCGTGCCTGCCGCCCACAGGTACCCTTAAGGGGGAATTCGGCGGTCGTAGGCCAACCGCCGTCGCCCCACGCGTTTGCGGCGCATTGGTTGGGAGGTCGGGTCTTCCTCCCTTCCACGCTCCGCCGCCTCCTTCTGCGCCATCACGTCCTCACAGAAGGAGGCCACCGCCTTCCATGACCTGTCGCTGCCAACCATGGCTTCTACCACGGCAGGCAGGGACAGGTCGTGCCCCACTACGGCCGCGAGAGCGGCCCGCTGCTCCGCCCAAGTTGGGCACACCGCCAGCGTGTGTTGCGCCGTATCCTCGGCATCACCGCACGCGTGGCATTCCATCGTCGGTTCCCGTCCTGCCACCCTGCACAGATATCTCCCAAAGCAGCCGTGCCCTGACAGGATCTGCACAAGGCGGAAGGAGAGGAACCCCCCGTTTCTTCCGACCCATCTCTCCAGGACGGGCCGGATAGCTCCGATGGTCAAGTGGCCAGCACTCGGCACCTCCAGCCTTTCCTTCCACTTCTGGATGAGGACACTGCGGGAGTCGAGCCTCCACCGCCTGATCTCCTCCAAAAGTGGTTGGTCCCCCCTGGCCCGCGCCTCGGTGACACGCCAATATACATCGGCCAGAACCGAAGCGTCGAGGTCCCAGGGCGGGGTCCCCGCCAACACGCAAGCCGCCTCGTAGGAGACGGTGCGGTATGCCCTCGCCATCCTGACCGCCATGACCCTCTGCGGCCTTCGCAGTTGGGCCTGGTTCTTGGCGTTCAGGGATCCGGCCCAAATGGGCGCCCCGTACAGGGCCATCGACCGCACCACTCCTGCGTACAGTCTCCGGCAGCTCGCGTTTGGCCCGTCCACATTCGGTAACAGCCGACTGAGTGCCGACGCCGTCCCCATGAGTTTCGGAGCAAGGCACCTAAAGTGCTCCGTGAACGTCCAACGACTGTCAAGGACTATGCCTAGATACCGCATTGTCGACTTGACAGCGATGGACGTTCCTCCCACCACCAGGCTGGAACCCGCCGGAGGAGCCCTCCGGGGCCCGTGGAAGCACAGGGCCTCGGATTTATTCAGGGCCACCTCTAGCCCCAGCCTTCTGATTCGGGCTACCACCGTTGCCACGCCTGCCGTGGCTCGAATCGCCGCCTCTTGAAACGTGCTCCCACGTGCCGTCACCAAGGTGTCGTCCGCGTAGCACGTCGTCTTGACACCTGGCAAGTTCCGTCCCCTCAGCACCCAGTCGTACCCGATGTTCCACAGGAGCGGGCCGAGAACTGACCCCTGTGGAACACCGCACGACAGCCTCTTCTCCTTCCACTCATCACGCGTGGGGTACCTAACGGCTCTATCGGAGAGATAATCCTCTACCGTCTTCCGCAGGTACTCGGGCATGGCATGGTGCCTCAGTGCCGCCGTGATGCAGGCCCAAGGAAGGGAGTTGAACGCGTTGGCGATGTCAAGAGACACCGCCAATACTACCTCTCCCTGGGCCACAGCTTCGTCCGCCAGGGCCCTCACGCGCGCAATCGCGTCAATGGTGGACCTGCCCCGGCGAAATCCAAACTGGTGGTCGCTGAGGTCCGGACCTATCCCCTCCAGATGCCGGTTCAGGCGAGCGGCCACCACGCGTTCCAGCAGTTTGCTAGCTTCGTCCAGCAGCACTATCGGCCTATAAGCCGAGGGCGAGTCTGCAGGTCGCCCCTCCTTACGCAGAAGGACCAGTTTACCTGTTTTCCACGCACGGGGGAACTGTCCCTGTGCCAGGCATGCGCTGAATAGCGCACTCAGTCGTGCCTTTAGCGGGCCCAGGGCCAGAACCCAGGCTCTTCCGGGAACTCCGTCAGGGCCGGGAGCAGTATTTTTGGCTCGAAGCCGTAGTACCGCTGCGCCCAGTTCGCCCTCCGTTACCTCCGGTGCATCGCTTGTGTCGGCCTCCCTCCCGCTAGGCGGCATCATGGGTGGAGGTACGCGTGTATTGGCGCCGCACAGCTATGCAGTCACTGCGCATCTGCGCGAGCTCGGCGGTCCACCAATACACACTACGCCTTGGTGGCAGAGGCTTCGCTCGAGGCATGGCCGCGTCGCAAATTTGCGTCATTGCGTCTCGAAGCCGGGGCGCTTCGGTCTCTACCACCACTGCCCCCTCCAGGTCCGGCAACCACGCCTGTACAATAGCCGCCTCCTTCAAAAGTTCCCGGTCGAGTTTGGTGAGAGCCCATCTTGGACCGCTCTCGGCCGGGCCATTGCGACCGGAGATGTTCGTCGCCTGTGCTGGTGGGACGACCTCAAACTGAATGTATCTATGGTCCGAGAGCGTCTCCACCCCCACCATGACCTCCCATCCTTGGACACGGCGCGCCAGGGGGGCACTCGCAAACGTAATATCCACGATAGAGCCACCCTGTTGCCGCACGCACGTTTCTGCCGTTCCCTGGTTGATTACCACGAGGCCAGCCGCGACCGCCCATTCCAGCAGGGTCGCACCACGCGCATCCGTCGCCGGGGAGCCCCAAGCCGTGGATTTAGCATTAAAGTCTCCGGCAACGATCACCGGGCGTGGTAGAAACTGACCGACTCGAGTCCCTATTTCCTCCAGAAACCGCTCAAAATCAGCCAGGCAACGGTTAGGAGAGAAGTAGACCGCCACAAACCATATTTCACCGCAAAGTGCCGCCACGTAACCCCGCCCTTTTATGGCACTGGTCATCGGGAGACCACCGGTCACCGTCCGCACGACTAGTGCCACAGACCTGTCCGCATCCCCAACCCAGTCATCCCGGGGAGGGATTGAGTACGGTTCTGCCACCACAGCAACGCTAATCATCCACTGCGCCAGGGATTGGACCAAGAGGTCCTGGGCCCTGGCGCAGTGGTTGAGATTCGTCTGCAGAACTCGTATAGCCATTTTAATCCGTTGCCATTGGATCCTCCTCGTCGTGCTCTGGGCCCGTAGGCTGGGACGAGGCCTTGGGGCCTGCACCAGTCTTTTTCCTTGTTACTTTTGGACCTGGGGCATGGCACGCCTTCGAGCCTAGCCCATGGTCCGCCTTTTTGCCCGCATTTGCACACACAATACAGTGTGGCGTGGCGGAGCAGCTAGCAGCTCTGTGACCTGGTTTCCCACATCGGAAGCATGTGTCGCTTCGGTCAGCGTCGGAAGTGCACTGTGCACGTACGTGACCTTTCTCGAGGCACTTGAAACACCGCATGGGACGTTGATCAAGTAGCTTCACCGCGGCACGGACCCACCCGACCCGGAGTCTCCCGCCGTCAGCTTCTACCACCTTTTTGGCTGCTGCTACCGGGCAGCGGAGCCAAATTGAGCCAAGGCCGGACGCATCCTCGCGGATTTCTCCGGCCTTTACTTGGCTCTCGTCACAGCCGCCCGCCCTGGCAACAGCAGCCACAACCTCACCGGGCGAAACGGAGTCATCCAAATGCATGATGCGCAGCTCTGCGCACTTCGTCGGCCTCGATACCCGTACGACATCCTGCCCAAGCTTTTCGGCTAGCTCCTTAGCTAGCGAATCGGCCTTCTCCCCGCTTGCTATTCCCGGCACCTCCAGGACTCTGGCGCCAGTGGCCGCCCGCTTGAACCTAATGGTTTGGATGTCAAGGCTCTCAAGGTTTATACTCTCCTTGGCCTTGGCGAGCACCTTCGCGTACGTCACGCCCTTTTCCTCCGCGTCAGGCTGCAGTGTCAGCACAATTGCTGCCGAGCGAGGGGGGCGGAGTTTCCTCGTTTTGGGCTTTGCCTGCTTGGACTGTCTTGGGGCTTGCTTGGGCACCACTTTATTATTTTTCCCCACTAACTTCCACTCGTTGGCGTCAGGGGCTGGTGTCGTCGGTAGCTGGGGAGCTGGTGTCACGGGGGGACGAGCCGCATCAGTGCTCCTCGTTTTCTTTCCCTTCCCCTTCCCTTTTCCTTTATTTCCTTTGACCGGCTCCTCGGTCATATTTGGGGGCCCCCGTTTTGCAACTGGAGCTGGGGCCGGCTCGGGAGCGGGAGAGGTCACCTGCTCAGCCAGTCTCTTTCGGTCTGCGGCCAGCGGGGGCCGCATTGGTTGGGCCGGCAGCAGTCTACCCTCTATTTCCAGGGCTCCCAGCCTCGCGTCCAACATTAGCCCCACCTGCGCTGTAATGGACCGAACTACCTCGTCCATGTTGGACGAGCCAGGAGTTCCTCCGCAGGAACTACTAATGGGTTGCCGTGTCTCCTTAGGTGGAGACGTGACCAGTATCGGCGACCGCCTAGGCTGCTCCCGAACTTCCGCTCTCAGCTGAGCCATTTCGGATCGAATATCCGCCAGCTCAGCACGCAGGCGGTCGTTTTGCGCCTGTAATCTCCGCGTCTCATCTGAGGAATTACGCTCTATGAGTTCCTCGAAAACTTCTTTGATTGCCATAGCGGCGTCTTTAAGGTCCCTCACAAAGGTGCCTTTGAGGTTGCCTGATTTCGTGGCAACCATGGCTATAGCCTCCAAACTACTCTCCGCCCGCTGGATAAGGGACGGCAACGAGAGCTCATCTTCCGCACTGGCGTCTTTTACCAGTTTTAGCTGGCTTGCCAGGTTGCGGGTTGAAATCGACCTCTGTAGGCCAGCAACTTCCTTCTCTGCACGTAAGCGAAGTTCCTCACTCTGGAGTCGCTTCATTTCCTCCTTGGCCTTAGCAAAACCAGCACGGTGTCCCGTTGAAGAGGGCCGACCGCGTCCTCTCTTTGAGGAGGACGTTTCTTTCCCATCGGTTGTCCCTTCCTTATCTGACCCCGTTTCGCTCAGCAGACGCTTTCTCCAGAAGCGTCCTTCAATCTCCTCTGCGGAACGACACCGAGGAATCTCCACTGAAGCATAGCTCATAGCCGAATCTGAGTCGGCGGAGTCGTCTCTGTTCTCATTTTCCAAGCCTGATTCGGAGCGCACAGTTATCAGGCTCCCGGTATCAGACTCTGCCTCTGCCTCTTTTCCCTTTTCATTTTCCTCTCCATTTTCTGGTGCATTGGGAGCGACTTTCCCAGCCCGAGATCTAGGCCGGAGCACCATGCGCTCGACCAGCACGGTTGGCGTGCTCGTGCGCGCCTCTTCCTCCAAAGTTTGGCCCTGAGAAGGGCCGTTTGAGCTTTGGCCCTGAGAAGGGCCGTTTGGGGTTTGAGTTAAGAAATCCATATACTAATCCCACGAGTTGGGGAGAAATGTAAGACCATCACGACAGAGATCCCCGTTATCGTGATGGCTTTGCCGCAGCGTGTGGCTCTAGGTGGCTGGTAAGCACTCCAGCCGCTCTGAGAAGAGCATCCCTACGCGGCGTCACCTCGCGTAGGGAATTGTGGGTTTTTTATTGGGGTTTACTCCCCTCGGCCCGGCCAATTAAGGCAAGGCCCCCGGTCCGCGCGCCGACTGGCTGGCATCTCTCGTATCCCCATAACGCCAGCGATGAGGGTCGCTGAGAGAATGCTGCGGATAACGGTATGTGGGAGACCTGGCGTAGACCCCCCTGGTAGTTCGGTTAGGAACCACCCCCCCCTTCCCCCCCTTCCCCCCCGGTGTCGGGTTATTGGTAGCTCCGGTAAGCGATCCCCAGGATCACTTACCGTAGCCTCCAGGGCGCACCAGCCAGGACGCTTCCCTTCCCTGCGGATCCGCGAGGATCCAGAGGGATTGGAAGAGCCCAGACATTCGTGGAGGTTACCCGACCTAGCGCCCCTAGCGCCCCAACCTAACCTAACCTAACCTAACCTAACCTAACCTAACCTTTTTTTTTTTTTTTTTTTTTTTTTTTTTTTTTTTTTTTTTTTTTTTTAAGGAGGGGAAAATGCTTTACGCATACCACCTGGGTGCGGGGACGGACCCAGGTGGTTATGTGGGACTCCCGTTTGGGCTAATGAGACCCACGGTATACCCACTAAAAACCCCTCCGTTGCCGCCTCGTTGCTGTTGGACGGGGTCCCGGGGGTCGCCCCTGGCATTCTTCCGCAACCCCGTCAGCCACCGTACGCCATCCGTACTCCTTCTCTGGGGAGAATTTGGCTTTCCCGGTACTCATCTTGCGGCGCGCTGCACATTTTACATGCAGCGCACCAGCCACTCAGGGACCAGAGTGCAGGTGACCGACGTCCCCGGGTCTGTCACCCACAGGAACCCTTAGGGAGGTATACGGCGGTTGTGTGCCAGCCGACGACGTCCCACTCGTTTCCGGCGCATCAGTTGGGAAGCCGGGTTCTCCTCCCTTTCCCGCTCCGCGACTTCTTTCTTGGCCATCACCGCCTCACAGAAGGCGTGGACGGCTTTCCACGATCTGTCACCGCCAACCATAGCTTGAACGATGGCTGGCAGCGACAGGTCCTGGCCCACCACTGCGCTCAGCTCTCGGCGCTCTTCGCTCCAGGCCGGGCACACCTCTACAGTGTGCTGGGCCGTATCTTCATGGCCTCCACATTCGTGGCACTCCGGTGTGGGCTCTCTTCCAGCAATTTTGTGCAGGTACGACCCGAAGCACCCGTGCCCCGAGAGCACCTGCACAAGCCGAAACGTGAGCACGCCGTGCTTGCGGTCCAGCCATTGTTGTACCACTGGACGAATCGCCATGATAGTGCGAACGCCTGCACTCGGTTGCGCCAGCCTGTCTGACCAAGTCATGACCGCGTCTCGTTGGAGCTCCTCCCGCTTTGCTTTTATTTCCCGGGGTGCTGGCCAGAAGTCCCGGGCCCGAGCCTCCTCGCGCCATGTAAACACGGCTGCTAGGACTTTTGCCTCCAGGTCCCACGGAAGGGTTCCTGCCAGGACGCACGCCGCCTCCCCGGAGATGGTTCGATAGCCCCGTATCGACCTTATCGCCATTACCCGTTGCGATTGCCGCAGCTGGGTAATATTCCGGCTATTAAGATTTTCGGCCCACACGGGGGCTCCGTACAGGGCCATCGAACGCACCACGCCTGTGTATAGCTTGCGGCAGGACATTTTGGGTCCTCCCAGGTTTGGGAGCAGCCTGCCGAGGGCTGACGCGGCGCCCAGCAGTTTGGGAGCCAGAACCTAACCTAACCTAACCTAACCTAACCTAACCTAACCTAACCTAACCTAACCTAACCTAACCTAACCTAACCTTTTTTTTTTTTTTTTTTTTTTTTTTTTTTTTTTTTTTTCGTGGGGAAATGCATTTACGCATCCCGCCCGGCCGGGGAAGCCAAGGCGGGTATGACGGACTCCCGGGAACCGCCCGGACTACCGTCTAAAACCCCACGGTGTTCGTCTCTTTGCTTATGGCGAAGCCACGGGAACGCTGTAGAACTCAACCGCGACTTCGCCAGCAATTGCCCAATGGACCCGTCTCTGGGGGAAACAGTGGCTCCCCCAATCATCGTCAGGGGCGTGCTCGAACACTAAGCACGCCTTCCAGCTCGAGGACTCCTTTCCAGTGGGTGGCAGACGCCCCCGTGACTGCCACCCGGAGATCCTCTTATGGCGGGAGGCGGCGATCTTGCGCCAGACGCCTGCGCCTTGGTCTTCTGCGTCGCATCGGGTCAGCTTCGACGTTTTCTTCCCGAGCGCGCTCAGCCCCCTCTTTCGTCGTCATGACCTCCTCGCAAAAGGAGGCGACCGCTTTCCAAGACCTGTCGCTGCCAACCATGGCTTCTGCCACGGCGGGCAGGGAGAGGTCATGGCCCACTACGGCCACCAGGGACGCCCGCTGTTCTTCCCAAGCTGGGCACACCTCCAGCGTGTGTTGCGCTGTGTCCTCCACACTGTCACAGTGGTGACATGCTGGCGTCGGTTCCCTACCGCACACCTTGCACAGGTACTTCCCAAAACACCCATGGGCAGATATAACCTGTGCCAGGTGAAAAGAGACGACGCCATGACGCCTTTCGATCCATTCTCGGAGCACGGGTTTAATTGCCCCGACTGTTTCTCGACCGGCACTCGGATCCGCCAGTCTCTCGCCCCACTTGCGAAGAAGAGCCTCTTGTCCGTCCATTCTCCAGCGCTTTACCTCTTCCAACATAGGTTCTTGTCCCCTAGCTCGCGCGTCCGTAATCCTTGTATAAACTCCAGCCAGAACCTCTGCGTCCAGGTCCCAGGGTGGGGTTCCGGCCATGACGCAGGCCGCCTCATACGAGATAGTGCGGTATCCTCTCACGATCCTAATTGCCATGGCTCTTTGCGGTCTTCGCAGTAGTGCCTTATTGTGGGCGTTTAGGGCGTCCACCCAGATAGGAGACCCGTATAGGGCCATCGAGCGCACCACCATCGTATAGAGTCGACGACAGCCAACGTTCGGCCCGCCCACATTTGGTATGAGCCGACCAAGGGCTCCCGCTGCTCGGAGTAGCTTTGGAGCTAATTGCCTGAAGTGCTCCTTGAAATTCCATCGACTGTCGAGGACAAGTCCCAGGTACTTCATTGTCGACTTGACGCTGATGTAAGTTCCTCCCACAACTAACTGTGAACCAGTTTGGGGCGCTTTTCGGGGGCCGTGGAAGCAAATGGCCTCTGACTTATGGAGGGCCACTTCAAGCCCAAGCTTTTTTATTCTTGCCACTACGTGAGCCACTCCCGCCGTTGCCAGGAGCGATGCCTCTCTAAACGTGCTGGCGTTCGCCGTGACAAGTGTGTCGTCCGCGTAGCATGTCAGTGCCACTCCATGCAGGTTTCTGCCCCGTAAAACCCAGTCATAACCGACGTTCCACAGGAGCGGGCCGAGAACTGACCCCTGTGGGACGCCGCATGACATTTGTTTTTCTTTCCAGTCTTCGTGTGCCGGGTACTTGATTGCCCTTTGTGATAGGTAGGCTCCGATGATGTTACTCAAGTACTTCGGCACTGCGTGATATTTCAGCGCCTCCTTTATGCACCCCCAGGGCAAGGTGTTAAACGCGTTCGAGATATCAAGCGAAACTGCAAGAACAACCCCACCCCGGGACACCGCTTCCTCTGCTAGATCTTTGACCCGAGCGATTGCGTCAACTGTCGACCTGCAGCGACGAAAGCCGAACTGGTTTTGGCTTAGATTTGGCCCTACGTTTTCTAGATGCTTGACGAGCCGAGCTGAGATTACACGCTCAAAGAGCTTGCCCACCTCGTCAAGCAACACAATCGGCCGATATGCAGATGGCGAATCTGCTGGACGCCCTTCTTTTTGGATCAAGACCAGTTTCCCCGTCTTCCAAGCCCGCGGAAAATGGCCCTGCTCCATGCACGCTGTGAATAGTGCTCTCACCCTGGGCTCCAGAGGGCCTAGCGCGACAACCCAAGCCCTACCAGGTATTCCGTCGGGACCTGGTGCCTTATTCTTCTGGCGAAGACGTAATAGAGCTGCGGCGAATTCCCCATCAGTGACTTCAGGAGCTCCTGAATCTTCCGCGTCCTCCCTGTCTTGTTCCACCGAAGGAGCCATAGGAGGTGGAACAAACCCGATCCTCTCCGGAAAGAGTGTATCAACTACATGAACAAGGAGTTGAGGTGGGAGAGTCTGTGTCAGCGGGGGGGCCCACGGTCGAAGCTTGCACCTCACCATTCTGTAGGGCCTTCCCCAAGGGTCTTTGTTGAGACTCTCTAGCATCTCCTCTTCCGCTTTATCTTTAGCTTTGCCAATGGCAGCATGCAGAGCTAGGACTTGCTCTCTATAGGCAGAATAAAGCCGCGTTTCCTCCTGGATATCTCGCTGCTGCCGTCTTCGACTCCTAGTGTACTGGCGTCTAGCAGCGACGCATGACTCTCGTAGTTGCTCAATCTCCGCGGACCACCAATACACCTTCCGCTGAGGTGGAAAGTGGCGGACTCTTGGCATAGCCGCATCGCAGTTGTCAGTCATGGCGTCCCCGAGCCATTGGGCTTCGCGTTCAACATCTAGTGGGCCTTCAGGAACCGGCAGCCATGCCTTTACTAAGGCTGCTTCCTCGAGGACTTCCCGGTTTAATCGTTTCACTGCCCAGCGTGGACTGTCTCCTCTGAGGGACCGACTTGGCGCTGTCGCTGTGGCTGCGAGCGCAGAGATGCTGAACCTAATGTAGCGATGGTCCGAAAGTGTCTCAACACTCTCCAAAACCTTCCAGTCAGAAACACGGCGCGCCAATACAGGGTCAGCGAACGTAATGTCGATCACCGACCCACCCTGTTGCCGCACGCACGTGTCTACCGACCCAGAGTTGAGCACTTCCAGACCGTATGCCACAGCCCACTCTTCCAGGCATTGCCCACGCGCGTCCGTCACTGAAGAACCCCAAGCTCTTGATTTTGCGTTAAAATCCCCGGCAACAATAACTGGAGTGGGGTGTAGCTGTCTGACAGTAGCACCCATTTCCGCGAGAAATTGCTCGAATTCGGCCAAACACTTATTGGGGGAGAAATAGCAACCCACCCAAGCCATATTCCCGCAAGTTGCTGTGACAAAACCATGGCCCTTCTTAACGCCTTGTAAAGGTGTGGAGCCGGCTGCGCTCCGCGATACTAAGGCCACGGTTTCGTCTAAGTCTCCTATCCACCCTGCTCGAGCTGGGATGGAATATGGCTCCGCTATCACCGCCATTTGTATAGACCACTCTGCCATACTCTGGAACAACAGGTCCTGAGCTCTGGCACAGTGGTTGAGATTCCCCTGTAGTACCTGGAGGGCCATATTATTAATCAGTTGCCATGCTAGTACCTTCCGCTTCCTCGCCTTCGTTGGAAGTTGGCGGGGGGACAGACTGCGAGGAGACCCGGGAGCCATCGTCAGTCTTTGTCCTCAGTTTCTTGGTGCGGGGAGGCTTGCAGCTCTTGCTACCTGTCCTGTGACCCGCAGACTTGCCCGCAGCTGCACAAAGGATACAGTGTGGGTTGGCCGAGCACTCTTTTGCCTTATGACCTGATTGGCCACATCGGTAGCACAGGTCCGACCAGTCTTCTTCAGAAGGACATTTTGCCCTCACATGTCCAGTCTCAAGACAGCGGTAGCAACGTTGGGGGCGGGCCTCAAGTAGTTTCACCTGTGCCGATACCCAGCCCACCAGCAATCGTCCACTTTCCGCTATCTTTTTCGCCGCTGCTACAGGACAGCGAAGCCACACCGAGCCTAAGCTTCTGTTGTCTGACTTTATGTCGCCGACTTTTACGTCCTGGGCCGAACAGTTTCCCTCCCTCGCTATTGCAGCTGTGATGTCTTCTTTTGTTACAGAGTCATCTAAGCCCGATAAACGCAATTCTGCGCATTTAGTAGGACGCGTGACTCTGACCTCCTCTGGGTTGAATAGCTCCTGTAGTTTTTCAGCCAGCTTATCTGCCTTTGAGGCGCTGGTCACTCCTGGTATTTCGAGCAATCGTGCGCCAGTAGCCGCCACTTTGAACCTGACTGACTCGATTTGCAATTCAGACAGGTTCACTTTGGATTTTGCCTCAGCAATGATGTCCTTGTAGGTGACGCCCTTCTCGGCTGTCTCAGGTTGGATGGACAGCACTACGGCCGTGGAGCGCGGGGGCCGTAGTTTGCGTACTGTCTGCCTCTTGGGCAGCTGCGGCGCCATCGCCTGTCCTTGCGCCGGAGTTTTCGTCGCCGCAGCCTTTTTGGCCTTTTTACGCCCCCCGACCACCTTAGTCCAGGCCTGGTCCATTGACACGGGCGCTGGCGGTAGTGGCACAGGAGCCGGTGTCTCGGGGGGAGCAGTTTCAGATCCAGCGCGGGTCACCGTCTTCTTCCCCTTTCTCTTTCCTTTTTTCCCTTTCCGGGGCTCTTCTGTAAAGTTCTGGGGTCCTCTCGTTGCAGCGGGAACAGCAGCCGGCTCAGGAGCTGGACAGGCAGCGTGCTCAGCTTGCCTCTTTCGGTCGGCAGCTAGCGGGGGCCGCATTGGTTGGGCCGGCAGCAGTCTACCCTCTATTTCCAGGGCTCCCAGCCTCGCGTCCAACATTAGCCCCACCTGCGCTGTAATGGACCGAACTACCTCGTCCATGTTGGACGAGCCAGGAGTTCCTCCGCAGGAACTACTAATGGGTTGCCGTGTCTCCTTAGGTGGAGACGTGACCAGTATCGGCGACCGCCTAGGCTGCTCCCGAACTTCCGCTCTCAGCTGAGCCATTTCGGATCGAATATCCGCCAGCTCAGCACGCAGGCGGTCGTTTTGCGCCTGTAATCGACGCGTCTCATCTGAGGAATTACGCTCTATGAGTTCCTCGAATACTTCTTTGATTGCCATAGTGGCGTCTTTGAGGTCCCTCACAAAGGTGCCTTTGAGGTTGCCTGATTTTGTGGCAACCTTTGCTATAGCCTCCAAACTGCTCTCCGCCCGCTGGATAAGGGACGGCAACGAGAGCTCGTCTTCCGCACTGGCGTCTTTTACTAGTTTTAGTTGGCTTGCCAGGTTGCGGGCCGAAATTGACCTCTGCAGGCCAGCACCCTCCTCCTCTGCCCGTAAACGGAACTTCTCCCTCTTGAGCCGGTTGGCTTCCTCTTTAGCCTTGGCAAGGCCTGCATAATGTCCCGTGGATAGGGGTCGACCGCGTCCTCTCTTTGAGGAGGGAGTGTCTTTCCGATCAGTTGTCCCCTCCTTTTCTGACCCCGTTTCGCTCAGTAGACGCTTTCTCCAGAAGCGTCCTTCGATCTCCTCTGCGGAACGACACCGAGTAATCTCCACTGAAGCATAGCTCATAGCCGAGTCTGAGTCGGCGGAGTCGTCTCTGTTGTCATTTTCCAGGCCTAATTCGGAGCGCACAGTTATCAGGCTCCCGGTATCAGACTCTGCCTCTGTCTCTTTTCCCCTTTCATTTTCCTCTCCGTGTTCTGGTGCCTTGGGAGCGATTTTCCCAGCCCGAGATCTAGGCCGGAGCACCATGCGCTCGACCAGCACGGTTGGCGTGCTCGTGCGCGCCTCTTCCTCCAAAGTTTGGCCCTGAGAAGGGCCGTTTAAGCTTTGGCCCTGAGAAGGGCCGTTTGGGGTTTGAGTTACACTATCCATATACTAATCCCACGAGTTGGGGAGAAATGTAAGACCATCACGACAGAGATCCCCGTTATCGTGATGGCTTTGCCGCAGCGTGTGGCTCTAGGTGGCTGGTAGGCACTCCAGCCGCTCTGAAAAGAGCATCCCTACGCGGCGTCACCTCGCGTAGGGAATTGTGGTTTTTTTATTGGGGTTTACTCCCCTTGGCCCGGCCAATTAAGGCAAGGCCCCCGGTCCGCGCGCCGACTGGCTGGCATCTCTCGTATCCCCATAACGCCAGCGATGGGGGTCGCTGAGAGAATGCTGCGGATAACGGTGTGCGGGAGACCTGGCGTAGGCCCCCCTGGTAGTTCGGTTAGGAACCACCCCCTCCCCCCCCCCCCCCCCCCTTTCCCCCCCGGTGTCGGGTTATTGGTAGCTCCGGTAAGCGATCCCCAGGATCACTTACCGTAGCCTCCAGGGCGCACCAGCCAGGACGCTTCCCTTCCCTGCGGATCCGCGAGGATCCAGAGGGATTGGAAGAGCCCAGACATTCGTGGAGGTTACCCGACCTAGCGCCCCAACCTAACCTAACCTAACCTAACCTAACCTAACCTAACCTAACCTAACCTAACCTATATTTTCGTCCTTGCGTCATGACAAAGTCTTGCCTTATATTGATGACGTGCTCCTCCCGACCACCTCCATACAGGAGGGCCTGGAACTTCTCAAGGTAGTGTTACAAATAATAAGAGATGCAGGGCTAACTTTAAATCTGGAAAAATGCTTTTTCTTACAAACAGAAATTGATTATTTGGGCTATGAGATTAGTGAAAATGGGATCAGGCCAGGTAGTAAGAAAATCGAAGCTGTGACTGCTTACAAGGAGCCAAATAACATCCATGAGCTGAGAATGTTTTTGGGACTCACTAGCTACTTCAGGAAGTTTGTAAAAAACTACGCAGGTATTGCACACGATCTCTACAGGTTGTTGCAGAAAAATGTCACGTGGCAATGGGGTTCAGATCAACAGGAAGCTTTCGACCAACTGAAAAAGGTATTGACATCGCGTCCGCTTCTCTCTCTTTTCCGACGCGAAGGCGCCATAGAGGTCCACACGGATGCCAGCAGCAAAGGAATAGCCGGAATTCTTCTGCAGCAACAAGACAGTAATTTAAAACCCATATCTTATTTCAGCCGAAAAACTAGCAAGGAGGAATCCATGTACCACTCCTACGAGCTCGAGACTCTAGCGGTCGTGGAGTCTCTAAGGAGGTTCCGTATTTATTTAGCGGGGAGTCATTTCAAGGTGGTGACAGATTGCTCAGCACTAAGATATACGTTTCTGAAAAAGGATTTGACACCAAGAATAGCACGATGGTGGTTACTCATACAAGAGTACGATATGGAGGTGGAACATAGAGCAGGTAAATCTCACAGTCACGTAGATGCTTTAAGCAGATCCCCTGTCGAGCCCCCGCAAGTAGTCGAGATCAACACGATTGACATCTTCGACTGGATCGTGTGTCTTCAAAATCAAGATGAACAGCTTCGCGTAATCAAAACAAAATTGGAATCTGGTAAGGCAGAGCTTGATATTAAGAACAATTTTAAGTTGAAGGACGAACGGCTGTACAGAATAATTACGGGAGGAAATGAAAGATTGGTTGTACCAAAATATGGCAGGTGGAACGTGTTACGAAAATATCATGATTGTATAGGACATCCTGGCTTAAAACGATGTGAACAGATAATTAAGGACAATTTTTGGTTCGCTGGCATGACTAGATTCATTCGTAAGTATGTCACCGCCTGTTTAGATTGCTTGTACAAAAGGAGTCAATATGGACGATCCGAAGGAGAGCTTCATCCGATTGAGAAGGTTGCTGAGCCGCTACACACGGTACACATTGATCACTTGGGACCGTTCTGTAAGAGTCGTGCAGGTAACATTTACTTATTAATGATTGTCGATTCGTTCACGAAATTCACATGGGCTGTTCCAGTGAAGACTACGAGGGCTCGAGAGGTAATATGTGCCTTGTCTGATACATTTTGCTCATTTGGGTATCCCAAACGTATTATATCAGACAGCGGTTCATGTTTTAAAAGTAAAAGTTTCAAACAATTTTGCCTGGAAAACTTCATTAAGCACATCATAAATGCCGTAGCCTGTCCTCGTGCCAACGGACAAGTCGAAAGGTATAATCGCACATTATTAGACGCCTTGAACGCCAGTGTGGACAACGAGCGAGACTGGGATTTAAAGCTTCCTAACGTGACTTGGGGTATGAATAACCTACAGAGTTCGTCCACCGGATTCACACCTTTTAGATTAATGTTTGGCGCCAGTCGCAGCAGGTATCAAGGTATAACAGGGAACTCTTTCGACGATGAACAAGTGGTAGAACAGACGCGGTGCACCGCAACAGGTAATCTCAAAAGAACAGCAGAGGTCATGCGTAAGCATTTCAATGCAAAGCGGAAACCACCAACAAAGTACAAGGTATGAAGGTACACGATCTGGTTCTTTGGAAAGGCGCGGCAGACAGAAACATCAATGTTCGAAGAAAGCTGAAAGAAAAATTTAGCGGGCCGTATAAAATATCAAAAGTTGCTGGTAATGACAGGTATGTGATCACCTCGCTTAAGGGTGTAAAGGGATATAAGAGATTTGAAGCTTTAGTATCATCAGACTCTATAAAGAGGTTCCAGAGGGAGACTGATGCTAAAGAAACCAGTTCTGATGATAGTGAGGTAGATAGTACCGAGGAGTTAATAGATTTATTAGAGGGATAAGGGGGCTTATACAGCAAACTAATTTTGGTTCGTATTTTGAATAACTGGATATTGGTGTAATATCTTGGGTTTAAAAATAATTGGAGGATGAGATGTGGATAATTTTATGGATTTGTGATGTTATTGGTATATATGGATATTATGGAAATATGAAATGGAATGATTTATTATGATCGAATGGTTTTAATGGAATGTATATAAGTATTTGAAGTGACTTGTTATGGATGTCATGGATTTATTAAGGAATAATGAATTTGGGTTCAAATTGGAATTATTGATGGAAAAATTATGAGAAAATAATTGGAAAATTGGCGCAATCATTGTAGAAATTCAGATCACGTATGTGTGGTTTTAAATCAGATAATCCTTGCCGTTTTTTTTCTTTGAAGAGTCGCAAAGTCGTCAGGATGGACGAGTGTCAATAACGGCCCCACTAGTCTCGCTTGTATTCAAAAGATGGCGTGACGGGCGCGCCGATGAAGCACTCAAGCTTCGTTTCCGCTGCTGTAACCAGAAGGCGCTGTATCGGCGCCATCGTTCCCGCCAAAAAGAACCAGTCAACTTCGACCACGCCACTGTATTCTCGCAACGCGATTAGTGGAACGCAGCCGACCATTAGGAGTTTAGGTTTTGGTGGGAGGGGGTGACCGTTAACCAGGGATTTTGCTAGGCCGGAGCGGGCATTATATTTTAATACTTGGTCGCGAGAAGTAGTTATAAAACGTTGTGATTCTGGTGTCTTAAAAAAAAGAGATAAGTATTTGTTCTGTAAAATATCCTTGCTGTTAATTTAGTAACATTAGGCTTTATTTCGTTCGGTTCCCTTCTATTTTAGAGTGCACATGTCATAAATGCTAGCCTATATATTATTAACCTTAAATTTAGAATAACGGATTTTGTTTGAAAAGGATTTTCCGTAACTCGATTTTAGCTAATGTAGCACGTGTTGATTTTGTGGTTAAGTTTGCTTAAAATAACCGTTTAGTGGAAAAGTTTTGTTCGCGTTAACCTTTTTAACGTATAACGTTTATTTGTTATAGCTTACTAGCATTTGTACTTGTGTTCTGCCTGTGTAAAGCTTTATTAAGTCTTATCGTTAATAAACTATTTGTTTCACGAATCTATAAATTAGAATAATCTATTAATTGCTGTAAATTAGGGTTAGGCGTTTAACGTTTTGTGGTTTGAATACCTGGATTAAAGGATAAGTACTTACTGCCTTATTTTTTAGTAATTACAATTTAGTATTGAATAAATGCTTGTTAATTAAATTTGCACTTGATCCCGTTGTCTTGTAAGGTTGATCACTGTTGAAGTAACGACGTTTAACGTTATAAATAATATTAAGTGATTTATTTGATAAAATATATTATATATTACCAGTTGAATGCTTTATTTCTTTAGCTGTAGGTTATGCTAAAATGCTGTATGGCTAAAATAAATGTTCTTGCCAATGTGACTATGGTTTTTACATTATTCCTAACATAGTTGTTTTAACACAAGCGTGATGGTCAACGTACGAATAATTTTGAATCGACTTTGTAATCGATGCTTGGTTCCGATTTCAATTAAAACTTTAACTGTGCAGAAAATTATAATTAAATCCAAAATATACATGAATATGAAATTATAATTCATCTTTGTGTTAATTTTATAAATTATGACGGTTTTTGCACCCAAATACAGCACATTAAGGCATTTTGACGGAGCTCATCACACGCCGGGAACGATTCTGAGACTGAATTATAATCGATTAATGAAGTAGTTTTTAATAACAGCAGTTTTTTCTCCTATGCTTATGGCAGAGGGGTAAGTATATCAATGGCGGTTCCCGTCTTAAATGCTCTAAGCCCGTTGGAGGTAAATCAGCTAAAACTGCTATGTACAGTGTACGCCTGCGAGTAATGACACCCTTTTCGAGCAAGTGTGATGAAAAAATAACAATACAATTGATATCAATTATAATAAATTTTAATTTTTGTGGCGCGTGGCATTTTTACCGCCCGCGTTGGCGTAGTCGGTCGCGTCGTCCTAGTTGTCGACGTAGTTCGCCTCCTGGCCGCTGAGCCCCGACGCGTTCAGTCCCTGCGTGTTGTTCTTCTCGAGGCGGCCCTGGTACTGCTTCTGCACGAGGCGCACCTCCTTCAGCATCTCCTTCGTGCCGGACGGCAGGTTCTTCTTCGCGGGGACGAACACGCACGGCCCCTTGTTCAACTTCTTTAGCCCTGCGACAACCGATCACACGCCACTTCACTACCAGAGCGCAAGGTTGTTGCCGTGGGATGCGAATACGAGGCGAATACCTCGCAGCGCCAGGTTTAAGATTGTTATAAATACTTCCTTTCCTGCTATCTGGTACGGGGGCAACAACACATACCTACTTAGGGCGAGCGACTTCTATGGTAGGTACCAATTTATTTAATTTTAAAGCATTTATATGTACCTATAACGTAGTACCAGTACCTTTAAGTATTTAGCGTGCCTTCCCATCAGAACTGTGCTAAGCTACGTTACTATGGATGCGTTGATATCCACCAATTATATATATTGGATAGCGTAGCATTGGTGGAAACGGAAAGCTATCCCACTCTCGCAGCATAGCTGCATAGCATAACTCTGGTGGAAAGGCAGCCTTAATATTAGATAATACTTATATGTCAAAGAAGATATACAGGGTGGATTTTCTTTTTGGGTCAGTGAGAGCAGCTACCAGATCCCGTGCTGCGACGTGAAAATGGTTTTAGAAGACCTTCCTTTGATTCTGAATTAATGAAAAATGGCGGATGGATGGGAAAAGTTCTCCTCGATTTGTGGCTTTTCTAGCCGGATTTTTTTTTTTTTGGTTCCATACAAGCTTTTGATCCTGGCACGATCGATTGGCATCAAAAAAAAAGTTTGTCAAAAATTGCCTTTTTCTCGCACCCTGTATGTTTTTTCCAAAATCTGAAAACGCCATTTTTCATTAATTCAAAATCAAAGGAAGGTCTTCTAAAACCATTTTCACTTAGCAGCACGGGATCTGGTAGCTGCATTCACTGACCCAAAAAGAAAATCCACCCTGTATACTAACGTAACAAGAAGCGACACCGAAGCACGTGTGCTGTAAAGCAGCACGGGATCTGGTAGCTGCATTCACTGACCCAAAAAGAAAATCCACCCTGTATACTAACGTAACAAGAAGCGACACCGAAGCACGTGTGCTGTAAAGCAGCACGGGATCTGGTAGCTGCATTCACTGACCCAAAAAGAAAATCCACCCTGTATACTAACGTAACAAGAAGCGACACCGAAGCACGTGTGTTGTAAAGCAGCACGGGATCTGGTAGCTGCCCTCACTGACCCAAAAAGAAAATCCACCCTGTATACTAACGTAACAAGAAGCGACACCGAAGCATGTGTGCAGTAAAGCAGCACGGGATCTGGTAGCTGCCCTCACTGACCCAAAAAGAAAATCCACCCTGTATACTAACGTAACAAGAAGCGACACCGAAGCATGTGTGCTGTAAAGCAGCACGGGATCTGGTAGCTGCCCTCACTGACCCAAAAAGAAAATCCACCCTGTATACTAACGTAACAAGAAGCGACACCGAAGTATGTGTGCACTCCTCGGATGGGCAAAGTATAGAATCGTAGCGTTCCAAGGTCACCGACACTCGGTTCACACCGATAGACCCGTATCGCGCCTTTGTATATGTGTAGACAAAACACCCGCACGAGTGTTGAACCAGTAAGTATCTAAGTTACGAGTAAGTGTTAGTATATAAAAAGTAAACACTAACCGTAGGGCAGGTCTGCAAATGAAAATGTGGTAATTACTAAAATGATCATAATACAGTGACATTAAGTACGTGGTCAGCATCCAACCGTGAAGTGTGAAACAACAAGTGGAACGTCGGTGGGACGTCGGCGGGACGTCAGCGGGACGTCAGCGACACAGCGCGGCGGCTCGAGGGGGCTGCCCGGCACCGATACTCGGCGACAGTCTATACACGTTCTATAATATCAACTTTTGTCATCAAATTATAGTAGCTCAGTTTTATCATATTCTTCTAGTTGATTGGTGATGACGAGATAGGTATTAGGTATTCCCAGTCTTCAATTGAACTGATGTACCAACTGATGTAAATTTACTTATACAGGATGGAAAAAATGTATTTGTGGAGTCCGGTCGTTCATGCTTGCAAGGACATAGCAAATACTTTAATACTAGTGTCTTCTCTTGGAGATTGACGAGAGACATCACCCTGTTATGGATTAGTTTTTGTTGTGAATGACTCTGAGAGACGTGTCCTATTGTTATTAGAATATTGTGATTGATGTGACTATTGTGTGCCCTTACAGGGTGTCATGAAATGACTTATAATTATTATTGTAACACCTTATTATGTATGCATGACATTACAATGAATAAATTAAATACTTTTTAGTGTCGTTTTGTGAAATAGTTATAGTTAGTGCGTATGTAACAATGTAATATTTATAGAAGGGCCATTATTCAAGAGAAAGTAAGTACAAATCATCATCCTCCTAGCGTTATCCCAGTACAGTTGCATCCTGAAGGATGTCTGGGGTCCGCTACCTAATCCCAAGATTTGGCGTAGGCACTAGTAAGAGAAAGTAAGTACAAATATTTGGACTTATCAGCAAATGCACTTTTGTTTACGAAAAGCGTAGATGTGAGCAAGGTCTTGTTAGCGAAATAGGCCTGTATACTTGATAACACTGGATTAGAAGCGCTCTGGACGATAAAGATTTGACTTTAGATGTATTTCTAGACCTCAGTAAGGCATTTGACTACGTGGACCATTCAATTATCTTGTATAAAATGAATAAGTATGGAATAAGAGGTCCGGCGCAGTTATAACTGCTAACTGGCTAAAGAGTTACTTAACATCAAGGAAACAAATAACCCGTATCACCAGGACATCGGCTGAAAATAACGTAATAGAGCACTTTGATCCCTTACCATGGGAAAATAGAATTGGAGTTCCGCAGGGGAGCATTTTAGGGCCACTCCTCTTTCTAATTAATATTAATGATTTGCCACTTGCCATCAATCAGCAGAGTGTTCTTTTCGCGGATGACACGACTGTTATCGTCAGAGGCAGAAGTTCAGATGTATTGAAGGAAGAAATTAATAGCGCCTTGACAAATGTTACTAACTGGCTAAATAGGAACGGTTTAAGTATGATCGCCTCAAAAACCAAGCTAATAAATATTGTTACGAGTACACGCAGAAGCGACAAAATTTAATTTGATGTTAAGATTGGCGAGGACCAATTAGTAAATAATTCTAAATTTCTGGGTATCACTGTTGATCAATATTAAGATTGGAAGCAACACGTTAATGAGATTTGTAGCAGGGTAAATAAGTTTATATTCGCTCTCAAGAAGTTAAAGAAAATTACTTCTGTTGAAATTGCGTTACTTGTTTACCACAGCTATGTATGCTCGGCCCTTCGCTATGGGCTAATCTTGTGGGGAAACTCCACAAATATTCAGCGGATTTTTGTAGCTCAAAAAAAATGCCTGAGAGCGATAGGGGGATTTAAATGGAATGAACCTTGTAAGCCACTATTTCAGAAGTATAAACTTTTGACACTTTCCAGTCCTTACGTATTTGAAATGTGTAAGTTCGTGAGAAATAATATTAAAAAAATTAATCTGCAATGTAATATAAACGAACTGTCACACAAAAAGCACTAGTACCTTCAAAGAGCAGGTTTAAACTTAACGGTAAAACTGTTACCATATGGCTATTTACTATATATAATTCATTACCTGTCTCATGGACATATTTACCTAATAATACATTTAATTCAATGTTATACAGGGTGTTTGGTAAAGCGTGTGCCATATGGCTAGGGTGGGTAGGTGGGGTCCCTTGCAACACGATTTGGGCCAACTAATAACCTTCCCGCCTGCGGTGAATTTTTTAAAGTAAAAAAAAGGATTTTTCCAGAATTTGACCGTTTTACTTACCTAACTTTTTTTTACTTGTGATAGCATTGTATTAGAGATTGTAATTTCTATCTTAAAGACATTTGTAAGCTTTCGAGATCTTATTTCAGTACATAGAGGAAGAAAAAAAAAGTTATGTGTCGACAAACTGAATGAAGAATGAAGAAAGAATTACAGTGAAAAATAATCGAGAACCTCAACTTCATGGCACATTAAAAAAAACTAAAAATGTCTCAGATCTTCAAATATCACAAAAAGTTCCCCATTTCCTGCCAATTGCAATGGTATACTAAATGTTCAAACAAAACAGCACTTCGGTAAAAAAATGGTTTATTATCTAAAACGGCGGTTTTACTCCCGACCTCCATTAGTAGGCGTAATGTATGTATGTATGTATGTATGTAAGTATGTATGTATGTGAACTTTTTTGTTCCCCCAGAACTTCTCAACGCCTTAACCGATTTAGATGTGTAAGGTTCGTCATCCCGGGTAATATAGGATATGTGACGTTGCAATAAAAATAATTTGGCGGACTGAGGACGCCATTTTGCGTGTTCGAAAAAAAAGGTTGTTTGCATCCTGTCAAGTGGGGTATCAAAATGAAGCATTTGAAGAGACGATACCAAAAATATATATAATGTAAGTATGTGTTTCAATCAAAAATGTTCGATATAAAATAATTATTATAAAAATTAAAAACACGACTGCATTATTTATCGGCTTTTGAATTGATCGATATACATTATGATGCATTTTCAGGCATTTTTATTGATCAAGAGAGCCCGGCTCTCCGCATTGGGTTGCTATGGCACGTATTTCGGAAATATTTCACATCCCTGATACGGGCACTAAAGACCAACCTTATCTCACTGGTCGTTATACCGCATTCAGTTAAACGACTGTGCTATCGACTTATGCCTTCATTAGTCGTTGTACCGTATGCGGGGCGCACCTACATTATGCATTGGACGACCACTATTAATAGCCTAGTTGGTATTGATAGTGACTAGCGATGAAAATGGCGAAAGATTCATGTTGTTTCTTTCGAAACTTTGTATCTTTCCTATAAAATACATGTAACTTTCGAAAAAACATAACTGACGTTTGTCTGACAAATACAATCATACACGTATGTATGTATGTTTTATACTGTGTATTTTACATGTTTATTATTTAATTGTCATGCCTTTGACGCAAAATTGACTTCACGTCACATAGAGCATAGATTAACGATTCAAATTTATAAGTATTTCGTCATACTTGATAATTTCAACCTCTTTAGTTTCTGATCTGATATCGAGATATAGTCTGAGCGGAATGAAAAGTCACCTGTTTGTGTGAGAGCCAATACATTCCGAGTCACGAGTCATAATATAATAATGCGAAAAATGCAATGTATTTTACACGTAAAAAACCTATACTTGCGAAAGATTCAATCGAAGATTCGAAAGGAAAGATACTGTATTTTATTGAAAAATACAGGGACCTTTGAAAGATACATGTATCTACATGTATGTATCTTTCATGTAATTTCACATATAATGCCTCAACTCAAACTTAAACCGCTGAACCGATTTAGATGTAATTTGGTAGGGATATAGTTTGAGTTGCAAAGAAGGATATAGGATACTTTTTATCCCGGAAATCATACTTTTATGGGGAGCATACTTATTAATTTCCTTTCGCAAGATTATTATAGCTGAGAGGCTCAGATGGAGCAGGTTCAGCTTGCCAGGAACAGTCGGAATCCTTTAGCCGTCTTCGAGTTGAAGCCGTTGCCCGGGGTGGACCACAAGGAGGTAGATTCTGATCAATTACCATCCGGACGGGCATTGGGCGCTGCGCTGCAACCACTGCACAGTCTACTCTACACAAGTGGGGGATGTCAACAACAGCGGACTGTGACTGTGGTGCGCCATCACAAACCATCCACCACATTGTTGAGGAATGCCGAGAAGAAAATTTGCGGGAGGTATACGATACCTATTGGCGCTGACCCCTGCAGCAAGAACCTGGCTACTGAATTTAGACTTAAAATTGTAATTCATATTTGTAACATGTTTTGTAATGCAAGATTAAAGCCATACGATATAATAATAATAATACTTTTATGGGGTTTAAGTGTGCATAGAAGAGATATAACTAGATAAACGCCACCAATTAAAGAATATTATACTAATGCGACGACCGAGTTCTACGCAGACAAAGTCGCGGGCAAAAGCTACTGTATAATATGTACACATTTTTGGACCCATTTTTATTTACTAAGGACTAGAAAGCAAAAGTAAGTCGTAAGTAAGGAAGTGGGTTGCACGGACGGGCGGGGTGGACCGGACAGGACAGAGTTGACAGGAGTGACGTTACGTACCGGACAGCACGTACTCCATCTGCCAGCCGGCCCAGCCGGCGGCCACGTCGAAGTAGCGAATGCTGTCGAACCGCGGGCGCCGGTCCACGAACTCCATGTTTAACAGCTTCTGCCAGTGCGCTTGTCTGCCTTGCGATATCAGGAACCACCCAGTCTTCGCATTCCAAACTATAGTGTATTCTGTGAAGTTTTGGTCGTTGGTTGCCCATCCCCAATACCAGTCAGACCTATAGTACAAGGTAGGGGTTTGGTATGGTTCCACGGCGTCTGCGTAAACGGCGCTCTT
Source organism: Cenopis cana (assembly GCA_951800055.1). Lineage (NCBI taxonomy): Eukaryota > Metazoa > Arthropoda > Insecta > Lepidoptera > Tortricidae > Cenopis > Cenopis cana. The sequence goes on along the minus strand of OX637477.1, from coordinate 22,673,632 downwards.
CGGGCCGGTCCCGGGCCATCCATACACAACCACCTGAAAAACGTTCATCGAGTGTAGGTACAACATTCAATAGCGCCCACCGACTGTTTGACCTCAAAGGTCTCAATGGCGAGTACGAGTACGTAGCTACTTCTTAGTAATGACGACTTTGTTACGAACGACCCGCCTAGAAGGGTATCAAACGTCGCACCATAGATAGATAGAAACAATACAAACAACCATAGAGACAATGCATACCCAATAAGTGGCCAACTCGTACGGGTACATACTGAACATCTTGAGCTCGGCGTCCTTCCACCCGCGGCAGGCGAAGCGTATCCAATGCGGCTTCATCGCGAACGGCACCTTGGAGTGCTTGTACTTGTAGCGCCAGTCGTCGCCCGCCCTGTCTGCAACCAACCAATCCAGCATCCCCCCCCCCGACCTATACTTACCATGCATTCCAAACAATTCAATCATTACTGATTGACAATTAAACTTAATAACCACCATAAGTACAACACCAAATGGTTTTTATTTCTCAAAAATGTTGGTCCCTTTATTTTAGAGCACAATTTATTTTTCATTCCACATACTCTGAAAGTAGGTAATATGTGACGTAAGGAGCGGGTTAAAAGTTTTTTTTTTATACTACGTCGGATTCAAACAAGCTTACAGCCCACCTGATGGTAAGTGGTTACTGCCGCCTATAGACGCTTGCAACACCAGAGGCGTCACTCACGCGTTGCCGACCCATAAGAACCCTTTTTACGCCTTTTTTGAAGAGCCCCATGCTGTAGCCCATTGGGAATACCTCGGCAGGAAGCTCATTCCACAACCTGAGTGTTCTCGGTATAAAGCAACTGTTGAATCGCACTGTACGAGAACGCAGTGGCTCTAAGGTGTGGGGATGAGCTCGCTGCCGATGGCGAGCGGTGCGGTGATGAAAGGTGGCCGTGGCGTGGGCATCATGTCAAACAGTTCCTCTGAGCACACCCCGTTATACAGGCGGTAGAACACCACAAGGAGGCAAAGTCCCTCCTGAGATCAAGCGGTTCAAGGTCGCCCGTCACACTGGGATCGTCGACGATTCTCACTGCCCGTCTTTGAAGCTCCCGCCCATAGGTGAGAGCAGTACTCCATATGAGGCCTAACTTGCAACTTATAAAGTTGCAGCCGTTGTCGAGGTGTGAAGTACTGCTTTGACCTGTTGAGCACTCCAAGTTTCTTAGATGCCAACTTAACCTTACTTTCTACGAGTAAGTGACTACGGAATTGCACTTCGCTGGAGATGTCGACGCCAAGGATCCCAATGCTCTGAGACATGGTAAGAGGTGTGCCCTGAAACTGAGGGGCCACAGTAAACGGAGCTTTCTTAGCGGTGAACGCGCAGACTTGCGTCTTGGTGGGGTTGAATTCGACTAAGTTTCGTCGCCCCCAATCGGAAACTCTGGTTAGAGTATTCTCGATTTCAGATGCAAGTACTTTTCGGCTCTCCTCCACATTGGAACGAGGGTTATTAGCTCGGCCTGTGTAAAAAGTGTCGCCGGTACTGTCATCTGCATAGCAATGTAAACAGTCAATTGACAGCATATCATTGATATGCAGTAGGAACAGCGTCGGCGACAGCACAGAACTTTGTGGGACGCCAGCGTTAATGTCCATGCAATCGGAGCAACTACCGTCAACGACGGCTCTGATGCGTCTGCCGGACAAAAAGCTGGCAATCCAGTTGCATAAATCCTCGGGTAGACCGTATGATGGAAGCTTCGAAAGAAGACTGCGGTGCCAGACCCGGTCGAAAGCCTTCGCCATATCAAGGCCTACAGCCAGTGGGCCATGTCGCCCCATGGGCTAACATGTATACATATTTTTGATTCCAAAACATTTTACATTAGTAACCAATCCAAACGCTTCACCACATTGAATCCACCAATCACAAAACACATCGACAGCCAAATCAGCCAATCAGGGCGTTGGGTTAATTATAAAAAAAAAATAGCAATGGCAGACACCTGAACAGCCAACTTCATAATTTTTTATTGATTTCTAACTGTAAAATTTTTCAATGCGTCCTAAATAAACGCGCTAATAAAAGCGTCCTAAAAATTATCGTATTAAAAAAATCAAATTGGCAGAATCTTATCAGCCACGCTGCCATTAAATAGTAGTAATATTTTGAAGTTAAAGGATAATTATAATGAAATAAATTTTAAAATAATGGAAATAAACAAATATTTTTGCGATACTTTTCAATGTACACAAACGCTTTTGATATGGCTTCAATAGGATTTGACTGGATTCAGACAATGTTTTTGCATATTTGGATTTCTTTAGTTTCCTCGTATTCGGAATGAAAAGCAGAGTGTTGAACTCCGGTGAACCCACCCATTTCAGCCTCGAATTATTGGCGCTCTCACTACGTTCAAGCGCCATAATACCCATATCGTCTGAAATGGGTGGCTTTCAAGTTTCAACCCTTGGTTAACAATCTATTATATTTTATTTGGGGCATTAACAGCAATACCATATAAAGATATTGTTATCATATCATGTACTTAAAGATGACAATAGACGATGTCCACAAAAATACTATTAACAAAACCAACTTTATTGAAAACAAATAAGCGGGATCCTTTTGTTTTACCGAAAACTGTTTGACCAAATTTCATTTACCAAACAAACTTTGCCAACAGATTAGTTTCCAGTGTTTATTTCCACATAAACTTATTCGCCAAATCCTAATTTAGTCAAATAATCACTTGTTAGAATATTATTACTGGAAATTTCATCAGAGCAGTGGTTCCTTTGCCAAATGTGTTACTTAAGTAAAACATTTTTAGTAATCGACTAGATATAGGTCTCATGTCCGGGAAAACGCCGAGCAAAGCTCGGTCGCCCAGAATCAAGATATTCAATACCTAACTACCAGAAATGCCGGAAAACTCGAAATAATGTTTTACATAAGTGACGGCGAAAAAGTCGTTCTTGGGAAATTGTATAAAATTCTAAAATAAAATTCTGAACAGTAAACTTACGAATTCTAAATTCAAATCTGTTGTAAAACAAATGTTGATTTCCAAAGCATATTAGGTAGGTATAAGGCAGTGGTCCCACCCATGTCCCACCGCCGGCGAGTCGCGAGTACTTTCATAGTAAGTAACTCTACTCGTTTTGTCGCTTAAGGGAGTAGTGTTACTATGCGAGTAGGTACTTGCTACTCGAGCTGCTTGAAATAAAGTGCAACAAACCCAGCGCGTGAAGCCGGGGGAGGCTCTCGTCGTGACGTGAGGATACACTCAGAAGATGAATACCAACACCGGCTGTTCGTGTCCGTCGCCAAATAAATTTAGGAAAACATCGACTTCCTCGGACGGTAATCAAAACACTATTAAAGAAAGGCTTATACGCACACGCAGTTCCGCCCAGACAGTTCATCTTTAACATCACGCAGAAGTCCATCTCCTGCGTCTTGGACTTCCTGTCCACGGTGCACACCAGCCCCACCCTGAAATATATCGAGTATCAATCAGCATCTAGGCTCAGTTTATTCGCTAAGAGATGGTAACTTCGTGGTGAGGTAATACTTTCCCTGCAATGTCGTGGGCTGATCGTGAACCACCCGTCGCGGTTGTCCGCTTCCCGTGACGGCCCGCATTAGCTGTGACTTAACTTAGTACAGTATAATATATCCTATCAAAACATAAATGTGAAATGAGAGCCAAGTTAAATATTAAGAATATGGGTCATTATTGACTTCGCCAACAAAAGAATTGATATCTATATGGGTGCCAAGTTTTGCGTAGAAAATCCGGAAACTTTGACTTGGCTGGTTTTTACGTACATGCTATATTATATTTGTCTATGGTATTTTTTCTAAACTTTGGTTTGTTGGTAAAAACTAGCCCAGTCAAAATCTTGACCTTGAATTACATCTCAAGTTTCCGGATTTTCTACGCAAAACTTGGCACCCATATAGATATCCAACCCAACCAAAGAACCAACAAAAGTTTTGATATCTATATGGGTGCCAAGTTTTGCGTAGAAAATCCGGAAACTTGAGATGTAATTCAAGGTCAAGATTTTGACTGGGCTAGTTTTTACCAACAAACCAAAGTTTAGAAAAAATACCTACATTTCTGAAGTTCGACTATTACTCGTTAACTAGTAATCTCTAATTAGCTGTGATAGTTTTCCTTTTAAATTCATTTCACATGCCTAGTAGCCACCGTTTAGCTGGCAAGGGGGGGGGGGGGGGGGGGGGGGGGGGGGGGGGGGGGGGGGGGGGGGGGGGGACACACTTGACCATAACAAAAATTATCACTTCAAACCTTAATATCACGCCAACCAATTCTTTAATCAAAAAATGCTTTTAGAATATTTTTGAAAGAGCTAACCAACGACATCCCACACGTTGGGGTTTGGAAGAAAAAAAAATGCACCTCCACTTTACATGTAGGGTTACACTTTACATGAGTTATTAGGGTGTGACATACACCACAGAGGTAAATCTCAATTTTTTAATCAAAGTGAAAATTGAAAAATTCAACACCACAGGTGGGATTTGAACCCACGACCTGTGGTGTTGAATTTTTCAATTTTCACTTTGATTAAAAAATTGAGATTTTCGCTAGCGGACGCATCCGCTTAACAAACATACCACAGAGGTACACCAAAAAAATTTTATTTAAAGATTTTATTCTACCGTTTTGTCGGTGTAATTGATATGTATACTCATGCCAAATTACAGCTTTCTAGCACTAACGGTTACTGAGATAAACGGGGGACAGACGGACGGACGGACGGACGGACGGACGGACATGGCGATACTATAAGGGTTCCTTGTTTACTACGGAACCCTAAAAAGGGACAACCTTAACACATCAACGCCGTGTTTATGTTTTAAACGTAAGTACCATTGTTACGCTATTGTTTAAAACATAATTAGTACCTCATACATTTAGTAATTATACGTTGTGATTTATAACTTCAAATATTTGACACATGACAACTTCCATAGAACGTAAACAACCATGAATCATTGAAATTATAAATAAACATTTCCGTAAATTGATAGAAATCGATTAGGTATAAACGATACATTTATGATCAAAACCAAATATCATACAATTAAACTATGAAGTACAACACGAAAAATAATCAAATTGTACTACAAACCGTGAACGTACCTTTGCCATGTTGGAATAAAATAGTTATCGATTTCTGAACGAGAGAAAGTATAATTAATTAATTCTTTCTTTGTGTAGAATGATACAATTGTGATATAGAATATATTTATATAGGCTTGATAAAAACATTTCAAAAATCGGCTGTAAAATCGATGTAATGAACCATTCGATAATAATCGCTTGATTTGACAGAGGAGATGTCTTAGCCTCATCACTACAAATTTCAATTCATATGTCTCAAATATTTGAAGTTACAATATCACAATCTATACTTAAGATCCGCTACTTCAAAGCTAGTTTTTAGGGTATATCGAACACGGTTCGAATTGTCATGACCATGTAATGAAAAAAATGTCACCGCCACGGACTTTTTGACCACATGGTTGTGACATATAAATAAATAAATAAATATTTTGGACAATCTTACACAAATCAACCTAGTCCCAAACTAAGCAAAGCTTGTACTATGGGTACTAAGCGACGATATAAATACGTAAATAGATACTTAAATATATAGAAAACATTCAATACCCAGGAACAAATATTCGTGCTCATCACACAAATAAATGCCCTGGCCGGGATTCGAACCCGGGACCTCCAGCTTCGTAGGCAGGGTCAGTACCAACTAAGCTAAAGCGGTCGTCAATGACTTAGAAGCCGTGAATTAGAGGTTGTTTTAATTATTTTATTAGTTTTTGTTTCATTCAAAAATACCAAGTAGTTTTGTTTTTACTGGACGTATCGAAATAATTCTTTCACATATATTTTTTATTTTCAACAGAGAGTACAGAAAAATGGAATTCCAAATTAGTTGAAATTCTCCATTGTAAAAGTACCAGGAAAACTATTTTAAATGTTTATTCGACAATATGGCTCACCAGTAATTTACCCTGAAAATGTTAAATATCATCTAGTTACTGGTATTAAATATGCGATTTTTAAAAATGTCAAGCTGCAAAAAGTGCGACAGACGTCCGTCCAGCTTGAGGCCCAACGGCCAAATCTGTCGTGTCTACTAAAATGAAGCGCGCAGTTTGCTTTTGTAATCTTTTAGAGTTTTGTTAAATATAACAACATTTAAAAAAATAGCCGTAAAATACACTTCTTCACATCGTTTCCTATCTATTGATATATATTTTACTCGAGTCTGAGTTGGAGTTGGATATATTTTATAAATATACGACTCAAAACAAGATCAAAATTTACCTGTTTTTGCGATGTGAGATCATCGAGCGAAGTTTCAAATATAGTGTTTTCAGCCTTAAAATACACTAGACCGACTCTTAAACTATATAACATATCTAAATATCCCATCAATAAAGTGAGTATTTAATGGTTTAAAATTGAATGAAAAATACTATGATTTCGACTAACGTGGCCTTAATTTATTATACATTTTAATTTAATGTATTTAATTTTAATTAAAATGATTAAAATGAACTTTATTCTGTAAGTAGGCCGCAATGGCACTTTTACAAGTCAAACCCTACTAATTCTCTTGTACTGTGCCTAGATCACAGTATTTAATGATGAATAGTTAAATATCAATTTTAATAAGTGTGTGTGTGTGTGTGTTTCCCGGTCGGGTGAGTGTTGCAAAATTATTACCTACTTTTAACCGTTACTAATGTCAAATAGTAGATTTATTTCAAATGCCTATTTTAAATCTTATTTAAAACGCTTATAATGTAGCTAGAATAATTCTATGAATTTTAAACAATGATTTATGTGCGTAACTAGTATGACGAAATGACTTTGTCTACTTAGCCTAGTCTATATACCTACCCGCTTATCGAAGATATAATGTGTGCTAAATTAGTTTTAAATTGTAATTCCATGTATTTAAACAGTTAACTATTATTCCCCAGACGCTTTTATTGCTTTTAGATAATTTTCATATATTAGCGGTAGCCAGTTTTATTTTAAACGAAGAACTTCAAACTTCGTTTATATGATTCAAGCAAAGAAGACCATTAACTGCCAATTGGCGGAAATAATTCGCGTATAAGCAAATTTTATATAGACCTAGAAATTAAATTAAAAGAATAGTACATTACTTAACAAGGGCGGTAAAACAAAGAATGTCTCAGATCGCAGGTATTTGACGCCCGAGCCGAAGGCAAGGGCGATAAATATGCGATCTGAGGCTTTCTTTATTACCGCCCGTGTTAAGTACAAAATTTTATGTCACCCCCTGGCCAGGAAGTGGGATTTCCCGCGCGCGGTGCGTGCAGTAATTGCCGCTTTATTGCCCGGTGTGACATAAAAATAATTTCTACAGTTTTTGAATATTTACCCTCTGAACTTGAAACGGTCGAAAGTTTGTTTGATAACCAAGATTTTTTAAATATCTACTTTAGTACAGTACAGTAGTAGTGATGAAGCAATGAATGACTCACTTTTGAAATTTGGGGAGGCAATGGTCGCACCACTCGGTCCTCGTCTTAAGCGCCATGAGCTCGGCATGGGTGTAGTTCCAGGCCGGGCGACCCAACTCGCAGGTGGGCCCCCGGTTGGCGAAGCAAGCGGGCGTCTCCTCGCTGTCCTGCAGGTCCTTGTCCAGCAGCGCCGCGGCGCCCAGCTTGTCGTTGCTCCCGCGCGCCATGAGGCTGCGGTTGCCGCCATCCCCCGCGTCGAGCCCGTTGTGCCAGTCCTCGTGGCTGGACGCGCCCCAACCGCCCGAACCACCCAACCCGCCCGCTCCGCCCGAAGCTCCGCCCACTCCACCCGCTCCCCCCGCTCCGCCCGCTCCGCCCTCTCCGCCCGCTCCGCCCGCTCCGCCCGCCCCGCCCGCCCCGTCCACTCCGCCCGCTCCGCCCACTCCGCCCGCCCCGCTCGCTCCGCCCGCCCCGCTCGCACCGCCCGCTCCGCCCGCCCCGCTCGCTCCGCCCGCTCCGCCCGCCCCGCCCGCCCCGCTCGCTCCGCCCGCTCCGCCCGCTCCGCCCGCCCCGCCCGCTCCGCCCGCCCCGCCCGCTCCGCCCGCCCAGCCCGCTCCGCCCGGCCCGCCACCGCCCGCCCAGCCAGACCCGTCGTCGAGAGCCCAGATGGGGTTTCCTTGCTTCGGCATCCCGTGTAGTGCGAAATTGTACCCGTACCAGTACGGCCTGTAGCCCACGTTCGGGCCTTTCCATTCCTGTTTGATCTTTTTCGAGCCGGGCATTGAGCTGGTGAATTGAACACTTGCAATTTAGTTTCTTTTTTGTATCAATATCCACACGGTCTGCAGGTACTTAAGGTACCTCAGTATAAGAATTGATAATTCCAACTAAGTATTACTCGTAGGTACAAATAATACGTAGGCTGTTCCATAAGTCTTGCAATGGAAGTTTTCTTTGGAGTGGGGGAGGCATTGTGGCTAGAGTTGTATTAGACAAGGAGAAGACTGTCAATGCTACCTGGTACACTGGCGTTTGATTGCCTGAAGAAACTGCGGCCAAACTCGCATCTGCTGGGCAGTTGGCGCTTTCACCGTGATAACGCTCCTGCTCGTCGAACGACCAAAACTCAGGAGTTTTTGAGCAATGTGGGTTTTATAGTCCCGACCTTGCTCCGTGTGATTTTGGTCTCTTTCCTCTGATCAAGAGCCATTTAAATGGACGACGATTTGCGACTGATGACCAGCTATTGAGTGCATGTGATGAACCCTGAGCCAGTGTCACAAAGGAGCAGTGGAAGATTATTTTTGATACGTGGTGATGGTTTTTATTTTGAAAAAGCTTTATAAGAAGTTACACTTTTGCAAAACTTATGGAACGACCTACGTAACGTAACTAATTAAAACTACTTACTTTTTTTACTTAATTACTTTAATTAATGTTAAGTTCAGTTTCGGGTTCGTTTAAACCCCACATGGTTCAATTCCGTATCAAATCTTAAGTAAAAACGAAGCACAATGAAAAATTGCTTGTGGCTTCCACAACTTCTGAGTGCTCTTTATATATTTTTACGCATGGAAAGACGTTTAAAATGGAAAAAAGTAAAACAGCGGTGATAGGCACCATTTTTTACTGTGGATTGTAATACCGTGGCATACCACGCTCGGAGCGCTCGTGGCCCAGCGGCGCCTGCGTGCCGCAAGCGTTATTCAAAGTTAAGCAACGTGGGCCGCGGTCAGTACATGGATGGGTGACCGCTTTGAGTGGTTACTAACTGAGCGCTCCCGTGCTTTGGAAGGCACGTTAAACCGTTGATCCCGGCTGCTGTCTATGGCAGCAGTCGTTAAGCCAAGTTGGAGGCCTTCAGGCGGCTTGAAAACTTCTAATAGTCAAGTTGTCCACTCACTTGACAAAGGGGGGTCGAAGTTGCACCACGTCCGTAGGGAAAGTACCCACCGCGACCCTAGACGTGACCCCTGGGTGGTTCTAAAAGTGCAACATAAACTGGCAACCGTACTATCTTCTCGAAGATCTCACGGTTCCGAAATAAATAAAATAAATACCACGGTAATAGTTAAATTGGTGAGTTTAGTTCTTTATCCACCTTCCCTAACAGATTGTCGAGGGAGACGATAGCTGAGATACGCGTCATACTCGTGATCAGGTGCTGTTTGTGGAGTCCGGTCGTTCATGCTTTCACGGACATAGTAACTACTTTAATACTAATGTCTTCTCTTGGAGATTGGCGAGAGACATCACCCTGTTATGGATTAGTGTTTGTAGTCATTGACTCTGAGAGACACCTCTATATTCAGGCTCCGTATAACATATCCTGACGATTTGGCTAAGATTGATGATGTCGTATCTCATAATCTATTAGTATTTATATACATTATATTACAGATTATGAAAGATCATCCCATTCTGAATGGAATAAGTGTGCTACTTTTTAAATTTTCTTATTTAGTTTCGTGATACCACGGTGGTTCAATTGTAGAGCAATGGACGGATTCCAGAGGTCGTGGGTTCAAATCCCACCTGTAGTGTTGAATTTTTCAATTTTCACTTTGATTTAAAAATTGAGATTTTCGCTAGCGGACGCATCCGCTTAACAAACATATTAAAGTTTGTATGGGTGTAGCACATTGTTATCAACGATTCCCAATGCAACTTGGGACGTTGGTGCCGTTTCAGAAGTTGTAATAGCTTCACGGCAGATGTCGCTACGAGCCTCCCTAATAAGGCTTAATAGTTGAGTGTTAAGATTGAAAAATTCACCATTACAAGGGATACCACGGTGGCTCAATTGGTAGAGCAATGGACGGATTCCAGGTCGTGGGTTCAAATCCCACCTGTGGTGTTGAATTTTTCAATTTTCACTTTGATAAAAAAATTGAGATTTTCGCTAGCGGACGCATCCGCTTAACAAACATATTAAAGTTTGTATGGGTGTAGCACATTGTTATCAACGATTCCCAAAGCAACTTGGGACGTTGGTGCCGTTTCAGAAGTTGTAATAGCTTCATGCTAGATGTCGCTACGAGCCTCCCTAATAAGGCTCAATAGATGAGTGTTAAGATTGAAAAATTCACCATTACAAGGGATACCACGGTGGCTCAATTGGTAGAGCAATGGACGGATTCCGGAGGTCGTGGGTTCAAATCCCACCTGTGGTGTTGAATTTTTCAATTTTCACTTTGATTAAAAAATTGAGATTTTCGCTAGCGGACGCATCCGCTTAGCAAACATATTAAAGTTTGTATGGGTGTAGCACATTGTTATCAACGATTCCCAATGCAACTTGGGACGTTGGTGCCGTTTCAGAAGTTGTAATAGCTTCACGGCAGATGTCGCTACGAGCCTCCCTAATAAGGCTTAATAGATGAGTGTTAAGATTGAAAAATTCACCATTACAAATTACAAGGGATACCACGGTGGCTCAATTGGTAGAGCAATGGACGGATTCCAGAGGTCGTGGGTTCAAATCTCACCTGTGGTGTTGAATTTTTAAATTTTCACTTTGATTAAAAAATTGAGATTTTCGCTAGCGGACGCATCTGCTTAACAAACATATTAAAATATGGATTTAGACAGAATAAAGGTCTTATCTTATCTTATCTTATCTAGATGAGGGCCCTTGCGGATGCACTTCGACCCAATGGGATCTTTTGTGCAATTGCCCCCTCCTTTATACCTACTCCCAGCTGTTCTCCAATCTCTCCACAAACCGGATGATGGAGTTCAACGGGAGTACTCTGAATTCCTTTGGTTCTGGGTAACCATTGCCAAAGTCGTTCATTCTTTATCTGGCGAGGGCGTGACATTCACACAGCAAGTGTTCCATTGTCTCGTCCTCCTCGCCACACATCCTACAATCCATGTTGTCGCATAGTCCCATCTTGGCCAATAGTCCTTTGACCCCGAAGTGACCTGTGAACACCCCAGATATGATCCTGGGGTGCTTCCTGCTGCATTTCCAAAGTTTTTTGGTCCAGCTAGAGTTCACTCCTTCAATGAAGAGCTTTGAGTGCCTTAGGCCTGCCTCCTTCCATAAAGGTACTAGAGAAGCCATTTTAGCACTTCGAATGATTGTAGACAGACGATTAGATATACTAAAGTCTACAAAAGCTATGTGTGTATTTAAATACATACATAGCTTTTGTAGACTTAGAAAAAGCGTTTGACACAGTTAACTGGAAATTAATGATGAAAGCCTTAAAGGACGTAGGACTTGATTTCAGAGACAGGAGAATAATATACGAACTTTATCATAATCAAGAAACAACCATTCAAATAGGGGACGAGAAAGGAAAGGCTAAGATCTGACAAGGAGTAAGACAGGGGTGTCCACTCTCGCCACTCATATTCAACTTATTCATCGAAAGTGCAATAAACCAAATTTTAGAAAGCACAACGGAAGGTATTACATTTAACGGAAATAGAATTACGTTTATTAGATTTTCTGATGATATAGCAGTTTCAGCAGAAGACAGCAAACAGAAACTCTTTTAAACGTAATGGACAGTATTTTTCAAGACTTCGACTTAAAGATTAATTTAAATAAAACTAAGATACTAATAACATCTAAACATAGAGAAATACATGAAATTAAAATAAAGAACACAGTATTACAGCAAGTTTAAATAGAAATTTAAATATTTGGGCAGCATAATAACAGAGGACTCGAGATGCACTACAGATATTAAAACTAGAATAGCAATAGCTAAAACGCCTTTCACAGTAAAAACCATATTTTTAAAACAATAATTTGGAGTATTGCACTTTATGCCTGCGAGACATGGACCATGACGCAACGGGATAGAGAAAGGCTTGAGGCGTTCGAGATGTGGTGCTGGTGCTGGAGAAGGATGGAGGAAATAAGCTGGGCGGAAAAGGTCACCAATGAGGAAGTTTTGGAAAGGGAAAAGGAGAAGAGACATAATTATACTACATACTATAGAAACTCGAAGAGCAAAAATGATAGGTCATTTGATACGACACGACGATCTAATACGAAAGATAATGGAGGGTAAAATTGAGGGGAGAAGAGGAAGAGAAAGGCCGAGGACATGGACCAAATAAAGAAAAAGATAGACGTCGTGTCATATAGAGAAGTCAAAGAAATGGCGTTAAGTAGAACGGACTGGAGAGAACTGCACCGACAAGAGTGAAACTCTTAAATAATAATAAATGAATGAATGTTGTCATTAGTATTACCTGTACATGTTCTTCATGAATGGCATAAATTCAGAGTCGTAGTGTTTAGTTGGGAAATATTCCCGTTCTGTGTTTGACGGCGTTACTGTAAAAAAAAAGCAGCGAGTTGTATCGGGGATCCACTGAGCGAAAAAATTTTGTTCGAATCAAAAACCTGATTACTTAAAGACGGGATTATTACATTTTATTAATTTTTACATTTTTTTTCTAGGTAAATAATATAATTTCAAGAAATTTTTATTAATTTCTCAGTATTTCCTATACTGAGAAATTAATAAAATTTTATAATATAATATAATAATACAAAACGGTTTTACTAAATCGTGAAATTAATACTCTTTATTCGGAATAACAACAACAACAACAATGGCCTTCGAGTCTATTACAGACTATACAAGCAGTGTCATGCAGGTAGACAACGTCTTTTGTGGCTGTGTAAGCCGATGCGAGAGCGGCATACACGACCGCAGCCCTGGCAAGTAAAGTTCGCCCGTGGCGAACAGGTCTCCGGTCGATGTCTCTTGGCTCGCTTGTCTGCTTCGGAATAACAGAGTTGTACAAAGTCTATAAAACTTTCCTTAAGTTTAATAAAACCGTGTACGTAAATATTACTAGATAATACAAATGAGATATATTAAAGACGGAGATTACAAATGAATCTTAGTAATTAAAAGACAATTCTGATTTCTATAATTGGTTATCATGTAATAACAAATCCTTTCTTTAATATGTTTGTTAAGCGGATGCGTCCGCTAGCGTTAAATCTCAATTTTTTTAATCAAAGTGAAAATTGAAAAATTCAACACCAATCCCACCTGTGGTGTTGAATTTTTCAATTTTCACTTTGATTAAAAAAATTGAAATCCTTTCTTGTTCCTATGAGTTCTATTCTTGTTTCCGTAAATAGTAAAATAGCTTTTTAGAAATTAGTAAAGTCCACTAATAACGCACGCCGTCTCTCCCCGCACGGGCACCGCTCACGCATCCATCCTTGAGTCCGCCATTTTGCTTTAACAGCTGTTCGGCGGAACAACGAACGAATCTCGATTTTTATGATAAATTGATTATTGTGCCAAAAAAAGGAAAACTTTTCGTGGTACCTGTGTTGTGGTGTCGTTGCCGGTGCATGGATATATTGGCGCGGGACTTATTAAAGTCCGGGGATGAAGATATAAAAAGCTTTCGAGGTAAGTACCTAATGACTGTATTTAGATATTTCCCTTTCTATTAAAATCTCATTAGGCAAAGATTGCATTAATTAAAAATAGTATCACGACAACCGTATGTCAGTGGAAGCCAAGATAAACGTCATCATCATCCTCCTAGCGTTATCCCAGTACAGTTGCATCCTGAAGGACGCCTGGGGTCCGCTACCTAATCCCAAGCCAAGATTTGGCGTAGGCACTAGTTTTTACGGAAGCGACTGCCATCTGACCTTCCAACCCCGAGGGGAAACTATTGGGATTAGGCTTTGTCAAGTTAGTGGGCAACTTGACTGTTACAAGTTCTCAAACCGCCCGAAGGCCTCCAACTTGGCTTAACGACTGCTGCCATAGACAGCAACCGGGATTAACGGCTTAACGTGCCTTCCAAAGCATGGGAGCGCTCAGTAGCTCTAGTATAAGTTTTTTCAAAACATTAACTAATTCGAACGCGTTTGCATTTTGTCTCAAAATGTATGAAAGTGGTATGAAAACGTGAACAGCGCCTCTGGTGGTCACTATTGGAAACTAAAACAGCGAGTATAACATTTGTTGCTAACCGATGAACGCGCGTATTTCAAACTCGGTTTGAGCGTTTTCATACATTTTGAGACAAAACGCAAACGCGTTCGAATTAGTTAAATGTTTCGAAAAACCTTATACTAGAGCTACAGTTAGTAACCACTCAAAGCTCACCCATCCAAGTTCTGACCGCTGCCCACGTTGCTTAACCTTAGATACCGCAAGCGGTAGGTACCTATAGGGTTGCCAGATCGGTGGGTACATATATCGGGAGATTTTTTTCAAATGTCGGGATTTTTGACTTACTGTCGGGAGTTTTAAATCAGCTTTAGCTTTTTGAGCTGTAGACCCCATGTTTTTTTAATAGTAGTATTTTTATTAATTTTTAGTAAGTGAATCGAAAAGAAATTTATCTAATTATATATATGTAATCTAGGTTTTATCAACCGTATAAGTAAACCTTTTAAATCCACTAAAACATTTAAACTCTTATATTTCTCATTCGTAAGATCATCGTTGGACTATGGCAGTGTTATTTGGAGTCCATATTTTCAATGTCATAAAAATAGACTAGAAAGCATACAAAAGAAATTTATAAAAATGTTAAACTTCAGAAAATTTAGTTACTCACTAAGGTATCTAGAATCCCTTGAACGATACAATATTTTATCCCTTGACGACAGGCGCAAAGTATCTGATTGGTATTTCTATACAAAATACTCAACAATTCAATTGATGCTCCTAAACTTGTTTCCAAATTAAACTTTATTAGTCGTAAAAAATTGCCCGCACGCTCATCACGAACCAAGAATCTGTTTGTCCCAAGTAACCGTAAAAAAAGTTATACTCGTAACTGCTTCTTTTCTCGTGCCCGTGCCCCAAATTTATACAACAAATGTTTCTCAGATATTGATCCATTCCATTTGTCACTAAATAACTTCAAAAATAAAATTATACAATGTATGACTAAAGACTAAAAAGTTAAGCATACTTTAATTACTCTTTCCTTTGATCTGGTCACATACTAACCTGGAATTTTTTTAGTGCAATTCTAAATACTGACTAACAACTGTTTTTAAGTGTTAGCGATCTATAAAACCAAAGAAAGGTCATTAAACGCTGATATGTCAGAATAATGTCGGACGAGAACTATTCGAGTGGCATTATGGATGATGCGCAGGTCTAATGACACGGACAGTTAAAAAAAAAGGTTACCTGTGGCGGGAACGTAAAACGAGGAAGACTGTAAAACCATTTGTGGGTTAAATTAGAAAAAAATAAATAAACATACTGAAGATACTTGGCAGTTTTAATATATCAGAAGTGGGATGGAACAGTAGACGCCTTCTGGAAACATTAGAACAGGTGAGTTTAAGAAGCAAAAGTTAATATTTTTCTTATGTTAACAGTTCACCCAATACGGCGGCAAATAATTCACGAACAATATGAAGTTATGTTTTTTTATAATCTACATTCATATGATTTAGCAGACCAGAACAGTTATGATTCCAGAGTAAATAGTTACAATTATAATTATAATAAATGTAGTTATCATTATTTTATGGCGCTAAATTGCGAAAGGCGAGTTCGCGCGCTGGCAGTAATTACACACGAAATTATGTTGTTTAAAGTTAATTTACATAATATATGATTGCGATCTATAAGTATCACTATTAAGTACATTATCCGTTTTATATAAGAATAGTAAAGTTAAAGACATGTAGATATCGATAACTTTTAGGTATTAAGTAAGCCAAGTTAGCTTGCAAAATACATAGACATGTAACATCACAGAAATATATCAAGATAGAAGGAACGAGTGTATGTACCTCGCGTGGCGAAATTACGTCCCGGAGACACAACTGCTCGCCGCAAACTTCAGTGTGCTCCCGATCGCGTTATGCGTGCGACGCCAGGTTTTAAAAACAAAATGGTTCGTTGCGCAATAATTAATTGTTCAAACACTTCCAAGAAAGTTGGAGCTGTTAATCGAGGTATTTCCTTTCATTGGTAAGTACAATTTGTCCTTAAATATCTGTTAATAATTAAAAAACGAAATATTTTATTATTTTCATCATTACGGTAGCGGGCGATTGTGTGTCAACGCTAGCTTTCCATTGCGGCTTTAATTTGACGAGCCAGACTTGGCGTGCGTTCAAAACCAGCAATGTAAAAATAAGCTATTCAAACTGTCGAGTCACGTTCAAGGTCGATAGTCATTTTTTCTGTCAAAACTAAAGAATAGTGCTGTGCACTGCGATTTTCTTACTCGATTATTAAAATTGAATTTGAAAACAGACGAAATAATAATTACGTTCTTATATTATTATGCAGCTATATAATGTACGTAGTGCAAAACAAATATTATTAATCGCTTTCCTCTTAGCTTCTAATATTTCTTCGCGGGACTTCTTTGATTTTTCCATGGTCTGTAACAAAGAATATATAAAAAACCGGCCAAGTGCGGGTCAGACTCGCGCACGAAGGGTTCCGTACCATTATCTATAAAAACGGCAATAAAAATTATATCTTTTGTATTGGAGCCCCCATAAATATTTATTTTATTCTTATGCATATTAAATTAATATGCATTTGTTGTTATAGCGGCATCAGAAAAACATCATCTGTGAAAATTTCAACTGTCTATCACTTTTCATGAGATACAGTCTGGTGACAAACGGACGGACAGCGGAGTCTTAGTAATATGGTCCCGTTTTACCCTTAGGGTACGGAACCCTGAAAATGGTACACGTTTATAGGTACTTAGTTAATAACTGGAGCGGCTAATATGTACAAATTACTAAAATGTAACGCAATTTATTGGTTATTAGGTAGGTACCTACCTATATTTATATTTTTCGATTTAAATTCTGAGCTTACTCATTTCCTCTGTCAAAACATTTCTTCTGTCGAAAATAATAATCATTTCCTCTGTCGGTTCTTATCGATATTTTAAATCGATGCATAGAATCGGTGCCGAGTTCTAATACTTCTAATCGATCCTTTTGAATCGTTTTCGCGCGGCTTATGTTTCTCATCACTAAATTACGCTCGTGACGTCAAAGTACCTACGCAAAATGTTACACGCTCGGTCTCCCTACAAATTGCCGAACTCTTTCCTTCTATCTTGATATATTTCTGTGTGTAACATAATATGACATTAAAAGTACCTAATTAGTGAGTATTTAGTAGATAAAAGATTAAATAGTATTGAAATAATGATATGATCTGAATGAATGAATTTTACAATCATTAATTATTTTTAAAATAGTTAATGATTACATTTGGATGTGATTGGCGGACACAATTTGTTTTTGCATCTGTGTTAGGGTGCGTTCCAAAACATATGATAAATTTTTACTTGACTACTTATTAAAAAAAAGGACTGACTTACGAAACATAATAAATGTACATATAAAGTTTTATAACATTAAAAAACAATATGCTAACAGTTAATGCAGACTAAATTAATAATATAGGATTTGTGAATGGCTGATGTTTTATTTTAATACATAAGGTTTTATTCGCATTTGACTGCTTATTCTTGTCTGCTTAAGGAATAAGGCCAACAATTACTATCAATTTGTTAATATAAGAAATTAGTTAAACTCAATGCGATATTAAGAATAAATTAATATATTCCACGGGATCTATTGTTTATTTGCATGAAATTAGGAGTAGTTGAGTAGTAGTGAATAGTCATGCCAGAATATCAACGGCATTGTCTTTGTTTTCGATAGTGATGTCCGAGCCGGGAACGCCTCCGATTAACATGAAGCGTGTCATCAGAAAACCTCGGAGGCATGCAAGAAAGAGATAAGAAAGGAGCTCCAGTTCAGACTCCTCCTCTAGGGAAACCTCTATCGAGCGGAAACCGAAGCCTAGAGGGAGAAATATCAGGAAAAGGAGAAGAAGCAGCTCGTCTAGCTCCAGTGTGTCTTCGTCACCCGTACGAAGGAAGCGAAGCAAGCGATCCAAAAGTAGTAAGCGTGTTCGTAGGCATAAACTACAGTCATCAAGGGACGGACGAGGAAGCAGCCAGACCGAATCATCGCTTTTGAAAGATTTGGTTGCGGCTTTAGAAAATCGTAATCGGGTTCCTCAAGGCTTTGGATCCCAAAATGTAATACCCGAGTTCGATCCTCAGGCCAAGTTACAGACAATGAAAAATTGGTTGTCAAAGATAAACGAATCTGCTTTGGTCTACGGATGGTCTGAGAAGCAAACTGTTTTCTACGCCTTACCGCGACTTTCTGGACTAGCTAAGCGCTGGTTTGACGGACTTACAAGCGTGAAGTACACATGGCACGAGTGGCAAGAAAAATTGCTTCGAGCTTTTCCCGGCGAAGAGAACTACGGTGATCTGCTCATGGAGATGCTTGCCAGGAAGAACAGAAGAAATGAGACTCTGGAAGAGTATTATTACGATAAGATTCGTCTTATTAATAGGTGCGAGATAAATGGAGTCAAAGCCGTCGATTGTCTTACACAAGGCATATTTGACCACAACATTCGCATGGGTGCTCAAGGTCTATGTTTCAAAGAGCCCGAGGAACTGCTTTCTCATTTTAGAAAAATATCCCCTAAAAGAGAGGATTATGGCAAAGGTGGAATCCTACGTGAGCGTGTCCCACTTATTCAACAAAACCGTCAGGTTAATCAGAGGAGAACTGGCAGTACTTGTTTTAACTGTCGTCAAGGGGGCCATTATTGGCAACAATGTCCAAAAGGCTTGATACAATGTAACAAATGTAAACGCGTAGGCCACAATGCTACTCAATGTAGTTCAGCATCTAACAGCTCAAATAAACCTCAGCTTGGATCAGATGTACCAAAATCTATAAATAAAATTGAATCTGTGTCTGGGTCCTGTAACAAATATTTAAAAGACGTCATAGTGAATGGAAAAAAGGTGAAAGGGTTCTTAGATATGGGCAGTGAGTGCACGCTATTAAGCGATGAGTTTTTAGTTGATATAATAGAAGAGGAACCACAAAATATCAACGATTTGCCGTTCCTAAAAGGCTTCGCAAGCGGTTCTATTAAACCTAAAGGAATATCCAGAATCCTTGTACAAATTGACAGTATACTGGAAGAGGTCGACGCATATGTAGTTCCTAGTGAAATGCTACCTTATGGTACGGATATTCTTATAGGGCAAAACCTCACGGAGCTACCTGGCGTGAGAATATATAAGACAGACTCTGAACTGGTTCTCTTCAAAGCTTCAGACAAACTGGCAAAAATCACGATAGAAGAGTCAATTGAAATCAGCGGAGCAACTATTGTTCCCGTTATTACATCAGAGTGTCCAGATCGCTCCAATATGTTCATCTCATCAGACGTATGCTTAAAACCTGGCTATGAGTATATGATCCTGCCAGGAGTGTATTGTTTTGAAAATAATAGAGCCAATATAGTGATTATGGGTCTGAATACAACTGCGTTAAAATTGAAAAAAGGAAAACTCATTGCCAGAGGTGTACTATTGCCTGATTTTGTACTAAACAAATCGAATACGATTGTAGAAGACAACCGGAATGATACAAAGAACATCTTCAGGATCGTTGAACAAGATGTGAAGAATATAGAACTTGAACAAATAAATACTGATAATGATTTGTCTACTATTGTGAAAAATGAACTGGTAACGCTTCTAAACAAACACAGAGAAGTCTTTGCCTTTTTAAATGCTGAGCTGGGTAAGACCAACTTAACCGAAATGCAAATTAAGCTGAAGGATGATACTCTAGTGACATATAGACCCTACAGGCTATCCATTTCAGAAAGGGAGAAGGTTAAAAGCATGCTCGAAGATCTTTGCGCTAATGGCATAATTCGAGAGTCAGAGTCGGAATATGCGAGTCCTGTGATAGTAGTCCCTAAGAAAAACGGAGAATTGCGCCTATGCGTAGACTATACAGGGCGCTTAATAAAAAAATGCATAAAGATAAATATCCGATGCCATTAATAGAAGACCAAATAGACAGTTTACGTGGACAGAATTTCTTCACTACCTTGGATCTGACTTCTGGATATCACCAGATTCCCATTGCGGAAAGTTCTAAACATTTAACAGCTTTTATAACTCAAGACGGTCACTTTGAGTACAACAGAGTACCTTTTGGGTTGTGCAACGCTCCAGCTGTCTTTCAGCGATTAATACACAAAGTACTCAATACCAAGAGAATACCTGGAGTCCTCGCATATATGGATGACATTGTGATTTCATCAAAAACATTGGATGAAGGGATGTTCAAACTGCGCCAAGTGTTGGAAGCTCTTAAAGAAGCAAATCTCACGCTTAATCTCAGCAAATGTCACTTCTTCCGTATATGTATTGAACACTTGGGTTACGAGATTTCTTCTGAGGGAGTCAAACCAGGACAAAGAAAAACTGAAGCCGTTGCATCATTCAAAAGACCAGATAATGTCCATGAAGTCAGACAGTTTATAGGACTTGCCAGTTTTTTTCGACGTTTCGTGCCCGGTTTTGCGGTTTTAGCGAGGCCTCTTACACGTTTGACCAAAGCAAATGAAAAATGGGTATGGGATGAGGCACAAGAAGAAGCTTTTAAAACGATTAAGCAGATCTTGGTAACCCGACCAGTGCTGGCTATCTACAATCCTGAACTGCTAACCGAACTGCATACAGACGCTAGTCAAATGGGTATTGGCGGAATTCTCATGCAACGGTCTGCTGAAAAGTCTCCTCTGTGTGCTGTAGCTTACTTCAGTAGGCAAACTACGCCAGAAGAACAGCATTTTCACTCGTTTGAACTTGAAACCCTGGCTGTAGTGGCGTCTCTCGTACGTTTTCGGAGCTACTTAATCGGAATTGAATTTAAAATAGTAACTGACTGCAATGCCGTAAGACTGACATGGACAAAGAGAGATCTGGTGCCCAGAATTGCCCGCTGGTGGTTGCAAGCACAAGAATTTACTTTCACAATCGAGTACCGCCCTGGAACTCGGATGTCTCATGTTGATGCGCTAAGTCGCAATCCAGTAGGTACGATAGAAATGCAGGAGCTTAACAAAATCACTGCACATAACGTACTGAAAATATCAGCTACACCCTGTTTGGATGATATACAGTATACCGACCCCCAGTTAGTACTAATAAAATGTATTCTGAATAACGCATGCAATGAAGCAAAAGATATTAAAAATGATTACATTCTGAAAGACGGTAAATTATATAGAAAGGTTGCTGATTCTCTAAAATGGGTTGTTCCCCAAGATGCTCGTTGGAAAGTATGTCATATGTCACACGACGAATTTGGACACATGGGGTTGGAGAAGACGCTTGATAAAATGAAACAAACATATTGGTTCAAGAATATGACATCTTTTGTAAAAAGATATGTGCGTGCATGTGTTCCATGTGCTTACGCAAAACAACTTACCGGGAAAAAAGAAGGATTTATCCATCCTATTCCTAAAACGCCAATACCATTTCATAGCGTACACATTTGACCACCTTGGTCCATTTGTCAAGAGTAATTCTGGGAACACGTACATATTGGGCATAATTAGATGGATATTCTAAGTTCATTATCCTGCGAGCTGTTCGTAATACCAAATCTAAAACCACGATTACAGTTCTACGCGATGTGTTTGGTATTTTTGATGCGCCTAAGTTGCTTATATCCGATCGTGGAACTAGCTTCACATCCAACGAATTCGCAGAATTTGCCCGTGAACTAGAAATCAAGCACATCAAGAATGCAGTGGCTATGCCAAGGGCAAACGGTCAAATCGAAAGATACAACCGAACGATTTTAGCGTCTTTAGTCGCTCTAATGCACGGCGAAAATGACAAGAACTGGGACACCCACCTGAACACAGTGCAATGGAGTTTAAACAATACTTTGAACAAAGGTATCGGGAAAACACCAGCTGAAGCGGTATTTTCTAAACGTACCATACACTTGTCTGAAGGACATCTTCACGATTTGACTGCTAATGATTTACAGCCACAAGAACTGATAGATTCTAATAAGTTAAGGCATGAAATATCAACGACTATTGCTGAAAACCAAGCGAAAATGGAGAAGACATTTAACAAGAAGCGTAGGATTGCTAGAGAATACAAAGAAGGTGACTTGGTTTTGGTACAGAAACAGACGAATAACCAAGGTGACAGTAATAAACTTCTTCCGAGATATAGTGGGCCCTATAGAGTTACTAAAGTGTTAGGTTTAGATCGTTATGAAGTAAGTAGCATAGAAGGACATTCTAAGAGAAAATATCAGAATGTATACGCAGCAGACAAAATGAAGCCTTGGATAAGCTTCACGTCATCTGATAATGCCCGAGAACCTGGCCCAATACCGGAAAAGGATAAAGACACGATAATGGATACGGAGGATGATGATTCCGATGATCAAGCCGCTGATGTTGATTAAAATCCTTGGCGTTTATATGTTGTCAAATTAATGTTAAATTGTTTTTAAATTACTTTAGTGGTGTCAAATTGTATTATTTTAACGTAGGTAACTTTCTCCTGTTGTGTTATATTCATTTGTATTATCTTAAATTTCTAAGGAAATGTAAACTTCGGTCCGCGAATGAACGGTTACTGGTTTTGAACGTGTTTGTAATTATTTTTTATAGTACATACAATATGAAAATATTCAATTATATTATTTTAAAAACTAACTCGTGACTTTCTATTCATAAAAATATAATTATCCTATATAATACTATACATATTTTAAACAACGTGTGAAACATTATTCAGATATAATACATTTATACACGTTTAAAAAAATATATATATTATTTTATTTTTACACAGTATAAAAGTCATCATTTTTAACAATGAGAATGATTCTGCTTGGATTTGTTTCTTTTTATTTCTAAAGATGCAGCGGTGCTGCTGCCAGTGCTCAAGATGGAGCTGCAGCAGTTGTTGGGGTGAGCGTGCTCCGAAACTGCTGAAGATGTGACTGACTCGCTGGGTGTCGGAGTGAGCGTGCTACCGACAACAGTAAGATTTGACTGATTCGCTGGGTATCGGAGTGAGCGTGCTACCGATAACAGTAAGATGACTGTAGCAGTTGTTGGAGTGAGCGTGCTCCGAAACTGCTGAAGATGTGACTGACTCGCTGGGTGTCGGAGTGAGCGTGCTACCGACAGCAGTAAGATTTGACTGATTCGCTGGGTATCGGAGTGAGCGTGCTACCGATAACAGTAAGATGACTGCAGCAGTTGTTGGAGTGAGCGTGCTCCGAAACTGCTGAAGATGTGACTGACTCGCTGGGTGTCGGAGTGAGCGTACTACCGACAGCAGTAAGATTTGACTGATTTGCTGGGTATCGGAGTGAGCGTGCTACCGATAACAGTAAGATGACTGCAGCAGTTGTTGGAGTGAGCGTGCTCCGACATTGCTGAAGACTTGACTGACTCTCTGGGTGTCGAAGCGAGCGTGCTACCGGTGACAGTAAGATGACTAAACCAGTTGTTGGAGTGAGCGTGTTCCAACACTGTTAAAGATTCAAGAAACAGAGAGCTAATAGAATAGGGTCATTCTATGAAGAGGGATGGCCGAAGCAGTACAGACATGATTACCTTTTCGAACGACTGGATTCACCATATTTATATAGGAACCTGAACAAGTATTTTTTTTACATACATGTGGTTTAGGAATTTCTGGATCAGTAATCCAACGGCATGGGTACTAATCGTTGTATAGAGGTCACCTGAATAAGAAGAAGTCCATGTGACTGAGGGCAGTGCGTGTCTGAGGGCAATGTGTGTCTGAGGGCAGTGTGTGTCTGAGGGCAGACATGTATCAGAATGGCCGAATGTTAGCGATCTATAAAACCAAAGAAAGGTCATTAAACGCTGATATGTCAGAATAATGTCGGACGAGAACTATTCGAGTGGCATTATGGATGATGCGCAGGTCTAATGACACGGACAGTTAAAAAAAAAGGTTACCTGTGGCGGGAACGTAAAACGAGGAAGACTGTAAAACCATTTGTGGGTTAAATTAGAAAAGAATAAATAAACATACTGAAGATACTTGGCAGTTTTAATATAAGTAACTTTACTTTCTACCTTTAACTACTTTTTTAAGTAACATATATACTGTTTTACTGTTTTTCTCTGTATAATTACCATAGAACTACTAAAGAATTTAATGTAATTACCGTGACGTCTATGTAAGCTCACATTATAGTATTATCTCTAATCTGTGATTTATTTCACATCTGTTTCGGCACTGTTTGGTCTATTAATTAATATAATGTAAGATTTATTGTATCAGTTATGTAATGACTGTTTGTTGCCAAAATAAAATAAATAAAAAATAAAAATAAATTATCGAAGCGGCTCACGAAATTTCACAAGAATTTATTGAGAATTGCGATTTGTAGAGATTTTTAGTCCAAGCTGAAACGGCGACATCTTCGCTTCACTCGGTCAATCATGGTTTAGTCAAGGTACATAAATTAAACATATTCAATATTTTGAAGATTACCACATGTATTTTTGTGATTCGCCCTTAGTCCCTAAAAGGATTTTAACTTTCGACAATGTTCTTCTGAATCAACTCTTATTTTTAACAAGTCGTCTCCCCCCCCCGAGCACATATCATTAAAAACAAATTACCGCGGAAGAAATTGAAATCATTACATTGTATTTCATTTATTGAGCATACAAACATCTTCACCTTTCGTTTCAGTCGTGCCTTCAGTCAATGTCACGAGAATAAAATTTTATAAATCGCAAGATCATAACCCGTTACAACGGAAAGAAGCTAGTGAAGCTACGTAACATTGGTTAGGTTGACCAATACGAGTTTGTAATTTTGTCGGGAGATTTTATATTTTGGCGGGAGTCGGGAGATGACATGAAATATCGGGAGAATCCAGACGAATCCCGACCATCTGGCAACCCTAGGTACCTACCCGGCACCGCTGGGCCACGAGCGCTCCGATAAGTTCAAGGATATTAATATAATGACAATGCACATTGCACTGTCAATACATCTACGCCAATATTGTGTATGTACATAAAAATATTGTAAATGTTAGGAAGAACTGTGACATACATAATATTAATACTAGAAACAAATATACAAAGATTGCAGTTCCCACCACACGGCTCCAAAAAATAAGAAAATCATTCATGGGTAATGTTAATCCTACTGGTTCTGATGGTATGGAAATTTATAATGAATATTTTACAAAGATGACATAACAGGATGACATAAAATATAAAAAAGTATAAAAAGGTAAAAAACTTATAAAAAGGTGCGTCATGCACAGGTACCTAATTGTGTAAAGTTTTATAATAAACTACCAAGTAACGTAACTGATTTATCTATTAATAAATTCAAGAATTATGTAAAGCGTAAACTCATATCGAAAGCATATTATAGCACAAAAGACTACATGAATGATAAAACACCGTGGGTATATTTGTGGTTGAAATACTAATAATATTTTAATAATTATGACATTACATCTTAATGATTTTAGATTTTCCTCTTGATTTTATTCTAGAAACTGTCTAGATTATTCTATTTTATTTATATATGTTTTTATTTTACTTATTGACGATCTTTTTGTGATGATTCAAACCAATTTTTGTCGAAAGTATTTATTATTGTACACCACCTCAATTTTTTCATAATTTTAATCTTCATAGTTTGAAAATTAGAGGGGAGGGGGGGGGGGACACTTTAATACGACTTTGGGAGCTAATATCTCACAAACGATTGTCTTAAATGGAAAAGTTTCTTAGTAACCTCTATATCATTTTTAAAGGCCCATGCAAAAACACTCCACACAACTACTTGCATTGAAAAAAAATTTTTCGTGCCCCGGTTACATGTATGGGGTGCTACGCCAACGCCAAAGTTCTCAGAGGCGGCTTCCATGTTTATTTTCGTTCACTGGTATTACCTCAGTGGTGACGACTGACGACCAATATTTCCACAACATGTTTTATGTTTATGTATGTATAATATAATTTATGACATAGTAATATACCTATATGAAGCTTTTTACTAATTTTATGAAGAATATTAAATTGACTTACGTCCACTCTACCATAATTAAACATTAATAAATAAATATTGTCCACTCCACTCGTTAGAAGTATGATGGAAATATGTCATTGACGCAAGTGACTTCGCATGTCTTATTGAGCACCGTCCGTCAAATGCAAAAGAGTTTGTTCTACCTACGCTATCTATGATACGCAAATGTTCAGCAGATCCGTTTTTTATCGAAAACACGAAAAGGACGCCACCTGCCGGGTCCAATTGTCTCAATTTACCTTTCCGGGACCAACACAAATATACACACAAAATGTCATCCCAATCGGTGCAGCCGTATAGGAGGAGATATGAACCTAACACACTTACAGAAGAATTATATATATGAAAAAGAAGAAGATTATACAAGATTCATATAATACAACACTGTTTATACTACTAGTCATATAGTGTTCGTTTTACAAAATATAATTATAATTGGGCAATACAGTTTGCAGCATATATACAAAATATATAGCTACATTTAATAAACACACATAACAATATTGATTATACACAGAACAAATTCATTACAATGTCAATTTAAATAATAATGTTAGGAATAGAAAACAATAAAATAATGGTACTAAAGAAGTACCTATCAATTAATTAAAAATAACTATGTCAATTTTAATAGCGTAGCCTTGGGAGCTAATATCTCACCAACTTGACTTAAATGGAAAACTTTCTTAGTAACCTCTATACTATTTTTAAAGTCCTATCCAAAAATACCCCACACAACTACTTGCATTGAAAATAAAGTTTTCGTCACATTGTATGGGGTGCCCACCTAAAATATTTTTTTTCCTTATTTCACATCACATTTATATAGCAGTTCATAGAATACATCTTCCTACCAAATTTCATAATTGTAGTACTTATAGTCTCCGAGTAAACCGGCTGTGACATACGGACGGACAGACAGACAGACAGACTTGACGAAACTATAAGGGTTCCGTTTTTGCGATTCTGGCTACGGAACCCTAAAAAAACGAAAAATGGCTTCTTTAAATGAAAATGGTGGCAAACAAAAATAAACGCTCTGGGCCAAGAATATAATACCTCATCAATATAAATATCAAAACTTTTTCATCTCCACCTTTTGCAAGGCAATGTATGGAGGTGAATCCCTACGGACTGTATCAGTAGTCGGCTACTTGGCACCGCTGCAGAGATTGTAGTACCGCCCAGGCTTCGATCGAATCGAAGGCTTTCTCCTGGTCCAGAAATGTTACACAGTTAGGCAGGTTATATTTTTCAGTCTTCTGTATAACCTGACGCAGCGTATGGATGTTTTTTTTATACAACGACGGTGGCAAACAAGCGTACGGTTTGGTTTACCTGTACTAAAGCCTGCACTAAAGCCTCTTCGTAAACTGGCTTGTTCGGGAGGCTGGACGTCATCTAGCCTGCGTGCGAGGTTCGTAATAACTCTTGAAAACAGCTTGTAGACATGGCTCAAAAGCGTGATGTGTCGGTGATTCTTCAGTAGGGTGGTGTCACCCTTCTTGAAGATTGGGCCGGCTTACCGCCCGCCTTAAGGAGTTCAACTGTAATTCCATCTTCACCGGGTACCCAACCCTGTTGCTTTTAAGCTGTTCCATTCTAATCTCGTACAGGCTGTTGTCCGGGGTGTCATCAATATAGTGCCGCGTTACTTTACTTAGCTCTAGGGTCTTCCATGACTTCCATTAGTTAGACCAACCTCGGGTCTGCTAGTTGACGTGTTTAGCTGTCCATAGGAGCGCTCTATCTCGCTCAGGAGCTCAGTTCTGGATGAGACAATACTACCATCTTCAGTTTTTAACTTGACGATCTGATGGCACTGCCCGATAGACATGTCTCTTAAGAAAACTTTGCAGCCCTTGTTCCGCTCGATGGCCTCTTCAATACATTTTGTATTAAATTGGCGCAGATCGCGGGTCATGGATTTGGAGGTCCCTCTATAATTGAGCTGTCGGTATAATTCGCATCGACTAAAGGCCCAGAACTATCCTACTCCTTTTCTCGAAGAGCCTCTGAGTGGAGTTAGAGAGCCTATTGGTTCTGTTGGTCCGTTGAGCCTTATAGAACTTAGACCCTGTGGTATGGACAGCTGCCACAAACCCGTCGTTGAATTCGTTCACATCGCCACCTAGGCAGGCGGAACGATTCTGGGTCTGGCTCTCGGGGTTCCTTTTGGATGGCTGCTGCTGGACGGAGCGTGGACTTCATCAGTCGAGAGCGTATTAATACCTATTCAATGTGCCTCTTACCAGACTGTGATCACTTTCAGTTTTATATAGGTACGTACAATATAGGGGTTATACTGATTTAAGTTGTACTTACATAATAAGTTCACAAAAAGCAGCCTTAATAAATGAAAGAGGATAATTGTCATTCTGCTTAAATTAACGGTGCCCGCATTGGCTAGTCAAGCGCTAAATTGGTCGTTCTCGTGGCTGCTGTTACTAGTGCAATGTAATAAAATCTAGCTGTGTGGCTACGAGTAAGTAATAAGCCAAACATCATAAAATCCATACGGAATAAGAATGCTATGAAGTAACAAATAAAAAATAATGATATTGATAAGTCGGCAACGTTGGCATAGCATTGGCATTGATGTTGAAGTTGTTTCTCAGAGCATAGAAAGAAATGGAGAACGGGGTTGTGCGCCACAGTCCACGCGCCCAAATCTGGGGGCACACCAACACGAGCCAAGTGAAGCGCAAGCTGCGCAAGGCAAAGGCACTCTGATGCCTAGCTTACGTTTTCTCGAAGCGCTTCATTGTTTGTCTGAACCTCGTTGCTTAACGTGAGTTTGGATTATCTCGGTATATACCTATTTAAAATTGATAGGGTGACTGATTCATCACCCGCACACCCGAAACTGCCGGGGCTATACATTTGAAATTAACACTGTAAGAATGAATGAATGAATGCATTTATTTCATAATAAGATTACATTATAAATTACATTGAAGTTGCGTTTAATAACGTAGGCAAGGGATAAGAAGGGATTTTTGGAAATTACATACATAGTATAACATTAAACACATACTCACGCCTGTCCCAAAAGGAGTAGGCCAGAGCACATGAAATTTCATTCCAGTGCCACTTTTAGCAATTGTAGTTTTAAAGATGGAGATAATGTGATATTCCACCTATAAAGGGGTTAAATTTAGGGGCGGCAGGGGGGTGGCAATAGGGATGACGACACTATAAAAGAAAATCAAAAAATCCAAATTTTCTACATAAAGGCTCAAATTCTCAATCAAATGGCGAAAAAAGTAATTCAAAAAAATAAATAATTACGTAATTATAAGTCTTTAAAATTTTAAGAGTCCCTTCTGTCCCTTTTCCGCAAAACGCACCTTTGTGTTGAACGATCGTCATTTACTATGGCGCTACTTAACAGTGACGTCACGGTTAGGTAGCACTTTCTCTCTCTAACTACGAACATTCTAACCGTTGTAGCTTCGTTATTTTTTGAGATATTTGAATAGGATTTTTACTATTTGGCATAGTTTTGTGTCTCCTTTCTATTGAAGTAATAAAAAATTTGAGTCGACATCCCTATTCGAACTTCTTGACAGGCCAAAATACGTCTTGACAGGACAAAAAAATTCGCGGTTTTTTTATGACTTGATGCGTATAGACACGTGGCAGCGTGTCAAGCCAAAGTTCAAAAAAAAAAGAACTGGCGACGCAGCGGCCGTGTGTTATATTACACTAACCATTTGGTGCCACTTTTGACCCCTACGTAACTCAAAATGTATTGAACGTACACATATGAAATTTAGTACGTTTATTAAGATCCTCAAGGCTAACCAGATTCCCAAATTTCATGAATATAGCTCAATCTGTTATTAAGATACAAACATCTAAAAATGGGATTTTTTCTACATAGGATATTTATTGGGGAACGTATAATCAAAAACCTAACCCGACTTCCAGGTGACCTAGCAAGTTGAAATTTGGCATCAAGCTGGGTAAATGTATGATTACGAACCTGAAAAACATAAACACTATAGTTGTAATTTTCCTAGTTGTCCTAAATGTCATAAAATGGTTATCGTTAGCAGTTCAACACGAAAGGAAGTATGAATAAAATAATCCACAGAAATTGCTACATTCCGTTCTAAGTGATAAGGTTCAAGTTGCAAAACTTGGTCATAAAACGGTAGCACGCGTGTGGTGGCACGCGCCACGCTGGCGACTACCTGGGCAGACTCCGAGCGCTTGATACTTGACAACTCGCCGGCTTTTTATTTATAATGTACTAAATTACTAGTGGCTCTGTGAGCTACAGACTACTTTTTTTTCAAATTTCTCGACACTTACTCAACAACTTGAACCACTTACTCAACAAATCATGCTGAGTGGGCTCTTTCTTGAGTCCACAAGCACAGCCAAGGTCGTTATAAAACAGTTATCATGCAACAATCCAAGTAGTAGGCAATCACAAAATCCGAAAAAACGTAAGCAAGTCGTCAAAACAATGAATCTCACTCTAGAACACGTACGAACAATATAGGCGCTCATAAGCGACTGAATTCAATGTACAGATAAAGTTGCACTAATAGCAGGACATTTGCTGACCTAGCTAAAAACACCACGATTTTAGCGTTGTATGCATTAGGAAATATAAATTGGCCATCCGTTATCTATCTTGCGATCTTAAGTTCTGCGTTAACACTTGCCTGTCAAAGGGTGGTCGAGCACGCGTATCTATTGTTAATAACAAAGCTAATCTTTAACTGGTTGCTGGAGTGACTAAAGTCAATTTTGTTTAACACCCAATTATACTGCTTATTACAAGGGATTATAGCTTAAAATAGTGTAAGCGTGTGTCAACTTATGAGTCATTATGGCACTCAGGTACTGAAATGACTACTTGTCACAGTTTGATCAATATTTAAAGATATAAGATTAATACCTTTGCTTTATTTTCGCACTATGGTGCACACTAAATCTAAATAAATAGTACATTACTTAACAAGGGCGGTAAAACAAAGAATGTCTCAGATCGCAGGTATTTGACGCCCGAGCCGAAGGCAAGGGCGATAAATATGCGAGATGAGGCTTTCTTTATTACCGCCCGTGTTAAGTACAAAATTTTATGTCACCCCCTGGCCAGGAAGTGGGATTTCCCGCGCGCGAAGCGTGCGGTAATTGCCGCTTTATGGCCAGGTGTGACATAAAATATTTTATGTCACACCTAGCCATAAAGTGGATATTATCGCACGCTCCGCGCGCGAAAAAAACCCATTTCCTGGCCAGGGGGTGACATAAAATTTTGTACTTACCACGGGCGATAATAAAGAAAGCCTCAGATCGCATATTTATCGCCCTTGCCTTCGGCTCGGGCGTAAAATACCTGCGATCTGAGACATTCTTTGTTTTATCGCCCTTGGTAAGTAATGTACTATTAATACACTGATCCCTCAACGAAACACTATTTTTTTAATCATGATGTCAGAAAACTATTACTTATATAATCCTTCAACCAAAATTATAGATATTGGCATAACTGTTGCAAACACATAAAATTTTCTTAGTCTTATTGATAATAAAAAATAATCAATTACATATTTTTGCTAGGTAATTTTTAACTTTTCCTTTAAATTATTACATTTCCGACGCACGTATCTAAACCTTCCTACGTGCTGCGCGGTTTTAAAAAACCAGTGCATGTTTACGACCCGCTTTTGTTTGATGTGAGCGAAAACATCTTAGTGAAGATTATGGACGCCCAATTCATATTTCCTGAAAAATAATTTAGTACATTGTAAATAAAAAGCCGGCGAGTTGTCAAGTATCAAGCGCTCGGAGTCTGCCCAGGTAGTCGCCAGCGTGGCGCGTGCCACCACAGTGCTACCGTTTTATGACCAAGTTTTACAACTTGATCCTTATCACTTAGAACGGAATGTAGCTATTTCTGTGGATTATTTTTTTTCATACTTCCTTTCGTTTTGAACTGCTAACGATAATCGTTTTATGACATTTAGGACAACTAGGAAAATTACAACTATATAAACAGTGTTTTTTTTACGATTTGTAATATTTTCCAAATAACAATTTTTATTTAACTAGGTACACACTAAGTGCCTATTGATTTTGTACTGGAAAAACTGTACATATGTAAATTTCGATTTTGAAGCAGAAGCACTTATAAGGATTTTGTAATGGAACGCAATGGATTTCGAAACAATTAGAGATAGACCTAGCATACGGTTTCCATACGTCCCGGTACGCCGCCACATGTCCCGGTTTGAAGCGTGGTGTCCCAGTGTCCCGGCCATTAATCAAGGATAGTTTTAAATTAGTAGGGATCCACTAGGTAGGTAAATAAGTATACATGTACGTAGTACGGATGGCTATAAGCCCGTCTAATACAGACAATGCCTGCGCGGCGTGCAGCGCATGAAGGATGTCTTCCGACGGCAGGGACCTCCATGTCTGCTGCCCTTTAACTTTGTAGATGAGGCAAGTGCTGATGTCCTTTGAATGTTTCTCTTTGACCTACACTACCTTTTCTTGAAATGTCCACCCGTCCCGGATTCCGGCCTTCGTCTCCATATCTATGGCAACCCTAACACTAGCTGTACACACACTCTCGTGCAGGCGGTGCAGGAGCTGTGTTCAGTATGGGAATCGTCGGCGAGTTATTTCGCAATAGTACATTACTTAACAAGGGCGGTAAAACAAAGAATTTCTCAGATTGCAAGTATTTGACATATGCTTATCGCCCGAGCGGAAGGCAAGGGCGATAAATATGCAATCTGAGGCTTTCTTTATTACCGCCCGTGTTAAGTACAAAATTTTATGTCACCCCCTGGGTAGGAAGTGGGATTTCTCGCGCGCGGAGCGTGCGGTAATTGCCGCTTTATGGCCAGGTGTGACATAAAATAAAGTTTCCAGAAGAACACACGTAGTAGGTACGTACCATATTTATGATCTAAACAGAATTTGATATTTATTATTGCTATAATAAAAAACATTATTATTGGGGAACGGGACTTAATCGCGTACAATTATAACTAATTTACCTTTTTTAAGCTTGTTAGTGTTGTGTGTCGTGCGAGTGATAACCCTAGTGAGAATGTAATTAATGAAGACCAAGTGCGGGTAGTTCGGAAAACCCGTGCGGCTAGAAGATGTTGATACCCGCTCACGCCAGTCAGTTCGCGACCACGGATGTTGTGATACATTCGAAACGTTGGACAAAAACCTTAAAAAAGGTAAATTAGTTATAATTGTACGCGATTAAGTCCCGTTCCCCAATAATAATGTGTGAAAATCGTGTAAGTTTAAATCAATATATAATAAAAAAGTCAATAAATGCTTTTTTATAATTATCATCACAGGAAAACTTTATTCATTAACTAACGATGTTCGTACAGTACCTAATTGAGAACGGATAGTAGGTACACTACCCTTTCTCAATTTGATCTCACTACAGTTGATTTGGAATTAGTGCATTAGTAAACGAATATGAATCGTAAATTTGACACTAACTAATAGGTACTACCTGCGAATAATAAATATTCGTGGCTTTTTTAAAAATCTGCCTACCCTGTCTAAAAACTGTGTGCACGCCACTGCTACTACGTAGTAGGTATGGTTGACGAAATATAAGCTGCACCGATTCGCCATACAAGTTGTTCGAGGAATCGGGGCAGCTTATATTTCGTCAACTATACAACAAAAAACAACGAGCTAAATATGAATGTTTCTTAATTCTTCATATTCTCATTTCACATACGAAATTCAAGCAAGCAACATATACCCTTCTCGCTCAAGCCACCAGCTTCACCATCGAGCCTTCTCTTTCATCGTGCGTTTTACTCTTCACACCCTGGAATCCACTACCGTGTGAGAGAGACGGAAGTGCTCGCCGTCACTCTCGCACCCCTCTCCACTGCGACGCAGGCGCCCGTACAGCAGGCCGCGCGCTAAGCGGCTGCGCGCTTTCTTCGTTCGGCTGTGAGTGTGAGCCTGCATTGGTTGCCGGCCCCAAGCCATAGCTACCCGTAAAAGGCAATTCGGGGCATCCGATTTCTACAGCCAGTCCTGAATAACAACCTGGTCATTTATTCATTTATTTATTTAAACTTTATTGCACATTAAAAAGGTACAAATGGCGGACTTAATGCCTTAAGGCATTCTCTACCAGTCAACCACTGGGCTAAAAAGAAACATTTGTTCGGTGCAGGATAAGAACGTAAAGACAAATAGATACACACATTTACTATTAGTTAAATTTCTCACCTATATAATTATAGAAATCTATATATACGTATATATATATATATATATATATAAACATACACGAATACTTTATATAATAAACTACATACATATATTTATATATATGTGCCTACCTAGTGCGAAATATCATGAGAACATCATTTATCAATATCGATATAGGTATAGGATATCGATATCCGTATTGCGTTGTTATGTTGGCATGACGTACTTCCACGTTTTCTTTTTTATTGTGGTTCAAAATGTCTGCCAAACTGTAACTACATCAATGTCATGTCATTTAATCATCATATATTGCATCCATGGTATTACATATAGGTCTAAAAATTATAATTTTGCGTTCACATGGACCCTGGTAGGGCACAGCAATGTGTAGTCTTATATCTAATTTTAGTTACTAACTAGTAATAAATTAATTAGTACGTTTTTTTCGCATAGTCATAAATAATCAATAATTAAGCGTAATTCAAATTCAAGATAACAATGATATAATAATAATAGTAAAGTTAATTTAGGATTAGGTTTCGTTCATGTCAGGTAATGTCACAGCTATTTTAATTAATATAATAATATTATAATAACATTCACGCCACTGTCATAAAACACAAAATTTCGGATCACTATTGCACTGCCGCAGCAGTCCAATGGGAACGCACTGCGCTCATGTCGCGGGGGTCAGCAACCGCACCTCCGCCGACCACTAAGCGCCAAATACTGGACAACCGATTAGTTAGAGAGAAGTTACTCGCAACCGACTTTGAACAATTACTAAGTATCGAATGCCCATTAGAGATGTATAAGGCTTTTTGTGAAATATTTAATAAAATATATATTGAATGTTATAAAACTGTAACTATAAGTAGTGTTAATAGAAATAGCAAAAGCTGGATATGTGATAATTTAAAATTAATGATACAAGAAAGGGATAGATTATTTATGATTTGGAGTGCAGAACCAAAGAGTATGGTAAAACGCTTAGCCTATACAACTTATAGGAACAAATGTAGCAAAGCTGTCATAAAGAAAAGGAACGAGTATGATAAAAATAGTATTTTAGAGTGTAACAAGAATATAAGAAAAATGTGGGACAGAATTAATGCTATGATGGGAAACGGTAAAAAATCGCTAGACACGTTAATATTGAGTAATATGGAGGGCCAAGGTAATATTGACGATATATGTAATAAGTTCGCGGAAAATGTTTTCTCATGAAATTTCACTTGTTAAACATGTGTGCAACGATAAATGGCTAAACCGAAACGACTATGTAAAGGACCCGGAAGTGTGTATGAGATGGCAACCAGTAAAAGCTAAAAAAGTTATGCAAGTTATTAAAAGCATGAGCTCTAAAAAATCACCAGGTTGCGACCGCATACGCATGTCCGATTTAAAAATAATTTCAGATAAAGTTAGTCCAGTGATTGCCAAATTAATAAACTTATCAGTAAGTAAGAGTAACTTTCCCAAGGGGCTCAAACAAGCAATAATCCGGCCTATTCACAAAAAAGGGAGTCGTAAACTGTTCTCTAACTACAGACCCATAGCCATACTATCTAGCGTAGATAAAGTTTTTGAAAAATGCGTTATTGAGCAACTCGGAAATTACCTTCGCAAAAATGGAGTAATAAACAAGTGCCAACATGGCTTTCAAAAGGGTAAAAGCACAGACACTTTATTAGTAAATTTCACAGACGAAATAAACTCTCATTTAGCAGATAAAAAAGTAGTTATAGCAGTATTCTTTGACTTTACTAAAGCGTTCGACACCTTAGATACAAATACCCTTTTGAAAGCCATGAGCGAGTGCGGGGTGGACAAGCCGCTGAACCAATGGTTCCGTGACTATCTCACCGCGCGCTCGTACCGTGTGCAGGTGGGTTCGACTATGAGCGACGAGCGGCGGGTGTCGTGCGGCGTGCCGCAGGGCTCCTGCAGCGGCCCGCTCTGCTACTTACTGCACGTGAACAGCTTGTGCGGAGTGCTGCAGCACTGCTCGGCGCACATGTTCGCCGACGACCTGTGCATCTTGCGCGCCGGCTCTGCCGACGCGCTGCCCGACACTTGCCGCTTAGTCCAGCAGGACGTGGACTCTGTGGTCCGATGGTCCCATGATAATGGTATCACGCTGAATGCTGACAAAACGAGGCTACTAATTATTCGCTCTCCCTACTTGCAACTCACCAGTATACCATCTCCCATAATAGCTCACGATTTTCATTGCTTCCATAACAACCAGGCCCTCTGCCGCTGTAAACCTATTTTACAGGTTAACTCTGTAACATACCTTGGTGTTAAAGTAGACGAAAACTTTTCATGGTCCCATCATGTAGATTATATTTGTGATAAACTAAGAATATTGCTTGGCAAGTTTTATCACTTAAGTTTTAAAGTTCCTCTAAATACGTTAAAATATTTGTACAAGTCATTGGTAGAAACTATTATAGGATACGCTCTTAGCTGTTACGGATTAACTTTTAAAACAAATTTAAGTAAAATAGAAAAATTGCAATTAAGATTCCTAAAACTTCTAGTCAACAAAAAGACTAAAAATAAATGTAAGAAAGATTACAACAAACTTTTTAAGATATTCAAGATTCTCCCAGCAAGCCTTAAGCATAAATTCACCCTAGCTCTTAATAACCATGGAAGTCCAGAACATGGCCTATCTCATGTATGTCACACTTACGGCACCAGGACGGTATCTGCGGGCAAGTATGATATACCAAGGGAAACCAACTATTATGGTGATAGATGCCTGCGGAAACGCCTACCCTACATTTTAAACTGCGTGCCACTGCCAGCAGATATCAGATTGGAGGCCAATAGGGCAATATTTAAAAGAAAACTGTTCAAGTATTTTATAGATAGCATAGTAGATACATAGTAATAGTTATATATGTGAATTTATAGTTACCGAAGAGACTCAGATCCCACAGTCAAACTGTGAAAACCGTTTTGTGGGACAGACGTTATCTGTAAGATTGTACCTTTTATAATAATAAATAAATAATAAATAATAAAATTATTAGTTAATTCACATTTTATCGTCAAGGAAATCCTGTGAGGAAATCCAGGGGGGGGAAACTTAAAGAAAAGACCAATTTCGCATGAATTTGGCGTAGAAAGTGCTGCCTCCTATTATATTTGATGTCGACATATTTTGTGTAATCCGTCTCAAGCAGGTTTCGTTTTCATTTCATCTATCCCAATACAATTAATCAAAGCTGAACGTGAAAAGAAACGTTACAATTTATCGTAAAATTAAATTTTCAACTCTATGGTCACAGATTTTATAATACTCTATGGTCGTATGGTTGCCATGGTTATTTTTAAATATTGAAATAGCACGTGTGTCAATAACGTGTCAACATATTGAAAATAAAATAATGCTAATTATAAAATTTTCTGCATTATTCTAGTGAAAAGCAGTTAGTGATATAGATCTACAAAGTCAAGTTAATTTATCATTTTCTTAAAAGTGCTTTTTTATGAACTTTTCGGAAACGCCTT
This sequence comes from Cenopis cana, assembly GCA_951800055.1. Lineage (NCBI taxonomy): Eukaryota > Metazoa > Arthropoda > Insecta > Lepidoptera > Tortricidae > Cenopis > Cenopis cana. Next base: position 22,635,336 of record OX637477.1, on the reverse strand, counting down.
TTCCCAGATCGAATACGATGTGTTATCGGATACGCCGAGTTAAGTAAGTATTTTTTAATTCTTTATTTACTATCCCTGTTCACACCGATGCGATGTTATATTTATATTCCAATCAATTGATTTATTTAGGTAGGTAGTCTGTTTTGCCGGGTGGTTATGCAGCTCATACATAAATGAATATCAATGAAAACATTTGGTTACTTAGCAATATAAACGTTTGAGTATTGAATTACGTGAGCTATACGATAAACGAATATGAAGCCCACTTTCTTCTTGTTGTTGTCTTTGAAATTTGAAATAGGTATAGTAGATAATTAGAAACATAATTTCAAAAATACATACATACCTCCTGCACTTTCATCTCATTATTTAATGTTATGTTTTGCAGATGCATAGTGCATACAATCATGCCACGTTCTCATGCTGAGAAAAAATCAGGACAGAGGTATTTTCAACATGGATGTCAATTATTGGAGAAAACAACAATTATCCTGGGCCAATACATGAAATCAGGAAGATACAGCGTGCATCCATTTCAAGGTGAAAAAAATGGATACATCTTTTTGTAGACGATCGTACTTCACCAATTCGTTTACCAGTTAGTGATTGAAGAAGTTAAACAAATCGCTACAAGTTATAGGTAATCGTATTTAATCCTCCTATTAATATACTATTCATAAATAAGTTAGTCAAAAATAAATAAATGATATTATATATACAACTTAATTTTATTAGTCCCCTGACTGGAATAATTATTTGTGTACAAATCACTTAACCCTTTCAGTACGGCGTGATTATAATTTGTACTCAAATTGGACGAGTTAACTCGCCAATCCGAGAAAGATTTTTTATAGATAAAAGTAAACAATAAAATACTGTTCATGTACTATCTACCTACTGAGGCATCTTAACCTTCCCGTATAAACATCCCCATTTTCATACTAAACAATGATAGTAAATTATGACTTCTGAAAAGAATAACTTTATTACCATTATTCAATTTAAAAAGTGGGAAGTTGCCGCGGGAAGTTTAAGATGTCACAGTGGGTGGATGGTACATGAACAATATTTAACGGATAATATTATGTGTGTGTGTGTGCACGCACACAGACACACGAAATTAGTCCACACCAAATCCGTGTGCGGCGCTTGTGCTCACGAGTATCCAAGTTTTCACGCGAGATGGCTCTCTTTACCTGATATATATTATTATACTCTTTGAGGAAATCTTTAAGAGTATATGACAATATTGACAATGTCACTGTCATCAAAAACCTTGTTCTAAGTCCCGTCTCTTAGAACGTAGTGGTTATATTCTCTTTGGTACCTTTGTCATGTTGGAATAGGTAAAATAGTTATCGTTTTCTGAACGAGAGAAAGTATAATTAATTAATTCTTTCTTAAGCGTTTTATTAGGTTTAATGGGTTTAATGGTAGGTAAAATGCTGTTATTTAAAATGTCACATAAAACATGACGGTAAATATTTGAGTAGAATGCTCATTGAACTTTTAAATTGTGAACAGCTGGCAACACTAGCGGCATGACGTCAGGTCCACTCGAAGCATGAAGTAAGTATAGATGGAGCTGGTGATACACACATACAAAGCTGTGTGAAGGAGATGTAAGCATAGACAATAACACACGTGGGAGCGAGAAACAATGACATATCTCCTGTCCCTCATCGCGTATAAGGCAGCGATTGTCTGCCACCAGCCTATGCCACCAAAGTGTCATCGATAAACTAGTGGCCAGCGTGTAAGAAAATATGTTACCCATAATATTGGGTAAACCAGATCGGCTCGAACGTTAAAAATAACTGATTAAAAATTTAATTGTGGTGTGATTAGAATACTATTGTGAATTTCATTATTATAATGGCTGAATAACTAAGACGTTTTAATCTAATCGTGATTTTGTTAACTATAATGTAAGTATTAAATTAGTAAACATTTTTATATCGTAATTGGGAGGACATCGGATGTTTTGTGTTTGTCCGCTAATATTTACTAAGAGTTTATTTTGAAGATTCTCAATAGTTAAAAACCTACTAGTCAGTAAAAATGGGGAGATTATTCTTTTTGTGGTAGCCCCAGAAGAAACTGTCACATTATCTCCGTCCCTGTGTGTGATTCGCTAACCCTCCTTCTATAGATCCTCTTTCTACGACTCGAAGGCACGGATGGTGTGCTTCGTACTTGCTTGTCATTGCCGTTATCACCAGTGTTGCCAACTTAGCATATTTTCTGCTAAATTTAGCATATTTCCAACTTATTTAGCAGTAAAATTGAAGGAATATTGATTGGAAGTGGGTCTTCGTTTTATATCTCGCTGGTTGAGAAATATAACCTTCTAACATTGGGAGCCCCCTTAAATATTTATTTTATTCTATTTTTTAGTATTTGTTGTTATAGCAGCAACAGAAATACATCATCTGTGAAAATTGCAACTGTCTAACTATCACGGTTCAAGAGATACAGCCTGGTGACAGACGGACAGCGGAGTCTTAGTTATAATAGGGTCTCGTTTTACCCTTTGGGTACGGAAAAAAGGCTTTCTATCAAATTAATGATGATTTCGCCAATCAATACTTGTTCAGAGACGTTGTTCGGTAACGACGCCATGCAACTGGTTTTGTTCGGTAGTGGATTCTGCTCGTCGTCGCGCCGAGCACGGTGTGTGTTCACCAACACAGCGACGAGCAAAATCAAAACATAATTTATTTTCGTAAGTAGTTTTAGCACTAATCGAAATTTCGAGTTGGCAGCACTGATTATCACTGCTGTCAGTTTTCATGTTGTCAAGGCTGTCATTCCTGTCATGTCAGTGCAGTGTTGCCAGGTCTCCTGTTTTTACAGGAGATCTACTGTTTTCGGGGTGTGTCTACTGTTCTACTGTTTTTCCCGAAAAATCTACTGTATTTTAGAAACGTCTACTGTTTTTTCTAAAAAATCTACTGGATTTTAGAATTTCACTTGTCCAAATTCAATTATCAAGAAAAAAATCAATAACATACATATAACTTGTCAAATTTCTTGAAGCGAGTGTACTCGTAGGGGTAGTGCCAGGAAAGTGCGCAGCGTCGAACGGAATGGCGGAACGGCTCTACTGTTCATACAAAAGTAAACTTTTTTTGAAGAGCGGCGTTTGGAAAACCTGGACGTGAAGCGGCATATCCGCAAGGCTCGGCCAAAGCCCTGCTACACGTATACCTACAACTTCACGGGACAGCTCCACTGCACAGCCTGTAAACGCATATTCAAAACTAAATTTGTCTTTGCGTGACATTGACATGAGCAAGCAAACAGCAGCCATGGCCTCCACGACAATGCTCACTGTCTGATGGGCCATCATGACCCTTGGTGTGGATCCGACCGGCATTACTTGGTTATGGTTAGTTGAACTTGAAGTGACAGATGAAATGAGATTTTCTTAGTAATTATGAAACTTCTCGGAGTGTGGCAGTTAGTACTTATTTTTATATTATCACTTAAAACACTATGAAACACGCATTTAGGTAAATTTTATGGAATAAATTTTGTCTACTGTTTTTTTTTCAAATCTCCTGTTTTTTAGGGCATGTAGCTACTGTTTTTTTCAGATTGGACCTGGCAACACTGTGTCAGTGTCGTGTGGTGTCTGTGGCGACTTTATCATTGTTTTGTTGTTTTCTCCTAAATCAAATCCCGTTGATCGTCGTCTGATTATCGCCAGTAGTAGGTGCAGTCGATTTGATTCACTTTTCACTTTAAATGAGTCACGCGGAGTGATCCACCCGTTGATGTGAACAGCCCGCGGACAACAAGCTACAATGGGGATTTTCGGAAACTCATCGCCTTTCGACCAAGATGTCGGTACGTGTTTTGTTAATGATCAGTAATGAGATTGGTCGCGCGTCGCGCACCGGTCGCTGCCGGACACACTTGACTCACTACACGTAAACCTTTGTAACTATAATGTATATTGGTAGTGTGATGCCGCTTGCTCTGGAACAAAGCCTTTGTGGTCAGTTCCTCTTCTTTATCATATGACAATATAGTTGCTCTAAAAACAAATGTTGACATGGGCATTACTACCCCTTGGAAAGGTTAAATTGCGACTGTGCCAAATCAAGTTTACTTAAAAAATTCTGACCTTACAATCACTATACATCCCAGAAGCCTGTTTGTAAAAAAGAACATGTAGTTATTTCCACAACAATCCTGACCCACCAATTTACATTCCCAAACTGAATTACAAAGGCCAGGCCAACTTCGAAATTGTGTCTGGATCACTCAGGCCCTTTTCCAATGTGTGTGTACAATAAATAATAATTTACTGACCACATTTCAGTAATTAATGAATAACATTTATTTCAGACTAGTCATTGCCAGTGACTTCGTTTCTTCTCTTTTTATTGACGCGCAACCCTTATTTGTTTAATTGGTTATATTTCAAGTCAATTTATTTATTTAAATACAGTGGTACTTAAGACTAGTTACATGTATTTTAACATAAAAAAATAGTAACCTACCGCTGTTTGACAACAAAATATAATTTCAAATTCCAGTGTCCCCTGTGTCCCGTGCACTAGGCTTGGCCTGACTCGCAGTCTATTTTAACTATAACTAACAATACTGTATATAATAAAAAAAGAAAATTGCAGTTATGAATTATGTCCAGGTTTTGCTAATTTTATTGGCCTTTATATAGCCATAACAATGAAACACCCAGCAGGGATCATGTTTGAACCTCTTAAGGCGCAGGGGTGGGCAAGGCATTCGCCATACAAACTCTGTGCACATTTTATTCCTAGGTTTTGGCACTAACAAATGTTATATTTTTTTGGATGTAAATATGAGATTTATGCGAAGAAAGTGATGTGGAAATTTTCAAATAATTCACAAAAATGAAAAAAATTAAATATTATATCAATGAATAAAAAATTACATCACGAAATAGCTAACAGAAAAATAAGCATACTGACCAAAAATGATAACTTTAATGCAAACACATGAAGAAAATCCTGCACAAAGTTTGTATGGAGAGAGCTTGCCCTACCCCTCCTCTTAACGCAGTTATTACCTCTTAATGCTGAGTGGAGGCCATTTCAGGTTCAAATCCTGATCTAGGAAAAAAATGTGATTCAATTCAATTATTTGTATTAGAAATTAAGACCTTGTAAACAACATGATGCACTAAATAACTTGAACTTAATGCAATTCAATAAATCCTCTTGATTCATCCAAGCTAGGTGTTATTCAACAGTTTCATTTTCCGGTTGAATTGTAATTATAATAATCAAAATCATACACCAAAACATATGAAGTGGTGACACATAGAGTTACAAGCATATTAAGTGGGTCTCCGGCGCTGTGTGGTGATGATGGAATGTGTTTGGATGTAAACCTCTACTGCTAGGAATTTAACACATTTGGTGGTGCCATTCTGCTATGCTGCTTGTAAATCTCATAATATATGTTGTTGTATTGCCAGCATAGGAGTTGAATCCGTGTCTTCAGCAAGCATAGGATAGGGGGAAGACATTGTTATAAATTCTAATGTAGACAATATTATAAATTGTAATTAATTACTTAAATTAAAACTATTACTTAAGTATTTGCTGCGCCCTAACAGGGTCCTTGTATGTACTTGTCTTGTACCTAGCATAAGGTTGCATGTGTCTATTGTAAGTACAGTCAACTAATTTGATTTCTGGGCCACTTTGTACCATGACACAGTGACATTTATATGAGATCTCTAGCGGCTTTCAAATAGATTGTCACGGTGAAACGGTACGAAGTGGCCCAGAAATCAATTTGGTTGACCGTACATGATTGCAAAATAAATTGAAATTGGTCAAATATAATATGCAGTGTCACTAGCACTGAATGTGTGAACAGGATAGTTTGGTATATCGGGCTACACATTTCATGGGGGGCCTACAGGTGTAGTCTGGATCTGGACCTGCATCGTGACATGCAAAAATTTAAACACAAATGCAAAATCCAAATCGAATGTTTATTCTGGAAGGAGGCCTCGAGAGCTCTCTTGACAAGTCATACACAATATACACATACGGTAATTATACAATAGGGCTAGGTTCACACGGCGACTATTCGATTCGATATTTTCTCGCACACGGTTTTACCGTATACGAGACGGTCGTTCACACGGCGCTTATTCCGTTCGGTTTTTTCACGTATGCGGTCGTCCCGTATACGAGAAAGCCGTTCACACAGCATCTATTCGAGTTGGTTTTGCCAAATTAACCACCATGTCGCTGACTGCACGCCATCATGGATCCTCGTATTACGCTTCTTTTATTTGCGTCACAAACACAACTGCCTGCGCGCGCGCGACTCTTATATGAGAAAGAATCCACGTCCGTGTGAACGGCACAACGTAAACACTAGCGCCACTGAGCATCGCATTCGATAAAATCGATTCGAGATTCCCGAAGACAAAACTACACGGTATTACGGTAAAAAAAAATCTCGAATACGAGTTTTTCCCGCATGGATACCGTGTGAACGTTTCTATGCAAACTCAGTTGCCACTACGATATTCGATAAAATCTCGTCTACGGTATACGGGAAAAATGGCGCCGTGTGAACCTAGCCTAAGTATGGCATTTTGAAACTTTCCATATTCGGTCAAAAAAGTAAAAGGTAGAATTGAGAGCGGTCGCGGAGATGAGTGGTGGTGACGTACCTAATGTTGGCACCCGCAGAGAAGGCGACGAGCGAGAACAAGTCGAGCGAGGACTGGGCGCTGATCCTGGAGATCTGCGACCGCGCGGGCGCCGGCGCGGCGGCGGCGCGCGACTGTCTGCGCGCCGTGACCCGCCGCCTCGCGCACTCCGACCCGCACGTCCAGCTCAAGGTGCACACACACACACACAGTACACACACACACACACACACACACACACACACACACACACACACACGCGCACGCACGCACGCACGCACGCACGCACGCACGCACGCACGCACGCACGCACGCACGCACGCACGCACGCACGCAAGTCGAGTGAGGACCGGGCCTGATCCTGGAGATCAGCGCCGTGACCCGCCGCCTGTGTTATTATTATTATTTAATAATTCAAAGGCGTTTTTATGTAGTAAATGTTCAATGCAAACCTTTCAAAGCGCATAAAAGTCTTAAAAACGCCTATCAATAACCTTAAAAATCTCCCGCCTACTTTTCCTTTTCTAGTACGTTCTAGGCCAATGTGTTACTAGATAATTCAAAGGCGTTTTATGTAGGTAATAAATGTTCAATGCCAACCATTCAAAGCAAAAAATTTAAAAACGCCTAGTAATAAACTTCTCTTTCGTAACATAGTCGGCAATACTAAAAAAATACCTGATTTTTACGAGTTGTCATTGGTTGATTTTGTGTCATATGAAGTACGGGCGGGGTCATGGTTGTTCATCTTAGAAGAAAGCTGACGGAATTAATAATAGCGCCACCTATTTTCATAGTTATTAAACTTGCTTGAATAGTCAGCTAAAAAGTAAAAGTAGTCGCATCACATGCAATTTTTTTATGCCAGTCCATTCCATTTCTTTTCAGTATTAATACTTTCTTAGGGGACAACTTACGGTAATGCCCCAAATGTGTAGGAGGAGGAGGAGGAGGAGGCGCATGGCAACTGTTGTCGTGACCGTTGTTGGTGTGTTACAGGCGGCGACGCTGCTGGACGCGTGCGTGGCCAACTGCGGGCGCGTGTTCCTGCTGGAGGTGGCCTCGCGCGACTTCCTGCACGAGCTGCGCCGCCTGCTGGCGCGCGCGCAGCCGCCTGTGGCGCGCCGCCTGCGCGCGCTGCTGCGCAAGGTAAGGGAGGGGGGAGGGGGAGCTGCGCCGCCTGCTGGCGCGCGCGCAGCCGCCTGTGGCGCGCCGCCTGCGCGCGCTGCTGCGCAAGGTAAGGTAAGGGAGGGGGGAGGGGGAGCTGCGCCGCCTGCTGGCGCGCGCGCAGCCGCCTGTGGCGCGCCGCCTGCGCGCGCTGCTGCGCAAGGTAAGGGAGGGGGGAGGGGGAGCTGCGCCGCCTGCTGGCGCGCGCGCAGCCGCCTGTGGCGCGCCGCCTGCGCGCGCTGCTGCGCAAGGTAAGGGAGGGGGGGAGGGGGAGCTGCGCCGCCTGCTGGCGCGCGCGCAGCCGCCTGTGGCGCGCCGCCTGCGCGCGCTGCTGCGCAAGGTAAGGTAAGGGAGGGGGGAGGGGGAGCTGCGCCGCCTGCTGGCGCGCGCGCAGCCGCCTGTGGCGCGCCGCCTGCGCGCGCTGCTGCGCAAGGTAAGGGAGGGGGGAGGGGGAGCTGCGCCGCCTGCTGGCGCGCGCGCAGCCGCCTGTGGCGCGCCGCCTGCGCGCGCTGCTGCGCAAGGTAAGGGAGGGGGGAGGGGGAGCTGCGCCGCCTGCTGGCGCGCGCGCAGCCGCCTGTGGCGCGCCGCCTGCGCGCGCTGCTGCGCAAGGTAAGGTAAGGGAGGGGGGAGGGGGAGCTGCGCCGCCTGCTGGCGCGCGCGCAGCCGCCTGTGGCGCGCCGCCTGCGCGCGCTGCTGCGCAAGGTAAGGTAAGGGAGGGGGGAGGGGGAGCTGCGCCGCCTGCTGGCGCGCGCGCAGCCGCCTGTGGCGCGCCGCCTGCGCGCGCTGCTGCGCAAGGTAAGGGAGGGGGGAGGGGGAGCTGCGCCGCCTGCTGGCGCGCGCGCAGCCGCCTGTGGCGCGCCGCCTGCGCGCGCTGCTGCGCAAGGTAAGGGAGGGGGGAGGGGGAGCTGCGCCGCCTGCTGGCGCGCGCGCAGCCGCCTGTGGCGCGCCGCCTGCGCGCGCTGCTGCGCAAGGTAAGGGAGGGGGGAGGGGGAGCTGCGCCGCCTGCTGGCGCGCGCGCAGCCGCCTGTGGCGCGCCGCCTGCGCGCGCTGCTGCGCAAGGTAAGGGAGGGGGGAGGGGGAGCTGCGCCGCCTGCTGGCGCGCGCGCAGCCGCCTGTGGCGCGCCGCCTGCGCGCGCTGCTGCGCAAGGTAAGGGAGGGGGGAGGGGGAGCTGCGCCGCCTGCTGGCGCGCGCGCAGCCGCCTGTGGCGCGCCGCCTGCGCGCGCTGCTGCGCAAGGTAAGGGAGGGGGGAGGGGGAGCTGCGCCGCCTGCTGGCGCGTGCGCAGCCGCCTGTGGCGCGCCGCCTGCGCGCGCTGCTGCGCAATGTAAGGGAGGGGGGAGGGGGAGCTGCGCCGCCTGCTGGCGCGTGCGCAGCCGCCTGTGGCGCGCCGCCTGCGCGCGCTGCTGCGCAAGGTAAGGGAGGGGGGAGGGGGAGCTGCGCCGCCTGCTGGCGCGTGCGCAGCCGCCTGTGGCGCGCCGCCTGCGCGCGCTGCTGCGCAAGGTAAGGGAGGGGGGAGGGGGAGCTGCGCCGCCTGCTGGCGCGCGCGCAGCCGCCTGTGGCGCGCCGCCTGCGCGCGCTGCTGCGCAAGGTAAGGGAGGGGGGAGGGGGAGCTGCGCCGCCTGCTGGCGCGTGCGCAGCCGCCTGTGGCGCGCCGCCTGCGCGCGCTGCTGCGCAAGGTAAGGGAGGGGGGAGGGGGAGCTGCGCCGCCTGCTGGCGCGTGCGCAGCCGCCTGTGGCGCGCCGCCTGCGCGCGCTGCTGCGCAAGGTAAGGGAGGGGGGAGGGGGAGCTGCGCCGCCTGCTGGCGCGCGCGCAGCCGCCTGTGGCGCGCCGCCTGCGCGCGCTGCTGCGCAAGGTAAGGGAGGGGGGAGGGGGAGCTGCGCCGCCTGCTGGCGCGTGCGCAGCCGCCTGTGGCGCGCCGCCTGCGCGCGCTGCTGCGCAAGGTAAGGGAGGGGGGAGGGGGAGCTGCGCCGCCTGCTGGCGCGCGCGCAGCCGCCTGTGGCGCGCCGCCTGCGCGCGCTGCTGCGCAAGGTAAGGGAGGGGGGAGGGGGAGCTGCGCCGCCTGCTGGCGCGCGCGCAGCCGCCTGTGGCGCGCCGCCTGCGCGCGCTGCTGCGCAAGGTAAGGGAGGGGGGAGGGGGAGCTGCGCCGCCTGCTGGCGCGTGCGCAGCCGCCTGTGGCGCGCCGCCTGCGCGCGCTGCTGCGCAAGGTAAGGGAGGGGGGAGGGGGAGCTGCGCCGCCTGCTGGCGCGTGCGCAGCCGCCTGTGGCGCGCCGCCTGCGCGCGCTGCTGCGCAAGGTGAGGGAGGGGGGAGGGGGAGCTGCGCCGCCTGCTGGCGCGTGCGCAGCCGCCTGTGGCGCGCCGCCTGCGCGCGCTGCTGCGCAAGGTAAGGGAGGGGGGAGGGGGAGCTGCGCCGCCTGCTGGCGCGTGCGCAGCCGCCTGTGGCGCGCCGCCTGCGCGCGCTGCTGCGCAAGGTAAGGGAGGGGGGAGGGGGAGCTGCGCCGCCTGCTGGCGCGCGCGCAGCCGCCTGTGGCGCGCCGCCTGCGCGCGCTGCTGCGCAAGGTAAGGGAGGGGGGAGGGGGAGCTGCGCCGCCTGCTGGCGCGTGCGCAGCCGCCTGTGGCGCGCCGCCTGCGCGCGCTGCTGCGCAAGGTAAGGGAGGGGGGAGGGGGAGCTGCGCCGCCTGCTGGCGCGCGCGCAGCCGCCTGTGGCGCGCCGCCTGCGCGCGCTGCTGCGCAAGGTAAGGGAGGGGGGAGGGGGAGCTGCGCCGCCTGCTGGCGCGCGCGCAGCCGCCTGTGGCGCGCCGCCTGCGCGCGCTGCTGCGCAAGGTAAGGGAGGGGGGAGGGGGAGCTGCGCCGCCTGCTGGCGCGTGCGCAGCCGCCTGTGGCGCGCCGCCTGCGCGCGCTGCTGCGCAAGGTAAGGGAGGGGGGAGGGGGAGCTGCGCCGCCTGCTGGCGCGTGCGCAGCCGCCTGTGGCGCGCCGCCTGCGCGCGCTGCTGCGCAAGGTGAGGGAGGGGGGAGGGGGAGCTGCGCCGCCTGCTGGCGCGTGCGCAGCCGCCTGTGGCGCGCCGCCTGCGCGCGCTGCTGCGCAAGGTAAGGGAGGGGGGAGGGGGAGCTGCGCCGCCTGCTGGCGCGTGCGCAGCCGCCTGTGGCGCGCCGCCTGCGCGCGCTGCTGCGCAAGGTAAGGGAGGGGGGAGGGGGAGCTGCGCCGCCTGCTGGCGCGTGCGCAGCCGCCTGTGGCGCGCCGCCTGCGCGCGCTGCTGCGCAAGGTAAGGGAGGGGGGAGGGGGAGCTGCGCCGCCTGCTGGCGCGTGCGCAGCCGCCTGTGGCGCGCCGCCTGCGCGCGCTGCTGCGCAAGGTGAGGGAGGGGGGAGGGGGAGCTGCGCCGCCTGCTGGCGCGTGCGCAGCCGCCTGTGGCGCGCCGCCTGCGCGCGCTGCTGCGCAAGGTGAGGGAGGGGGGAGGAGGAGCTGCGCCGCCTGCTGGCGCGTGCGCAGCCGCCTGTGGCGCGCCGCCTGCGCGCGCTGCTGCGCAATGTAAGGGAGGGGGGAGGGGGCCGCGCAGGTACGTGCGGACGCTCGGGGGAGCTGCGCCGTCTGTTGGCGCGCTGCTGTGCTAGCTTGCTTGTCTTATAGTTTCAAACTTTCCTATACCGACCGACCGTTTTAAATGTCACACCCTGTATTTTGTCGTCTTTAATTGTTCTTTCATAGTGTGTCATGTAGCCAGTGTCAGTGTGTATGTGTAGCCGAAGTCGATAGATGGCATACTTGGCCGCCTCGTCCGGAGCCCGACGGCAGTACTAGACAGTAGAGTAGAGTGAGGACGTGTGTTGCAGTGGGCGGAGAACGAGTTCCGCGGCGACCCGCAGCTGGACCTGGTGCCCTCGCTGTACCTGAAGCTGCGGCTGGAGGGGCACGACTTCGAGCCGGAGGGCGCGGGGGCGGGGGCGGGGTCGACGACCGCCGGCACGACGGGCACGACCGGCACGACGGGCACGACCGGCACGACCACCGCCGCCGCGCGCGAGCACGACGACCTGGCGCGCGCCATCGAGCTCTCGCTGAGGGAGAGCACGGCCAGCAACACCGGGGGTAATCATTTTTGTTTTTAGGTTGTTCTAAATGTAATTGTTCCTTATAAACTTATAGGAATGAGTTCGTCTTTTGTATTCCGATCTTTTATGTCATACTGTATTACTAGCTTTCGCCCGCGACTTCGTCTGCGTAGTACTCGGTCGCATTAAAATAATATTGCTTTTATTTGAGGCACTTGTCTAGTTATATTTATTTTTATTTTATTTTATCATCGTCAGTCATTAATCTATTTATCTACTTTAGGTATATTACTAAAACAGAAGTTTCAAGTCACTTAATTCGAATGTATTATTCTTTTCCATTCTAACATTCAACCCCCCTTTTTACACTCTTAGGAGATGAATTTTCCAAAACGCTGCAATCCCAATATATTGCAATTACACCGCTGCAATTACAACCTGAGAGTCTACACGCCAAGAATGAAGTTACTTACTCACTTTCAAAAACTGCTTGCCCATATTAACTTTCATCCCCCTTTTCACCCCTTTAGAGGATGAATTTCTGAAAACGATGAAATCACTTCTTTCATAATTTAATGCTAGGCCTATAAACAAAGTTTCAATTCTCTCGTTCAAAATAAAATTTACTCTCCTCCATACAAACATTCAACCCCTTTTTCACCTTTTTTTTAAGGGGTGAATTTTGAAGTAAATCATAGCCTATGTCCTCCATAAAGAACTTTCTGATCAAATTAATACTATGATGTGGGGTGGGCCTAAACAACCCTGTAGATATAGATGCGGCACTTTACTTCTTGGATAAGGCTATTAAGTCAATAGGGATGTTGACTCAAAATGTATTATTACTCCATACAAAAGAGTATATAAAACTATGCCAAATAGTGAAAATCCTATTCAATTATCTCAAAATATAACAAAACTACAACCGTTAGAATGTTTTTAGTTTGAGAGAGAAAGCGCTACAGATCAGTGACGTCACTGACCTGGAGCGCCATAGTAAATGAAGATCGTTCAATACACAGGTGCGTTTTGCGGAAAAGGGACAGAAAATGCCCCCTCCTTAAACTTTGAAGACTTATAATTATGTAATTATGTATTATTTTGAATTACTTTTTTCGCTATTTGATTGAGAAGTTGATCCTTTTTCGAGAAAATTCGGATTTATTGATCTTCTTATTTGGTGTCTTGTGACAAGAACGGACACAACTTTATATACTATCATATTACAGAGATTAAACAGTTATTCAAATCAATAAAATCTACACAGTTTATAATGACATGTCAGCTGACCTTATAAAAAGACTTCCGGACAATGTTTTGGATATTTTTTTGTGGTATTCTCAATCAGTGTGCTATTTTGGGTATAATTAATATATGTAATTATATTCCTAATCATTAAAGATAGTGAAGGTTAGTCCGATATACAAATACAAAGGTGGGCCAAAGGAGGAAATAAAAATTACAGACCAATATCACTAGTCCCATCCCTGTCGAAAGTTGTCGAGCTAGGGCTGTGTAACAGGCTATTAAAATATTTTGAAAACAACAAGCTGCTTCATGAACATCAGTATGCTATGCATATCGTCAAGCCAGGTATAAAGGTCGACTGTTGACGCTGCCCGCGCGGTTCACCGTTCACCAGCGTGCAGCGTGCAGCGTGCAGCGCCTCCTGCAATACTTGGACCAGACAAAATACGTTGCGGCACTTGCGACAGTGTTTTGTGACCTGTCACGTGCTTTTGACTGCGTTAATCATAATCATACATTTATTTGCTTTTAACACATTACAATGCATGCAAATACATTAAAAAAAAACACAAACAAGTAGTTGGTTTTTTTTATACACAAAATATTGTTCACGAATAAAATAAAATACTAACCTAATTTATAAATACACAACACTTAGGTAGTTACTAAAATAAAAAATCACTCCATCTCCTAGGATCACCTGTCTTAGAAGAATCGTTTCCCTCCTTCCTTGAAACCAAAATTCAAAAATTTAATACGGTCTCGGAACGGCTACTCCAAATTAACGCACATTCGGCATATACAATCATGCGTTTCTGCCTATTTGTACCCCAATTTACCTACATTCTGCGATGCAGCCATCTTTGGAAACACCCATGTCTCCTAAATAGCTTGGACCAAGTTATCAAAAACACTATTTCGGCAGTTCTAAACATCACCCTAGACGACCGCTCATGGTCTCAGGCATCTCTTCCGATCCGGCATGGAGGCCTTGGTATTAGAAAAACAGCAGACATTGCCCTCCCTGCTTTCCTGTCCTCGGTCCATGGAACTCAAAACCTGGTAGGTAAAATTTTAAACACTTCCCCAGGTTTTGCTACTGCCGATACCGCTACCGAGGCCAAGAATGCTTGGATTACAGCTTGTCCAAACGCAACATACCCAGAAACCCTACACTCCCAGCGTCAATGGGATGAGCCGCTCTGCAGGCTGGTACGGAAAAATCTATACCAAACGTCTACCAGCCCTGCCGAGCGTGCTCGTCTCCTTGCGTCTGCGGAATGGGAATCTGGTATGTGGTTGCATGCTGTTCCTTCTAAAAACCTTGGCACTTTACTAGACAATAATACTTTCAGGTTATCAGTAGCACTACGTCTGGGAGCGACGTGTGTGGCCCCTCATCGCTGCCACTGCGGAGACGCTGTCGATCGTCTCGCCCACCACGGTCTCTCATGCTACAAGAGCGCGGGACGCATCCCGCGTCATGCCAGCCTAAACGACATTATCCGCCGGGCCTTCGTCAGCGCCGGTGTCCCTGCAGTCCTTGAACCTACTGGTTTGACTCGAGACGACGGAAAAAGGCCCGACGGAATGACACTCATTCCCTGGAAGATGGGACGACCCTTAGTGTGGGACGCCACGTGCGTCGACACCTTGGCGTGTTCACATCTTCCGGGGACTTCGTGTAGGGCTGGTTCCGCTGCTGACTCAGCCGAGGGCCTCAAACGGCGGAAGTATGGAGCCATCGACAGTGGCTTCTTATTTGAGCCGTTCGGCGTAGAGACCCTCGGACCGTGGGGACCGGGCGCGCACCGCATATTTAAAGAATTATGCAAGCGCCTGGTCGAGGCTTCTCGTGACCAGAAGGCTGGCTTTTACCTCGCCCAGAGGATCAGCATTGCCATACAACGTGGCAATGCTGCCAGCCTTCTGGGCACACTCCCGCCTGGCAGCGATTTGGGACAAATTTTTTATCTTTAGTTTTAGTTTATTTTTAGCTTAGTTTTAATTTATATGTAATTTAGTTTTATTTTTAGGTCTAGTTTTCGTGTTACACAATATAATTTTTGATACGGTAGTTACTTAATTGATATTCAAACGGTAAAAATAAAGTAAATTTCAATGTCATAGTATTGTCAGGTACATATTTGTCAAAATTAAAATAATAATATTGAAACGAAATTATAAAACAAAATTGGCAATAATAATAAAAACAAAAAAAATGTAAATAAATAATAAAATAACAGTCAAACAATATTAATTAAAATAAATGTCAATGGCTTCAGGTAGATTTGTCAAAAAGTTTTGCAAAAAATTCATTAATTTAGTAAAATGGGTGATTAAGAAAATATTCTTTAGCTTTAATGTCAAAAGTTTTTAAATTATCAATATTTTTAATGTCGTCAAAAAGGAGATTATAGATTCTTAACTTTGTTGTTCACCAACTGCTCGTTTCTAAGTTACAGAGATACGGGGTTCATGGGAGCCTTTTAAACTTCATTGAGTCTTTTCTTAACAATAGGTAGCAACAGAGAACAATAGGGGTATATCGGTTGATGGTGGAGTAACCAGGTCAGGAGTCAGGGCTCTTGATGACTGTGCTGTTCCCCAGGGCTCCCCAGTTGGAAACCTCCTATTCCTTATCATGGTAAATGATCTCATCAGCTTGTTTGTACATGGTGATTTTATTATGTTTGCTGATGATGGTTGTGCTGTTGTCTCGGCTGATTCGTTCTCAGATCTAAAAGTAAACGTTACAAGTGTAATAATAATAAAAATGACAGATTGGTTTAGAGTAATTTTTTTTTCGATTATTCTAAAATTCTAAACAAAACAACTAATCATACATGTTTCGTTAAAAGGAAAGTACTACCCGACAACACTAGGGCATGCAATATCGCACAAGTATGCGCTTTTAATTCAAGGAATTTATTCTGTATGAGTACGTCTCCCATATTGTCTGTCACTATATATGTTAAGGTCTCTCTCTATTTGTAACTGTGCAAGTGTGCACTATTGTATAATTTGATATTGTTTCCTGGTTGCCCTGAAAATCAGCGTCATGATTGTCATGACTCAATGCTGACTGGCATCCATTTTGTTATAATTAATGTTTAAATTATTCTATTCTGTACTGTCTGTATATTCAATTTTAAAAGGGTCGGCAACGCGCTTGTGACGCCTCTGAGGTTACAATACAAGCGTCCATAGGCTGCGGTGACCGCTTACTATCAGGCGGGCTGCCAGTTTGTTTAAAAAAAAAACAAATAAAAATAACCAATACGTGGTATAAAAAAAACCAAATAAATTCTCATTCATTCATTCATTCATTATTTTAATTGGGATTTACCTTTTTTAAGTTAATTGATCTCTGATTGAAGTGTATAGAACCTTTTATGTAGATAATTTTATTTAGATTATTACTTATGCCCAAGAACGTTATAAGATTTTCATGAAAAACCGAAAAATGGGACTTTCAACGCCCCCCCTTTCTACCCCCAAGGGGTGGCGGATGGCTACCGGGCTAAATTAACTTAGATTTACCTATATTACATATGTGCCAAGTGAATTCATCCGATACCAAAATGTGCACCTCCCATACATTGTGTGACACTACTTCCCCTACTATTACTGACGGGAGGCACTTCCCTGTCCGCACCCGCAGGCGGCAGCGGCGGCACGCTGTACCCGCGCGTGGAGGAGGCGGCGGTGGCGGCGGCGGTGGGGACGGGGGCGGGGGTGGGTACAGCCCCCGCTGCCGCCCCCGCCCCCGCCCCCGCGCCCGCGCCGCGCAAGGTGCGCGCGCTGTACGACTTCGAGGCCGCCGAGGACAACGAGCTCACCTTCCTCGCCGGGGAGATAGGTCGGTCTCTACTTTCCTATTTTTGAACGCCCGCCTCCGACTATAGGTACTCTCCGACTGGAGCTCCGGGATCCGGGAGCCTAGTGGTTCGAGCGTGCGGCGGTCGGGGGTTCGAATCCCGGCTCGTCCCGATCAGTTTTTCGGAACGTATGTCCGAAATATAGTTTGGTATTTACCGTTAGCTTTTCGGTGAAGGAAACCATCGGGAGGGAGCCTGCTTACGCCTGCAAAGAAATTCAAAGTTGTATGTGAAGTCCCCGCCCCGCTCCGGGCCAGCGCGAGGACTCCCGCCCGACCCCCCTCATCTATGAGAGGAGGCCTGGGTCCGGCGGTGGGACGTGTGTAGGCTGACGATGATGATGATGATAGCGGGCGTGTGTCCGGGTGGTCGCCGTGTGAGCATCAGCGCGCCCGGAAGGATGACCCAATTTGACAACGGTTTTGTTCATCGAAGTCTTGTCTGTCGAGACAGTATATCATCCGTTGAGTGATTCCGAAATTCGGACGTCCATCGATCGACGGTAGGTATCTTGCACCCTCAGTGACAAAATATACGAACCCACAGCTTTAACGACGAAGACGCAAAAGCGTCCATATACATATGCTTGACGCTTCGGCAACGTACATATTTCTGACTATGAACACCTATATATACTGATAGTTACGATTGTACCTTGTTGAAATCTGTTTCCGCCGGACAGTGTGGGTGACGGACGCGAGTGACCCGAACTGGTGGAAGGGCAGTAACGAGCGCGGCGAGGGGCTCTTCCCCGCCAACTTCGTGAGCGCCGACCTCGCGCCGCCGCCGAACAGTCAGTATATTACTACAACTGTCACTATATTGTTTCTGTATCATTTTTATATCATATATAATTTGTATGTCAAATTCAAAATCATCAATGTGTGAGTTCATTTAAAATCCTGTCACGATCGCCAATTTTACTTTGAAGCATGAATAAAGTATTTCCAATTAAAATGACAAAAAATGGAACCTCCGACATCTCTGCCGTCATATTTCTAAAACCAAACTAACCCACAAATTATAGTTTTGAGATATGAGCAAAAAACGTTCAAACTAAAATTTCTAGGAAATGTGTACATTTATTCCAGATTTCTTTTATATAAAAATTAAAACTAAATTTGAGCTTCCATTGCTATTACACTACTCCGTAAAATAATGAATAGGTTTTTTTACAGAAAGGTTTTTGTGTTTTAGTGTTGCAAATAATTACTAAACTATCAACGATATTACACTTAAAACACCGTTAAGTATACCTTAGCCGTTCTTTAACATCGCATAATAAACAAAACCTAGCTAAATAACGGCTAAGTCACTTAACGAGTTTATAGTATTTGTTATTGGGAAAAGATTACACTGAAAAACTTTGAATAAGCACGTTATTGGACTATAACCGTTTTGTAGCTATGCAATAACTGCACACATTCAAGCAAGCTGTATGCGTTCCTAATTTAAAAACACGTTAAATGATGAACCATCGCCTCTAACTGTGTTTTAGTCATGTAATACTGCTGAAATTGTTTTAGTGTTTTTGGAAAAAACCTCGTTAGTTGTACTATTATACAAGTAAGTTTTTATAAAAAATAAATATTATTTAAATAAATAAAACAAAACTGTATACACTGTATCCACGTATAGTTAGTATTGCACTTTTGTATGTAAACGGAAGGGACAAAATAATGTCGCTGGGCGTAAACCATTGCATCTGAATGGCAAAGCAGGCTTACATACCGGCGCGACTTATAGAATTTTAATAATTTTATTTTTTTATTTACGTTACAGAGTAAGTGGGAAATAGTAAAAAAGCAAAGTCATGAAATATGCAGAAAATTAAACAAATTATTATCGTTGAAAGTAGCTGATCTAAATAGAGCATAAGCGTCTGCACCGTACGAAAGACAGATGATGTTAACTGAACTTTGGCTACCATGTAAAGCCATCCTATCAAATCAAATCATTTTATTTTCGGCTATGTACAGTCGTTACCATTTGCGTGCTTTCTCAGATTTCTGGTACTAAGTTACTCTGGTACTAGTACGGTAAACTAGTTAAGTAGTTACCGTGGATACAGAGTTGCAGATGCATATTTATTTATTGTATTTGTTTACAGAAAAAATCCATCTTGGGAAAAATACTCATTAAACTTAATGTGAAATCTTTATTCAATAACTTACAAATTATTAATAATATTCGTACAGTTGGATATATACATTATAAAAAATGGTTTTAATCGATGCGCGGGAGGGCCGCGCCGTCGTTGAACCCGAGCCATCTGGCAGAGGGATAGGCGCCTCGTGCTGCGGATCCACGTAGGTACTGGTGGCACATATCACAGCGACGCTGATTTTTGTTCTGAGCCAGCCCAGTATGGTACTTAGAGAGCAATTTTAGAGTTCAGATATGGTTTCACTCATGTCTTTTAGAAAAACATTTGGGGTGCAACGACGCCATCACCTGGTGTTACAAGTGGGGTGAAAGTAGCATGTCGTATTTCGCAGGCATTAGAGTATTTTCTGTTTTTATCTACGGCTGATTATGGAGAGATGTGACTGGACGTGAGAGGTAGGAAAGAGCGTCGGTGTCAATTAAAAACACGGATATCGAATAACGCCTTCCTCTGAGCAACCCATACGCCAAGGCAGAATATATGTCGTAGTGATTAGGCCTCCGGTTTTATAACACTGCGCGTGATCAGTGTTGAATTGGCTGTTGCCGCAGCCATCGCATAATTATGACTGTGTCATGGAGTTTGATATTCTGTTGTATCTTATAGATGGCACATATCTGAATTCTAGTAAGGATAGGTCAAAGTGACCGTTTTTTGCAGGAATAACTGAGAGCCGGTTTGAGGACTTCGTTTTCATCTTGGATGCGATGGATCTTTCAATCGCTCTGTTCTTGTTAGTGGTGAATTTTGCTAGGATGGTTTCTAAAAGTTTGTCACTGAGGGCATATTTTTCTTTACGGCCTTCTTTGCGTGCATGTTTTAGAGATATATTATAGTCGGATAGGACAATTTGTTTCTTCTCTAATAAGAGTAATAAGGCATCTGTGAGAGCTGTGCAACCTTTCTTGGAATTTTCGTATTTTAAGTTAGTGGCGTGTGGGTCGGATTTTGCCTTTATGTGTATTTTATTACTACAAAGAGTGCTGGCAGGAAGATCATGCGTAGTGCATGGTGTCAGTGGTTCAAAAAATTCATGGGAGTTTTTCAGGACTCGTAGTAAGAATAACCATTGGATTTTTATTTTTGTTAGGGCTGTGTAATCCGCTTTAGGGGAATTTTTGGAGATTTCTGAGATATTTTTCTACTGTGGAAAATAATTTATCAAAATATTTTTTTAAGAAATCTTCTGAAAGAAACTTCACCAATGTAGCTTCCCAAAAAGCGAGATCCAGTCATAATGCTTAGATTGGTGCCCCTGAAGATCTGGTAAGCTGTTTGCTTGTCTGTTTCGGATACAATGAGCAATGTTATCTTAGCTTGCGGGAAGTATCCAAAGGATGGTCCTATCCTTATCCCACCAATTACGTAACTATACCTATAAATGATATTTATTCAAGGTTGAAAGTTAATATCTGGGTAAGTACATAAAAATCTTCCTCCGCCACTTCTAATGTAGACAATATCCTAAGTATAGTGCACAAAAAATGTATAGCGAGATATATTATAATACTTTCCTTCGGTTTCGAGACATTTTGAGACGAGAAATATGCATCCATCACACACTACACCACTAGACACAACCTCAAGCGCACGCGTCGCTCGGCTGACTGGCCCTATGAAGTAAAAACGGGAGGATAATGTTTTGCGCCTAGCTACATTTTAGTGTAGCATTGCTGGTTATCCAGGTTTAAGTGTTGCATTCTTCTGTTTTTAATGTAATTTTTCATGGCTTAATCACAGTTACTAGTTTTTAGTGTTGTATTTTCAATAGGAATCACAAGCAAATACTTACAAATATAGGGCTAAGGGTATTTAGCCGTGTTTAAGCGTAGTAACTGTTTTCTTGTATAGTATTTGATAAAAAAGTATATGCATAAAAAAAGTTAAGAAAAACGTAAAAGGACTTTAACGGTGTTTTTGTCGAATAACCGTTTTTTAGCTATGAATCATGCCAGTGATTTATTCAATTAAACAACAGCTAAGGGCTTTTATATTGCTTATAGTGTAGTAATGTTGGTTAGCGACTTTATAGTATTGTAAAGTATCAAATTATCATGCACTTAACGTGGTAGGTCGACTCCATATCTCGGCAACTAAAAATGATAAAAATATGATTCCAAGACCATTCGGTAGAGCTGTTCTTCCTATTTTAGCCCATGTAAACTATCGAAAACTGCTAAAAAGCAGCTTAGTTCGGTTTTAGACATAGGACGGCAGATCTGCATTCTTTGTAGTGCTCAGAATTGACAACATTTCATTTTTATAACCCCTTAATTTTATTTAGGTATTTAATAGTACTCAATAAGTTAGGAGATACATTTTTTTTCTTTTCAGTATATTTTCATGAAATCCCCCTTATTGACCGAGTAAAACGAGGTCTCTGTTTTAGCTTCGACAAAAATCCTTTCGTATGTCCGGCCGGATTTTTGTATGTCCTCCTCTACAGGTCGCATTTATCAACCGAATTTGAGCACGTTCTTTGATTACATCGAATATTTTTGTTGAGTAATCTAAAAAAAAATCTATGGTTTGTCCTCCTCTACAGGTTCGATATCTAACATAGTTTTGGAAATAAATAAAAACACTCACGAGGTCTACAGCTCACAGAGCCACTAGTTTTAGTAATCTAAAACTGCCGCGTTCTAAATGGGCGTATGTGGGTGATTCTTATTCTAATTTTTTTTGTGTGCTTTGAAAGAATCGCATATGTGAATTTAGAAAATCAGACAACTATTGTATCAGTCTAGTTAGCATTTGACCTGTAGTATAATGTCCAAATGTAATTTTAGACACAAAGTTACCAGAAATATTTTTATAATAATTTGCAAGGTCAAAATGTCACGGACCGTGTAGTGTGGTGCGATTGCCGGATTTAGTTATATATTTTTTTTTCTGCTCAAACTACAAGTTATTTTGTGAAATATTACACCAAATATGCAAAAGTAATCTTAGTTACTAAGTTAGTTACTAACTTAGGCACTTGGTGGTGCTTTAGTCGGGGTAAAAGTGCCCTTGTGGCCTATTTGCAGAATAAATGTTTGAATTTTGATCACAATTTCCAGTCATTACACTCTTTACACTCTATTAGGGTGGCAACCAACTGACTGAGCCTTCAAGGAGTAAGCATAATTCTCGGATCCCACGGCGCAGATACCACCACCACCATTTTAAGTACATGGTTGTGACATGTAATTCGCGGTTGTGACTATTTTATTACATTTCAATAAATTAGAGGTTTTTCTTGTCATACTTAATTCTTTTATTGTTTTTTACAAATAACCTTTTACTATTAAATCTTTTTTATTTGATTTTTGGCTGTTCTATTATGTAGAAGCCATGAAGGAAGACAACGGCTATTTTTACTACATGTTTGTGACAGATGTCACAGCCGTGTTTATGTACATATTTTTTTTTCGTTTCCTGATGGTATTCAGCTTGTCCATATGCACCAAATATGCTTATAGTATGTAGTTTTAATATACATATCAAAATGTATTTAAAAAAAACTTTTTTTTCAAGTGATCTAGAACTTATTTAAGAATCACCCATGTATACGTATTTGGTAAGAATAAGATTAGCACTCTGGTCAAATATTGAATTCTAAGTAAAAGGGGGGTCGAAATTTTTTAATCGATTCACTTTCGCAATGGCACCTCGGGGAGATTACGGCTCGGGGATTTCGGTAGGTATAGACTTCATTTGATTTTGATCTACATCCCAGCCCTTGATATCGACTTATTTTTAAATTTAGGCCCTAGGTCGTCTTGAAATCAGTGTGCTGGAGTCATCAGCAAAATTAAATTAAGTCGCACTTCGGTGGTCCCGCAGAAAGCGAGGTGCGGGCGGGCAAGAGCGTGCAGTTCGCGGCGGCGGAGGCGGAGGCGCGCGCGGAGGCGGAAGCGGAGGCGGAGGCGGAGGCGGGCGCGGGCGCGGGCATCGACGAGGCGGCGCTCGACGCCGCGCTGCTCGCGCTGCACGAGGCCAGCCCCGAGGCGGCCGCGCCAGGCGAGGACCTCGCCAGACACGAGGTGCGTGCGGGGCGGGGGGAAGGGGGAGGGGGCGGGGAGCGACGAGGCGGCGCTCGACGCCGCGCTGCTCGCGCTGCACGAGGCCAGCCCCGAGGCGGCCGCGCCAGGCGAGGACCTCGCCAGACACGAGGTGCGTGCGGGGCGGGGGGAAGGGGGAGGGGGCGGGGAGCGACGAGGCGGCGCTCGACGCCGCGCTGCTCGCGCTGCACGAGGCCAGCCCCGAGGCGGCCGCGCCAGGCGAGGACCTCGCCAGACACGAGGTGCGTGCGGGGCGGGGGGAAGGGGGAGGGGGCGGGGAGCGACGAGGCGGCGCTCGACGCCGCGCTGCTCGCGCTGCACGAGGCCAGCCCCGAGGCGGCCGCGCCAGGCGAGGACCTCGCCAGACACGAGGTGCGTGCGGGGCGGGGGGAGGGGGGAGGGGGCGGGGAGCGACGAGGCGGCGCTCGACGCCGCGCTGCACGAGGCCAGCCCCGAGGCGGCCGCGCCAGGCGAGGACCTCGCCAGACACGAGGTGCGTGCGGGGCGGGGGGAAGGGGGAGGGGGCGGGGAGCGACGAGGCGGCGCTCGACGCCGCGCTGCTCGCGCTGCACGAGGCCAGCCCCGAGGCGGCCGCGCCAGGCGAGGACCTCGCCAGACACGAGGTGCGTGCGGGGCGGGGGGAGGGGGGAGGGGGCGGGGAGCGACGAGGCGGCGCTCGACGCCGCGCTGCTCGCGCTGCACGAGGCCAGCCCCGAGGCGGCCGCGCCAGGCGAGGACCTCGCCAGACACGAGGTGCGTGCGGGGCGGGGGGAAGGGGGAGGGGGCGGGGAGCGACGAGGCGGCGCTCGACGCCGCGCTGCTCGCGCTGCACGAGGCCAGCCCCGAGGCGGCCGCGCCAGGCGAGGACCTCGCCAGACACGAGGTGCGTGCGGGGCGGGGGGAAGGGGGAGGGGGCGGGGAGCGACGAGGCGGCGCTCGACGCCGCGCTGCTCGCGCTGCACGAGGCCAGCCCCGAGGCGGCCGCGCCAGGCGAGGACCTCGCCAGACACGAGGTGCGTGCGGGGCGGGGGGAGGGGGGAGGGGGCGGGGAGCGACGAGGCGGCGCTCGACGCCGCACTGCTCGCGCTGCACGAGGCCAGCCCCGAGGCGGCCGCGCCAGGCGAGGACCTCGCCAGACACGAGGTGCGTGCGGGGCGGGGGGAGGGGGGAGGGGGCGGGGAGCGACGAGGCGGCGCTCGACGCCGCACTGCTCGCGCTGCACGAGGCCAGCCCCGAGGCGGCCGCGCCAGGCGAGGACCTCGCCAGACACGAGGTGCGTGCGGGGGGGATTTTTTTGTGAAAAAATCGTCATTATACTCGATTTCGATTATTTCAGGGATAAGGATTTCAAATGTTATGTATATTTTTATTTTAAGTTAAAAAACGTATTTGTCTCCAACTGGGAGAAAGAGGCTCTGGACAGGGACGTCTGGACAACATGGGGAGAGGCCTTTGCCCAGCAGTGGGACACATAATAGGCTATGAAAAAAAAGAAAGTAAAAAAAAACCTTTTTCTAAAAATCGTCATTATACTCGATTTCGACTAATTCTGGGATAAGGATTTCAAATTTTATATTTATTTTGAATTTTAAGTAAAAAAAGTATATTTTTTTGTTAAAAATCGTCATTGTACTCGATTTCGACTAATTCAGGGATAAGGTTTTCAAATTTTATATTTATTTTGAATTATTTTTTATCAAACTTTCGAGTAACATGCCGGTCTAATAACCTGACTTATTTAACCATTTTTAACTGAAGCCAAATATTTTTAACTTAGTAATTGACTTTATTAATGAAATAACACAAAACACATTATATATAAACAAAAGACTTAGACAAACGGTATCAGTGGAAGCTGCTCTCACTGCATACCATGGCTATGTTTCCTCAGTACTAAGCTATGGATTATTGTTATGGGGAAACTCCACAGACATAGAAAGACTTTTCATATTACAAAAAAGATGCATTCGTGCGATAGACAATGCATGGTTTCTTGCAAGCTGTAAACCCTTATTCAAAAAGTTTAAAATAATTCAACTTCCATGCATGTACATAAAAGAAGCGTGTCTCCTGGTTAAAAATAACCCACACCACTTCTCTCAGCGCAATGACACCAGTGCAAGACACACCCGAGCACAATACAGAGACCTTTTATATCAGTCTCGTTGCCACACTTCTATTTACTAGTGGCTCTGTGAGCTGTAGACCTCGTGAGTGTTTTTTTTATTTCCAAAACTATGTTATATATCGAACCTGTAGAGCAGGGGTCGGCAACCTTTTAGCACCCACGGGCCACATAGTAGCTAAAAAAATCTTCGCGGGCCGCAGATGATAATAATGATCACTGTCTGTTGATATCAACTCGAAACAAATTGGTACGCCGTACGCGACAGTAACGTAGTAAAAATTCGCACCCCTTTTTAAAACGAGAAAGACGAAAAAACCGACTTTTCACAGATAAACCAGCTAGTTTCCTTACCAAACCCAGATAATTCGCATTTCAACCGCATCGTAATTTCGCGATTCATTCGATCAATGCAAGCATATAGAATAGCAGATATAGAAACTTTAAGGGGGGGACGGGTCATAAAGTCATAACACACCTAGATGAAAACGCGAGCGCGAAATTTTTCGAACACTGATGCAAATGCGGCAAATACTTCATACTCATCAAGTCATAACACATCTAGATGAAAATGCGAGCGTAGCGAGCGCGAAATTTTTCGAACATTATGATGCAGGTGCGGAAAATACTTCATAGCTTCATACGCATACGCATCAAGTTATGTAGAGATGTAAACGCGAGCGCGAAATTTTTCGAACACTGATTCAAATGCGGCAAATACTTCATACGCATCAAGTCATAACAAATCTCGTTGAAAACGCGAGCATAGCGAGCGCGAAATTTTGCGAATATTATTATGCAGGTCTGGAAAATACTTCATACGCATCAAGTCATGAAGACGCAAACGCGAGCGCAGCGAGCGCGAAATTTTTTTAACATTAAGATGCAGGTGTGGAAAATACTTCATACTGTCTAACGCAAACGCGGCGAGTGCGAAATTTTTGAAAAAAAAATTAGATAGATTTAATTGTAAAATATACTTACAAACACATATCTCGTCCTGACCAACTGTGAAAATATTCGTGGTTGGCGATACAGACGCTTTCACGATGTTAAGAATTTCAAATTTTACCTTTACAAACAATAAAGCCAGGGAGGCTCGCGGGCCGCACGGAAGGGGCTCGCGGGCCGCCTGTTGCCGACCGCTGCTGTAGAGGAGGACAAACCATAGATTTTTTTTTAGATTACTCGACAAAAATATTCGATGTAATGAGAGAACGTGCTCACAATACTTCACGAGAATCTGTTGTGAAATGCGACCCTTAGAGGTGAACAAATCGAAATTCGGCCGCAGAAGCACAAAATAATTGATAAAAAAATGTTTTTTTAAATTTTGGAAAAGTGACTCGATAAAAAAATTCTATAGAATTACCGCACCTGCTCACAAAATTTCACGAAAATCGGTTGATAAATGCGACCTGTAGAGGAGAACAAACCAATGAATAAAAAAAAAAACTGGGGGCACGGCAGTGCCCCCGCAAGTCGAGCAAAAAGGTGCACGGCCGTACCATCCTTTTCTCGAAGCCATTCAGGCCATTTTCAACATCCTGTAATTTTGTCCCAGTTAAAGCTAGAACCCTGAATTTTCAGTAACATGTTGGGCATAATATGGGTTAGATATATTCTCAATAACATTCAATTTGAACTTTTATTTTAAGAACTATTGCCCCTCAAAATTCCTTAGTTTTGTCACTGACTCACTGACTGACTAACAGATCATCAATCGTTTAAGGTACTTCTAGCAGACCCACAAGCTCCAAATTTTAAACATAATTAGTTTTTAGCCTATTAATTGCTAGAAAATTAAAAAATATTGCAATATCAGTCACGTATCTGAGATATACAAACTGCATAAGTAAGTTTGTAATCTCCTATACAAAATACATGCGATTACAAAGTTACTTTTACAGTTTGCATGTTCCGACTTGCATCTGCATAACTTTATTTTTTTAAATATATATAATGACATGATCAAAAACATAAAGTACCTAATGCAGATGCAAGTCGGTGGAAATCTTGTTCTGTGGGCACCCCTCCGGTACTATTGACTAAAATATAACAGACTTGGTTTAAGATTACATATCATTACTTTTTGTTGTAAAAGAACTGTGTTGCGAGACTTGCATCTTTTTACATGTAATGTTTTTGATGGGATTAAATTTACAAAAATTTACTTGCCTAAAAAATTCTATGTAATCATAAAACCTGCTCACAAAACTTCACGAGAATCGGTTGAGAAATGCGACCTGTAGAGGAAAAAACGGCCGCAGAAAAATACGAAATCATTGATATAAAGTTTGTTTTTTCGAATTTCAAAAAAGTGACTCGACAAAAAAATTCTATATAGTTACCAAACCTGCTCGCAAAATTTCACTAAAATCGGTTGATAAATGCGACCTATAGAGGAGATCAGCCAACGACGTAAAAAAATTTTTTTTTATTTTACTAAAATTTACTCTACAAATAAATTATATGTAGTCATGGAACCTGCTCAGAAAATTTCACGAGAATCGGTTGAGAAATGCGACCTGTAGAGGAAAAAACGGCCGCAGAAAAACACGAAATCATTGATACAATGTTTGTTTTTTTTGAATTTCCAAAAAGTGACTCGACAAAAAAAATCTGTATAGTTACCGAACCTGCTCACAAAATTTCACGAAAATCGGTTGATAAATGCGACCTGTAGAGGAGGACATACAAAAATCCGGCCGGACATACGAAAGCATTTTTGTCGAAGCTAAATAGAGACCTCGTTTTACTCGGTCAATAAGAAAAATTGTTATAACATGTGCATAGTCTTGTATAATAAACTGCCCACAAACATTAAACTAGAAAATAAGATGTTATTCAAAAGTAAATTGACTAAATGGCTACACATCGAAATATAATAAGTATGGAAGCATAACTGTCGCTCAAAACTGGTGCCACCAAATGTAGTGCCGAAGGCGGGGCTTATACTGTTAGTGACGTTTCAGTGCCGGATCGCTTCTCAGTCGGCTATCAGACATTGATTCGATCGGTTGATAAGCTGTCAAAAGAAAATAATTCAAATTAAATGGTTAGTGGATACAAATATTCTGGCAATAATGCCGGCCTGCACCGTAAATTGGTGTAGAAGCCACACAGATGGAAAAAGGGATGATATTTCTTTTCAATACTAAGTAAAACTAATTAATTTATTCCCATACTTTACAGCCGTGGTTGATGTTATGCAATATAAGTTTTGTAAAAATTGAGCATATCCACTACGAACCATCCTTTTGTTAGTTAGGTAGTGACTAAATTTTGAAGTTTTGCTGCAAATGAAGAAGACGTCGCGCATGGATAAACGCGGTTCGTTTTGAAAGAACGGGATGATACATGGCTGCCCAGCAAGCATTCTAGGATATGCAGCATTCATTTTAAAAAGTCTATGTGGCGACCAAAACAGGGAAAACGTTTTAAAATTTGTTCATTTTGTAAATTCTTATTGAATTCATGTTAGGTACGAAAATAATTATTCTATAATGTAGGTAGGTACATATTTTTATTGTGATTTCTTATACCACCTAGAATGCGAAATGTATCCACAGCGAAGTAAATAAAAATATAGGTACAATGTATTATTAGAAAAGTCAGTTGGAGGTAGATAGTAAACTGGTAAACTAATTGTATATAGTAGTGGTACCTACCACAAAATCTTGATATTTTTCGTTATTTTTAAAAAAGTGAGGTGAATGTGTACCTATATATCTGTAAAAGGCGCATTTAATAAACATTTAATAACTAACATTTAATAACTAACATATAATCTTTCATTTTATTAAATTTTCATGAATTAATTGTTGGTTACGAAATTGCATTATTTTTGAATAAAACCATCCACGTTGAAAGTGGGACGTGCTCAAGTCAAGTTCAACTTGAGTGAATATGTCAAACCGTTGACAAATCTGAAACTCGTGTCAAATAGATTTTAACCAGTCACAATGCATAAAACTTTTCTTATTGGTGAAATTAGGTAAAATGGTATAAAACCTTTGCGAAAATTAGGTCTACTCAAACTTAAAGTGAATGTTGATTGGATAACGAATCATAAGACATTTTGGTTTCAAAGACGTCGTAAATAGGTCAAAATTTAACGTCAAGTTTGTTAGGCGTTATGCTTCTATACTTATTATATTTCGATGTGGCTACAGGAAAATTGTTTCTACAATATTAATGAATATTTGACGCGCTGAAAGCTAAATCATAATAATATGATAATATGACAAAAAAAATAAATATATTGACATTGTAATACATTTGACATCCAATTAATTATAAATAATATGACTGATAACATTTGCACACCTGCATGCAGGTTGAATACGCATGAACTTTTTAATATAAGATCTTTATGTAACCGTGTTCAAGCAAATAAAGAATTTCTATTTGAAAAAACACAAAACACGAACACGATTTACTCATATCCGCCTCTTGCCGTTCCCGGTGCCAAAGTGCCTCTAACGCTAGCGGCATTTCCACGTTGTATAGCCATGGACAACCTCTGCACCAGAAACGACTGAATTGAATTTAAGTATTTTTTTTAAATCGGCATTCACTCGGCCGTCTACACCACACTCGTCCAACAACAATCCCTTACTTCACGGCCTCTGCAGTAATGTACAATTTTTTGCGCAAATCGCGTATTTAGTAATGAAACCGAACGTGTTTAAAAGTAATCTTGTTAAAGAGTTCGGACTCGGTCGGCCCTTATATTATTTATGTATTTTTATTTCTTTCATATGTCTCTCGGCAGCTTTCTCCTCCGACCGGTTTAAAAAATGCCGGGAAACGCGGTCGGTCATCCGGCGCCTCGGAAAATCCGGGGAGGAAAACCCCTCCAACTTTTACGGGGCAAATTTCCCATCGAGAGGGAAATCAAGCTTATTTCTTTTCGCCCTCCCGGTTCGCCGGCGGGGGCGGGGGCGGGGGGACCGGACGTGTACTATAGCATGATGCAATGATATACTGCGCCAGGTGTGGCCATCTACGACGGGGTGTTCCGTACTATAGCGTGTGGTCTCCGACTCCGACAGGCGCGCGCGCTGCGGCAGGCCCCGGCGGTGGACTCGGCCCTGCAGCGCGCGGACGCGAGACACGCGCGCCTCACGCAACTGTCGGCCGAGCTGGTGGACGCGCTCAACCTCTACCACCACCTCATGCGCGACCCGCTCAAGCCGTACGGCGTCGGGGTGGCCGTGTCGCCCGCCGTCTACTACCCGGGCCCGGCGCCGCCCGGCCCGTCCATGCAGCCGCCGCAGCCCAGGTGCGTGACTCCGTCCGAACGTTGTACGACCGGTTATCGCGATAATTATCCCTGGTGTCGACAGTTGACATTGACCAGAAATTGATGTTGACATTTAGCGAGCGCGTTCAAATTTTAGGTTATTATCAAATCGATCATTATCAAACCATAAAATCACGATTAATTATCAAGATAATTATCAAGCTAACTATTATTGATAATAATCCTTTCGAAGCCTCCCGAGTAGAGATTTTGACTTGGAGCTGATAACCCGCCTCGCCGAAACGGAAGTGCGCAGGGGGCGGATGTTTCCTTTAAAAAATCGACCTTTTTTAATTACCCGGTCGAATAGCGGTTTCAAAACTGGGCTAGGACCCGGGTGGAGGTCCCTTCGTTGTGCACAATATTTTTCTGATTCTCATTCTGCGTCGATCGGGCCGTTGACCGATTTTTTTGTTAATCATGAAAATCAATTATTTTTCAGATGCTGAATCGCCCCGGCCGGGTTGGGAACGCGAGTTTATTTTATTTTACCAAGTTATTTTTAATCTTAAATCCGTATTACTCATTTGTAAAGTCGCAAATTCGCATTCCGGGCGAAATATCTAGAAAAATATAAAAATTAAAATATTAGATTCCTTCGAGAAATTATTTACTTCCAAAAGTTATATTGCATAAACAATTGTCGATATTTAATTTTTACGTAGTGAATATTTATTGCAACCAAAACATTTAGATATATAAAAAAATATAAAAATTTAGAATATTGCTAGTTTTCGAAAAAGTGTAGGTGCCTGTTGAAGCAAGATGGTAGGGGGGAGGGGTAGGTCAGGAAGGTGGGACGTCGCGTCGGGGACGTGGTGCGGTGCGCGAGATACGGCGAGATACGGCGAGATACGGCGAGATACGGCGAGATACGGGGAGAGCGCGGCGCCTCACGCGGAGCACTTTATGTATTTTAAACATAGGTTACACTATCAATGATATATTTCTTTCCTGTATAGAAAGTAAAACAACTTTCATTGAAAATGTTGCTGAAAGATATTGTACTTTAATCAAAAGAAATCTGTAAGCAAATTTGTGTATAATATTGGACATGCAATAAAAATTATTCATTATAATATTTCTATTTTATTCATCAATCCATAAGGAGTGTCTTTACA
The DNA here is from genome assembly GCA_951800055.1 of Cenopis cana. Taxonomy (NCBI): domain Eukaryota; kingdom Metazoa; phylum Arthropoda; class Insecta; order Lepidoptera; family Tortricidae; genus Cenopis; species Cenopis cana. Next base: position 22,603,559 of record OX637477.1, on the reverse strand, counting down.
AATACCACAGTATAAAATAAAGAACAACCAGTATGCAAGCTTCATTCATCTTTCGATTTTACGCACCCACGTGACGTAACTGTTTTAGGGTCAGAACTCAGGGTTGTCAAAAAATTAGAAGTAATTTAAATGGAACGTTTTAGTTTATGATACGATTTAATTAATAAACAATACCTAGTGGGCTGCGATGTTTTTTTAACCCACGACGCAAAAAGAGGGGTGTTATAAGTTTAACGTGTCTGTGTATCTGTCTGTGGCATCCTAGCGCCCAAACGGATGAACCGATTTTCGTTTAGTTTTTCTTGTGTCATAGATAATTTTACCCCGAGTGTTCTTAGCCATGTTTCATGTAAATCTGTTCAGCCGTTTGAGGATCATCAGCTCTTTTCTAGTTGATGAGGGGATCTGACTAACTTCCTTCGCTTAGAGATCGCTCTTTAGCGATAAGACCGCCTTTTGTTCTACCTCTGTATCCCTGTTTCTTTGTTTTTCTTTTGTATGTGTGCTTATGTGAGGTGTGCAATAAAGAGTATTTGTTGTTGTTGTTGTTGTTGTTCCTTATATGTCCGATCGATTCGAAATTTGGTACCGTGTTATTTCAATGATATTGAAAGTATATAGTAAGTTAACCATGACCTGATCAGCCGTTTGAAGATCATCAGCTCTTTTCTAGTTGATGAGGGGATCTGACTACCTTCCATATGTCCTATCGGTTCGAAAGGCCGTGCCAGGAAAAGCTAAGTGATTCTGCCCCCATCGAGTTAGGGCTTGTCATTTTTATAGATGGTGTGGCTCTACATTTGTAATTAATGTGCAAAATTTGAGCACCCAAAACTTTATAGTTTTTGATAAAAAAAATGTAATATGATTATTCGTCGATATTTTTTTTCTAGGCAACCTATTATATTGTGCTTCGCATATATTGTACACTTACTAAAGATGATTATTTGACATAAATTATATTTTCATTATGTCATAGAAAAAAAGTTAAAAAAAGCTGACTAAACTTTTCAAATATTTTTTTTATTTACTTCTACGTTAGAGACCGCTCTAATTTTTCCACCAATAATACACCCACCAACGACCTATAACATGTATTTTTTTCGAAATTATTGCAGAGGGAGAACCTGGAGATATCTTTACATAAAATACTTTACATACATTTCCTAGAACCGCTATATACATATAAAAAGGAATGATTGAAACCTCTTAACTTAAATACTAGAAACTAAAATACTGGCCACTTACAATTCGTTAGGTTAATTTGTTTTTAAACCTAACGAATTGTAACTGGCCAATATTTAGTATGTCATGCACGTTTCTCTAAAGAGATATCAATCATTCCTTTTTGTGTATAGCGGTTCTAGAAAATGTGTGTAAATTATTTTATGTAAAGATATCTCCATGTTCTCCCACTGCAATAATTTCGAAAAAAATACATATTATAGGTCGTTGGTAGGTGTATTATTGGTAAAAAAATTAGAGTAATCTAATTTTTGGTGAACAATAAATAATATTTTTATTGTATTGTATCAATATGGCCGCCACTCGTTTAAAATCTAACTTTTAATTTATATTAAAAGACCTCCCGGACCTTGACATAGCAACATATTAAAAACTGTACCTACCTATGTACCTATGTACTTATGTATTTGTTTTTTTCTTGAAATGTATTTTTTAATGTAATTATGATGTTGATGTTAAATAATAGTAGTTTATGCAACTGGTACATAATGAGGGGCATTAAAACACGAGTGTGTTCATCATAATAAGGTCACACGAGTGTTTTAATGCCTAATTATGTACAGTTGCATACATTACTTTATCTACACACATATTATAATTACTCTAAGATGGGTTCAGAAACCGTAGTAAATAAATACAATAATTGTGTTAATACAACCTTTTTTGCACGGTTGCGGAAATATCGAAATCAGAACTGGCAACCGATACCTGAATGTTATTTTAAAAAGTAAAGAGTCCTTATTCTGATGTGATCATGTCGTTCTAGCTCAAATCTCGTGCGATATATACTAAAAAAACATCGAGCTGACATTTCGCATCGACTGAATTTGAATTTTCAGTGATACTAGAATAGGGAAATGTCAACTTTGACATTTAAAATTTGACAGTTTTGTTTGACGTAATATTTTAACATCATATATGAGATTAAAATGAAATATTTTATTACTGCTGTAGCCTTAGCCACAGATAAGAAAATTGCCATAAATTCATTGAATGTTGAAATGAGAGTCATTTTCTACGGTTTCCGAACGCATATTAGAGGATTTATGATATGTGTGTAGATAAACGTATTTTCTTTCTTTCTATGCATATTTTGGACTTGACCGTACAAACTAGTTACCTACCTAGTTACCTATAATAAGCTTAACTATTCATAAGAAGGGAGATGTAGAGTATTAATAAATATGTGTTGGTGTGGGTAGATTTCGGAAATAATAAAACAGTCTATAACTAGCCGTCTTTGTGTTTACTTCAATCATCAGTCCACTCATCGATGTATAGGTCGGTATCGGCGGCGGCGAGCCCGGAGTCGGCGTCGGCGTCGGCGTCGGCGTGCGGCTGCAGCGCCGGCTGCACGGCGCGCGGGTGCTCCGCCAGGTACGCCACCAGCTCCGTCGCCGACGGCCGCTCCTCGGCGGCGAACCGCCAACACGCCTCCGTCACGCCGCGCCTACGCACAAACATTGCCTAATAAAATAAATAGTATTCATCAATACGCGAGGTGTTCGGATAAAATCCCAGAAGCGAATAGGTATGTGTACTGACGTGGAGGGCGCGGCGTCGCTCGGAAGGGGCGGCGTGCCGCCCGCGCGCACGTGGCGCAGCACCCTCGCCGCGCGCCACGCGCCGAACGGGCGCTCGCCCAGCGTGGCCAGCTCCAGCAGCAGCACGCCCAGCGCCCACACGTCGCTCGCCGCCGAGAACACGCCGCGCGCCAGCGACTCCGGCGCCATCCACAGCACCGGGAACATGGCGCGTCGCCGGCACACGTACTCGTCGTCGCCCGCGCCCGCGCGGTCCAGCCACCGCGCCATGCCGAAGTCCGCCAGCTTGAGCCGCCGCCGCGAGTCCACGAGGCAGTTGGCGGCGCGCACGTCGCGGTGCACGAGCCGGCGCCGCGCCAGGTAGCCGAGCGCCGCGGCCGCCTCGCGCGCCAGCCGCGTCAGCGCCGGCGCCGCCACGTGCGCCGCCTCCGGCTCCGGCAGTCCGGCGCGCGCGCGCTCCGCCAGCGTGCGCCGCGCGCGCAGGTAGCGCCGCAGGTCGCCGTGGAACGCGTGCTCCATCAGCACGAGCGGCCCGCCCTCCCAGCACACGCCCGCGAAGCGCACGATGTGCTCGTGGCGCAGCGCCGCCAGCAGCGCCGCCTCGCGCAGCAGCTCGGCGGCGGCGCCGGCGGGCGCGTCCGCGCGCGACGCCTTGGCGGCCACGGCCAGCGCGGCGGCGGCGGGCCGGCGCAGCACCGCCTGGTGCACGACGCCGGAGTGGCCCGCGCCCAGCCGCTCGAGCAGCCGCAGCGCGGCGCGCGGCACGGCGTGCTCGGCGAGCGCGGCGCCGGCGGCCGCCTCGGCGGCGGAGTGGCCGCCGCGCAGGAGCGCGCGCTCCTCCACGGCGCGGTCGCGGCGCCGCAGCCGGCGGCGGCGGGCGGCGCGCGCGGCGCCCAGCGCGGGCAGGCCCAGCGCCAGCGCGCACAGGAGCACGGCCCACGCGACGTCGTGGCAATGCGGCGTGAACTCGGGGCCGGAGCGCGTGGTGTGGCAGGCGGGGCCGTCGGCGGCGCCGCACAGCGCGCCCGCGAGCGCCGGCGCCGGCCCGCGCGCGCCCCACGCGAACACGAGCTGCGGCCCGCTCGCGGTCCAGCGGTACGCGAACACCGGTATTGACTCGTTGGCCCGTATGTTGTGCGTTACGCCCTCCAAAGTAATGTTGTCAAGTTCTTCGTAGAACAACCTGCACAATTTTATTAAGTAGTTATTTACCGAATTTGAGCATATCTTGCACTACACTCATCTGCGGAAAACTTCTAAGTGTTGTGAATGTCCCAACTGACACTTCAGGGAAGCGCGAGGGTTACAGCCGATTCCCTCTCTACTCTCTAGCTGTTTACGCTGTTATTGATGCGGGCGATCATGATGATGAGTCATCAGTATGTAGATGGGGCACTGAGTGAGTCATCAATGATGATTGATTTCGGACGAATTGGGACGGTAGTGGTGAGGGGTGACGTGCAAATACGCTCGTCAATCATATAATTGACAGATGACATACTGTTGTGCGTTCGGCTGGTGCGGGTCGTCCCGCAGATGCGGGCGGGCGACGTGCAGACGCGCCACGCCCTCGAACATCATCAGCAGCGCGTCGGCGAGCGGCGCGGCGTGCGCGCGCCACGCGGCGCCGAGCGTGGCGTCCAGCGCGCCTCGCAGCCGCGCCGAGCCCGCGCCCAGCGCGCCTCGCAGCCGCGCCGAGTCCGCGCCGCCGCCGCCGCCGCCGCCGCCGCGCCACGCGCCCACGGTCACGTACGAGAGCTCCGGCGTGGTGGGAAGCCAGTCCTGAGACTACAATATAAATACATTAATACATGCATTATATAGGTACGTATTACTCGGTGTAATTTTTTTCAAACATGTATTAATATTCAAACACGCTCAGAAAAGTATCACTACCTACGTTTGCAATAAACGACTTTACCCTTCGTTGGTATCATACCGGGTCGTCATCGCTGCTGGCTTGGCCGACCACGATCCAGACTACGTCGGCGCGGGGGCGCGGGTCTCGCTCCGCCGCGCGCAGCACGCGCGCCGCCGTGCCCGCGCTGGTGTCCACCAGCACGACGCGCGCGTCCTGCGCCCGCAGCGCGCCCAGCGCCGCCGACGCGTTCTCCGCGCTCACCAGCTCCGTGTGCACCACCAGCTCCGCCTGCGCGCGCAGCCCCTCCGCCACGCCCAGCGATCGCTTCCATCTGACAACAGTCATTTAAAACTCGACGTTATAGGTACTTACACTAAATTTTGCAAAGGATAGATGATGGGTTTAAATTATCAGAAAAGTCAATTACAGGATGTGAAAATTGTGAAAGATACACAATTGCACAAGCAAACAATATTGTAGGATGATACTAACATGTCACAGCTCCCCTCCTCTCTGAGCAGCGCCACTCGTCGCCAGCCGCAGCGCTGCAGCAGCGCGCGCACGGCGGCGGTGAGCGCGGGCACGTCGGGCGCCGAGCCGCGCGCGCCCGCCGGCAGCGCCACGCCCCCCGCCGGCGCCGCCGCCAGCAGCAGCGGCACGCGCGCGCGCATCGCTATCTCCGGCAGCGCCGACGCCGCCGCCGCGCCCATCGCCACCACTCCGTGCAACCGAGCGTACGCCTCGTATTCCGACATCGCCACGTTCAGATCCCAATTTACTTCGTCGGGTTTCGAACACGCCGTCCGGAAGAGCCCAGGCGCCAGGCCGCTCGACCGATTGGTCGAGCTGAGCCAGTAGCCGTAAACTATATTGGAGACGTTCTGGTAGTATTCCTGCGCCTCTTCGCACACGTAAATGCGAATTGTAGGTTTCTGATCGCAGAAATAGTCGTCGCATGTGATCCAGTCGCGGGCGAGCTCTCGGGTGGTGTTGTCGACGAGGGCTTCGCAGGCCGCCCCCTGCAGGCCCAGCACCGGGCTGTTGGCGAGCACGCGACGCAGCAGGGCGGCCGGCGGGCGGAAGCGGAGGGCTAGGTTCAGCACGGGTGGGGCGTAGCGCGTCAGTTTGTGCACGTCCCCTAGTGCCAGGGAGACGGGCTCGGGCGCCGGGGGGCAGGCGTCGCCGGCGCCGCCACAGGGGCGCGGCGGCGCGAGCCACGCGTGCTCGGGGCGGTCGCTCCACATGTAGTCGAAAAACAGGAGTGACCGGTTGCCGCGCAGCTCCGTCCAGGGCGCCAGGCGCACCGGAACGGTGGCAGCCAACTCGCGCGCCAGCCGACACTGCTCCTCGTCGCCCGGATCTACCGCCACGACGACGCACGCGGTGCCATCAGGACACGTGCTATTAGGCCACTCGCTGTGTGGTGATAAACATGAACAAGTTAATTAAATAAATAAACGTAGCTAAGTGAGACCATCTCTGACATCAAGACTTTCGATTAAAGAAACTACACCCGCACTCAAATCTGTTCATCCGTTAGGGAGCTACGATGCCACAGACAGATACACCTCTTTTTTAGTTAAAAGAAACGTGAAAGCCGACGAAAAACCAACGATGAATATCCCTGTTATTAAAAAAATAAGACACGTTATTTTTTGCGTGTAGGTAAGCAATATTCTTTAAACCAGGTTTCCTGAACTAATTTTGCATTAAGCATAAGCAAGTAGTAACGCTGCTAACGTAAACTACTTATTTCTAAATGAAGGATATTTGCCAGAAACATCCTGATTTTCTGGCAAATATCCTGCTCAAAGTTCAGTACAGTTTTACAAAATTATAAACTAGGGGCCTGACATTCGAAAAGCGAAATTTTAGTTGGAAGCTCATCAATCTAGAACAGGGGTCGGCAACCTTTTAGCGGCCAACGGGCACATAGTAGATAGTAGGTAACAAAATTGTCGCGGGCCACACGTGTTAATAAATTGTGGCCCTATCAGGCAAAAGGTATACATCAGATGTATACATCAGCGGACGATGTGGTTCCTTTTGCCTGATAGGGCCACAATTTATTAACACGTGTGGCCCGCGACAATTTTGTTAGAGTGCATACCTGCACAGTGCAGTTGCGTCGTGGAGCGCAGTGTCGGCTCGGAAGCCGCACTCGGGCGCGAGCAGCCGGCGCCAGTGGTCCCGGCAGCCCGCAGGCGCGCGCGGCGCCACGCGCGCGAGCAAGCGCCGCGCGGGCGCCGCGCCCGGGCCCAGCACGGCGAGCCGCGCGCCCGCCACGTCGCACGCGCCCGCCAGGCACTGCTCGCGCCTGGCGCCTTCGCCGCGCCACTCCGTACTCATGCTCAGGATAAACTCCTCCCTGTCGATTCATTTCCTTATTATTAACAGAGCTGGAAATCCCTTTACTGAAGAATATCTCCTATATTCATGGCGTTACACAATTCCTCGCAATCGAAGTGAAAAGTAATAGTGTAAAACTCGAGCATAAACCCATTTTACCCTTGACGTGACTACGTGGCTATATAAACGTCTCGGGTAAAATGGCTCGTTTTAGGCTCTTGTCGTACAACAATCTTTCATAGGTATACTAACGCGTGCGTCTGTTTGTCGACGGCCTGCAGCTCGGCGAGCGAGTAGTTGACGAGCACGAGGTCGCCGGGCCGGTAGCGCAGCGCGTGGCGCAGCAGCGCGTGCAGCAGCGCGCGCGCAGCCTCGGGAGCGGCGCCGCGCGCGCTGAGCGCCAGCACGCGGGCTGAGCCACGCTCCGAAAGCGCGCGCGCAGGAATCGCGCCGCCGGCGCCGCTCTCTGCCACAAACGATTACGCAAATTGGATGGATTGGATTTTCTAGCCGGAATATTTTTTTGGTCCCTTACAAGCTTTGATCCTACATCGGAATGGGATCGATTGGCATCAAAAAAAGTTTGAAAAAAATGACCTTTTTCTCGCACCCAAATCATTAATTCAAAATCAAGGGAAGGTCTTCTCAGACCATTTTCGCGTAGCAGCACGGGATCTGGGAGCTGCCCTCACTGACCCAAAAAGAAAATTCGTTTTGTACTTAGGTATAGCTCAACACACAAGCATGGCTCACCCGCGCTCGTGAGATAAAAGTACTCTACTAAGTACTAGAGGACTAAGCCACTAATGGAGCATCTCGGTCACGGCTAGTTTGTAGAGTTGTAGCTTGTGTCGGTGGCTCGTGAGATCGCCAGTATACGATGGCTTAATCATATGATATAGGTACCTACTGATCGAGACCACGTTACGCGACTCCTTGTTAATACTCAAGAAATAGGTAGGTTTATAATACAACAAATTACGTGTTCGCGCCATACACGAACCTGGAGAAGATGAACGCCCAGAAAATGATTCGACATATAAATAAATAAATATTACAAAAAAAACAGGAACGAGACACACTTAAATGCCCTTACCGGGACGTGAACTGGAAATAATAAATCTGATGAGTACGAGTAGGTACCTATTGGCCTATTGGTTGGTACTGCTACTGAAATATTGTATCAAACATGATCGATAAGATGACGATTTTTTTTCATCGATTATTTAGCGATAAGTGCCATTTACTTTACTAGTTTCAGATAAAACTCAGTGCGTTTTGAGGCCTAAACGACCTCCAAAATTCTTTAGGTATTTTCTCTTTAACCAGAGGTCAGAAGTCAGAACCAAGGGCGAAGCTAAGTCTATGTTAATCATTTCCTTACAAATGAAGACCACCAAAAGAAAAACACCTAATTCTTTTCTATAGGCAAAGTTATCAAGGATACAAGTAGCCACTGAAATTTGAGGTCGATAAGGCCTCACCCGCCCTGTAAAAGAGCTTAGGTTTGGGCTGATTCGATCTCAACCGCACCATTTGAAAGTTCATCAAGATTTGTCCCGCAGTGAACGTGTTAATGCTTAGACTATCTAGGGTAGTTTGAAGTTTCTGTCTTAAAAAAAACCATACAAAATTACCAGCCACGCTTTTAACCCCCTACGCAGTTGAATTTTGTATGGCTTCCCCTTCTTAAATGATTCTTTCAGTCCTAAGGACCAATGCAGCAAAAGGATATAGCTTAATCATTCATCGCCGTATAATTTAGTGTACCGACGCGACTAATTCGAATACATACCTACTTACCTAATTTCTACTTTTCCTTATAAATTATTCCTCGTTGTGTTGTACCTAATTAATGTTCACGCAAAGTGGGTTCCCTGACCGGATATTGGTCGAACGATGACTATTTATATTTTAACGCTTTGGACGTTCGTGTGATAAAGACTAGGTAACACCCGCGTTATTCAGGACTGGCTGTAGAATATGGGTGCCCTGAATGCCTTGTACGGGTAGCTTCGGCTTGGAGCCGGCAACCAATGTAGGCTCACAGCCGAACGACGAAAGTGCGCAGTCGCTTAGCGCGCGGCCTGCCGTACGGGCACCTCCGTCGCAGTGGAGAGGGGTGCGAGAGTGACGGCGAGCTCTTCCGTCTCTCTCACACGGTAGTGGATTCCAGGTTGAAGAGTGAAACGCACGATGAAAGAGAAGGCTTGATGGCGATGCTGGCAGGTTTGAGCGAGAAAGGTAGATGTTGCTTGCTTGATTATCGTATGTGGAATGAGAACATTTTAGCAAGTACATCACCTTTTATAAAGCGGCCAACATTACCATAAAGAAAGCAACTTTATTTTATTCCAATTTAAATAGTTTGTTTACATTATTTTCACTATTGATTTAGTCTAATTATCTACTTTCTAATTAGATCTAATTAATTCTAATTAGAATGTTACAATTTACTTATGCAGAATAATGGATGGAACAATAAAACATGTACTAAGTGCGTGTTAAACAAACAATTTTGCAATTATTCTTAGGTAATTGCTGAATGTAATTAGACTTTTATTAATTAGCGGCTTTATTTTTCGCCTGTTACAAAAACTGTATCTTAAAAATAAATCCTATCTATATTGTCGGTTAGAAACCTTTACGCAGAATTACGACACAATAATTTCTATTACATTAGAATAAAGGTTAAATGAGTACAGTTGAATGAATATAAACTAGATAGTGAAAGTGAGCTTTAAACAAACAAAGTTGGTGTATGAAGTTACTGCAATTACATGCTAATATGTTTAAAACATAACAAATCTTAACCTAAGGTTGGCGCAGTGCCATCGACGCAGAATTACTAAAGAAAGCAAGGTTGTGTACTCTAAACAATATAAGCTAATTTGAGAGAAAGTGAATTTAAACAATATGGACAACCTTGGTAATTACTAACAAAAATGAATACGGTTAAAAAGGTTTGTGCGGAGCCCGCGTTGGGGCAAAGAACGACACACTTAGCTGCTAATTTCACTTAGGGTAAGCGCGCCGTTGTAGGCCACAACGGGGGACACGTAGCGGTCGGTCGCCACCCGTTTTAGTCAAGTCGGGTAAATCAGTTTCAATAACTAATGGGGCTATTCCTACACTCCCGTGTGACCCCATGCGATACACTTATACCAATAAAGAAATTATCCTAAGATAAGTCTATTTGTGTTCGCATTTCTATTATTGTCAAATCCGGTAGTTGAATGGCAAGTATATGACTTAAACCGATTCGCTCATATGAGATGTTATTCAGTAAGATGACCTACTTGACATAAGTATGAAACTATTGCCGGAAGACAGCTGTTCAGCGTGGTAACATGTAAAAAGGCTAGTGAAAGTTTAATTTCTATCTAAACAGCGAATGGCTTTTCGTAACTCGCCCGCAACACTACTACAGTTGCGGGACCGTGGATATACCCCCGAGCTGAGATCGACTTTTGTCCTAAGCACAGCGAGTTGCATTTTCATAACTCGCCCGCAACACTACTACAGTTGCCGGACCGTGGATATACCCCTGAGCTGAAATTGACTTCTGCCTTAAACAGTCTCCCCCCCGTACGCAAGTACATAAATATGCTAACCAAGGCAAGTCGATTCTACTAATATGAGACGTGAGGTCGGGCGACGGATGAGTCCAGCGGTAGTTCTCACCTCTGTGACACGTACCCTGCCGTCAGGTCCAGGATAAACTTTCTCTATGAGCCCGCGTAACTTCGTAAGCTATGTCCTTAGTTACCAATGACAACGTCGCGCCTTCGTCCATAAGAGCGTGTGTAGTTATAGAACCCTTAGGTCCTTTGATCTCAACAGGAATAATCTTTAAATATGCTTGAGACTGGTTTGTGTGGTTTACTGAACTAACACGTTCCTTGACGGGCGCATTTACCCTATCCCTACGTTCGGTATAGCTCGTTCTGCCGTGTAATAAGGCGTGATGCGACGCCTCACATCCGCCCTTGCCGCACGCTACGTATTTGCATCTATTTGATGTATACCTATGTGAGTCGTTCAAACATCGGAAACATAATCTACATTTCTTAAGGCTTTCCCACCGATCATTTACGCTTAACTTTAGAAAGTCGGCGCAGCTGGCTATTGTGTGGTTACCTGCACATACAACACACTTACTTACATCTTTACTACGGTTGTTAGCGGCGTTATCCTTAAACCACTGCGGTTTACTATTCCTATCGTTATTCCTAAACTTGTTATTGTTGTAATTTCTAACTCTTTGCGTCTTACGCTTGTTATTGGCGGCGGCAACAAAGTGCTGCTCTGCCTCGCTATCACTACAAGAGTCGTGGTGTGTCCTAGCGTGCCTACCCTGTGACATGGACGAGCGTGAGGAGTGTTGTGGTACGTATTCCTCTTCGTAATAATCGCTATAGTCGCTATGCGACGATACTGAGCTCTCCCTACACTCGTGTCTGCTGCGTGAACTAACGTTAATGTTGTTAACCTGGCGTGAGCGCACGCCGGACCTCTGCTTGGCTTGTTCGTAGGCGAACATGGCATTAAAATTAGTACTTAACTCCTTTAAGAACCTAGACACAGCTAAAAGTTCAGGTATATTCTGATTACCGCCCTTGTACCTATACCACTCAAATCTAACTATGTTATTCATTTTATCTACTATACGACTTACTAACTCTGGAGCGTATAGGTACTGCGGTTTATTGAGAGCTGTGATCGAAGATACTATATTACACACGCGATTGCTAAATTCAGATAAATTTCTACTATCTTCGCTCATACGCGGCATCTTTTTAACATTTTGAATTTCCGATAATATTATGACATCAGGCTTGCCATAAGCCCTGTCTAACGCGTCTATCACTTCATACGGATTACTACAAGTGTGTAATATAGCTCTTACCGATTCACGCGCTTGACCCTTAATTGCCTTACGTAATCGGCCCATATTGGCTATATCTGAGAATGAGCTCTCAGTATCTGAGTAAACCTTTTTAAATGAAATCCAATCCGATGGGTTACCATCGAACAAAGGCAGGTCACCTATGTATTTATTCGAAGTGACTATCTGCTGCGGCTGTGGGGATACGTGACTGTCAGACCTATTCATACTAATCGCCTGTACTATGGCGTCGCGTAAAGCGCTAATTTCCCCTGCCGTACTATTGTGGGGCCTATCCTGCTGCACTATGTTTCTATTGGGCGCTGTGCTAGTTGCGTTCCTATTCGACGATGCATTTGGCAGACTATCAGCGGCGGGCGGCGGCTCGCGCCCGACAGTTGAATTTTGCGCTAGCAATAATTCATACCTAGAGGCGGCGTACGCGGCGGCGGCCCTCGCCTGCTCTAATTGCGAGGCGCGGAGCTCAGACTCCGCACGCAACCTAGCTAATCTATCATGTTCAACCCTATCCAGCGGAATACCGCTGGGCCTCCTCGGAGGCTGTGCTTGCCCTCTTAAATCTAAATTGGCTCTTGAGCCACTGTGCGCGTGACCTAGGCTACCTACTGTGTTGCCTACGCCTGCAGACGCGCTTAACGATCTTAATCTAGTGTCGCCCGCGATACTTTCGCTGTGCGCTGGACCTAGGTTTCCTACGTTGCTACCTATGCCCTCGTATGCGCTTAACGACCGCGTGCCTAAGCTCGCTCTTAAAATTGCACTCCTATAGGGGTCGCCCGTGATATCTACACTGTACGGATTTCCTGGAGGGTCCGTATTCCTATCTAGACCAGAAATCGCGTTTAACGACGAAGTGTCTAACCTAACTTTACTCCTAGAGGGGTCGCCCGTGATACCTACACTGTACGGATTTCCTGGAGGGTCCGTATTCCTATCTAGACCAGAAATCGCGTTTAACGACGGAGTATTTAACCTAACTGTATTCCTGTAGGGGTCGCCCGTGATACCTACACTATACGAATTTCCTAGAGGGTCTGTACGTGGACCAGAAACCGCACTGCTTCCTAGAGGGTCCGTACCGGGACCAGAAACCGCGTTATTTCCTAGAGGGTCCGTACGTGGACCAGAAACCGCACTGCTTCCTAGAGGGTCTATACCGAGACCAGAAACCGCGTTATTTCCTAGAGGGTCCATACCTAGACCAGAAATTACGTTTGACGACGGAATACCTAAATTCGCGTTCCTAGAGGGGTCGCCTGTGTTACCTACACTACGCGGATTTCCTAGAGGGTCTGTACTTTGACCAGAAACCGCACTGCTTCCTAGAGGGTCTATACCGAGACCAGAAACCGCGATATTTCCTAGAGGGCCTGTACCGAGACCAGAAATCGCGCTTGACGACGGAACGCCCGCGTTATCTAAATTCGCGTCGAATCTCGCGCCTAAAATGTAGTTACCGCCTAGCGTGACGGGGTTCTCGCGCGGATTCGCATTATCTACTGATTCCACATTTTCTAACCTAACCGGACTCGCGCCTAAACTACTCAACTCCTGGGGAGCTGCGAGCGATGCTGCACTAGTCGTCTGTTCGGAAGTGCCAGTCCCGTGGCTCCACGTATGGGTTTCTTGCGATGAAGTGGTTTCGTACGACGTACCGCTCTCACCTTTGGACCCATCAGTGCTGCTTCGCTCCTCCTCTTCTTTGTCCATTCCTGGTTGGCTCCTGACCCTGCCCGACCTCAATACCTGCCCTGTGCCCTTGCCTACCCCCTTCCCTGACATCCTACCTACCTAACACTAATCGTCCCTAGCTGCTCGCTCGGCGTACTACCGTAGGGATGCCGATTGAGAATAGGAATGTGAAGGAATGGATGGGTAGTGTACCGCCTGGCAGTGGAGAACTGTACGTTGTTAGTGCTCTATGACGTGGAGGAATAACACGCCCTTCAGCTTGCCAACCTGTGGCCTAACACCGCAAAGCCTCGTACCAGCGCACGGCCGAGCTATATAGACGCTCTGAAAAGAGCGCTGCGATACTCGCTCGATATATCGCACTAAAAAAGCGTGTATATGTCCAGGTTAACACCGCTAGGCCCAGACCACGCCACCTGCCAGAAATCAACGGGGATTGACGAAACCCGGCACTGACAGGATTTACGATTGACGCTCACGACGGCTTGACGCTTGTACTTCGAAGTCTTCCTCGCTGGTTACCGCAAACAGTCCCGTTCGGGATTTTTCTTTCTTGAGGCTTCTTTTCTTCTTTGGCCTTTGGAAGGCTTTTCTTTTTTGAGGTTTCTTTTCTTCTTTAGCCTTTGGAAGGCTTTTCTTTCTTGCGGTTTGAGATTTCTTTCTTCCAGACGAATCGGACGACAACGTGAGGTTTCCTTTTTGAGGGCTTCGGACTTGATTGAGGATCTTCTATAAGTATTTTCTTTCTTCGTAATGGGCTTGATCGAGGATCTTCTATAATAATTTTCTTTCTTCTTAATTGACTTGATCGAGGATCTTCTATAATAATTTTCTTTCTTCTTAATGGACTTGATCGAGGATCTTCTATAATAATTTTCTTTCTTCTTAATGGACTTGATCGAGGTTCTTCTATAATGTATTTTCTTTCTTGAGTTTCAGCCTTCTTTTTTGAATTTTCTTAATAAATCTTCTTTTTCTTTCTTCTTAATGATTATTCTTTCTTCTTTGCAGTTTTCTCTTCATCCGGCTATCGATGGACCATTATTCAGGACTGGCTGTAGAATATGGGTGCCCTGAATGCCTTGTACGGGTAGCTTCGGCTTGGAGCCGGCAACCAATGTAGGCTCACAGCCGAACGACGAAAGTGCGCAGTCGCTTAGCGCGCGGCCTGCCGTACGGGCACCTCCGTCGCAGTGGAGAGGGGTGCGAGAGTGACGGCGAGCTCTTCCGTCTCTCTCACACGGTAGTGGATTCCAGGTTGAAGAGTGAAACGCACGATGAAAGAGAAGGCTTGATGGCGATGCTGGCAGGTTTGAGCGAGAAAGGTAGATGTTGCTTGCTTGATTATCGTATGTGGAATGAGAACATTTTAGCAAGTACATCACCTTTTATAAAGCGGCCAACATTACCATAAAGAAAGCAACTTTATTTTATTCCAATTTAAATAGTTTGTTTACATTATTTTCACTATTGATTTAGTCTAATTATCTACTTTCTAATTAGATCTAATTAATTCTAATTAGAATGTTACAATTTACTTATGCAGAATAATGGATGGAACAATAAAACATGTACTAAGTGCGTGTTAAACAAACAATTTTGCAATTATTCTTAGGTAATTGCTGAATGTAATTAGACTTTTATTAATTAGCGGCTTTATTTTTCGCCTGTTACAAAAACTGTATCTTAAAAATAAATCCTATCTATATTGTCGGTTAGAAACCTTTACGCAGAATTACGACACAATAATTTCTATTACATTAGAATAAAGGTTAAATGAGTACAGTTGAATGAATATAAACTAGATAGTGAAAGTGAGCTTTAAACAAACAAAGTTGGTGTATGAAGTTACTGCAATTACATGCTAATATGTTTAAAACATAACAAATCTTAACCTAAGGTTGGCGCAGTGCCATCGACGCAGAATTACTAAAGAAAGCAAGGTTGTGTACTCTAAACAATATAAGCTAATTTGAGAGAAAGTGAATTTAAACAATATGGACAACCTTGGTAATTACTAACAAAAATGAATACGGTTAAAAAGGTTTGTGCGGAGCCCGCGTTGGGGCAAAGAACGACACACTTAGCTGCTAATTTCACTTAGGGTAAGCGCGCCGTTGTAGGCCACAACGGGGGACACGTAGCGGTCGGTCGCCACCCGTTTTAGTCAAGTCGGGTAAATCAGTTTCAATAACTAATGGGGCTATTCCTACACTCCCGTGTGACCCCATGCGATACACTTATACCAATAAAGAAATTATCCTAAGATAAGTCTATTTGTGTTCGCATTTCTATTATTGTCAAATCCGGTAGTTGAATGGCAAGTATATGACTTAAACCGATTCGCTCATATGAGATGTTATTCAGTAAGATGACCTACTTGACATAAGTATGAAACTATTGCCGGAAGACAGCTGTTCAGCGTGGTAACATGTAAAAAGGCTAGTGAAAGTTTAATTTCTATCTAAACAGCGAATGGCTTTTCGTAACTCGCCCGCAACACTACTACAGTTGCGGGACCGTGGATATACCCCCGAGCTGAGATCGACTTTTGTCCTAAGCACAGCGAGTTGCATTTTCATAACTCGCCCGCAACACTACTACAGTTGCCGGACCGTGGATATACCCCTGAGCTGAAATTGACTTCTGCCTTAAACACGCGTATAGTAGAAATTATTTAAAATGTCCGACATTTTATAAAACTTGTCATTGGACTTTGAATCTTCACGCTTGGATAGTAAAGTCGCTTTTTGAACGGCCTAATTTGATACAACTCTGACAGGTCAAATAATTTTAAGTACATAATATACCTACCGTACTGACTTTTCCTGATTGTTCCTTGTGCTGTGCCCTATTCATTTGGTGGTTTTTAAGTTTGCACCCGCCGAACTATGACGTCACTTCAGGATCAGCACGTGAAACATCAGTCAGTCATTTTTGTTCGGAATAAAAGTATACCTACACAGCCTGAAGTCCATCTTATAACACAGCTGCAATTCAGAAAAAGAGTCATTGTTGCCCTCGAACGAGGAATCAAAGTCGTACTTTTCTTCCCTCATTTGAGGGAATCTTTTCCTCATAAGAGGTAGGTATGATCAGTATGTGCCACTCGGTAGCAATAATATTTCCGTCTTGGACGGATAAACACTTGGACCCCTCGCTAACGCTCAGGATTCTATTCACTCAGGATTTATTATTTTCTTTATTTAAGTTTGTATGGACATACGATATAAACGATTTTCACGCGGACGAAGCGAAGTCGTTATAAAACTCTCCAAATACTTTAAAACTGTAAAATAACACACTTATATATTGTCAAATACCTATCAATCGATACGTGTAGGTACGAGTACGTACCTACTTGATTCGCTGAACTAGTTGTTTTGGATTTCTGTTTGTTCTGGCCCGAGGGCACGCTAGCGCTACTCACCAAGCCGTAACTCCTCGAGCTGGCGGCAGTAGGCGGCGCCGGCGCCGGGGCCCGGCGCGGAGCCCGCCGCGCACGCGCACAGGCCACACAACACCAGCAGCGCTCGTCCCTCGCCGGCCATAGCGCGCCCGCGAATACCGTCAACTACGCAGCGTCGATCCCAGTTTCCTTAATCCATATCTTTTCCTGTTAGGTACATAAGCCTGTATAACTTACGCTTTACCGTTCAATATGTAGTATATAGTTAGGGGCGCTACGGGCGAACATCTGTCAAACAGCTGTCAAACGCCAAATCGTTAAACGAAGTTCTTAAGAGTGAATGATATTGTAAAAACCTTACCCGGAACTCCGTATTTTCGAAGATTTTGACAGGACTATTTTCGCGAGAAACTTCAAAATTCGACGATAGCTAAGTATTTAATTATAGCTATCATTTTTCGTAAATTCGGCCATTTTTATATGCCTTCTTTTTCTCTCATCGATCATTCCGTCTTACTCTTGTGTGATTAATAAAGGTGAAACGTCAACAATATATCTTATTATATCTTTAAACGAGCAATACTTGTATATTTATTTATTTATATATTTATTTATATGTTTATTTATTTATTTCGGGGATCTCGGAAACGGCTCTAACGATTTTGATGAAATTTGGTATGTGGGGGTTTTCGGGGACGAGCAATCGATCTAGCGTTTTATATTTGAGAAAATGCGTGTTTTCGAGTTTTCATGTTTTTACTTTTGTTCGTGATTGATATTTACAATGGCTGCTGACGTACGGAAAATTAGTGTCAGAAGAACCAGCCTGACCTACGAATATGGACATAGTTGTCACGAATCTCAGGGTCAAGACATATAAGGACGTATGGTGAGGCGAGTTTATATTTTGTTATTTATAGCATTTAGAAAGAATGACACATGACAACGACTTACGAGGTTTTTTATCAGGCACGTTCAAGGGGCTGATACACTTTGCTAGAGAAAGATAGTCTTATTGCGATTCCTATAAGAGGAAATAGAAAAGAGGCTGAGAGAGAGAGGGGAGATGTTTTGTCTCTATCACCGACCGGACGTTTTTTCATGGTCGGGTTACAGGCAAATGCAAATTTCCATAAGCAATGCATTGGACATACAAACCGGCCAAATTGCATAGTACAAATTTTGTATGAATATGAGCAAAAGTATGAGAAAGACATAGCCCCGGTCGCTCGTTGGCGCATCTATAACTACAGAGTATATATTATATATATGGGCACGTTCTGCGGTGTCAAATAATCTCAGTGAATCAAAAAGTTTAGATACCTATATCCTGGAGGTTGCGTATTAAAATCGTTATTATATGGATACAATTTTGTCTCGTTCCACCGCATAGCTGCGTCCTTTTCTCGCACCATCATAGCCCATTATGTGGTCGGGCTTCACGTTTATTTATGTTTATTTTGATTTTTTTAGTTTATTTTAATCGCGGTTTAAAAAAAAATGTATTTTGAATCTCGATGACGAAATTGTTATCATTTTATTTCGCACTGACATTTATTTACTGAATGCGTTATTAAAACAGATCGGAGAAGGAATTAGTCGAGTAGCCAGGAATTCAGTAATAATGTTTATTTAATGTTTATTTCAAATGTGTACCTATATGCAAGTGTCGTGAGGACTTTGAAATGCCTAGGAAAAGCCTATGTGAAAAACGTTTAATGTAGGTACGCATCCAAGGCAGACCTGAGGAAAAACATTTGTGTTGTTGTTGTGTATTTGTCCTTAATTGTCCTTTATTGCCCTTCGGCCCTCAACTTCGAGTGTACGCGTGAGCTTGGCCTTGCCTAGCTTAGCCTTATCGCTCACCTTCGGTCCTTCGGCCCTCAGGTTCGAGTGTACGCGTGAGCTCGGCCTTTAGGCCTCGCTTAGCTTTACCGCTCACCTTCGGGCCTTCGGCTCTCAGGTTCGAGTGTCCGCGTGAGCCCGGCTTTCGGCCTCGCTAAACCTTACTTCGATTATAACAATGATAGTAATAGTGAGTGTCTGCGTGGGCTCGCCCTTCGGGCCGCAAGCGACTCTCCGGCTCGCGTGGAGAGCGCGCTCTAAGGGACGCTTCGGGCCTTCGGCCCTGCGAGGCCTTGAAGCTCACCTTCGGGCTTTCGGCCCCGAGGTTCACTTGTAAGATACATGGGGCATATGAATAGTTGGGCAACCCTTTCCTCTCGTATCGGTCTCGCAAAAAATACTGGGGGGAGGGGATGCTTGGGCACTCGGGATGGGGCTCCGGGCCTTCGGCCCTCCGCCGAGCTCGGCCTGCGACCTCGCAGCCTGAAGCTCGCCCTTCGGGCTCGCGAAACCTTGTATGTATATGGGATTTTCGGTAGTTTGATACTCCCGCAGCTCGGCCTTCGGCCTCGCCAAACATTTGAGGGGGGGGGGGGGGGGGGGATGCACCTGACCACTTGAATGCCTGCGGCCTGGTGGCCTGAAGCTCGCCCTTCGGCCCTCAGGTTCGATTGTAACAATGATAGGAATAGTGAGTGTTTGCGTGGGCTCTCCCTTCGGGCCGCAAGCGGCTCTTGGGCTCGCGTGGAGAGCGCGCTCTGATGGGACACGTAGGGCGTTCGGCCCTGCGCGATGCTCGGCCTTGGGCCTCGCGACTTCAGGCCTTCGGCCCTCAGGTTCGCTTGTAAGATACATGGGTCATATGAATAGTTGGGCAACCCTTTCCTCCCGTATCGATCTCGCAAAAAGTACTTGGGGCGGACGTTTGGGCACTCGGGATGGGGCTCGCGAAACCTTGTATTTATATAGGATTTTCAGTGGTTTGGAACTCCCGCAGATCGACCTTCGGCCTCGCCAAACATTTGAGGGGGGACGGGGGGGGGGACGCACCTGGCCACTTGAATGCCTGCAGCCTAGCGGCCTGAAGCTCGACCTTCGGGCTCGCAAAAATTACTCAAGAATTGTTTTGCCCCCTGAGTCCCCGCATGCCAAATCTCAACGCGCTAGGACCATTTTGAAAAAAAAAAAACAAATTCCATCCCATCATTTTTCATTTCCATTTTTTCCAAAAAATAATCGCCAAAAAAAAGTCACCTCACCAAATGGCTTGCAGCTCTACGACATTTGGTCGAGCATCCTCCCATCTACCGTTTAGCCAGGCCGTTGGCCAACTTTTTGGTTTTCAATCAATCAATCAATTATTTATTTTACATTTAAACATGGTGTACATTAGAAGATATAAAAGAGGTATTCAGAGGTTTTCAGAGGTATTTTTCTGGTAGTCACGGAGCCACACCCTACACTTTTCCCAGACATCGTATTAGACCTGAGTGACCTCACTAGGAGAACAATTATGTCAATAGAAATGTGTCGGGTTGCAGCCTTATTGACCGAGTAAAACGAGGTCTCTGTTTTAGCTTCGACAAAAATGCTTTCGTATGTCCGGCCGGATTTTTGTATGTCCTCCTCTACAGGTCGCATTTATCAACCGATTTTCGTGAAATTTTGTGAGCAGGTTCGGTAACTATATAGAATTTTTTTGTCGAGTCACTTTTTGGAAATTCAGAAAAACAAACATTGTATCAATGATTTCGTGTTTTTCTGCGGCCGTTTTTTCTTCTACAGGTCGCATTTCTCAACCGATTCTCGTGAAATTTTGTGAGCAGGTTCCATGACTACATATAATTTATTTGTAGAGTAAATTGTTGTAAATTGAAAAAAAAAATTTTGGTAAGGAAACTAGCTGGTTTATCTGTGAAAAGTCGGTTTTTTCGTCTTTCTCGTTTTTCACGTAAAAAGGGGTGCGAATTTTTACTACGTTACTGTCGCGTACGGCGTACCAATTTGTTTCGAGTTGATATCAACAGACAGTGATCATTATTATCATCTGTGGCCCGCGAAGATTTTTTTAGCTTCTATGTGGCCCGTGGGTGCTAAAAGGTTGCCGACCCTTGCTCTACAGGTTCGATATCTAACATAGTTTTGGAAATAAAAAAACACTCACGAGGTCTACAGCTCACAGAGCCACTAGTATAGGTCTGTCTATCTACTTAATATCTTTATTTAAATCTTTGTAGAGCTATAGTCTGCCTGGTTCACGGGAAAACACCGAGCAAGGCTCGGTCTCCCAGGTACTATAGATTATGAGAGAGAATAACCCGTACTCTCCAAGCGAAAAAAAACTAAACAAAATCAATCTTTTGCTATCCGGACAGGGATACCAGTTACCGATAGCCAACAGCAATAATTATGAATACATGAATTAATGTGCAGGGGTGGGCAAGGCATTCTCCATACAAACTCTGTGCAATTTTCATTTCACAGACAACCTTTTTTTTTCTTTTTGGTAGATCTTATTGGGTTCTATACAATGGCATTTTAACTGTACCTAAAAAGTCAACGGTTCCAGAAAAAAAGTTTCTATGAAATGAAAATTCTGCGAAACAATATACATTCTATGAAATAAATTTCTGTAAAACAAGGGGACACCCTATTTTTTACACGACTGCCCAAAAAAAGGAGTGTAATGTTTTCAGGTTTCATGTAGGTATGTATGTATGTATGTATGTGAACTTTTTTGTTCCCCAGAACTTCTGAACGCCTTAACCGATTTAGATGTGTGACTATCCGCATAGTTAAGTTTAGACAAGATGAGAGTGTCGCATAATTTTTCTCGCATATCTACACTGAGATAATTACGCAGTCTGCAAAGAACAGTAAGTCTATAAAAGCAATTTTCGACAGTTTCTAGAATGTGGCTTTCAAAGTGCAGGAAGCTGTCCATATATTATACTGTAAATACGAGTACCTAGTCCCAGGTTGCGGGCTTCCGAGACCATGTCGACACATTCACCTGATATGTACATTTCGACTCTCTAGTTAGATTTAAGAAAAGTATTCATAATTTTATTTTACTAAACGGTTAAAACTCACGTATTAATTGTCACTTCGGGCCTATTGTTTGCCTGAGTAATATTAACAAAGTAAGATGTAGGTAGTTATTTTAAAACAATTCCTTAAATGCATGCGGTGCCTACCTTTAAGTAATTGACAACATTTCATATTTTTAACTACTTTATTTTATGAACTAGTTAGAAAATAGGTAAAAATTTAAGCCACCCGTATTTTTTCTTTTTCAATTTAACTCATTATTTCATACAAAAAAAACACGTTGAAAAGTAGGTCATTCCAAAAGGGCGTAAGTAAAATATGACGTCATCTTCCCAACAAGAATCCAGAGCCACTCCAAAGCAGCGATTGTCTGTACTCTGTACTAAGGTCTCCCTGAATACAGCGAGGAAGATGACGTCAACTTTCGGTTTACAGTAATTTGCGATTTTTTCCAAAATTAATGGAGAAAAAAATCTAAAAAAATGTTTTTTGTGTACTTCACACGTTTTTACCGAAATGGTTTTCGAATTAAGACTTTTGGAAATTATGAAATATTGTCAATTGTTACGCTTAGCACTAACAAAATGTAAACCCATCAGTATTTCATGTATTAGTGTAAACAATTGTTGGTAAGCCAAATAAATAAAATAAAATAAATACATATACATATTAACATGGGGTTTTCCAGCCGTAATACTCCTGGGGCACGGGCGGTAAAAAAGAAAGCCTCAGATCGCATATTTATCGCCCTTGCCTTCGGCTCGGGCGTCAAATACCAGCGATCTGAGACATTCTTTGTTTTACCGCCCTTGTTAAGTAATGTACTATTATATTTCGTTTTATTAGCATTTTCTACACAACTCAATAAATGAATGAGTCACATGATAAATTCAATAAGAAAAATACCTACTTGGTTAGAGGGTTTTTAAAACCTTCTTCTAGTTACGTATTTATATTTTTCATTTCTCTTTTGATGACAACAATAAAACACGGTGTGATAACATATATTAAAAATATATTTACAATTATAAATACTTAATCATAATTGCATATTATCGTAATTGACTAGAGCATGGAATGTGTTGTGCGCCTGCGGCGGCGGCGGCGGCGGCCACGTCGGCGCTTTACGTTATAACACAAGATAAACCATTTGTACATAATAGGTATTTTGTATAATGCCACTCGATAAAAACACATACTTAGGTACAGCAGATAAGCCAACGCAGTGGTCTACCTTCACTATTCGGATCTATCACTTTCTTGACCGAGTTTAGAACTCCAGGAGCTCACCGTTCGGTTTTTAACAATCGCTCATTCCCTAACGAGGGGGCGTGTTGTGTCGTGCTTGGGTGTTATTACAGCCGAGCGTCAGGTCAGGGCAGGAAGCGCTGCGTCTCGGCGGGGTCGGCGGGCGACTCGGGCTCGGCGTCGGCATCGACGTCGGCGTCGGCGTCGGCGCTCAGGTACGTCGTGTCGGTGGCGGCGGACGGCGGCGCCGCCCACGACACCCAGCGCCCCTGCGTCTCCTGCTGGTATACGACAAAAATATTTCAATTTTATCATCATCTTATTCTTACATAGAGACAAATAAGTAGATAAGAGATCTTTAGCGTAGCTAAGATCTTTGCTGGATTATTAAAATACCTGAGTGAGTCTAGTTCTGTATGAAACTGATTCATTTGTGTGACGTGTGCAATAAAGAGTATTTGTATTGTATTGATTCTAGCGGTCTACTTCTTCATACTACCTCGTGGTCGGTGGGCTCGAGCGGCACGACAAGCGAGCGGGGCCTACCTCGTTGGCGGGCTCGAGCGGCACGAGGGGGCACGAGGAGCGAGCCGAGCGAGGGGAGCGTGCGGGGCCTACCTCGTCGGCGAGCTCGAGCGGCACGAGGGGGCACGAGAAGCGAGGGGAGCGGGTGGGGCCTACCTCGTCGGCGGGCTCGAGCGGCACGAGGGGGCACGAGGAGCGAGCCGAGCGAGGGGAGCGTGCGGGGCCTACTTCGTCGGCGGGCTCGAGCGGCACGAGGGGGCACGAGGAGCGAGGGGAGCGTGCGGGGCCTACCTCGTCGGCGGGCTCGAGCGGCACGAGGGGGCACGAGGAGCGAGCCGAGCGAGGGGAGCGTGCGGGGCCTACCTCGTCGGCGGGCTCGAGCGGCACGAGGGGGCACGAGAAGCGAGGGGAGCGGGTGGGGCCTACCTCGTCGGCGGGCTCGAGCGGCACGAGGGGGCACGAGGAGCGAGGGGAGCGGGCGGGACCTACCTCGTCGGCGGGATCGAGCAGGCGGAGCCTAGCTCGTGCTCGGCGAACTCGAGCGGCACGAGGGGCACGAGGAGCGAGCCGAACGAGGGGAGCGGGCGGGGCCTACCTCGTCGGTAGGATCGAGCAGGCGGGGCCTACCTCGTCGGCGGGTTCGAGCGGCAGCGCGTCGAGCGGCACGAGGCACGGGGTCAGTAGTTTGGGCGCGTCGGCGAGGAAGGCCGCGACGGCCGCCGCGCTCGGCCGCGCCGTTGGCTCCTGCTGCCAGCACGACTTCATCAGACCCTCCCTGACAAAATAAATAGTAAATTTATCACTTCTCATGCTCGAAAAATGTAGTATGTTGGGCTTTTAAATCAGGGCTAAAGAAGTAAGGATATAGGCTCCACAAGATGTAAAAACATACTTACGATTCCAATGATGTCCATAATAGTAGTTTATGCAACTGGTACATAATGAGGGGCATTAAAACACGAGTGTGTTTTATGAAACGAGCCGAAGGCGAGTTTCATAATAAGGTCACACGAGTGTTTTAATGCCTAATTATGTACAGTTGCATACATTACTTTATCTACACACATATTATAATTACTCTAAGATGGGTTCAGAAACCGTAGTAAATAAATACAATAATTGTGTTAATACAACCTTTTTTGCACGGTTGCGGAAATATCGAAATCAGAACTGGCAACAGATACCTGAATGTTATTTAAAAAAGTAAAGAGTCCTTATTCTGATGTGATCATGTCGTTCTAGCTCAAATTTCGTGCGATATATACTAAAAAAACATCGAGCTGACATTTCGCATCGACTGAATTAGAAATTTTCAGTGATACTAGAATGTCTAGAATAGGGACATGTCAACTTTGACATTTAAATTTTGACAGTTTTGTTTGACGTAATATTTTAACATCATATATGAGATTAAAATGAAATATTTTATTACTGCTGTAGCCTTAGCCACAGATAAGAAAATTGCCATAAATTCATTGAATGTTGAAATGAGAGTCATTTTCTACGGTTTCCGAACGCATATTAGAGGATTTATGATATGTGTGTAGATAAAAATATTTAACCAACTACTGCACAAAATATCTACGAGGTAAAAGATAGCATATATTATGTAATAGGAAACCTATTTAACAGCTTATCAACAAGTGTTTATCAACTGCTTATCAATAGACGACTTCCGAATTGATACTGATCTTTAACTAACCCGATCCTGACTTTTACAATCTAATAATATTATGAATTCATAAAACTTATGCTGAATGATGCTACAAAATAAAATAACTTTGAATATTGTTTAATATAAATTGACATCCTAAATTAACCCTATGAAAATGTTAAAATGTATAGATGACAGTGTAATGTCTTACAGTGTAGCATGTGCGATACCAAATTACTGTAACACCGTGTATTTATATTCATCAAAACTGTACAAAATAATGACAATAATTGACAATAATGTCATGTAATTGACAAGGTACGATTAATACAAGTAAACAATCATATTATCATATCATTTTCTATGAATAAATTAATTAAATTGAACTTTCTAAAGGCCCCTACGGGAATTTGGACTATCAAAAATTCAATATCCTCCGCCATATTAAATCCACCAATCAAAAAACACATCGACAGCTATCCAGCACCTACGAGTAGATAGAGTATACAGTGTGTTAATTGAATTTCGAATGCTTGTATGTGCGTGGTACTAGTAGGTAGGTAGGGGACTCTAGTGGTTCGGTACTAACAGACTGGGCTGCAGGCCCTTGGGCGGGCGCAGCGCGCGGCCGCGCGTGACGCGCGCGAGCACCTGCGCGTTGCCGAGCCCCTGGTAGGGCAGCGCGCCGAACGTCACGATCTCGTAGAGCAGCACGCCGAGGGACCACACGTCGCTCGCCGGCGAGAACACGCCGCGCGCCAGCGACTCCGGCGCCATCCAGCGCACCGGCAGCAGCCCCTTGCGGCTGGAATACTCACAATTACTTATTGTAAACACGTTGTCTAAGGCCTAATATGTTTAAGTTAAGATGATTTCATATTTGTGGACCACTAGATAGCGCTGTACCTAACAGAAACTAGCTAACGGTCGGTGTAAACAAAGTGGTCTTAAAGCGGGTATTACACTGTCCTGAATCAGGCGTCCTAACTAGTGGAGGGGAGTTGAAGCATCTCGCTCTAACGTATAGGTCGGAACCCTTCTAAGTGTCCTGAATTCAGGACAGTGTAATACCCGCTTTAGCTGGATATGAACTAGTCAAAGAGTAAAGTAAGTATTAATAGGGAACTAGTTTAACTTCAACATTTTTTTTACTCTAAGATTTTAGTGAGATTACAGGGAGGGTGCGTAACTTTTGAAGAGCGTAGTATAATTTTGAAGTGTAAGTGTAGTTATAGTGTGGTCACCTGAACCGGTAGTAATCGCTCTCGCAGACGGGGCGCGCCATGCCGAAGTCAGCCAGCTTGAGCCGGCGGCGCGCGGACACGAGGCAGTTGCGCGCCGCCACGTCGCGGTGCACGAAGCGCAGCTGCGCCAGGTACGACAGCGCGCGCGCCGCGTCCAGCGCCAGCGCCGTCAGCCGACAAGGAGACACCTGCCACAGCCGGTCAACGTCAAACTGGGCCTTACAGTACACCAGCCTACAGTTACTAGGCTCAATATTTAATAGACAAGAGAAAATAAGGTATTTGTATTTAATAATAAATTATTGTGCAAGGATAATCAATATCTATTTTCTTAGAATACAAAACTGGACGTCACACAAAACGGCTTATCGCTTCTTATATATATATTATACATCCATATCCCATTCACTGTCACTATTACATTTCATTAAATTTATATTTTAAAATTAGTTCAAACCTACCTCATCCTCGGCCTCGCCTCCTTCGTCTAGTAAATGCCGTCGCGCCAGCAGGTACCCTTTCAAGTCCCCGTACAACATAAACTCCATGACAGTGCACACGGGTTCCGAGTGGGTGACCACGCCCAGCAGCCGGACAATGTTCGGGTGTTCGAGGCGCTTCATGGCCTCCGCCTCGGCCAGGAAGTCGAGCTTCTCGGCCATGCCGGCGCCGGGCTTCAGCGTTTTGACGGCGACGGCGGTCCAGGCGCGCCGTTCGGTCAGCAACGCGTGTCCGCCGTACACCGTTCCGAACGCGCCGACGCCGAGCTTGCGGTTGATGACGACCCGCTCGCGCGGCAGCTCCCACCGATCCAATGCTTCTAGTTTAGGCGCGAGCGTGGTCAGGCCGAGCGCAGCTAGCCGTTTGCGGTAGCGTGTTTCTAAACGGCGCTTCAGGAGCCAACCGGCGCCGCCCAGTGCTGCCGCTAGAGCGGCCAGGAGGAGCGCTAGCAGCGCGCCGAGCGCGACCGTGCAGTCGGCGCGCAGCGCGTCGGCGAGCGGCTGCAGCGCGCAGGGCTCGGCGCCGTCGTCGGGCGGCGCGCCGTCGGCGGTCCGCCAGCGTATCGCGCCCGGCTTCAGCGTGAGCTCTTGCGCCCACTCGCCTACGTCTGCATATGCTCCAGTGCCATTGTCCCACTGCAGAAGCCGCAGCGGCACCGCCCGCGTGCCGTTCACCCACGAGAACTGCCCCGTCAGCCCCGTGTACTTGTGCTCGGGACTCTCCACATCCGTGATTAGTGATCTGGAAAACAGTTGCAGTTCTTAATACTCTTTAGAAAACGAGAATGATACAAGCGATAATGTGTCATCAGTGAATAGTTATTTAGCGAGTTTTCTCCTGGGGTAAAGATGAAAAATCTTATACTGACGAATGTACCAGAGCTGCAGGCCTATTCCTGAAGCTGAACGCTCTGTCGAGAAGATAGGTGAAGAGTAAAATCTGTGTTATTTATGAAAATGTATTTGATGACATCATGACGATTCGGATTCGTGTATATACGCTATAGTAACCTGATGATATCCTCCTGGTGCAGGTCGTCGAGCGCGCTGGGCGCGCGGGCCAGCAGACGGTCAAGCGCGGCGGCCCACAGCCGCAGCACGTCGTACAGCAGCGCGGCGGCCGGCGGCGGCGCCGAGCAGCGCTCGCCCACCACCTGCACGCACCATATTACACTGTTACTTATTTACTATCCGTATGCTACACTCCGAATTAGTTTATTTTTGGATGCTAGTCAAGTCAAAACGATTTCAACGATTCGTTTATGTCATATATGACTCTCGGACCCATTTCCTACCTAAGAATGTAGAACCAATCGATCGATGAATCGTACAACAATAACTGCTGTGTAGTTACACAGGCTATTTCCGGACCTAATAATGAACATCTTCATCATCATCATCATCATATCAGCCGAAAGACGTCCACTGCTGGACATAGGCCTCCCCCAAAGAGTGCCACAATGACCGGTCTTGCGCCACCCGCATCCAGCGGACTCCCGCGACCTTTACCAGGTCATCAGTCCACCTTGTGGGGGGTCTACCCACGCTGCGCCTTCCGGTCCGTGGTCGCCACTCGAGAACCTTTCGGCCCCAACGGCCATCGGTTCTACGTGCAATGTGCCCCGCCCACTGCCACTTAAGTTTAGCGATTCGAAAGGCTATATCGGTTACTTTGGTTCTGCTACGGATGGCCTCATTTCTGATGCGATCACGCAGAGAAACTCCCAGCATAGCCCTCTCCATTGCCCTCTGAGTGACTTTGAGCCTTCTTATGAGGCCCATGGTGAGCGACCACGTTCATGAACATCTTATCCAGTATATAATGGAGTGATGTGTACCTGGTACTGGCAGTAACGGTGCCACCGCTCAGTCCAGTCGGCGGGCGGCGCCCAGTCGCGCTGCCAGGCGGGCGCCAGGCTGAGGTGTCCGTCGGCGACCTCCTGCAGCTGCGCGGTGGAGCAGGGGTGGCGGTCCGAGGCGACGCGGCGCAGCGCGGCCGGCGCGTGCGGCGGCAGCAGCCACACGGCGGCGCCGCGCAGCCCCGCCGCGCGTCCCGCGCACAGCGCCGAGCGCAGCGCGCGCGCGTCCTCCGGCCACGCCAGCAGCACGCGCGCGCCCGCCGCCGCCGCGCGCCTTGCCCACTGCCGATGTACATACATTAGGATATCACACGAGGTGCAAGAGTCCTAGTTTATTAAAGTAGATGTACCTATAGCCGCCACCCGAGTTGTCATCGAATGTTACCTGCGATATTAATTCATAATCTGGCTCCGAATTGGGTCTGTCCCCGGAATCTTGGGTCTGATTTTTCTCGGGCATTCCGTTGAGGTCGTGCACACAGGCGGCCTCGGCGTCGCTCGCGGCGCGAGAGTCGGCAGCGGCGTCGGCATCCGGCAGCTCCGTGTGGACCACGACGTCGGCCCTCAAGCCGGCGGCGTCCAGAAGGGCGTGCGTAGCGGGCTCAGTAAGCGCGGCGAGACGACGCCAGTTGTGGGCGGCCAGCAGCGCGCCCAGCGCCGCCGCGGCGTCGCGCGCGTCGCCCGCGGCCCGCAGCACGTACGGGCTGTCCGCGGCCTGCGCCGTGTACGCCAGCACGGGCAACACGTGTGACTTGCTCTGCTTGGCCGCGTCGGCGAACACGGCGCCGCACGCCGGGCCCGCGACCGCCGACAGCGCGCCGTACTCGCCCGTCCCGAGCTCGTCCGACAGGTGTTTGTATGCGGTGGACGCGGAGCACTCGTCGTCGAAGGTCTCGACCTTGAAGCGCGCGGCCGCGGGCGCGCGTCGCCGCCGCTCCTCGTCCTCGTCCGCCACGGCCAGCGCGGCGGCGGCGGCCAGGGCGCGCGGCGGCAGCGCCAGCTCGCGCGCTGTGCTCACCGGCAGCATCACCAGCACCCGCACTTCCCTAGTGCCCACCGCCACCGGATGCGCCTTCAAAAAATCGCGCGCTGCTACTTCCGGGCCTCTCACCCGTGCGTCCTCACCCAGCTCTGACAACTCCTTGTGGCTCAAACGCAGCTTAGATAACACGTGTAGCGCGCTCTGCGTGAGTTCCGGTGCGCGTTTGTTGACCAGCTTCAGTAACCGATAGGGCTCGAAAATGCACGGGGGGTCGGTGCAGGGCGGCGGGCCGAGGGGGCGGCCGGGCGGCGCATTCAGCGCGTCGCAGGCGATGAACGGACGGCGCAGTGACGCGGCGGCGGGCAACTGCGCGCCGAGCGGGACCACGCGCACGCGCAGCGAGTACATGCGCGCCACGGTCATCAGCTCACTTGTCTCGCTCGCGGTGCTAGTGAGTAGAGTCGCGCAGGATACTTTCGCGCATGCTTCCAATGATTCCGTTCCATTTGGGTACGACAACCTGCGTAACATACAAGAAAAATAAAATGTATTGACGGGAAGTATTTCTGCTTCTCACTTTCTAGCGTAACAATATACAAACCGAGGCTACTACAGAGTCTGCCCGCGTGCCCTCTTTATAAGAACTATGAAAAGTGAATCAAATTATTAACTATTTAGCGACTTAGGTATAATGAAATTCAGTACAACCACCACTACGACCCGGCTAACGTCAAGGGCTATAAAAGGTTTTGTTCGGTACCTAAGGTTTTTGCATTGTCAAACATGTGGTGTGAAATATTTATAACTTGATATGATTTTTAATTAAGCAAAGTGACCTCTAGTTGTCCTCCAAAATGTCAACAGGTTGAACATGTTTGTTTTTTATTTCGTAAAAGAAACTACATATAACTTAATCCATACGCACCCATCCCATCTATGGACGCTGGAGCTGTTGCCGAGCACGCCGACGAGCTCCGTCGGCGTCACGTCGTAGAGAGCGGCGACGTCGGCGTCGGCGAGGTCGAGCAGCGAGCGCGCGGCGCGCAAGGCGGCGCCGGCGGCGGGAGCGGGCCCGCCGACACGGCACGCGCGCCGAACCGGCGGCGCAGCCTCGCCCAGCGCCGCTATACCGTACCCGTCCATAGGGCTGAGGAGATATTCATTACATTTTTTTGTTTTAAAGAAATATAATATATAATATATTTACCTATACCATTTCCTTAAAAACAACACCTGAACACCTGGGTGTTTAATATCTTGGGAACCATACAACGCCACCTACTGACCAAGTGACCCACCCACTAGTCAGTGATAAACCAGCTAGTCGTAAAAAATATACAATTATCCTATTTGCGCGGTGCGAATAAATTAAAGGATAAATTACACAAGCGAGTTATAAATGATAAAATTAAACAAAGACATAGGTACGAAAATTTATACCCAATATCAGGTGAATAAAAGAATCAAAGTACTAGGATACGTTAGATATAGTATGGAAGGACTTTGAGTAGTACATTCTGAAAAAGTTGTTATAAAATTAAAATGTAGGTTATAAGCGTCGGCAGTTATGGTAGAGTACTTGATACGCTTTTAAAGCTCTAGAAATTGGGTTAGTGTCAAATATTATCGAGCACCTTGTCTATCTATATTTGCACTATTTTGTCTATATTTATATTATTTTATTTATTTATACAACTAAATAAAATAATAATAAATAAAATTTTATCTACTTTCTGATTTGCAAAGTCAAGCAAATAAAATAAGTACTTAGTCTTAACGTTTTTGAGTCTTTAAATTATTATTAGTTTATACGTTGAGTGCACAATTACCCGAGGGGCGCGCTGTCGGCGGGCGCGGGCAGGATGGCGGCGGTGAGCTCGCCGCCGGTGAGCCGGCGGTCGACGGCGAGGCGGCACGCACGCGACGCCGGCGCCGCGCACTCCGGCGGCGGCGGCGCGGCGCGCGCGCGCACGCCGCGCCCGGCCAGCGCCGCCGCCGCCAGCGCGCTCAGCGCGCCGCCATCAGCACCGCCCACGCAGCTCGTCACGAGCACCTCCGCGCACACCGGCGGCGCGGCGGCGCGCGCGCCCGTCAGCACGCCGCATAGCGCCGCCAAGATCCACCATGCACTCCTACTGACACACACTCTAATCAGCACAGTACAGGGTCTGCTCCTATCCTAACACCAACCCCACCTCCTCCGTCCAATTCTAAACTAGTGGTTCTGTGAGCTGTAGACCTCGTTTTTTTTATTTATTTCCAAAACGGAAATCCAAAATGGAGATCGGTATCGAAAACACTTACCTTACTCGCTAGTGACTGCGTAAACGATTTTGTATGCCGATTCTTAGTTCTATTGAGTAACCGCCAGAGGCGCTGTACGTTTGTCCATACTAAATCGTTTACGGCACTCGCTAGCGAGTACGGTAATGCAAACATTGCAAACTCATGGTAAGGGCACAGCTCACAAAATTTCACGAGAATCGGTTGAGAAACGCTGTAAGTACCTAGAGGAGGACAAACTATTCAATATTTTTTTCAATTACTCGACTAAAATATTCTGTGTAATCAAAGTACCTGCTCACAATACTTCACGAGAATCGGATGTGAAATGCGACCCTTAGTGAAAGGCCTGAGTGGACGCTCGGAGCGGAGCGTTCGGCGTTGCGTCCAGCGGGGCGGGCGAGCGTGCATACTATTTGTGCGGCGGCGACTCAGGGCACCAGTATGAGTTTCAATTATTGTTTGACATGCACGCCCCGCTGGACGATTGGCTCGAGACACACTCATTGTTACACTTTGAGTGAACAAATCGAAATTCGGCCGCAGAAACACAAACTCATTGATAAAAAAAAAATTTAAATTTCCAAAAAGTGACTCGTTTAAAAAAATCTATAAAATTACCGAATCTGCTCACAAAATTTCACGAGAATCGGTTTAGAATTGCGACCTTTAGAGGAGAACAAACCATTGAAAAAACAAATATAATTGAAAATGTACAAAATTTTACTCGACAAAAGAATTCTATGTAGTCATAGAACCTGATCACAAAATTTCACGAGATTCGGTTGAGAAATGCGACCGAAATCATTGATAAAAATTTTCCGGACATACGAAAGCATTTTTGTCGAAGCTAAAACAGAGACCAGCCATCGACGAAAATATAATTTTTCAAAATTTACAAAAAATTACTCAAAAAATAAATTCTATGTACTTAGTCATAAAACCTGCTCACAAAATTTGACGATAATCGGTTGAGAAATGCGACCTGTATAGGCGGACAGGCGGAAATCCGGACATACGAAAGCATTTGTCGAAGCTAAAACAGACAGAGACCTTTCACTCGGTCAACTACCTAGGTAGGTTTTATTGGTATGGATTTGTCATGTTTCTTGATGCCTGTTAGAAATTCTCAAGCTGCTCGAAGGCCTCTATCGGCTGAACTACTAAGCGATGAAAAATGAGTATTGGGTGATATTTAAATCCAAGATAAAAGCATATCTACGCTCTACGCTACACATTCAGAGAGAACGTTAGGCAGCGCGGTTTTGGGGTGTAAGCGACTAGTAAAGTATGTACTATTGTGGTCACCTCATGCGGCAGCAGCAGCGGCCGGCGGGCGTCGGCGCGGCGGCGGCGGCGCCGTCGCAGCCGCGGCGACTCGGGAGCGTCCGTTTCTGTAATCGAATATACTTATTATTTCACTTTGGGTACTCTACGAAACCTCACTGGCATTCTCGCGTATGAAACGTGTTCGCAAAGTATATATATTATGAAGAAAAACAACATAATATATTCGCACCGGGGTATCTACCGGCTGTGCAAACATAATCGCTCGCGCACCACGAGAACGTTAATGCCGGCTGTGCATACTCGTCGAGAAACCCCGAGATAGGCCAAAATCTCCGACTCCGACCCAGGTTGGGCCTAGCTGAGTTTCTTGCTGGACTCTTCTCAGCTAGGCTAATAGGTTTAACGAACTAACGACAAAACTCCCAGTAGCTCGATTCTATTCGACAATTCAGATTCGGTTGAAGCTGGTCAACCAATCTCACTGGAGCGCAAACTCTCAGAGTATTCCAGTGTTTAAACCGCCCGCGTGGTCGTGTCGGAGGTTCCCTCTGGCCTATAAAGCCACAGTCAGGTTAAAAAAAAAGGTCAAGATCGAGCCGAGTGTGTACTTACATACTGCTCTTGTCTTGCATCGCTCTTTCTCGTCTCGTCTCGCCGTTTCCCGATCGCGGTCGGTTTTTTGCGGCGAGTCAAAGGGTCTCTCGCGACAGAAGCGAGACTAAGCATGTTACCTACCTACCTACAGTACACACCCACTTTTATAGCCGCCCACCACCAAGAAAAATTGGTAATAATATACATAGTAGCTAGCAGCAGGGAGACAAACGGCGGGGGTCGGGTCTCCGCGGTCGGCTCGCGGGCGGGCATCCTCACTGGCAACGAATGGACTCAGCGCCAGTTGCACCAACGTACGAACACAGACCGGTCATCGTCAAATATGGCGCCGGCAGCTGTCATCCCATAGAAACTTGTCAAACTTTCCATACAATCAGATTTGACGAACACCGCTTACGATTACAGACGGTTTGGTGCAACCCAGCCTAAGTGCGAGACCAGTGCTTCATACGTGTTAACCGGGGTTGAAACCAAAACACTGTATAGGTAGGTACATAGACGTGTGGAATCTATGAATTAGCCTTTACAAATGATATACCATTTGTATGTAGGTAGAGGTTTCTAAAACAACTTTTCTATTTATTTAAGTCAACCGTTGCGTTGGTGAGATTTATCTATCAAAGTCGTAAAAAGTGTGTCTAATTTCCAAACTATGAAATAAATATTCTGAAATTAAATTAAGAGGTGGTGTACATTAATAAATACTTTCAACGATTTTTAGTAGAAGTTCAACCCCAAGGACTACGTTGCAAGGTAAGTAAGGTACGGTGCGTTGTAAGGCGGTGTAGAAGGTTTTATTTTTTTAATTTGTGAATTTTATGGATGCTACGGATTAAATATTAAAAATGGTAGCACGTGACATCTAGGGACAACTTTTGGCAGCTACAAAACCTCGATATTTTCGGACTTTTTTTGGTTTCTCGCTCATATATTCTCTACGACGCATCCTAGTGCAGTTAAGTCCTAGCGTATAGGTAATTATATAAATAATTGTTGTTTATATGAATTTATTTAAAAGCCACAGTTTTTATAACACAACCAGTTCGACATACCTACTACTTTTTCGTCTCAGAAAATATTTCATAAACGAATGGATGAATGAATAGTTAATTTGTGTTTAAAAAAAAAACAAATTAAAAAATAGTACCACTTAAAAACATAGATGTGAATGGTTTAGCTAGAAAACACAACATTTCTATGACGTAAAACAATATTTTTTTGCACCTTCATAACGAGTATATATCGTATTGTCATACTAGCATTTTCTAATATTAATGGATTAAACCTGCTAAATGTAATTTGAACCCACGTGACTGACCCACCCAGCTTAAACGCGTTTAGTTATTTATGTCGGACATAATGCATGGGTTGCTCACAGGCGACCGTTACACTTACACCGTGCGAGAGGGACAGCTGGGCTGTTAAGATGATTTTGTAGTTTCCATACAAAAACGTGCTTCGGGCGCCAACGTTTTCCACCCCCTAAACCTGCACCGATTTGCATGATTTTAGTAAATGATGTAAAATGAAATTAAATGAATGATGAAATTATCCCATATGAATTTCGTGCAAATAATAGACAACCAATTTTAGCCTTGATCTATTCCTCACATCCTTAACTAGGTTTATACATTTTGCTTTTTTCGTAATTCTTTCCAGTTTATGAAATAATAACAAAAACCCAGGACAAGCTTTCGTGTCAAAAAACCGAAACTTTAAGGGGGTGTCTATTGTTTGCCCGAAATTCATATGGAATGATTTAAATTGCTCGATAAACATTTGCCCGATTTTCATTTGCCCGAATGGTTCATTTAATAGAACAATCGTTTGACATACTCTTATATATCTGAATATTACATCAGAATGATACGAATGCCATACGTATTGGTATCCATATTATAAAGTGCAATAATATTATTTAACAAAATATTTAAAAGCCATACTAGATACAGTTTTCTTTCCGAAACAATCCTAACTATGAATTTACTTATTAAATTTCTGTAGGCGCTCGAAAATAATTGTATTTTTTAAGGCGCAAAAAAAAAACCTAACTCCGTATACTAAGGCGGGAGCGAAGCGAAGCGGAGTCTTCTGAACCT
Source organism: Cenopis cana (assembly GCA_951800055.1). Lineage (NCBI taxonomy): Eukaryota > Metazoa > Arthropoda > Insecta > Lepidoptera > Tortricidae > Cenopis > Cenopis cana. The sequence continues at coordinate 22,567,355 of OX637477.1, read as the reverse complement.
AACCTACTAGAGTCGGTTTTGCTCGCTCGCTTCGCTCGCTCGCCCGGTAGCCAAATTTGATTCCTGTGTAAAAGGCAATTCGAGCAAATGTATGAGCGATCTAACATACTTGCATGCAAGCAAGCAAACAAAAACTCCGCTTCGCTTCGCTCCCGCCTTAGTCTTCGGGCAAATGAAATTCTGGCAAGTAAGGGTTTCCCGCTAAAATTATCCCAATTGATAAAGGTTTAAGGGGTGGAAAATGTTGGCGCCCGAAGCACTAATTCTGCTTGAAATTACTACTATCTATCGAACGCAAGAATATTCCGGAATGCCTGTTCTCGCTTGCACGATAGGTTCACAATAGTCTTAAGATACATTGTAGGTACTCCATAAACAAAAGAGTTGTTGATGGCCGTGCGACGCGTGTGTTAAGTAGGTAAGTACATATTTAACTAATGTCAAGCACTGAGTCGTTTATTTTACTAAACGGTTATTTTACTAAACTCAGTGTGCAATCGGCGCGGGTCGCAGACGCACTCATCCTGAGGAAGAACTCCCGAAGAGTTCGAAACATGTCGCCCGAAGTGACAATTAATACGTGAGTTTTAACCGTTTAGGAAAATAAAGTTATAACATGTCTCACGAAAGTTTAAATTCAAGCACTGAGTCGTTTTTGTACCTTATCTCGAGTTTTCCACAATTCTGTGGTTTTCATTACGGTCTCGGAAGTTCAAAAATGACAAATGTGTATACACACGAGTGGCATTTTAGCGTGGCTCGGTTTAAATAGAGAAGGTTTTACGATAAGTAGCTAAAAATAGTAGTAATGTCAAGGTCAGCCTCCGCTGACCTCTTTCGAGATAATCTTCAGGGTCAGGAACGTGTCGCGCACACTATGGGGGGGGGGGGGGGGGGGAGTGGGGACGTGCAACAAATAATAAATTTTTAAATAACTACATTATATCGTACTTAGTGGAGGATGTTTATTTCTGATCATTCTAATCACGTTGTGTATCAGATTAGATAAAATTCGTCGTTGATACGGCTGTGTACGTCTACTACCTACGTCTACAACTAATGTATGTACTACATGGTGCAACGACCTTTTTGCGTGTTGTTTACCGGTCGTTTGTTAGACACAGGTTGTAGATAATTATCAACGTGCTATGCTTTTGTAATATTAAAGTAAACATAGACTCCGCCAATGTCAATAAGATAGTATAAATAATTAAGCAGTTTTTCACTGGCTGTTCAGTGTGGTAAAGTGGTAAAGGCTATCTGTGTTATGGGCTTATTTGATACAGTACGACCCTTTGTTTTGGACAAGAGCGACCACTAGCAAAGCAATACACGGTCGCCTGCGCCGGTCGGGAGAGGCCGCGCGTGTTTCTATTTAAATAATAAATAAATAAATATTTGTGGACAATCTTACACAAATCAACCTAGTCCCAAACGGGAACAAATAAAATGATCACCTAAATAACTTTTGATGTCACCAAATTTTCGAACCCTAAAATAAGGCTGAACACTCAAAAAAATGTATCGACCATCAATTTCAGATCACCTAACCACTCATACCTATTATTCCAGCAGTAGCAGCTATTTTACTTATTGCGTTCCCTGAAATTTTATAATCGCATCAAAAAATTCTCAAGTACCACCAAAAATACTAAACTACCACCAAATCTCGTGCATCATTTGTTATTAGAATTACGTCCAAATATTATACACATTACAAGCTATATTGTAGTTAATACATTCAAATTAATTATTGAGCGACATGTTTCGGACTCACACGCGACGTTGTGGTTACCGAGTGACATGTTTTGGACTAACACGCGACATGTTCGGGCTCATCAAGCGACATGTTTCGGATCCAGCGACATGTCTCGGACCCATCGAGCGACATGTTGGGGTCATCGAGCGACATGTTTCGGACTCACACGCGACATGTTTCGGATCCAGCGACATGTCTCGGACCCATCGAGCGACATGTTGGGGTAATCGAGCGACATGTGTCGGAACGACACGCGACATGTTCGGGCTCATCGAGCGACATGTTTCGGACTCACACGCGACATGTTTCGGATCCAGCGACATGTCTCGGACCCATCGAGCGACATGTTGGGGTAATCGAGCGACATGTGTCGGACCGACACGCGACATGTTCGGGCTCATCGAGCGACATGTTTCGGACTCACACGCGACATGTTTCGGATCCAGCGACATGTCTCGGACCCATCGAGTGACATGTTGGGGTCATCGAGCGACATGTTTCGGACTCACACGCGACATGTTTCGGATCCAGCGACATGTCTCGGACCCATCGAGCGACATGTTGGGGTCATCGAGCGACATGTTTCGGACTCACACGCGACATGTTTCGGATCCAGCGACATGTCTCGGACCCATCGAGCGACATGTTGGGGTCATCGAGCGACATGTGTCGGACCGACACGCGACATGTTCGGGCTCATCGAGCGACATGTTTCGGACTCACACGCGACATGTTTCGGATCCAGCGACATGTCTCGGAGCCATCGAGCGACATGTTGGGATCATCGAGCGACATGTTTCGGACTCACACGCGACATGTTTCGGATCCAGCGACATGTCTCGGACCCATCGAGCGACATGTTGGGGTCATCGAGCGACATGTTTCGGACTCAAACGCGACATGTTTCGGATCCAGCGACATGTCTCGGACCCATCGAGCGACATGTTGGGGTCATCGAGCGACATGTTTCGGACTCACACAACGACATGTTTCGGATTCAGCGACATGTCTCGGACCCATCGAGCGACATGTTGGAGTCATTGAGCGACATGTTTCGGACTAACACGCGACATGTTCGGGCTCGTCAAGCGACATGTTTCGGACGCATCCAGCGACATGTTTCGGATCCAGCGACATGTCTCGGACCCATCGAGCGACATGTTGGGGTCATCGAGCGACATGTTTCGGACTCACACGCGACATGTTTCGGATCCAGCGACATGTCTCGGACCCATCGAGCGACATGTTGGGGTCATCGAGCGACATGTTTCGGACTCACACGCGACATGTTTCGGATCCAGCGACATGTCTCGGACCCATCGAGCGACATGTGTGGGGGTCATCGAGCGACATGTTTCGGACTCACACGCGACATGTTTCGGATCCAGCGACATGTCTCGGACCCATCGAGCGACATGTTGGGGTCATCGAGCGACATGTTTCGGACTCACACGCGACATGTTTCGGATCCAGCGACATGTCTCGGACCCATCGAGCGACATGTTGGAGTCATCGAGCGACATGTGTCGGACCGACACGCGACATGTTCGGGCTCATCGAGCGACATGTTTCGGACTCACACGCGACATGTTTCGGATCCAGCGACATGTCTCGGACCCATCGAGCGACATGTTGGGGTCATCGAGCGACATGTTTCGGACTCACACGCGACATGTTTCGGATCCAGCGACATGTCTCGGACCCATCGAGCGACATGTTGGGGTCATCGAGCGACATGTTTCGGACTCACACGCGACATGTTTCGGATCCAGCGACATGTCTCGGACCCATCGAGCGACATGTGTGGGGGTCATCGAGCGACATGTTTCGGACTCACACGCGACATGTTTCGGATCCAGCGACATGTCTCGGACCCATCGAGCGACATGCTGGAGTCATCGAGCGACATGTTTCGGACTAACACGCGACATGTTCGGGCTCATCAAGCGACATGTTTCGGACGCATCCAGCGACATGTTTCGGATCCAGCGACATGTCTCGGACCCATCGAGCGACATGTTGGGGTCATCGAGCGACATGTTTCGGACTCACACGCGACATGTTTCGGATCCAGCGACATGTCTCGGACCCATCGAGCGACATGTTGGGGTCATCGAGCGACATGTTGGGGTCATCGAGCGACATGTTGGGGTCATCGAGCGACATGTTTCGGACTCACACGCGACATGTTCGGGCTCATCAAGCGACATGTTTCGGACGCATCGAGCGACATGTTTCGGATCCAGCGACATGTCTCGGACCCATCGAGCGACATGTTGGGGTCATCGAGCGTCATGTTTCGGACTAACACGCGACATGTTCGGGCTCATCAAGCGACATATTTCGGACTCAAAATGTGTTATATATATATATATATATATATATATATATATACAACGCGCGAGCCGAGCGAGCGAAGCGAGCGTGCCGCGGTAGCGGCCGGCGAAGCGCCAGAACCACCACCTGTTGAGTCCGAAACATGTCGTTGGATGAGCCAGAACATGTCGCGTGTGAGTCCGAAACATGTCGCTCGATGACTCCAACATGTCGCTCGATGGGTCCGAGACATGTCGCTGGATCCGAAACATGTCGCTGGATGCGTCCGAAACATGTCGCTTGATGAGCCCGAACATGTCGCGTGTGAGTCCGAAACATGTCGCTCGATGACCCCAAAATGTCGCTCAATGACCCCAACATGTCGCTCGATGACCCCAACATGTCGCTCGATGGGTCCGAGACATGTCGCTGGATCCGAAACATGTCGCTTGATGAGCCCGAATATGTCGCGTGTTAGTCCAAAACATGTCACTCGGTAACCACAACGTCGCGTGTGAGTCCGAAACATGTCGCTCGATGACCCCAACATGTCGCTCGATGGGTCAGAGACATGTCGCTGGATCCAAAACATGTCGCGTGTGAGTCCGAAACATGTCGCTCGATGACCCCAACATGTCGCTCGATGGGTCCGAGACATGTCGCTGGATCCGAAACATGTCGCGTGTGAGTCCGAAACATGTCGCTCGATGACCCCAACATGTCGCTCGATGGGTCCGAGACATGTCGCTGGATCCGAAACATGTCGCGTGTGAGTCCGAAACATGTCGCTCGATGACCCCAACATGTCGCTCGATGGGTCCGAGACATGTCGCTGGATCCGAAACATGTCGCGTGTGAGTCCGAAACATGTCGCTCGATGACACCAACATGTCGCTCGATGGGTCCGAGACATGTCGCTGGATCCGAAACATGTCGCGTGTGAGTCCGAAACATATCGCTCGATGACCCCAACATATCGCTCGATGGGTCCGAGACATGTCGCTGGATCCGAAACATGTCGCTGGATGCGTCCGAAACATGTCGCTTGATGAGCCCGAACATGTCGCGTGTGAGTCCGAAACATGTCGCTCGATGACCCTAAAATGTCGCTCGATGACCCCAACATGTCGCTCGATGACCCCAACATGTCGCTCGATGGGTCCGAGACATGTCGCTGGATCCGAAACATGTCGCTCGATGACCCCAACATGTCGCTCGATGGGTCAGAGACATGTCGTTGGATCCGAAACATGTCGCGTGTGAGTCCGAAACATGTCGCTCGATGACCCCAACATGTCGCTCGATGGGTCCGAGACATGTCGCTGGATCCGAAACATGTCGCGTGTGAGTCCGAAACATGTCGCTCGATGACCCCAACATGTCGGTCGATGGGTCCGAGACATGTCGCTGGATCCGAAACATGTCGCGTGTGAGTCCGAAACATGTCGCTCGATGACCCCAACATGTCGCTCGATGGGTCCGAGACATGTCGCTGGATCCGAAACATGTCGCGTGTGAGTCCGAAACATGTCGCTCGATGAGCCCGAACATGTCGCGTGTCGGTCCGACACATGTCGCTCGATGACTCCAACATGTCGCTCGATGGGTCCGAGACATGTCGCTGGATCCGAAACATGTCGCGTGTGAGTCCGAAACATGTCGCTCGATGACCCCAACATGTCGCTCGATGGGTCCGAGACATGTCGCTGGATCCGAAACATGTCGCGTGTGAGTCCCAAACATGTCGCTTGATGACCCCAACATGTCGCTCGATTGGTCCGAGACATGTCGCTGGATCCGAAACATGTCGCGTGTGAGTCCGAAACATGTCGCTCGATGACCCCAACATGTCGCTCGATGGGTCCGAGACATGTCGCTGGATCCGAAACATGTCGCGTGTGAGTCCGAAACATGTCGCTCGATGACACCCACATGTCGCTCGATGGGTCCGAGACATGTCGCTGGATCCGAAACATGTCGCGTGTGAGTCCGAAACATGTCGCTCGATGAGCCCGAACATGTCGCGTGTCGGTCCGACACATGTCGCTCGATGAATCCGAAACATGACGCTTGCGTTTCTTACATTGCGTAGATCCGGTATTATAGACTAGATAACTAATTTGATGAAACAAATGACGCTTGAAATTAGGTGATCATGTAGTATTTCTGGGTATCGAAAGAATTATTTGGGTGTAATTAATTTTAATAGGATTACGATCCCAGTTATATTTGGATGCGAATTATATGAAATTTGGTGTTTGAAATTAGGTGATCATTAAGTATTTTTGGGTAGAGACTAATTTATTTGGTAACAATTTAATTTAATAGGTTATCGACATGTTACTTCTTCGAGTTGCACTTTATATTTAAATGGAGTTGAAAATTTGGTGCGAGTCTAGTATTTTTGGTAATCAAATGTAATTTTTTAGGGCATCATTCGGCAATTAATTTGGTGGTTCGTTAAATGCTACCCGTCCCAAACTAAGCAAAGCTTGTACTATGGGTACTAAGCGACGATATACATACTTATATAGATAAATAAATACTTAAATACATAGAAAACATCCAAGACCCAAGAACAAATATTCGTGCTCATCACACAAATAAATGCCCCGGCCGGGATTCGAACCCGGGACCTCCAGCTTCGTAGGCAGGGTCACTACCATCTAAGCTAAAGCGGTCGTCAAATTTGTGCGCGTGTTTACACGCCGCCGCGATAACACAATCACTGAATATTTTAAATTATGCCGATAATTTACATAAACAATTCTACTAACTGATTATTGCATAACTTGTGGATGTTAAGCTACTCGAAGTAAACATAAACTATAAAACTGTACGACTATTTGTTACTTTATTTCACAATACCTCAATGTAAATCAATACCTATTTGTAAATTATATAACAACTTCAATACCTATCTTGTTCTGACTCGAGAAAATTCGTGCGGGTAAGGTGACTTACTGACTTGGCGGGGCGGGATCGATATGTGTCATTTTCTTCTTTGACGTAAACTTACTGACGTCGCAAAGATTCCCATTTGACAGAATACTGTCAGTATTAAATTTGCGCAGTAGTAATATTATGCGCAGAAACGGACCAGAACACTGTCTTCGCATCGTCCCGCTACCGCGCATCCCGCGCCAGTCAGGAAGCAGAAGCACTCATTTAAATGTAGGGGCGCAGTAAAAAGCAGTACTGAGTTGACTGACAGTTGACATTGACATTTGACAGTTTTCTCATATCGTACCGGTTCCGCGCCGACAAATCAGGAAGTCGCCTAAAGTGCAGAAATGGCCGTTTGATCACTTGTATCAAGTGTAAACTCAACCATATCACTTATAATTGAGTAGAATATACAAAATTATGATACAACATTATGATACGTTGATCATTACATTAGTCCATTAGTGATAAGGGAGCCGAGAGTGTAATGATCAGTCCTCACCAGTTTCATACGACGTTTATTCAACACATTTTGGAGAAAAAAAAACGTAACGTACGTAAGATAAAAATGTTATGAATAACTGTCTGTAGTAGGTGATGGTAACAACAAACTATTACCTACTTACAGATTATGTATTGTACCATCACCATTAAGTGTTTCCAGTGAGGTCAATACTATTTAGGTATGTATCACATCACAATTGTTTTCTCCATGGAGCGCTCGTGGCCCAGCGGCGCCTGCGTGCCGCAAGCGTCATTCAACGTGGGCCGCGGTCAGTACATGGATGGGTGACCGCTTTGAGTGGTTACTAACTGAGCGCTCCCGTGCTTTGGAAGGCACGTTAAACCGTTGATCCCGGTTGCTGTTTATGGCAGCAATCGTTAAGCCAAGTTGGAGGCCTTCGGGCGGCTTGAGAACAGTCAAGTTGCCCACTCACTTGACAAAGCCAAGGAAGGTCAGATGGCAGTCGCTTGCGTAAAAACTAGTGCCTACGCCAAATCTTGGGATTAGGTAGCGGACCCCAGGCATCCTTCAGGATGCAACTGTACTGGGATAACGCTAGGAGGATGATGAATTGTTTTCTCCAAGAGTTCACTATTTTTTGAAGACAAATGAGCACTCGCTAACAACTTATTAAATATTTGAGAATTAATGAATGAAAGTTACGTAGTAAATTTTTATTTTATTTTAAAATAGTTATAGTAGGTAATTGAATTGAAAAGTGATTAATTCAAGTTAGTGAAAGAGATGTTCCTGCATAACAGGTGTTTCAGGTTGTGTAGCCATTCGTTTTGAATATTATTTATAGTCCACTAGCAAAAGCCCGCGACTTTTTCCGCGTACGTACGTTAGAATTTAATTGTTGTTCTTTTATTTCAGGTGCTTCCAGTTCTCGCTCTTCCATAGAAACTTCCACCCCCTTAAGGGATGATTTCCACAAAAAATATTATCCGTTGTCCTTAGGAGTCTTTCCCGAGACTCATACCACTCATACTATCTTCATTACGCGAAGAGGTAACAGACATTTACAATATTTGTATTATGTATTGTGTATTTTGTTCCGGCCCGGCGCCGGCGCCCGCTGTGGGGGCTGTAGCCTAAGAGCGGTACAATTGCGCTGTATGAATTTTGAACATTAATTCATAACAGCTACTTTTTTTGCACCAAAAAATTTGTTAAAGCAATTAGATTAGGTATTCTTTAATAAAACACATAGTCCACCAACGTGACTGTAGAAAATATTAAAAAATAATCTATAAAAAATCCTTAAAAATCGGGCGAAAATGGTATAAGCATTTACTTACTTTATGACATACTATATATATTTATATTCTTTGTGATACATGAAAAATCAACCGATTTTTGTTAAGGCAACATCGTAATATAATAATTTTTAATACAGAAAAATATAAAATTCAATTACGGCTATGGTATATAAGCTAACATTACAGTTATGGTTTATATATATCTTTCTTATATGTATTGACCCTTTTTATACAGAAGCTACCCAAAATACCTGGAGCTTTATTTTCTTTGAAAAAGTCTTGTGAAATTAATATATAAGCCAAACTCACTACGTTGACTTTTCATGAAGGCCACATTGAAGAAGGTGTAATGCTAATGAACCCTATAAATACCTATTAAGTGATTTCAAATGCATTTTCATTAATAGTAGGCGCGAGAGGGGAATACGCGGGGTGAGCGGAGGTGCGCAGCACAGCGAGAGGCGCGCGGGTGGGTGACAAGTGTGTGTGTAGGTACTTTACTTTTATCGGTGGCTTCGGTGCGGCCCTAAGCTTTATGTTCTATTAGGTATATGTTAATAGTGTATTTTAGACAACTTATTATTAAGTTCAATAGTAGCTATGAAGTATGGATTAAAAGTTAAAACTAAGTCATTTAGTAACTTTAAATTTTGTATATAATCTGACATCTAAAACGACTCAAAACCGCCAAAATGATTTTTAAATATATATAATTTATCGATTAAGAAATCACGGACTTTGTGTACCTAACCTATACGCCTATAATAAAAGCCCTCTCATCCGGTGCATTCGTAGGTGTAGGTAGTACTGAACAACTACGTTGTCGGCCGGACGGTAGGTATATTGAGACCATATATTCGTGATTGTACTTTGCACACACTTTATTAACAGTACAGTTGAAGACATAAATTAGGTATACATAAAAAGTAGAACATGTATACGTATCGACATAAATTCTTAGAAAGATGATGCCACGCTAAATTATGCCTTATAGGGACGCTTAGAAGCAGGTATTCGTCACTTCGCACGCCGCGCAGGTCGAAGCCCTTCGCGACCTTGAATTACATAGACGCAACACCGAGATTGCGTAAATAAGTATGTCTTGATCCAACAAGTAAATAGGATGACAAATGTATTCGTTTTTTAAAATATTACATCGTCATAATTATTTTATCCAGTCACTTGCTTTTGGCAACTCTGGTTGCCAGGCATAACCCTTATTTTCTAAGGAATAGAGTTCAACTCAAAATACAATTGGCAACTCTGGTTGCCAGGCATAACCCTTATTTTCTAGGGAATAGAGTTCAACTCAAAATACAAAGCAAGCAAGTGGTTATATAAGTAGTATAGAATAGATACGCGGAACACGCATGTTTCATAAAGATCATATCACGGCAAAAGTCACCAACCAGAGATAATATGGGCTACAGGCGGGTGGCCGCCATCCAAAATTTTGAAAACGCAGATATAACAAGGAAAGTTAACTAGGTGTTTTAAAAATTTTCGTCTCTCAAAGGGTTGAAAATAGGGGTTAAATATTTTATGGGGATCAATTTATTTAAATAGACAAAACTGGTTTGTTCGTTTCTGTCAGTACATATCAACGCACAGCCCAAACCGCTGGTTCTAGAGATTCCAAATTTGGCACGTAGATTCCTTATAAGGTCTAGGGGTGCACTAAGGAAGGATTTTTCAAAATTCGTCCCCTAAGGGGGTGAAATGGGGGTCCAAAGTTTGTATGGGGAAACAAGATTAGTAAGACTATTTTATTCAAAACTTCACCTTCTAAATAAGTAAACACGTGTCTCCAGTTTTTTGAAAATTCAACCCCTAAAAGGGGGGAATGGGGTGACAAAGTATGAAAATCGACAATGGGTACGTTTCTGTGGTTTATCGGGTCGCTAATTACGAAAACTATAATGATTTTAATATCCAACGTGGCGGACATGAAATGCCATCTCCCTTGTCGGGGTGAAATGGGGTTGAAATTTAAATAACTAAATATCAATATGGGTGTAGATTTATGTTTTTTTTTTCGGACGTCAATTACGAAAACGGTATCTATTTTAAGATTTAATATTGTGGAAATGAACATTCTTTATCTAAATATATAAAAAAAGAAACTGACTGACTGACTGACATATCAACGCATAGCCCAAATCGCTGGTTCTAGAGATTCCAAATTTGGCACGTAGGTTCCTTATAATGTCTAGCTAGGGGTACACTAAGGAAGGATTTTTCAAAATTCATCCTCTAAGGGGGTGAAATGGGGTTTAAAGTTTGTATGGGGAAACAAGATTAGTCAGACTATTTTATTCGCAACTTCACAGGAGTACTCCTAACAATAAATAAGTAAACACGTGTTTCCGGTTTTTTGAAAATTCAACCCCTAAAAGGAGGAATTCGAGTGACAAAGTGTGAAAATGACAATGGGTATTGATTCTGTGGTTTATCAGGGCGCTGATTACGAAAACTACTATGATTTTAAAATCCAACGTGGCGGACATGAAATACCATCTCCCCTGTCGGGGTGAAATGGGGTTGAAATTGAAATAACTAAATATCAATATGGGTGTAGTTTTGTTTTTATCGGGCATCAATTACGAAAACGGTATCGATTTTAAGATTTAATATTGAGAAAATGAACATTCTTTATCTAAATATATAAAAAAATAAACTAACTGACTGACTGACATATCAACGCACAGCCCAAATCGCTGGTTCTAGAGATTCCAAATTTAGCACGTAGGTTCCTTATAAGTTCTAGCTAGGGGACACACACACTAAGGAAGGATTTTTCAAAATTCATCCTCTAAGGGGGTGAAATGGGGGTCCAAAGTTTGTATGGGGAAACAAGATTAGATTCAATTTTTTTTTTTTTCCTAAATAGAATTTGATAATGCTAAGGTATACAGTTTCGAAATGTTTTCTTGCAGAATTACACACTGTCATAACTGGTTTTTTTCCTCATTTTATTCTTTGTTTTTGTGTTGCTTTATATAGATACTTAGATTTCTTGATCTTAAGTAGGTTAAGTATTATCATTTATCATTGTAATAAGCATATTTTGTGAGAAAATGGCTGACTGTCGAGTTTCTTTCGGCGTTTCTTCTCGGCAGTGGCCTCTGTGAAACGCTAGTAGGGTTTGACTTGTAAAAGTGCCATTGCGGCCTACTTACAGAATAAAGTTCATTTTATTCATTTTTTTATTTTAGTCATACTATTTTATTCGAAACTTAACAGGAGTACTCCTAACAATAAATAAAAACACGTGTTTCCGGTTTTTTGAAAATTCAACCCCTAAAAGGAGGAAATCGGGTGACAAAGTGTGAAAGCCGTACCGTACTCTTAAAGATATATACCACACTATCTTTTTCTCCCGGCTTCGCCCGCGTACTAAACGTAACTTTAAACAGTCTACAAGAAAAGGATGATCTCAGTTTGAATTTGACCCAACCAGAGGTATGTGTTTGTCCGCGATTATCACGCGTTTGGCTGAACCGATTTAGGTGCGGGTCGGAAAACTTTTTGTTACATTCTGGAGGTTTCGGTATACGAATTTTTATGCCGCCGTCGACTTACTACTACTAAGAGATTATAATTACTACTCTTGAATAAAAGTACATATCTGTCTCCCTTAAAAGAAGGAAATCTGGTCTCAAAGTCTGAAAATCAATATGGGTATTATTTACAGACTTTGTGACCACATTTCCTCCTTTTAAGGGTTGAATTCTCAAAAACCTGAAAAACTTGTTTACTCATTTATCACTAGGAATACTCCTTTAAAGTTTCGAATAAAATAGTCTTAACTAATCTTGTTTTCCCATACAAATTTTTGGCATCGTTTCACCCCTTAGCATGTGAATTTTGGAAAATATTTTCATAATGCGCCCCTAGACCTTATAAGGAACCTACTTGCCAAATTTGGAATATAATCTAGAACCAGCGGTTTGGGCTGTGCGTTGATATGTGAGTCAGTCAGTTTCTTCTTTAACATATTTAGAAAATGTTCATGTCCACAATATTAAATCTTAAAATCGATGCCATTTTCGTAATTAACGTCCCAAAAAAACCATGAAAACGACACCCATATTGATATGTAGACATTTCAACCCCATTTCACCCCGACTGGGAAAATGGGTATTTCACGTCCGCCAATTTTCGTTAAAATCATTGTTGTTTTCGTAATCAGCGACCCGATAAACCATAGAAATAATACCCATAGTCGATTTTTAGACTTTGACACCCCATTTCCCCCTTTTAGGAGTTGAATTTTCAAAAAACCTGAAACACGTGTTTACTCATTTATTGCTACGAGTACTCCTGTGAAGTTTCGAATAAAATAATTAAACTAATCTTGTTTCTCCATACAAACTTTGGAGCCCCATTTCACCCCCTTAGGGGATGAATTTTGAAAAATCCTTCCTTAGTGCACCCCTAGACTTTATAAGGAACCTACGTGCCAAATTTGGAATCTCTAGAACCAGCGGTTTGGGTTGTACGTTGATATGTCAGTCAGTCAGCCAGTCAATCAATCAGTCAGTCAGTTTCATCTTTTACATATTTAGAAATGTTTATGTCCACAATATTAAATCTTAAAATCGATGCCATTTTCGTAATTGACGTCCCAAAAAACCATGAAAACGATACCCATATTGATATGTAGACATTTCAACCCCATTTCACCCCGACAGGGGAGATGGTATTTCACGTCCGCCACGTTGGATTTTAAAATCAGTGTTGTTTTCGTAATCAGCGACCCGATAAACCACAGAAACAATGCCCATTGTCGATTTTCAGACTTTGACACCCCATTTCCCCCTTTTAGGGGTTGAATTTTCAGAAAACCTGAAACCGTGTTTACTCATTTATTATTAGGAGTACTGCTGTGAAGTTTCGAATAAAATAATCAAACTAATCTTGTTTCTCCATACAAACTTCGGAGCCCCATTTCACCCCCTTAGGGGATGAATTTTGAAAAATTCTTCCTTAGTGCACCCCTAAAGCTTATAAGGAACCTACGTGCCAAATTTGTAATCTCTAGAACCAGCGGTTTGGGCTGTGCGTTGATATGTCAGTCAGTCAGTCAGTCAGTCAATCAATCAGTAAGTCAGTTTCTTCTTTTATATATTTAAGATTAAGATTATACGTAAACATCATAAACTACGCAAATAAACAAAATTTCCTACGCCGCAAACAAATTTTACATAGTTACTCAAACTCAATATCATTTTAAAGGTAATGAATGAGTAGGTAATTAATAATAAAATGTCGCACTGTGCGGCTAGCATAACATGCATCTCGTCCGCGCGAGATAGGCTACCTGTCACTGTCTGATTAATGCTGTCAAAATGTGACAGGTAGCTTATCTCGCGCGCGAGTAGATACGGAATGCATGTTGTGCTAGAGGGGCTGGGCCGAGCGGCGGCCTCAAGCACGCGTGTTTTAAGTTTGAACCTGCCTACTCAATCCCTACATTCTCATCTCAAATAATCCTTAACAGTAAGTTAATAAAGTCCAAATCCGATTGTAAACGTATGCTGTACATTAATGAATATAAATAAAATTCGCTTTATTCCTATTTCGTTGATATTCTGAGCTTTAAAGCCAACGGGAAAATTGCAATCACGGACTTTGTATTTGTATTTGGGCACCGTCATCAATGCATTCGTTATTCATATCAGAGTCATAGTAAGTAATAATAATAAACAGACATCGGAGCTAGGCGGCGGGGGCCGCACGCGCCGCGCGCTTGAGTATCGACATGCCTACTTCCATCTCGTTGTGCGTTCTAAAATAATCCCTGATAGTAAGGCAATAAAGTCCAAATCAGATTGCACGTGTGTGCTGTAATTAAGCAAATCAACGAAAACAAATAACATGGGGTTCATTCCTATTCCATTGACATTCTCAGGGCTTAAATTAAAAGTCCACGGAAAAATTGGAACTGATATATTTTTTCTACTAATGTTAAATAGGCGATTTGTAAAAAACTATTTACCAAATATTTAAATAGTTTCATTTTCAATGATAATTCTGAGAAACAGTCCTTGTTTTTCATGTGTTGCTATAAAAAGCTTATATATAATTTTCTTTTTAATAAAATTGAGAAAAACTGAAAATACCTGTTAGATTAAATTTCTCTTATTTCCCGTTGCATATATGTTTCGATTCGGGTCGTCAGCATCAAAACAGACCTAAAGATAGAAGCATTCTCAATAAAACTACTTATACCATATTTGCTGTGAAAAATCAACAGTTTTTGGGCACCATTTTTTCTATCCAACTTCCGGTGGTAGATTCGCAAATTTAAAAAATATTGATTCTTAAAATCACTTAAAAGAACCGTATAAAAATAATTAGCCTGTTAGAGATTTTTTTCCAAAAAAAACGTATCTTTCTTAGGCTACTGTGCCAGGAATGTAAATGAGCCGACGACTGAGCTTGTATTTACCGCGCCTATAAGTGCTTTTATCTACACACATATCATAAATCCTCTAATATGCGTTCGGAAACCGTAGAAAATGACTCTCATTTCAACATTCAATGAATTTATGACAATTTTCTTATCCGTGGCTAAGGCTACAGCAGTAATATAATTTTTTATTTTAATCTCATATATGATGTTAAAATATTAAACGTCAAACAAAACTGTCAAAGTTGACATGTCCCTATTCTAGTATCACTGAAAAATTGAAAATTCAAATTCAGTCGATGCGAAATGTCAGCTCGATGTTTTTTTAGTATATATATCGCACGAGCTAGAACGATATGATCACATCAGAATAGGGACTCTTTACTTTTTAGGGTTCCGTAGTAAACAAGGAACCCTTATAGTTTCGCCATGTCCGTCCGTCCGTCCGTCCGACCCCCGTTTTTCTCAGTAACCGTTAGTACTACAAAGCTGTAATTTGGCACGAGTATAGATATTGATGACGCCGACAAAACGGTAGAATAAAATCTTGAAAAAAATTTTTTTTTACGGTACCTCCCTTATCGTTGGATAGCTCTTTTAAAAATATTATAAGGTTTCTAAGAGTATTTTTTGATTCAAGAATCGGTTGGCGTGATATTAAGCTTTGAAGTGATAACTTTCGTTATGGTCAAGTGTCCCCCCCCCCCCCCCTGCCAGCTAAACGGTGGCTCCTAGGCATGTGAAAAAAATCATGGTAGTAGTATATACGATGAATTTAAAAGGAAAACTATCACAGCTAAGTAGACATTACTAATTAACGAGTAATAGTCGAACTTCAGAAATGTACTTTGCAAAAGCAAACTTTCGAACAATTTCCATTGATACCTTAGATAATGTTGTTAATTCTGTCAAAAACATAGTAAATATAAGTTTGCGAACTTTTTAGTCCACATAATGTTACGGGTGGACGACTACGGAACCCTACCTTGCGCGTGGCCCGACACGCACTTGTTAAAACAACATTCAGGTATCGGTTGCCAGTTCTGATTTCGATATTTCCGCAACCGTGCAAAAAAGGTTGTATTAACACAATTATTGTATTTATTTACCTACTACGGTTTCTGAACCCATCTTAGAGTAGATAAAGTAATGTATGCAACTGTACATAATTAGGCATTAAAACACTCGTGTTACCTTATTATAAACACACTCGTGTTTTAATGCCCCTCATTATGTACCAGTTGCATAAACTACTATTACCTCACGAGCGCGGATTGGCCATAGTTGTAGTTGTCACACATACGAACACATAGACACCGTGAACTCATATAGCTCCTACGCTGACGCACACATAGACGACTAGCGCACGGGTGCATTTGTATTATACATATATAATATAAACCATCCTCTTGAATCACTGTATCTATTTAAAAAATCCGTTGCGAAGTCACAGAATAAAGTAATAGTACCTACTACGTAGTACGTACAGTCAACATCAAAAGTAGCTTTCCATATGAAAACGTCAAAAGTCTTTATTACAAGGGAATAGGAACTTTTGACATTTTCATATTATGTCAAGCGAAGTAAGTATGTATGTATGTATAATTCTTTATTGTACATGAGTAAGTAATAGTGTGTGGAAAAACTGTCGAGAAAAAAGTGATAAAGAGTGTCGATTTTGCGAATTTTTCGGAGTAAATTCTTTTGTTGCAATCTGCGACTACACCTGTTTTTCTCACTTAGCGGTCCCCCGACGCGACGACGCTTGGAAAATAAAAATATTTGAACTTACATAATATACTCGTATGTGACGATAATAATTATAATAGGTTTTATGTCACACCTGGCCATAAAGCGGCAATTACCGCACGCTCCGCGCGCGGGAAATCCCACTTCCTGGCCAGGGGGTGACATAAAATTTTGTACTTAACAGTCTTAACACGGGCGGTAATAAAGAGAGCCTTAGATCGCATATTTATCGCCCTTGCCTTCGGCTCGGGCGTCAAATACCTGCGATCTGAGACATTCTTTGTTTTACCGCCCTTGTTAAGTAATGTACTATAAAATATTATTTGTTAGTTTTTAATAGTACATTACTTAACAAGGGCGGTAAAACAAAGAATGTCTCAGATCGCAGGTATTTGACGCCCGAGCCGAAGGCAAGGGCGATAAATATGCGATCTGAGGCTTTCTTTTTTACCGCCCGTGTTAAGTACAAAATTTTATGTCACCCCCTGGCCAGGAAGTGAGATTTCCCGCGCGCGGAGCGTGCGGTAATTACCACTTTATGGCCAGGTGTGGCATAAAGTTTATTTTTTGTGTCGGGGGTTTTTTACTTTTTAATTTTACTTTGATTAATTATGAGGATTCGTTATTGACAGTAGAGACAATTGCAGGCCTTCCATTCTCAATCTCAACACAGCGTATTCTCGAGGGCAGTCACTTACCGCCGCCGACTGAAGTTGCGTTGGTAGTGGTTGGTAATTTTAAACCAAAGTTCTTGTCCCAAAAATACGCTCGTTGGTCCTGTGAGGTCCTGTCTGTAATTGACCGAGTAAAACGAGGTCTCTGTTTTAGCTTCGACAAAAATGCTTTCGTATGTCCGGCCGGATTTTTGTATGTCCTCCTCTACAGGTCGCATTTATCAACCGATTTTCGTGAAATTTTGTGAGCAGGTTCGGCAACTATATAGAATTTTTTTGTCGAGTCACTTTTTGGAAATTCAAAAAAACAAACATTGTATCAATGATTTCGTGTTTTTTTGCGGCCGTTTTTTCCTCTACAGGTCGCATTTCTCAACCGATTCTCGTGAAATTTTGTGAGCAGGTTCCATGACTACATATAATTTATTTGTAGACTAAATTTTTGTAAATTAAAAAAAAATTTTTTTTACGTCGTTGGCTGATCTCGTCTACACGTCGCATTTATCAACCGATTTTCGTGAAATTTTGCGAGCAGGTTTGGTAACTATTTAGAATTTTTTTGTCGAGTCACTTTTTTGAAATTTGAAAAAACAAACTTTGTATCAATGATTTCGTATTTTTCTGCGGCCGTTTTTTCCTCTACAGGTCGCATTTCTCAACCGATTCTCGTGAAGTTTTGTGAGCAGGTTTTATGATTACATATAATTTTTTAAGCAAGTAAATTTTTGTAAATTTTTTATTTTATTTTATTCATTGGTTTGTTCTCCTCTACAGGTCGCATTTATCAACCGATTTTCGTGAAATTTTATGAGCAGGTGCGGTAATTCTACAGAATTTTTTTATCGAGTCACTTTTTCAAAATTTAAAAAAACAATTTTTTTATCAATTATTTTGTGTTTCTGCGGCCGAATTTCGATTTGTTCACCTCTAAGGGTCGCATTTCACAACAGATTCTCGTGAAGTATTGTGAGCACGTTCTTTGATTACATCGAATATTTTTGTCGAGTAATCTAAAAAAAAATCTATGGTTTGTCCTCCTCTACAGCAGCGGTCGGCAACAGGCGGCCCGCGAGCCCCTTCCGTGCGGCCCGCGAGCCTCCCTGGCTTTATTGTTTGTAAAGGTAAAATTTGAAATTCTTAACATCGTGAAAGCGTCTGTATCGCCAACCACGAATATTTTCATAGTTGGTCAGGACGAGATATGTGTTTGTAAGTATATTGTACAATTAAATCTATCTAAATTTTTTTTCAAAAATTTCGCGCTCGTTGCGTTTGCGTTAGACAGTATGAAGTATTTTCCACACCTGCATCTTAATGTTCAAAAAATTTCGCGCTCGCTGCGCTCGCGTTTGCGTCTACATTACATGACTTGATGCGTATGAAGTATTTTCCAGACCTGCATAATAATATTCGCAAAATTTCGCGCTCGCTACGCTCGCATTTTCATCTAGATGTGTTATGACTTGATGCGTATGAAGTATTTGCCGCATTTGCATCAGTGTTCGAAAAATTTCGCGCTCGCGTTTTCATCTAGGTGTGTTATGACTTTATGACCCGTCCCCCCTTAAAGTTTCTATATCTGCTATTCTATATGCTTGCATTGATCGAATGAATCGCGAAATTACGATGCGGTTGAAATGCGAATTATCTGGGTTTGGTAAGGAAACTAGCTGGTTTATCTGTGAAAAGTCGGTTTTTTTCGTCTTTCTCGTTTTTCACGTAAAAAGGGGTGCGAATTTTTACTACGTTACTGTCGCGTAGGTACGGCGTACCAATTTGTTTCGAGTTGATATCAACAGACAGTGATCATTATTATCATCTGCGGCCCGCGAAGATTTTTTTAGCTACTATGTGGCCCGTGGGTGCTCAAAGGTTGCCGACCCCTGCTCTACAGGTTCGATATCTAACATAGTTTTGGAAATAAAAAAACACTCACGAGGTCTACAGCTCACAGAGCCACTAGTATAAGTCAATGGATTTGGTAGGGACGGTCGAGAGGTGGCGAAGTCAGTCGGAATAGTAGAATCCCAGACGCCCCGCCGGGAGTACCTACCCTTTGGTTTGGATTCGCATACATTTCCATTGAACAGAGGACACCGGACGTCGGATCTAGCCAACTAGGTGTCGCTTGTGACCGTCACGCTTCCCAGCATCAGGTTCTGATGCGAGTCAATCGTTCCTACGTTACCTTACATAACCCCATTCGTAATGACTATGTGCATGTGCAATCAAAATTATATCTGATCCATAACATATTATCATCAGCATCCACTCGTCTCATTCGTGTTCGTGAGACTGGTTCTATAGTACTGGTTCGCCCGAGCCGATGTCGGTAAGTGTTGCCAATTCCCAGCCCTGGCTTATTTTATTTACTAAGCGTCGAACTCAGTTTTCATTTCAGACGAACTATTGATCCTGATCGAGTACCTAGGTAATTATACTCAAAGTCGAGTGCGAAGTGTATTGTGAATAGCTAGGTTGGCCGGGCCTGGGTTCCAGACGAAATGTCAAGCGATTTGGCTGATATTGAAAGAGATAGACGTGATATTGCCGTCTTAATTAACTTTTTCAGCAATTTCAGTGTGACCGGCACCGGCGCGCAGCACGCGGCGCAATAATAGAGAAAGGCAGGAAAAGCAGGAAAAAATAATTTCATACTTCCAAAATAACGCCGAAAATAGATACATTAGTTGGCATCATCGTGTCCGGAGCACTCCAATATAAATAAAAACATAATCATCGCGGCGGCGCCGGTGTGTGCGCATGCGCGCGGGAGTGTGTGTAAACAAATAGAAGTGCAGCGATCAGATAGTGATATGATAGTGTGTCGGCGCCCGCGCCGCGCGCACTGCGTGCTGCCGTGACGTCAGAGATGTTTTTCTGCGATTGCAAGGCGAATACGATATACGTAGTACGTACGTACTACGTACCTAAGGGTGTTCACAAGACTTGTCGCGCGTATCGACGGGTGAACCAGCATGTCCAGAGTAGAGTTGTTATTAGGTATTGTTTTCAAATAAGTATAAGGAAGGCATTTGCGTAGGTATTTTCTCTCGATAGATAGATCTATCTATCGAGAGAAAATACCTACGTCTGCCTTCCTTATTCTTATTTGAAAACAATACCTAATGTTGATCTTATATTTACGCAGTTATCTTATGTTTGTTCTGGAAATTCGTTGTTTATTTTCTCGTAGTACCCTTGGATGGTGTTGTTCGCCTGTATATTTTTATTTACCTTCTTAGAGAATTTTGATAAAACAGTAAAATATTTTAATTTCAAAAATATGACTTATGAAATATTTAAATATTTTGTTTCATTCAAGACCGGAAAAAAAAGATCTAGAAAGAAAACTTTTAGCTCGTTTCATTAAGATTCGGAAAATATGTTGTCAAGGAAAAAAGTTTTATTTGTTTAAGTTAGGTATTATAAGTTTTTTTTAGTTTAAAATTATGAGCTTAAAGTTTTCTTCTACGCACTACTTAGTCTATTCTACTTTTTTCTACAGTTTTGTCTCTATCTCCAAACTATTTTTACCTTTCGACACTTTTACACTTACTTTCACGATTGATATAAAAGTTCTAGGATGTTTTAGCGGAAAAGCAGTTTAGCATGTGATCTAGAATACTAGATTGATCAATTGAAGATTCATGATAAGTAGATGATTTATTGCTATTGCCACCTATTGCCTTCTATACTCACCAGTCCGATCACTATTGATTGTCTGTCATTAAGACGGCTGGTTGTTCCGTCGGCGACCTTCCCGCGCACTTTAAAAGCACTTCTATAGATCACTATTGTTTTTCATATAAGTATCTAAGTAATCTAAGTCAATTTTCACGTCTATTGTTGACTTTAGGGTGACCATCGATCACTACATAGTTTCGTCCGTTTCGTGTGAAGTGGTGGTTCCCGCCAGTACGTAGTTGTTTACTAGTAGTAATCACGACACGAGTGGAACTCGAGATAAGTGTAAAGAGACGTCCTCGCGCGCGCGGCACCGGCTAGCACTGGCGCGGCGCGCGCGCCGGCCGCGAGCCGCGCACTCCGCGTGAGGCTGCGCAAACAACCACCCTTAATTCCTATCTAGAGGGGCTTAACCTTCCCCATTAGGTTAATTTTCGCAATTTTACAAATATCTATTCTGCTTAGCTATCGCGAACGCGTTTATGTCGGTATGTAGGGTAAAATAGGACGGACATTCATGGCTAAGGTGATCTCCCATTTTATTCCATTTGAAAGTAATTATAATATTCGTGCCTCTCACACTTGCGTACTTACTAGAGACTGCCTAAGAGACTATGCTATTATAGGTATATCCGACAAAAACAAGAGCATGCTAGCTCGGCCGCAGTCCGAAACAACTTCTGACCTCAGAATATAATTAATTAGTTATTGCACCTATCATCACACAGCCATGCAGAGGTTATTTGGTGATATATAATCATCCCCAAATAACCTCTGCAATCTGCATGTCTGAGCTGACCTGAATGTTGCGATCTGTTTTGACTTTATAAGCTCTGTCAGACAGACCAATAGTGAATTTCTTGTAGCATAATGTCACACAACTACTTTACATAAATTAAAGGCTATATTTCCACTTGAGCTGTGATTGTTTATGACTTGTTTTTCGTATTGCCAAGGCTGCTCTTCACCTGTGGAAATAGATAAACAGCGCTACGTTATCATTACTTATATCGACCGATTGTATTGTACATTGTACCCCTATACCTTAACTTCATCAACAGCTGCTCGGGCCAGCTTGGTCAGGAAAATTGCCTCAATAAGTCAAACTTTTTGTAAAAATTTAACCTATTTGGGTCATTGTCAGATTTAGGGTCGCGTCTTCAGTGGGCATATCAAAAGTAAAAGGCTAAAAAGCTTAATTTTGGATTGTTCTAACCTGTGGGTTGACGGCGAAAAAAACACAACAAAACAATGTTTTTGTTTACTTGACTTCTTTTCGAGTCACCGGTAGACATGAGGCCGCACAAACTATAAATCCATGCAATAAAATAGTAGATTGCTGGGATGGAACCAAGGGCTGAAAGCCACCCATTTCTGCCGAGATATTTTGGCGCTCGAACGAAGTGAGACTGTGGCAAAAAAAAAACAAACAAATAAGGAGGTTGTTTATGGTAAGCAGTCAGGCATTTGAACAAGTATAGGTTCTCTGTAGAATTTGTACTCTGTGGCTGTACAGGTTGCCGTTGCCCAATTTAACTCCGATTCACCATACAATTTTTTTTTAAATACTTTTCTGCTCTAGAGCAGAAATGGACCACTTTCAGCACGCTACTTAGATGAACAATGACCCACTTTCAGAGTATGAGAAATTAAAACATAATTTGCATGCACATAAGCCGTTATTAACGATTGACCAAGGGGGACGAGTTTTGCTTTTTTTTGAATTTTTTGAATTCAACTGTACTTACATACAATGTGATATACGCGCAATGACAAAGCATTACAAAAACAGGGTTAAATTGATTTCTTGAAAAAATACCATATTATATATAATTAAATGAAATTAAAGTTTCGTTGGCCTTTGTATATCCCCAATCTCTATTGTCTATATGTCTATATATACTGACGAGCAAAAATAACGGGTACACTTTCTATGGAACTTCCATACAGAGTGTACCCGTTATTTTTGCTCGTCAGTATAAACTCAAACTCAAAATATTCTTTATTCAAATAGGCCTAGCAACAAGCACTTTTAAATCGTCATTTTTATATTACATAGTTTGAATCGAATTATTCAGAGCAATTTATTGATGCAATTATAATTTAAAAAAAGTTGAATTGCAGTAATCTATGTCAAACAGAATATAACAAATTCACAAAAAGATCGTCAATAAGTAAAATAAAAACGTATAAAAAATAGAATAATCTAGACAGTTTCTAGAATAAAATCTGAATGTCAAGAGGAAAATCTATAATCATGAAAATCTAAAATAGAGAATTTATCTCTCGTATTGTAGTTTTGATGTCCCAGTGTTGCATTAATTTATTATGCTTCGCTTCTGTAGCTACTTACCGTTTACCACCAGCCGCACGCTTGACAGCAACCATCGTTCTTGACATAAAAAGCAGACGGTGTGCAAATACTTCGCTTTCGCCATTTTTCCTCGTTTGCCAATAATGACTTCCTGGAGCTGCCGACTGTATTTGTACTTGGAAATGCGAACAATTATTTACGATGGGCGCATGAGCATGCCATCTATACACGTGTAGAGACAGAGATAGCGCCACTTGCGTAGTCCGCGGGTGCGTGCGCCGGGCGTTTGCTCACGAGTCGTGCATCACGACGCCGACGCATCGCTACTGATCCTGTCAAATCCAATTATGAATACCTAATCGAATCATTAAGAGTCCTTATTAGGGAAAAGCCATCTTATACTAATTTTTGCTTAACCTTAGATACCGCAAGCGGTACACAGGCGCCGCTGGCGCTGGGCAACGAGCGCTCAGGACTGCGCAGTTAGAACTGTCGGCTCGAGTTTCGCTTGATACTCCCGCAAAGGAACTATTCAAGAGGTTCGGTATTCCCACATTGCCTGCAGTAATTATTATGCAAGTTGCTGTCTTTGTCAGAACGAACATAGCGGATTATAATACAAACGGGATGATCCATAACTAACTATAACACTCGCAACGCTGGAAACTTGCAGTCATTGATCGCAAGATCGACAACCGAACAGACCCACACTGCTCACATCAGCATCACACATATGTAAGGTTAGGTTAGGTTAGGACCTGCTGTATACAATAAATTGCCGCATAATATAACTGACGCTCCTAGTCTAGGCCAGGCAGCTTTAATCGCCGTTTAAAAATGGTGGCATCTACTGTAGCTCTAGTATAAGTGTTTTCGAAACATTAACTAATTCGAACGCGTTTGCGTTTTGTCTCAAAATGTATGAAAGTGGTATGAAAACGTGAACAGCGCCTCTGGTGGTCACTAGTGAAAACTAAAACAGCGAGTATAACATTTGTTGCTAACCGATGAACGCGCGTATTTCAAACTCGGTGATAACGTTTTCATACATTTTGAGACAAAACGCAGACGCGTTCGAATTAGTTAATGTTTCGAAAAAACTTATACTAGAGCTACTAGGCACTAACGTGTCGAGCACTGGGACGTTTACCTAAGATATTTAATGATTTCTATTCGCACTTTTAATTCAAACACGTTACATTCACAAATCAGTTAACCGTCAACTATTTGTTCCTAACACATAGTGTAGGTAGACCCTCATATTGAATACAATATTAGGTTTCTCGAAGTTATGTTATAATGGTCGGTCAGTGATGAAACTGAATTATGAATAAGTTCATACTTAGTTCCTAATAATTAACTCTTAGTATCTATTATTGTTCAAGCTATAATAGACAAAATAAACAGATATAAAATGCTGTTTCGAAGGACCTAATAATACCTGTAGATTACGTGATTTGGAAAGTGTGGGTGGGCCACGTCATGTAACTTTTGGATATTTCTCGCCCCATAAATACTTGCTAAACTTATTCTAAATCAGTTTCCTACGAATGAATGAATATTTCATTTCTTAATAGTACGAATTACTCAGGAACTCGCTAACGCTGTAAATACATTTTTCACAAAACAAATAGATCATGAAGATGGATTTAGGAGATGCATAATAGCGCACAGCGGAAGGTCATCTCGTTCGGGAAGTACCTACCTTACAGACGACCGCACTCATGATAACACTACTTGCTCGTTAGGTGTGTGCTGTTGTACCTACAGAACTGCCGCGGATTGAGGGACCCGTACAAGTACATGTCTATAGCTGACAACGAAATTAATCCTCAAGTCAATAAAGGGTCGGCAACGCACTTCTGATTCTCCTGGAGTAGCAGGCGTCCACAGGCTACGGTGTCATCAGGCAAACCGTGAGCTTGTATGCTACCTTTTTTGCTGACTGTGGCTTTAGGCCGGGCCCAATAAAGCGATAGGAGTGCGCGGTTGGAGAGTGGCCTGGGGAAAATAAAGGGGAAACCTCCGACACGACCACGCGGGCGGTTTGAACACTAGAATACTCTAAGAGTTTGCGCTCCAGTGAGATTGGTTGAGCGGTTTCAACCAAATCTGAAGTGTCAGTTGTATGTTACCGACGTTGCATGAAGATGCTGAACTGCTCTGTGGTGCTGGGGTGGCCGAGTCGAGTCGAGCCTTGGGCGCAGCGTCCACTGCGAGGACATTGGAAACCACGCGGTACAGCGCGATACATGTACACATGTACAGTCAGCAACAGAGAAAAGGGTCCCCCCGTGCATACAAAACTTCTATGAAGGGGGGGTACCTTTTTCTCTGGTACTGACTATACATAATGTAATTATAGCTTTTCGTTTCTCATAATTTCATTTGGCATAAATCCCCTTCCTTTATTGAAGAGTAGGTCTGTTCAAAATTCAAAAACTCAAAACATTTATTCTGCAAATAGGCCTCAAGGGCACTTTTACAAGTCAAAATCTATCTGTATCAACAGAAAATATTTGTAATGTTCAAAATAAAACTAATTACATATCATAAATAAGATTAATCCAGATTTTTTAGAGATGTATACCTAAGGTCTCTAAGCGTCACAATAAAAATAAAAAGGTACAATAATCATCATAGAATATTATGAGATGTTAGAACAAAACGCCAGCCGTAAGGGGCAATTACACTTCGTCGTTCGCCGCATGCTGCATGCGACGACCGCGAAAGTGTAAAGAGCACGTTAGTCGGCCGCATTCGGCGATCGACAGCTGCCTAGTCGCCGTAGTAGGCGGACAGACTAGTGTAAAGATGACGTTCGTTCACCTAAGTAGATAAAATCAATTCGGCGACCGCATTAGGTGAACGACGAAGTGTAATTGCCGCTGTACTTGAGAACCTTTATGGCAACTAAGTAATTAAAATTGAAACTGCCTTATACTAAATATTGGAAAGCAAACGTAAACTACCGTATACCTTCTACATGTATATACCTAATATGTAGGTATATTGGCAGCGTGCAAAGCGGGTGGAGGGGGTAGCCTAAACGATCACAGCGCTCGCTACGGCTAAAATTTACATTTTGTCGGTGACTTGAGCTGTCAAATCCATATTGCAGTAAACATTTTCTAATAGTTTTTGAGATAAATTTAATTTGGCCCTAGTAAAATGTGTTATTGTCAATTGTAAAAACACCACAGAATAGCGACTGTAACTTTTACCAATTTTCAAGACCGTGGTGGAAACGAGACCAAAGAAATAAGTGGATAATTGCCGTAAGAAAAAAAAGTAAGTCACCTAACCTGACAACAACAACTGAAAACAACAATTTTAATGTTATTGGCAATAATGTTACTGACTACCATCGTCCAATATTGTCTAATATAGTAAAATAACACAAGATTTCATTAATTTTTTTCACAATATTTACTTACTTCTCGCTTGACAGCTATGACATAATGTCCATAATGGCAACCTGTCCGTGGCGCTGTCGTCGTGCACGGTCCCAATACATGTATTCTCTTAATGTAGAATATAATTGTAGTATGTAATGAACGTATAATACATTATTTATAATTTTTGTATTATTAAGAAACAAGTCTACATTTCTAGAATGTTATTCTAAAAAACCAAAACAGTTTTGACGTAAAATGTGACGAAATGAATGCCTGTGTTTTTTGTTTCGACTTCGTGTGATTGAGTAGGTAATTACTAAAGGGAACAAATAAAATGATCACCTAAATAACTTTTGATATCATCAAATTTTCGAACCCTAAAATAAGGTTGAACACTCAAAAAAAATTATCGATCAGCAATTCCGAGTCACCAAAAAAATTCTACCTATTTTTGCAGCACTTGCACCTATTTTACTTATTGCGTTCCTATAAATTTATAATCGCATCAAAAAAATTGTCAAGTACCACCAAAAACACTAAACTACCACCTAATCTCATGCACCTTTTTTCATTAGAATTACATCCAAATATTATACACATCGCATGCTACATTTTAGTAAACAGTTACAAATTAATTGTTTTTAGCACTATAAATATTTTAGTCATTTCCAAAATGTTATAAATTAGAAAGTAAAATTCTAAATTAATTTAAAAAGCAACGCGCAATGTGGCTGTGTGAAATAATAACACGTATACTGCTATCTCACTCAATCAAATACAAAGAATTGTCTGAAGCATAAAACCTATTGATATGTCGTTAGAGTGAAAGGTACCTATTGCTGTTTCAATCTAACTACCTATTGCTGATGGTTTACAAACTGCAAGAAGTTTTATTATTAATTTTTTAATGCGTTGACGTGAGCGCGTTTGATTGAAAACTTTGATTTGAAAATGAGTTTTGTTGATTTATTAAATTGTTAGTTTGTTATGAAAATGGATAAAGGTCCTCAAATGAGTTTACTTTATTAATTTAGCTAGACTTTCATAGAAAAATTAAAGGAAGTTAATAGGTAGAAATAGGTATGGGTAGGTTTAGGTTATGTTAGTTTTGCATCGGCCCGAAGGGCCAAAACAACTCAAAATAGGAGCTCCGCGCCAGCGGAGATCCGTCAATACTGTTCCAATGTCCACTAGTTTGAAATAAAAATAGATGTCATAGAAAAATACTACTACCTAGGCAAATTTACGATTATCAGTGAATAGAGTAGAGGCAAAAACATCTGAGAACAAATAGCTGTATGCGACCAGTAAGGAAAGCACTGTTGAAAATATATTAAATTAAATTATGTTATGTACGTGTCTCATTAAAGTTACAGAAATTTTGAAGCTTCTATAAAATAAAATCATTTAGCGCTGTCTTGCTCGCACGCGGTGCGACGTGCGAGCGAGACAGGCCGTATGGAAAACCACATCAGTGTGCTAGCAATGAGGTTAGACTAGATTGGAACTGCTTTGTGCGTCGGGCGTTAAAAAACAATTGCCGCGTGAAATTTGGTGATCATGTAGTATTTCTGGGTATCGAAAGAATTATTTGGGTGTAAATAATTTTAATAGGATTACGAGCCCTGTAATATTTGGATGTAAATTATATGAAATTTGGTGTTTGAAATTAGGTGATCATTAAGTATTTTTGGGTAGTGACTAATTTATTTGGTAACAATTTAATTTAATAGGTTATTGACATGTTACTTCTTTGAGTTGCACTTTATATTTAAAAGCAGTTGAAAATTTGGTGCGAATCTAGTATTTTTGGTAATCAATGTAATTTTTTAGAGCATCATTCGGCAACTAATTTGGTGGTTCGTTAAATGCTACCCATTACTAAATTGATACGTATTTGATTATAATGCTGCGAACGCGATCCCGGCCGCCAGACGACAGGCCGGTCTCATCTCTATTCAATGTAAATTTAGTGTTTTATTTAGGTACGTTGTTTACATTTTCAGCGCAACGGCAAACTAGGCCGCTTCTATCTTTCAGCTATTCGTAAGTAGTAGTAGATAAATTGTAAGTGTAAATATAGGTGTGTCGGCGCGTGTTTATAAGGCGACTTCCTGATTTGTCGGTGCGGAGGCGGTACGATATGAGAAAGCTGTCAAATTTCAGTATCAACTGTCAGTTGAGGCAGTACCGCTTTTTACTGCTGCGCCCTTACATTTAAATGAGTGCTTCCTGACTGGCGCGGGATGCGCGGTAGCGGGACGATACGAGGCAGTACTTGTCCGCTTCTGCGCATAATATTACTAGTGGCTCTGTGAGCTGTAGACCTCGTGAGTGTTTTTTTATTTCCAAAACTATGTTAGATATCGAACCTGTAGAGCAGGGGTCGGCAACCTTTTAGCACCCACGGGCCACATAGTAGCTAAAAAAATCTTCGCGGGCCGCAGATGATAATAATGATCACTGTCTGTTGATATCAACTCGAAACAAATTGGTACGCCGTACCTACGCGACAGTAACGTAGTAAAAATTCGCACCCCTTTTTACGTGAAAAACGAGAAAGACGAAAAAACCGACTTTTCACAGATAAACCAGCTAGTTTCCTTACCAAACCCAGATAATTCGCATTTCAACCGCATCGTAATTTCGCGATTCATTCGATCAATGCAAGCATATAGAATAGCAGATATAGAAACTTTAAGGGGGGACGGGTCATAAAGTCATAACACACCTAGATGAAAACGCGAGCGCGAAATTTTTCGAACACCAAATGCGGCAAATACTTCATACGCATCAAGTCATAACACATCTAGATGAAAATGCGAGCGTAGCGAGCGCGAAATTTTTCGAACATTATGATGCAGGTGCGGAAAATACTTCATACGCATACGCATCAAGTTGTGTAGATGTAAACGCGAGCGCGAAATTTTTCGAACACTGATTCAAATGCGGCAAATACTTCATAGGCATCAAGTCATAACAAATCTCGTTGAAAACGCGAGCGTAGCGAGCGCGAAATTTTGCGAATATTATTATGCAGGTCTGGAAAATACTTCATACGCATCAAGTCATGTAATGTAGACGCAAACGCGAGCGCAGCGAGCGTGAAATTTTTTGAACATTAAGATGCAGGTGTGGAAAATACTTCATACTGTCTAACGCAAACGCAACGAGCGCGAAATTTTTGAAAAAAAAATTAGATAGATTTAATTGTACAATATACTTACAAACACATATCTCGTCCTGACCAACTGTAAAAATATTCGTGGTTGGCGATACAGACGCTTTCACGATGTTAAGAATTTCAAATTTTACCTTTACAAACAATAAAGCCAGGGAGGCTCGCGGGCCGCACGGAAGGGGCTCGCGGGCCGCCTGTTGCCGACCGCTGCTGTAGAGGAGGACAAACCATAGATTTTTTTTTAGATTACTCGACAAAAATATTCGATGTAATCAAAGAACGTGCTCACAATACTTCACGAGAATCTGTTGTGAAATGCGACCCTTAGAGGTGAACAAATCGAAATTCGGCCGCAGAAACACAAAATAATTGATAAAAAAATTGTTTTTTTAAATTTTGAAAAAGTGACTCGATAAAAAATTTCTGTAGAATTACCGCACCTGCTCATAAAATTTCACGAAAATCGGTTGATAAATGCGACCTGTAGAGGAGAACAAACCAATCAATAAAATAAAATAAAAAATTACAAAAATTTACTTGCTTAAAAAATTATATGTAATCATAAAACCTGCTCACAAAACTTCACGAGAATCGGTTGAGAAATGCGACCTGTAGAGGAAAAAACGGCCGCAGAAAAATACGAAATCATTGATACAAAGTTTGTTTTTTCAAATTTCAAAAAAGTGACTCGACAAAAAAATTCTAAATAGTTACCAAACCTGCTCGCAAAATTTCACGAAAATCGGTTGATAAATGCGACGTGTAGACGAGATCAGCCAACGACGTAAAAAAAAATTTTTTTTATTTTACAAAAATTTAGTCTACAAATAAATTATATGTAGTCATGGAACCTGCTCACAAAATTTCACGAGAATCGGTTGAGAAATGCGACCTGTAGAGGAAAAAACGGCCGCAAAAAAACACGAAATCATTGATACAATGTTTGTTTTTTTGAATTTCCAAAAAGTGACTCGACAAAAAAATTCTATATAGTTACCGAACCTGCTCACAAAATTTCACGAAAATCGGTTGATAAATGCGACCTGTAGAGGAGGACATACAAAAATCCGGCCGGACATACGAAAGCATTTTTGTCGAAGCTAAAACAGAGACCTCGTTTTACTCGGTCAACTATTGCGCTAATGTAATACTGACAGTATTCCGTCAAGTGGGAATCTTTGCGACGTCAGTAAGGCGACTTCCTGACTTGGCGGGGCGGGATCGATATGTGACATTTTCTTCTTTGACGTAAACTTACTGACGTCGCAAAGATTCTCACTTGACATAATACTGTCCGTATTATTTTTGCGCAGTAGTAATATCATGCGTAGAAGCGGAGCAGTACCGCCTTGGCATCGTCCCGTTACCGCGCATCCCGCGCCAGTCAGGAAGCACTCATTTAAATGTAGGGGCGTAGTAAAAAATGGTACCGCGTCGACTGACAGCTGACACTGACATTTGACACGCTTTTCATATCGTACTGCCTCCGCACCGACAAATCAGGAAGTCGCCTTAGTTTACGTCAAAGAAGAAAATGTCACATATCGATCCGGCCCCGCCAAGTCAGGAAGTCGCCTTAGTAATCGTTAATAGAGGTGTGTTGGAATGCTGATCGTTTGGCTCCCAGCTGTTCTTTCAGTAGTCATTGTGAATTATCCCAATCGGGAGGGGACACTATTTAACAAGCTGTTATTAAAACGAGACAAATTTAGCCGCTGTTGCTTTAATCATAACGCGTATAACATTATGTTAGCACATTATGGGTGCAGGATAAACTAAGGTTATCGGTGAATGTCCTCGCAAGTCCACTATGCAAATTTTATTATGATCATTAATATTTACAGCAAAAAACCCTGTTAAACAAACCTCACTTAACACATAAACAATGTATATTGTAATATTTATTGAAGCGATACTACTAACTGGCGTTATAATGTTAAGTAGTATACTTTTATGCAGTATAGACTTAAGTAAAAGGCAAAAAAAAGATAGAGATAAAAAATAAAGACATAATAGTCCATTACTTACCAAGGGCGATAAAACAAAGAATGTCTCAGATCGCAGGTATTTTACGCTCGAGCCGTAGGCAAGGGCGATAAATATGCGATCTGAGGCTTTCTTTATTATCGCCCGTGGTAAGTACAAAACTTTATGTCACCCCCTGGCCAGGAAGTGGGTTTTCTCGCGCGCGGAGCGTGCGATAATGGCCACTTTATGACCAGGTGAAACACAGAGATTACAACAGTCCCCGCACTAGGCTAGGCCTGTATCGCGGGAGGCCAGTTATATATTTATATGTCGAATGCGTAAATTTAGTATACTAAGTGCCAGTTGCACCAACGTACGAACACAGACCGGTCATCGTCAAATATGGCGCCGGCAGCTGTCATCCCATAGAAACTTGTCAAACTTTTCATACAATCAGATTTGACGAATACCGCTTAAAGACGGTTTGGTGCTACCCAGCCTAATAGTCTCTGATACTAATTATGAAAAGTCATTACAATTTTTTTTATTGGAGTCGTATCTTTATGTACTAGGTAACTGTAAATTAATGTACAATTAATAAAATACTAATACTAAGTGGGTAGCTTTGAGGCGTTTACAGGGGCATAACACTGACCATAAATTTGCCTGGATGGCCGAGTGTAAGATTGATTTTTAAAGTTCAGTTAAAAGTTCAAAATATTTATTCGTGATAAAAAAAGGACAAACATATTATACTATAAAACCGTGTCACGAAATGGACCCAACTCAGCATAATGCCGGCATTGCAGCCGGCGCTGGTCTTCCGTAGGGCCTATTTGGTGATGGCACGGCGGGTAACACTACACGGATATAAACAAAACTATGAGCACACACAGTAATAAATTGAAACAAAAACGAAAGAACACTTTAGGTATTGGTACATTTATTTGGAAATAAATGTTACACAGCGCCACGCCAACTGTAGGTAGTGGGAGTTTGATAGGTATTTACAACGCTGACCGAATAATGACCTTAGGTTAATCAGTAGAATTTAGACCGGTCTTACCTAGTAATAGACTGACGATACTACTTATACCTACTCGACTAGTTTGCGATATGAAGGTGTTTGTTTTACTGAACAGCTACTTCCATTTTCATAACTTTCCAGAGTTAACTTATTCCATAGCACGTCTATGTAGTACCATATCATTGTTACATATCTTGTAACACGAGCCGATACGGTTAAACAAATTAAGTATTAAATCGTTTCGTTTGTCTATGCAAATGTATTGTTTTGTTGGAATGTTTGGTAAGTATAGTTAGTTAACCGGAGCCAAAGGCGAGCAAGGACGGTACACGGCAGGTAGGTATATAAGTATTTGTTATGAGCTGACGTTATTGCGAGCATAATAAATTATGTACAAATTCTGCGAATTGTTTATCTAGATACACGTGGCCTGTGGAGTGACGCTCGGAGTGTCGTTCACGAAACAGCTGCGAGCTTATCTCTAGATTCTCTAGAGTAACTTGACTCTGAGATGAATGCTGACAATGCGTAATCGTGGGTCAAGCGTAATTGGATCACCTGTAGCCGCCCTGTGGGGTTGAGCGCTGTTAATGCCGATACGAGTATACTCGGATTAAATGCTTTTAAACAACAATAAAAAAACAGCGATCATTACGCCTAATAGGTACTAAATGTGTTATTGTT
Organism: Cenopis cana; assembly: GCA_951800055.1. Classification (NCBI taxonomy): domain Eukaryota; kingdom Metazoa; phylum Arthropoda; class Insecta; order Lepidoptera; family Tortricidae; genus Cenopis; species Cenopis cana. The sequence goes on along the minus strand of OX637477.1, from coordinate 22,533,470 downwards.
TGCGCTCCTTTCTTTTTGTAAGGTCGTCGACCCGAAATGGAAACCCGCAGAAACGGAATGGGCCCAATTTCTGAAAGTGGTTTTGAAGTATTGAAATATACGTGGGTTATGTCGATTCTTGCGCTCCTTGCGTTAGCATAAATACTAAGCCATGTGTGTGAGTAGAAAGAGTGATACCACAGCTGATACGTACCTACTGGGATGGGCTTCGAATATGGGTGGTTGCAAAATGTACCCCGTATTCTGACATTGGTTTGCAAACAGTTAGACGCTGAGATGGTGATGGTCTTAGCCACTGTGTCGTTGCGTGGTAATCACGATTAAAATGTTTGGTAACGGATAACAGTATCTCGAAATGCGCGATGTGGAGCGTATCTATATCGCGAATTTCGATTACAGTTATTTATATTCGTACCTACAGTACTTTTATCTCATGACCGCGGGTGAGCCATGGTTGTGTGTTGAGCTATACATACATGCACATTGTTTGTCTATGTGTGTGGCAGCGTAGAAGCTATGAGTACACATTGTCTATGTCTGTGTTCGTATGTGTCACAACTCACAACTACAACTATAGGCCCGCGCTCATGAGATAAATAAAAGTATACACTTGACGGGCGCGTCGCCGCACGAGTACAGTCGGCATCTGAAGTAGGTATGCTTGTCTAGGGATCAAAGGCTCTTATTCCCTTAGGCATGTACCTTTAATTGAATTATATTAATCTTCGGCAGAACTCGGCTCCAGCACAACCGCGGGCTCGATATAGACAATTGCACTAGGATCGAAAGAGCACAGCGGCTTGCGGCTAGCGGGACGCCATTTCGAGTTGTCAAAAATCGGTTTTGTTCGGTACATAGACAACGTTCTGTACCACATACCTAACGAAGGTAGTTGCTATTACCGAATTAGTTATTCTGTGTAGTAAGTTCGACACTGTTGGCTTCTCCGTATGCGCCCGTCCTTCCGCTGCTGACTGATCTAACTACAGCGCAAAAATGAGGATTTAGTACACCATATTAATTATCTAATCCAGGCGCATGATGTGCTGTTGGGCCTCAGTTCACAAGTTCACAATGTGAGCGCATGAGGTACCGAATAAAGCAGACGGTGGACGGGCGGGGTAGCTCCAGCTTAACCGCAAATGGGTGCGTGCTTCCGAACGAAATCGCTTCGAAATCTTCGAATCGACGGTTATGAAAGCCTCGAGAAATAATGGCTAAAACAGGTACAACTCTCGCTCGCCAGCCCAGCAGGCGACTATTTGTACCTAACTGCGATTTAAATCAATTTGGAGCTATCAAATAACACAGCGTGTGTTAAATTAAACCAACCATTTTATTCAATAGACACAAATTTTATTCAATCGATAACGAAATAAATAATTATAACTAGAAATAAAAATGCGTGAGGCTCGTTAACAAAATGTGTAGGTAGGTAGTCTTTAAATACAATTGCGGATTAAACATGTTTAACGAGTCACTGGCGGCATTTACACCCGTGGAAATGCGACATAATATACTCGAAGGTTACTAACGAGCCGTGTTTAGAACCGCGAGGCGTGTCCGTCGCTGCGACTATCGGCGTGGCTGGCGAGCGCGTCCCCGCGCTGCTGCACCACGTTGACGGCGGCGTACGGCAGCGTGGCGTTCAGCGCCGCGCCCGTCAGCGGCAGCAGCGCCGGCGGCGGCGCCGCCTCCAGCGCGAGCGCGCCGCCGCGCAGCACGCCGACGCGCGCGCGCTCCACGCCGGCGCTCGGCTCCGCGTCGGCGGCGGCGCCCGCGCCCGCGCCCGCCACCAGCGCCGCCGCCGCCTGCGCCAGCGCCGCCGACGACTCCGCACCCACCACGTACCGGGTGCCTGCACACGACATTATATTATTATTGTCCTACCTAACTTACCTGATTTCAGGGTTTATCTTTGTTCCAGTTACTGGTGGTGGTTGGTGGTGGTGGTTCACAAAAAAAAATCAGTAATACCTGCGATCTGAGGCATTCTTTGTTTTATCGCCCTTGGTAAGTAATGTACTATTAAATCTATAAATTAGTGTTTGCTATTTCATTAATAAATAACGACAATCATTCATATACAAAATTCCATAGGTTATAAATGCAATTTTTCTTTGTCTTATAGTTTCTTAACACATATAACGAAGCACAATAGAAGATGTACTTACCACAGACATTGCCATTAAGCAAAATGGCGGGCGCTAGGTCGATCGGCATTCCGGGCGCATCGCGCGCGGCGGCGGCGCTACCCTCGCCGCCCGCGCCGGCGTCCGCGCCGTCCAGGCCCCATGGGGGCAGCGAACCGAACGGCAGAGACAGCCCCCTGCATTCACATTTTTTATACGACGAGGGTGCCAATCAAGGTTACAGCCTGATGGTAAGCATAAAATGTTACGCCTCTACTCCGTTACGCCTAACCTCCATAAGGCCAGTGACTCCAGAAGAATCATAAGTGGACTTGAGGGTTCGTTATCTTGACAGCCAGAGAGCCATATGCAGGTTCCGCATCCTCGGCCTCAACACACTGCATCATCGGGATTAGTAAGAGAAAATCCAAATTTTTGAAACATGGTCATTAAACAATAAACTTAAGACTAGCTTAAGTCTAGTCAAAAACGTACGTTAAGTTTACATGTTTTGTATCAGTATTCTGAGCAATCGTATTCGCTGGGTGCGCGATGACAGCGCCAACTAGCGGTCACAACTACGGCGGACTTAGAAATATCCAATGGCTGGCTATCATTACGAAAAGAAGTAAACAAACAAATAATTTCAATGAAATATCGTAATTTTCAAATATTCTATTCGATCACGTAAATTGTTGTAACAAGGAACTAATAAAATATGTCATGTTGTCAATTGATGGTACATTGTTGTAGATTTGAAAAATGTTGAGTTTGAGTGTACGCACGTGACGAGCGCGACGTAGGTGTCTGCCGGGTCGACGACGGCGAGCCCGGTGGCCACGCCCCCGGCGCCGGCGCCGGCCGGCCAGCCCTCGCCTTGCGCTTCCTTCACCAGCTCCTCCACTACCCTGCATCCACATAATGCCAATAATTATAACATTTTAAACTCTTGCGCTTTATAAACATACTTAAAAGAACATGACTTGGGGCTGAACAATACTTTCAATTAAATCTCAGCATTTAACGTGTTTAGGCTGCTTTTAAAACACTAGCCTTTAATTTAAAACATTAATACCATTTTGTAGAATTCTCTGAATAGTTCTCAAGCGAATACTGAGGTGTCGACAAAAATAATACAAGAATCTTAAAACGCATCTATTTTGGTAAGTAAATATAACTTCAACATACATCATCATCAGTCTTCTTCAATACTAACATTCTTTTTATCTTTCATTTCGATGATTTAGGTCTAGGTAGCTATCTAAAGTGACAGTATATATTGAATAACAATAAATGATGTTGAGCATCGCTGACCAGCGTTCGGCCTGGTCGGCGTCGGCGGGGTCCTTATTGACGGTGGCGACGAGCGCGCGCGCCGCCGACACGGCGCCCACGCCGCCCGCGTACAGCAGCCAGTCGCCCGCGCGCGCCGCCTGCGCCGCCGACGAGCGGACAGCGCCGCCGTCAATCGACCACGCCGCCGATAACTCTGACACAAACATTTTTCATTATTTCAGGATTATTTTTAATAAGGAATAACTACGGTGGCAAACGAGTTTACGGCCTGCCTGGTTGTGTAAACACCAAAGCCTATTACGTTCTATACATAGATTTTTTTCAACCCATTTCGCTATGTGTCTGTATGTAGAGTCGTTTATCGTGCAACAGGAACTTCAGTTCAGCAGTAGGACTAGCTCATGACGGCCGCGAGAGTATGTCGGCTCGCGATAGACTACGCGTCTTTTTGATTGGTGCTGTTAGATAGTGACGGATAGTCTATCTCGAGTCGACATACTCTCACGGCCGTCATGTGCTAGGCCTACAGGTGGGAAGCTGGCGTGTGTACCTGCGCTGGAGTTGCGCTGTAGCGTCTCGAGGTAGTCGGCGAAGGCGGCGTCGGCGCGCGCGCCGCCCGCCAGCCAGCCGGCGCGCCCGGCGCCGCTCGCCGCCAGCGCCAGCCCCCGCGACACGGTGAATCCTTTCCTGCAGACACCAACATTTTATTTAGGCTGAGTTTAGGTTTTTTCGGCGCTGATGCCGACTTGCGGACTCTAAAACTGCTCTAGAACTTACATATTGACCCGTCGGTCGCTGTCAACGTGTCAACCTATTTATTTGCGATAGTCTTATTTATTAGCTTCAATTCAACATAACAGTTTTTTTTCGTAATGCTCGCCGAATGGGAAAGTTGGGTTGTTGGAAGTTAGGATTGAAATTCGCGTGTTTGCGCTATGAATTGTCATCGACTAATCTCGCGCAGGGTTGGAACCACACTATTTTTTTTGAACCTGACTGTGACTTGATATGCCGGGGCTAATAAAGCACACTATTCATAAAACGTCATACTCCAATAAAGCCGCCGTCTCAGTATAATTTGACAAGATTCATAACATTTAAAAACCTAGTCGATGAGTTTGTTTTTAGTTTTATGGCCCAGGTTTCTGGCAATTAATTAATTATTCCTTAATCAGCGATTTCTTAGGGAAAGTTGGCCGAGCGGCAAAATGTATAGGTAATAAAGTATCTACTATCTATGTAAAAAAACGAAACGGATGTTTGTCTGCTTATATAATGTTTCGGTTTTAAGTAAGCTTACTGGTGCACTCCCAAAATCGAATGCTAATTGAATATAATTACGTATCAGGTGGTATCTTGCTCGCGCCCGCCGATTTTACATTCATTTTTGTTGCACGAATTATTTGTAAATAAAGTAGAGGCAAGTATCTTGGACTCGTAGGTAAATTTAGCAGCAGTGACATGACAATCAAGTTACAGTAAAAAGCTAAATAAATAGCGCTTTTGTATCGAATGACCGTTGGCTACTTCGGCGGCTGGCAGCGGGCCACGGAATCTTACTTTGTTATCGAGTTGAATAACACTACAGTTCGTAAACATGTTGTATAATTACGAGATCGACTTGCGAACATTTTTAGAATAAGAGGTCTGCATAAGGGCGAGGCCACAACACTGCGTTTCGGCGTTGCAAAGTGGAAATCTAGTATTACGTCATTTTTGCGATGCCACGTCGCAAGTGTCGCAACGCAGTATTGTCACAGGTATTGTGGCCTAGCCCTAATAATAACTGTACAATCGTCGCCCATTATCTAATCTAAACATACCAATACATTCATCTATTCTCTATACACATTATTCCAAACCATACTCCATCATATTAAAAACAGGTAAAGTTTGTGAGTACGCAACTTTTTGTCAGTGTCCGAAAATCTTTAACCAGTGTTAATTTTACCTACAATGGGATTTTAGAATAGACTACTTAAGGCAAAATATAGATTTTTTATTATGGTACATCAAAGATTATAGAGGTAGTAGGTATGAGAGTTTGATAATGATAACAAATCAGATCTCTCTTTTCTTCATTTATAGTAATTAAGAAAGTATTGTGGACAATCTTACACAAATCGACCAAACTAAGCAAAGCTTTTACTATGCGCACTAAGCGACGTTATAAATAAGTACTTATATAGATAAATAAATACTTAAATACATAGAAAGCATCCAAAACTCAAGAACAAACATTCGTGCTCATCACTAAAAGAAATGCCCTGACCGGGATTCGAACCTGGGACCTCCAGCTTCGTAGGCAGGGTCACCACCAACTAGGCTAAAGCGGCCGTCACATTATGCGTCGCCAAATGGATTCTAGAGATGGAAAAATATAACAATGTACATTGATTGTGTTTCTATGTGCTGATTTAGTTTTGAATGCCCATTGTATGCCTATGCTAAACAAATCAATCAATTGTATTCTATTCTAAAAAGCAATTTTTATATGCCTTTTGTAAAACGTGGGTAGAACCAAATGGACAGCTAGTAATATGTATATGCTAATGTAAAATTAGTAAAAATGAACATCCGCAAGCTTCGTGTAAGGTCGCGGTTGCGACATTTCGATTCCGATTTTCCGATCCTTCACACCTTCATTTAAATTGTTGACTCCACTATTGGGGCACTGACGAGCATTGCGATACTTACCCTAGTCTCCGGACTCATCAACGAAACGCCACTGTTGGGTGCCTTTCCAATTTGGTGTCAAATTCCTGCCAGCAAATACATTCGCAAAAAAACAGAAGATGATGCCTAACCAAACAGTAGGTCAGCTATTCCTGTGCTGCCAAATCCCTCAAATTACGAGTATACGCAAATATACGCGGCCGTGCACACGAGGTCATTATGCTGGAGTATGACAGTTACGACCAAACACGAATTGATGATAATGAGAATAACAGCAGTACAAATCTCTATATGTACCTACTCCGTTTACTGAACGGAAGCTATCCCATTAGTACCAAAGCGACTCGCGAGTGAGGTTCTGATATGGAGGTAACTTCTTAATAAGGTAGGCATAGGCATTTATCCGTGTAACCGAACCCAAGCAGCGGCGGCCTTACCCATTGCGAAGCTCCGGGCGGCAGGTCTTTGCGAGGCCCTTTGTCCTTCGTGATTCTATATTTTATAAAATTTGTTTCGGTTGTTGCGCGAGGCCCCTGCATGAGCGAGGCCACGGGCGATTGCCCTGTTCGCCACCCTCTAAGGCCGCCGCTGCCCAAGATACATTACTTTAAGTTGATTGCGGTATTTCATTCATAATGACTAAATCAATGGAGTAGGCTGACATGAAAAGAGAAAAATAAAGATCCAAATTTTTCTGTCGAGAAAATTTTAAGCATTAATGTTATGATAAAACTAAGATTATATATATCTGAAAACCAGTCTTTATTGTTTCCTAATCTAGTCATTAGTCAGTAGGTACAACGTTTCAAAGAACGCGTAATCTCCGTTCGTCGGCGAATTGAAATTAAAATCATTAGTGTCATATTGTGAGTCAGAGAGAGAGATAACTCTCATTTTCTTAAAATTATGTCATGGAATTATTAACGCGACGTAGGTACAATATTATGTGAAATCATAGACCTAACAACGAAAGAACCATGTCATTACGTAATTCATTTATGATTTGGTTAAAATGTATTTTGTAAGAGCGAGCGCGCAATTCATGGACATCAAATCCAAACCAAATCAAAATGCGATGCTAGAAGTATGTCTCGAATTGGGCTCTCAAGTTGCGCGGGTTGAGGGGCGACACAGTTAAAATTCACGCCGTTATCAAATCTGCGCAAACAACAAAACGGTTCTCAGGGATATTAATAGCAGACTGGATAGGTATGTTTGCTGCTGAGATCTAGCGAGGAATTTGTTTTGGCGACTTATTCATTAGTCTCAAATAGTCTCAATGGGTCCCGACCGGCGCGGCGCGGGCGCACCTGACGACCCACCCTCCCGCCGCACCCCACACCACCTCTCGAGCCGTATCAAGCTTAACCTCTCCAAGGTCATACTTATCACATGTTTAGCAATGTCAGAATACTTTTCTTGGATAAAAAAAAAATCACCTATACAAACTTGGAAATTAAAATTTATGAGGTTCATCTTAGGTTCCAGATTAGAGACTGTATATCATTTGTCCCTTACTTATCATATAAGTGCGAAAGGGTCATATAAAGGTCTGAGCCCACTGCAACGTATCCTGACCATGCCAGCCGCGGACAAAAATGTCCCGAATACGGCTTTGCCTTGCACAGACCAAATCATCAGGCACACTACTTCACATTGCAGTCTCTAACAAAATGTCAAGTTACGTGTGTTAATTCACATAGAAAATAGCCTAAATAAACGAGCGTTTTAACGTGATCTTCTGCTTTTTTCGTGTCGAGGTTCCTCAAACACATTAATTTCATAATAATTTCCTTACAACTTACGGCAAATATTTTCTGAACATCTAATGTGGCATACATAATATGAACAGATTATAACAAAAAAAATCTGAAACCAAAAGTTAAAAAAAAAATCTAATAGCGATAGAAGATAATCCCACCAAAAACATAAATGTGAAAATGGGAGCCAAGTTCAATATTAAGAATATGCGTCGTTATTGACTTCGCCGACAAAAGAATTGATATCTATATGGGTGCCAAGTTCTGTGTAGAAAATCCTGAAACCTGAGATGTAATTCAAGGTCAAGATTTTAACTTGGCTGGTTTTTACGTACATGCTATATTATATTTGACTATGGTATTTTTCTGAACTTTGGTTTGTTGGTAAAAACTAGCCAAGCCAAAATCTTGACCTTGAATTACATCTCAGGTTTCAGGATTTTCTACACAGAACTTGGCACCCATATAGATATCAATTCTTTTGTCGGCGAAGTCAATAACGACGCATATTCTTAATATTGAACTTGGCTCCCATTTTCACATTTATGTTTTTGGTGGGATATCATTACTTTTTGTAAATAAAGAATACTTCATGTTTATTTTAATTAAAATCAAAGTCAATCATAGGTATGTAAAATTTATGTATAATACCTTAACTACTTTTTTACTTCGTCCGCGCGGAGCTCGTTCATCGCGATAGAATATAATTGCTATTACTTTTGTACCAGGCGCGTTTTGCTCGTTTAAATATATAAGATAAGATTTGCACGTATTATGAATAAGGTGGTTATTACATAATTAGTAGCAGTCAAGGTGGCCTAAAGATCGTAACACGTCTTTATTACAGTTGGAGTAAGAATGTGTTACGATATGTTACGATATATTTGCGACTTCGGCTGCTTTTTTTTATTAATAATGGGATTGCTGTTGGCCATCTCTGCATCTGCTCCTAACTACATGACTCTGACTGCACTAAACTAACTACCTATGCTGTTCAAACATTAGGACTGTTAAAACGAGATATAGCGCATGTACACTCTCGCTGAGACACAGCGAGACAGGCCGAGCGCGAGAGTGTACAGGGGAAGTATCTCGCCGACGATTCCCATACTGAACACAGCGAGGCAGGCCGAGCGCGAGTGCTCCTGCACGAGAGTGTACAGCTAGCGTTAGGGTTGTTGGACATTTCAAGAAAAGGTAGTGTAGGTCAAAGAGAAACATTCAACGAACATCAGCACTTGCCTCATCTACAAAGTTAAAGGGCAAGAGACATGGAGGTCCCTGCCGTCAGAAGACATCCTTCATGCGCTGCAAGCCGCGGAGGCATTGTCTGTATTAGACGGGCTTAATAGTCATCCGTACTACGTACATGTATACTTATTTACCTAGTGAATCCCTACTAACTTAAAACTATTCTTGATTAATGGCCGGGACACTGGGTCACCACGCTTCAAACCGGGACATGTGGCGGCGTACCGGGACGTATGGAAACCGTATGCTACGTCTATCTCTAATTGTTTCGAAATCCATTTAATTTCATTACAAACTCCTTATGAGTGCTTCTGGTTCAAAATCGAAATTTACATATGTACATTTTTGCCCGTACTAAATCAATAGGCGCTTAGTGTGTACCTAAATAAAATTTGTTCTTTGTAAAATGTTACAAAATTTACAAATCGTAAAAAAAACACTGTTTATGGTTCTCAGGTTCGTAATCATACATTTACCCAGCTCGATGCCAAATTTCAACTTGCTAGGTCACCTGGAAGTGGGTTAGGTTTTTGATTATATTTTCCCCAATAAATATCCTATGTAGAAAAAATCCTATTTTTAGATGTTTGTATCTTAATAACCGATTGAGCTATATTCATGAAATTTGGGGATCTGGTTAGCCTTAAGGATCTTAATAAACGTACCAAATTTCATATGTGTACGTTCAATACATTTTGAGTAACGTAGGGGTCAAAAGTGCCACCAAATGGTTAGTGTAATATAACACACGGCCGCTGCGACGCCAGTTCTTTTTTTTTTTTGAACTTTGGCTTGACACGCTGCCGCGTGTCTAGAACTATGCGTATGCGTAGCGAGCGCAGATCTGATGACTGACTGGCCGGTGACGGTGACGGTGACATAATACTCGGCCAGACAGATACCTATCTATCAAACTACAAATCGCCTTTTTGACCTGCATATCGTCATTTTTCTCATCGGGGTCAGTAAGGAGACTTGAAACCACAAGCTGTCGATAATGTTATTTTCGACACAACGTTGACTGTTCTGAATTAACATTTTTTATCCGAATTTCGCTTCTCATCTCAAGGCCGGGCCGATTTTATTTTAATGCTGTTATCGACTTATCGTAAAGTTTGCCAATTTATTACTTTTGTACAACTCTTTGGATTTAACCACCTTCAAGGATCTGGTTTAAACGCTGGCTACGGATATCCGTTTGAAATGTAAAAAGAAACGAAAATCATCTAGTTAGTGTGCCATACTATTATTACTACTAGATCCGGACGCCTGGCGTAGCAGCTGTCCAGCGGTGGGAGTGAGAGTGATTGGACAACAAAGGGGTTGTAAAAGAAATTGAAGGTGTGCAATTTATAGATCTCTGGATTTGGTGTGTGGAAAAGGTGCCACGGTGCCTGGCGTCCGGATCAATTAATAATGAATAATGATATTAAGTATGCCACGCTAACTAGAGAGATTTCGTTACTCTATCTACACATTTCAAACGGATTTCCGTAGCCAGCTCTCCGGCTATTGGTAATAACTTTTATTTGTGTTTTTTTAGTTCTGATATCTTACTTGAGAATCTTGAGATACACAATTCATGAATACCCTTTGGGTACCTATACGTCATTTGACTTATCGTGGCTATTGTAATCTTGTCGTGGGAGTCTTTTGTGTCAATACTAGGTAGGCTCTCCCATTTCATTGTCTAAGTAATATTGTTTATGTCATATTTCGTACCATCAAAAATTTTAATAGGATTTCCATAATTACTATTTTCTTTGTTTGTTTTGGAATAGTTAAATAAAAAGTCAATAACCCTATTGCCGGCCTCGTGCTAATCACATTAACAGTAGGCTTGCTGCAGTTGCGATTTCCATGCTTCGACAATAATGTAAGTACTATAAAGGTCTGCCCTTCGTGACAGTACAAATAGGTAGCTGAAAAAAATTCTCATCTTAAGGTAAATGTTAATCATCTTAATGTTAATGTTGTTATGCAATATTAAGTGACGATTGGTTGGTCAGACTAAAGAGGAGGAGAGGAAACATAGTGTTACCTTGCGAGGTCAATAGTAGGCTGCAACACCTGTGGCCAGGGCAGCGCGCCATGCTGCGCGTGCAGCTGCGCGAGCGCGGCCAGCAGGCGCGGCGCGCGCGCACCGCCCCCCGCGCCGCCCCCCGCGGCCCCCGCGCCGCCCCACTCCCACAGCGTCGGGCCGGCCGCCCGCGCCGCGCGGTCGCGGTACTCCCAGTACAGCAGGCTGCCGCTCCTGCCGAACAGAATGGCAGAAAGGTTTGTAAGATACTAGAGAAGAGTTGAGTGAGAGCAGAAAATAGGTAGTAGGCTGCCAGTGACAAGTACCTAAACAACTAGATAACGCTTTTATGTCTCAGTGGTCACATTTTCCAGTGTGCACCAGAAGTAACTTAGCTTGATTGAAGCGCTCGGAATGATCTCGGCAAGCTACCTATTACCTTTTAAAGTTATAATAAAGACGTTTAAAAGTAATTTTGGTCTCTTGGAATGCGTAGCTAAATCTGTTCTATTTCTTAAGGCGAGAGGTAGGGGAAGCTCTCTGCATACAAACATTGTGCACGTTTTATTCGTCGGTTTTGCCTCGCCCTACCCCTACACACTATCTCACAATGATAGTGTCAGTGACACCGCTATACTTAACTATAAACTTTACTTCTTGCTTTACTTAACTATAAATGAGTTGGCAAATCTTCATTAGTTGCAGATCGATCCGGCAGTTGGCCGGCCGGTGGCCATGTGAGCCATATGTTATATCTACTGGGACGGGAATCGAGATGCTTTGATGACAACATCTAGTGACACCGTTATGATATCATGCACCAAACATTTAGCTATCCATAATGACTTAAGGCACTTCGAATAAGAACGATCACCGCTGATGATATCATTGCTTTTCGTAAGTATTAAAACAATCTTAAGAGAGCTCCTGTAAGATCCCTTGTCAACAGCTGCCTTTATATGCTACAATATCCTTTTAGCTCATTATTAGCTGTCAGGATTCAGTAGGTAACTTCTTATATGTCCGGAACCATAATTAGCTTACACGTGAACAAACATCAAAGCTGTCACTTTACAGATTTGTAAATGAAAAGTGAAAGCAAGTGGTTGTGGCCCTTTGGGGGAGTTCTCGTTGACGGTTTTTGTAACTTGGTGAAAGGATTTGGAGAGATGTGGGCATTACGACATGCAGTTATGTAGCAACACTCAACCACAAACATGCTAGGTTATAGGCTTTATTAAGGCAATTCAACATATTAAGGATGATTCACAGTAGACCGCTCCGTGTCCGGGCCGGCCCGTTTTCTAATACCAGGACGCGCGACGGCCGTCGATTTCTTGTACCAGAAAACGGGCCGGCCCGGACACGGAACGGTCTAGCGTGAATCATCCTTTAGGTCTCACATTCAAAAGATAACACTAAAAGTTGTGTTTAATTTCAAAATAGGTAGGTACCTATGTATGCAGTTGCAGCAGATTACAGATCTGAGCCAAAATTAAAATAGACAGTAGGTAGTTCATATAAAACACAGTGCGACAGAGGGACTTTATGGAGATGTGTCACCGCCCGCCGAAAAAACAATAAATTCATTGGAGACAATTATCCTACATTGTACTAGTTAACCTACCAAATATTTCAAGGCTGGTTCATTGTAATATTCTAGAAGTAACTACCTAATTTCGCGTTTTACTGAATGAAGAAAGTGAAACTGTGTGTGTCTTTATCAAGGAGTGAAACATTACGAGGATGAAAGAATGAGCTATATATTATGTAGTACCCACGTGTGGCTAAATATTTTTCCTACAACCAAAATCCTATGGTAAATGGCTTTTACTACAACAATTTCAATAATATCTTTGGTTGCCTCTGTTTAAGTTGAATCCCAGATCTTGTATTTGACCGTACGTGGAACTGCTCCATTACGTGCGTTATTGTTGAACGAGGGGAGGGGCTATTTGGGTCTAGGCCACCTTCTTTCGCTGCTTGCTTGGTATGTTAGATTCCCAACTCGCATGGAATGCGCTCGGTATATAAGTAACTAGCTTCTGCCCGCGACTTCGTCCGCGTGGAAATCGCTTATATCGTACCTGGATGACTTCCGGGAACTATTCTGTGTCCTTCTCTGGGTCTCAAACTACCTCTCTACCAAATTTCATCTAAATCGGTTCTGCGGTTTAAACGTGAAGAGGTAATAGACAGTTACTTTCGCATTTATAACATGTGTGGATGGATCTGCCCAAAATTTGTTACACAAATAACAGTACACTATCAGTGAATTCAACAAATGAATTTGACATTATCAGAGTCTGTTTAGTCTGGCGCCAAAACCATAAATTGAGTCATACCACGTCAGACATGGCGATAACGCGGGTTAGGTTGATTAGCAATGACAGCATCCTGTCCCGCAAACTAATCAATTAAAATAATGGTTACATATAAACTGTAAACATGTAGATAAAAATTGTGAATTTTCAACGAAACGAAACTTCGGTGATTAGGTACCGATGATGGTACGAATATGAACACTTGGGAACGCTTGTGACTCGCCTGGAGCGGCAAGAGTCTGACGTTACGATTAGTAACGGGATATTTACGTAAAACATAATTTTCCACTAATGTGAGACATCATATTTTCATTTAATAAGAGGACAACGGTTCTCACTCACTTGGGATATTTACGATATATTTTGTGTTTGTGAGTTCCCAATATTAATATAAATATAAATATTTGTGGACAATCTTACACAAATCAACCTAGTCCCAAACTAAGCAAAGCTTGTACTCGTACTATGGGTAATAAGCGACGATATACATACTTATATAGGTAGATAAATAAACACTTAAATACATAGAAAGCATCCAAGACCCAAGAACAAATATTCGTGCTCATCACACAAATAAATGCCCCGGCCGGGATTCGAACCCGGGACCTTCGTAGGCAGGGTCACTACCAACTAAGCTAAAGCGGTCGTCATTAATCGTTGTTGGAATGTAAATGGCCATGTGAATGCCATGTGAGTATAAAATCTTATAAGAGCCTGTAATGTTATGATATCTACTTATCATCAGACAGGCGGTTTGTGTGCTCGATTGCTAGCATGCATATTTTATTTTTGTATGAATATTAATTTTCTTATGTTTATTTAAAATGATGAAAACAATTCCTATGAAAATCGCCAACAATGGTACTCAAGGCCTCTTTGATATGTTCTAATGTTCTAAGAACGGCTGTCTGGCCATTTACAACTATTTGTATGGGATTTGCATAGGTACATAATTATGTTGTCCTCGGGCGTTCTTCCATTGACGCCATAAAAGCTACCGCATCCTACACCTTATCGCCTCACTTTGTTTAAAAATGCCGCTTATTTTATTTAGTTCTCTAGCGTTCTAGTTAATGTGACGCTTTTCTACGACGCGACGCCAATATGAGTACATTGTCTTCGGTTACACCACAATCAACCACAATGCCGTTCGCTACGTATACACATCGTGAATGCTCGTCAGTCGTGTGTGACGGTGCTAGACGCCATTACGCGCCATCAGGCCGGTAATTATGTGTCTACTCGCAGGCGGATCTCACTCGAGCCGAGGCCCGAGATAAATCTTGTCCAGTGCGGTAGGCGAAGGACTGCTGAGGCTGCTTGTACCAGACCAGCAGAACTCTGGTCTTGATCACGCATAGATGGTACAGACTTAGGGGCCAAGGTATACTAGTCAGGAGCTGCAAGCCACGCCGGTTGATGAATGGCGGTGGCAAGATAGCTTTCCTCATTATTGCGGCCGCCGACTAATTGGCCTGATTACGCGCAACTCATCACCTTGTGTTCCTTTAGGCACACGGGGAGAGAAGGGCAAATAACGCTTTCAGTTTAATTTATAAACTTTAGGATAACTAGCCGGGCGGTAAGGCACGCGAATTAATCAATCAATCAATCAATCATGCAATGCAAGAAATATCATTTTGATATTCTAGCAATAGCTTTTCGATGAAGGAAACATCGTGACCGGTTTCATCCTAAACAATTCTAGTTTGCTCTCAGAACGCAGTAGCTGTCGTTAAACTGGTGCCTACGCCAAATCTTGGGATTAGAGGTGTCAAAGAGGACTCCTACAACCGGCAGAGAGCAGAGAAGATTACCTTAGAATGGCCCTTTTGTCTCGAAAAGCATTATTTATCTAACTAGTGAAGAAAACTGTAGGAGAGCGTGGCGTTTTGATAATATCCGTATAGCGATCTGCTGTGCAATTGTAAATAAACCTTAAATTACATCACTTATCTTTGTGCGAAATAAGTAATGAGTTCCCTTAATTGCGGTTGTGTCTATTTAAGTTAACATTGTGTGTTTGTTGTTGATTCTGAACCGCGGTATTCCATCTTTCTTAAGTCTAAGGTGCAATTTTGTTTACTCATCATCAGACAGGCGCTTGTTTGTCACTGTCGTAGTAAGTATAGAATATAAACCTGTTACTGTACAATAAAGTGCTTACATACATACATACATATATCAGAGCTCACAGAAGGAGAAGGCAGTAATGGATAGAGTCGCCTTCATTGAAACCGATGTGGAGGACTAACATACTTTTTTTATGAAATATTCACAATATGATTACGATATGATTATAGTACAAGTATAATGTATATATTATCATAAGCAATGGAGCTTTAACCGTTTATCCGATTGGTTTTACTTCGGATCTGTCAAAAAATTTGTTGGCCAAATTATCTATTCTAATATAGGTGCTTAAGAAATAATTGTAATAATTTTTCTTTTATCAGACAGACAAATTCCACTATTCGTGAATAAACGTCTGCTTCTTCACGCGTGCTTCTGCTGACGTCACGGTGAAACAGAGGCATAAATAAGCAAACAACATATTCTGGAACGATTAAATAAACGACATGTGATAAGATATGAAGCCAATCACGCTTGTTTTCGCTTGTTTTCTCATGTTGTGTACCAAGTGCGCAAGAGCCGTTATTTGCGCACATCTGCGTCCCCTGTTTACTGACCGCTATCTGCAGATCGAGCGACGCCGCGTCAGTGCGTTCGGTGCAGCCGACAAACGAGTTAGGCGACTTCCTGGTTTATCGGTGCGAAGGCGGTACGATATGAGAAAACTGTCAAATGTCAGTGTCAACTGTCAGTCTACTCAGTACTACTTTTTACTGCGCCCCTACATTTAAATGAGTCCTGACTGGCGCGGGATGCGCGAAAGCGGGACGATGCGAAGGCAGTACTGGTCCGCTTCTGCGCATAATATTAACTACTGCGCAAATGTAATACTGACAGTATTCTGTCAAGTAGGAATCTTTGCGACAAGAAAATGCCACTTATCAATCCCGCCCCGCCAAGTCAGTAAGTCGCCTTACACTCATTAGTAGATTGCTAACTCATAAACTGACCTTTGTAGTTGACTTCTACTACACCAGCACACGTGCACAGTGCTGCAGATAAGTTTATGGGACTTTCACCACGGAATTCACGAGTTTCACGACCAAGAAACAAAATCTCGGTCGATAACGCCAGGGTCATCTTATTTTATTACTTAGTATTTACTGGTCCACTCTGGACTATAAGAGCCACTCTATGGAGCGGTCCACCAGGCAACCGGAGCAGGGGACGACCTCTGACACGTTGCTGGGAAGACGACATCAAGAGGACAGCCGGCCCGCTCTGGAACGAAGTGGCACAAGATAGGGACAAATGGTCATCCTTGGAGGAGGCATTTACCCGCCCGGGGGTTCTCATAGATTAGCTTGTTAATTAAGTTATTATATTTTGTATTTCAATATTGTTTGACGACCGCTTTAGCTTAGTTGGTAGTGACCCTGCCTACGAAGCTGGAGGTCCCGGGTTCGAATCCCGGCCGGGGCATTTATTTGTGTGATGAGCACGAATATTTGTTCTTGGGTCTTGGATGTTTTCTATGTATTTAAGTATCTATTTATCTATATAAGTATGTATATCGTCGCTTAGTACCCATAGTACAAACTTTGCTTAGTTTGGGACTAGGTTGATTTGTGTAAGATTGTCCACAAATATTTATTTATTTATTTATATTTGTGAGATTTTATTTATTTTTATTTATTTCTTATTTTATTATTTACTGGTCAGGGTTAGGGTAGGTAGAGAGCCGGGTTCTTTTCACGATTTGTTCATCATTAATTTAAGAGCCAAGCTCTTGTCGGTGAAGCAATTTCTATGTATCTCTTTCTTGAGCCTTTCGTTTGACCGCCTGATACGACACGACGTTTACTTTTTCCTTAAGTTGGTTGCAGTTATTGAAAAGTTCGCATCTGAAATCCATTTGGAAATGTGACTACAACTGATTTAATGTCAAAGGTCAAAAGTATTTATTTGCCAGAATACAGTATAGGAAGGTCTTACATAATTAAACATTTCAGTGTATTCAGCCTGCATGCAGGCGTGCAAATATTTTCCTGAGAGGCGATGAATTTAGTTATAATACTTACAAATTATCAATAAAATCAATAACAAAATTAATATACTCGGTACTTCGGCTCCGCGCACGCCTCCCAAAGGTCCGGGACACCATTGTCCCGTGAACGGGAAAGACATACAAATAATAATAATGTAATAATTATTGTGTATAATTATGGAAGCCATTTCGATGCTCCAGAAGTATATGTATTGTATATATCTACTCGTTCAACATTTGCTGATTGAACAGGTAGGTACCTATAACAGGTGTAATGCGAGATCTTGTGGCCGTGGCAGGTGAATTACCTATTCCTTCGTCATTTTAATACACGTGCTTTCATTGTACTACTTAAATACATTGTTTCTTGTGAAAAACATCTGTCCTCGTATTCGTTACGCTAATTCGTCTCAAGTGAAGCAGTGTAAGTAATTAATGATTATATTTCCTTATTAATGGAGGAGCTTTTAAGGTAGGCTTAAATTAGATCCCCACCGAAAACAAGCGCCACCTCAGTTTAGAGAAACAAATTTTCTTTCATTACTCAGTAATCACGCACTTTTAAAGAACGAACATACTCTTACCAACAATCTATAGGCATACATCTCGTATTTACATTCATTTTAAGGTAAACTATATTTTAATTATTCATATTTCAATAAAAATCGTTTTATTATGTGTCAGAATACTATATTGTTTTTGAAAAAAGTAACATTTTAGTAGGTAATAGAATTATCAATATTTCGGAAATTAATTAATGTTTCGGATTGACTAATCTTATATCTTATATCTTTAAATGAGCAATTCTTGTTTATATCTTTTCTATATATCTATATTTCCGGGATCTCGGAAACGGCTCTAAGGATTTTGATGAAATTTGGTATGTAGGGGTTTTCGGGGACGAGCAATCGATCTAGCTAGGTCTCATGCCCGGGAAAACGCCGAGCAAAGCTCGGCCGCCCAGATATTTAATGTTAATACTTACTGTTCCCATCACTATTTTGCAACAAATCCATGGTCAAACTTTAACGCTGCCGACGTGGAGTGTAAAACAACTGCGCAGGCTGTGTGAATTGTTTATCTTATATTATATCGTTAAATGAGCAATTCTTGTACATATATATCTATAATAGTTTGTATAATATTTTTTGTAAATATAATAATTATAATAGTTTTTGTCGCGCGCTTAAATCCCTCACTACCTACACTCAGGACTCATTAATGTAATGAGTAAGATCTGGAGTCCTTCGTTCCGTTCAGGATTCAATATCGTGCCCGTGATATGTTAACATTACAGTACACGTGCCTCTTTTCCTTTTCATATTTAGGCAACAAAAGGTGTTTTATTAAATCCCGCTAAAATCCTGGGACTTTCGGGACTTTACATCCTAGCCAGTCGCGGGACTGTAAACCGCAAGTAACACAAAACATCCGTCGGACAACTTAACCGATAGCAATCGCGCTGTGAGAAAATAATATATCTAGGTATGTATAGATACGAATTCTCTACATAACTCGTGTCCTGATGACTCATGACGTCACCAGGTATTTGTTTCACGAGTTATTTGTGTTTTTGCACTCATCATGCCATCACGCCCCCCTCTCGGTGCATAGCTGCGCAAATAGTGGACGCACGAGCTATTACGGACACTCTGTCGTTGGCGCAAGACTCAGAGTCGTAAAACAGGCGCACAAGCGAGTTATTATAAGGGCATTATATTATGCGGAAATTAAATGGACGATCGAGGTACTAACGCTATCCATTTTACTCTTGCATGGTCTTACAGAGCTCATCAGTGCTCGTGAATTTTGTTTGCGGTCATTAGTTATTGTGTTGTATGTAGGTACTATGTGTTTTGATTACTTGAGCAATCAGCGGCTACCGTTTTTATTTCGTTTTGTCGAGCAACGACCTTGGTATTTTTTTAAATAGCGTTTTCTGAATAGTTTCATTATGCAATACAAATACTCTTTATTGCACACCTCAATAAAAAGGACACAGTACAATACAAAAAAACACAATAAGTAGAGGTAAAGAACAGCAACAACAACATTATGTTTTATAAGTATTATGTCATTAGTTACAAGGACACCACATGAAACCACATAATACTCGTAGTTTCCGTAATACTAGCTAACTAAAATTACATATTTTGTCAAACAACTGCGATGAAGGAGGAAATTCATTATAAAATTACGTTAGCTCGCCTTTGTACTTTAATCTATTGTAATTTCCCGGTGATCTAACGTGTCATCAATAAATAAATAATTTCTCGACGTACCTATATTATCGCATGATCCCCATTTGGTATGCCAACATTCTTTTATTTGTGCTGTGCTAGGACACGTCCGGGAATTCTACGTAAACCGACACAAGATTCATAATTTTCTCTTTTCGGAATAAGACTATTTCGACATGTTTTTTTACGAAACAATTTACAAAACAGTAACAAAGTATGATGCTTAGAACTAATTATTCGCTTTGGATGAAACCGGTAGACTCTACCAACAGTGTAAACTGGTGGAGTGGTGGGAACTAACAGGAAAGGGAAAGCATGCGTACTCGTGTAAAAAACTAGACTAATCGTCCAAATCATAACACCCAGTTTTTAACTGTACCAATATAATTACACTTTGGCGTATAAATAACTCGCGGTTTACTCTACCCTGTTTGTTGTGTGATAAAATATCGATTTGCCGGCGCAAGTGGCGCCGGTGGGCGAGACGGCCGCCGGCCGAACTAATGCGCGGAGCATTATCTCTGTTGATGTCGACATTCGTTACTAGATGGCGCTTTTATAAAAATATTTATCCTGGAGTTCTTTGATTTGACCCCAAATTCATCAGCTTAAATAATATAATGTATACCACGTCCCGCTGCTGACCAAAACACCAGTTTTATGACAAATCTCGAGTGAAAAGTCGAGCGTTCGACACTCAAAAATCAGCCCCAGGTCTCGTCTCATGTATGAGGGAACGGGCAGTAGTGATAAAGACATGCCGAAATCTATTCAGAATTCATTTTTGCTTTCCGCAGTTTTTTTTAAACAGAATAGGTCCGCAACTTTCGCAAGTATATTTTTCTACCAAAGACTGCAAGTTGTTTCAAACACTAAACTAAACGGTCGCAGTATCAATAGAAAAAAAATGTAGATGTGTGAATTTGATGTATATTATGAGTCTTGTATTATGGGAATACCCCCCTGCTACACACTTTTTCGAGTGACATGGGAGGTAGCGACGAAAGAACATAACCCGTTATGCCGCACGTCAAGCACCGCTCTCTGTTTTGTCAGTTTTTGTTGCAAATCATAGAATCTAGTGCGGAGTGTAGCGGCGTCCACCGCGCGCCCGCCCGCCTTCAGCGAGGGGCGTAGTGTGGCAGAGCCAGACTCACGCGTCGATGCTGGTGCGGTGCGGCGCCAGCAGCGCGAGACACAACGCGGCGGCGGCGGCGGCGTCCACTGCGCGCCCGCCCGCCTTCAGCGAGGGGCGTAGTGTGGCAGAGCCAGACTCACGCGTCGATGCTGGTGCGGTGCGGCGCCAGCAGGGTGAGACACAGTGCGGCGGCAGCGATGGCGTCCACCGCGCGAACGCGAACCCGCCCGCCTTCAGCGAGGGGCGTAGTGTGGCAGAGCCAGACTCACGCGTCGATGCTGGTGCGGTGCGGCGCCAGCAGGGTGAGACACAGTGCGGCGGCAGCGATGGCGTCCACCGCGCGAACGCGAACCCGCCCGCCTTCAGCGAGGGGCGTAGTGTGGCAGAGCCAGACTCACGCGTCGATGCTGGTGCGGTGCGGCGCCAGCAGGGTGAGACACAGTGCGGCGGCAGCGATGTCGTCCACCGCGCGAACGCGAACCCGCCCGCCTTCAGCGAGGGGCGTAGTGTGGCAGAGCCAGACTCACGCGTCGATGCTGGTGCGGTGCGGCGCCAGCAGCGCGAGACACAACGCGGCGGCGGCGGCGGCGTCCACTGCGCGCCCGCCCGCCTTCAGCGAGGGGCGTAGTGTGGCAGAGCCAGACTCACGCGTCGATGCTGGTGCGGTGCGGCGCCAGCAGGGTGAGACACAGTGCGGCGGCAGCGATGGCGTCCACCGCGCGAACGCGAACCCGCCCGCCTTCAGCGAGGGGCGTAGTGTGGCAGAGCCAGACTCACGCGTCGATGCTGGTGCGGTGCGGCGCCAGCAGCGCGAGACACAACGCGGCGGCGGCGGCGGCGTCCACTGCGCGCCCGCCCGCCTTCAGCGAGGGGCGTAGTGTGGCAGAGCCAGACTCACGCGTCGATGCTGGTGCGGTGCGGCGCCAGCAGGGTGAGACACAGTGCGGCGGCAGCGATGGCGTCCACCGCGCGAACGCGAACCCGCCCGCCTTCAGCGAGGGGCGTAGTGTGGCAGAGCCAGACTCACGCGTCGATGCTGGTGCGGTGCGGCGCCAGCAGCGCGAGACACAACGCGGCGGCGGCGGCGGCGTCCACTGCGCGCCCGCCCGCCTTCAGCGAGGGGCGTAGTGTGGCAGAGCCAGACTCACGCGTCGATGCTGGTGCGGTGCGGCGCCAGCAGCGCGAGACACAACGCGGCGGCGGCGGCGGCGTCCACTGCGCGCCCGCCCGCCTTCAGCGAGGGGCGTAGTGTGGCAGAGCCAGACTCACGCGTCGATGCTGGTGCGGTGCGGCGCCAGCAGCGCGAGACACAACGCGGCGGCGGCGGCGGCGTCCACTGCGCGCCCGCCCGCCTTCAGCGAGGGGCGTAGTGTGGCAGAGCCAGACTCACGCGTCGATGCTGGTGCGGTGCGGCGCCAGCAGCGCGAGACACAACGCGGCGGCGGCGGCGGCGTCCACTGCGCGCCCGCCCGCCTTCAGCGAGGGGCGTAGTGTGGCAGAGCCAGACTCACGCGTCGATGCTGGTGCGGTGCGGCGCCAGCAGCGCGAGACACAACGCGGCGGCGGCGGCGGCGTCCACTGCGCGCCCGCCCGCCTTCAGCGAGGGGCGTAGTGTGGCAGAGCCAGACTCACGCGTCGATGCTGGTGCGGTGCGGCGCCAGCAGCGCGAGACACAACGCGGCGGCGGCGGCGGCGTCCACTGCGCGCCCGCCCGCCTTCAGCGAGGGGCGTAGTGTGGCAGAGCCAGACTCACGCGTCGATGCTGGTGCGGTGCGGCGCCAGCAGGGTGAGACACAGTGCGGCGGCAGCGATGGCGTCCACCGCGCGAACGCGAACCCGCCCGCCTTCAGCGAGGGGCGTAGTGTGGCAGAGCCAGACTCACGCGTCGATGCTGGTGCGGTGCGGCGCCAGCAGGGTGAGACACAGTGCGGCGGCAGCGATGGCGTCCACCGCGCGAACGCGAACCCGCCCGCCTTCAGCGAGGGGCGTAGTGTGGCAGAGCCAGACTCACGCGTCGATGCTGGTGCGGTGCGGCGCCAGCAGCGCGAGACACAACGCGGCGGCGGCGGCGGCGTCCACTGCGCGCCCGCCCGCCTTCAGCGAGGGGCGTAGTGTGGCAGAGCCAGACTCACGCGTCGATGCTGGTGCGGTGCGGCGCCAGCAGGGTGAGACACAGTGCGGCGGCAGCGATGGCGTCCACCGCGCGAACGCGAACCCGCCCGCCTTCAGCGAGGGGCGTAGTGTGGCAGAGCCAGACTCACGCGTCGATGCTGGTGCGGTGCGGCGCCAGCAGCGCGAGACACAACGCGGCGGCGGCGGCGGCGTCCACTGCGCGCCCGCCCGCCTTCAGCGAGGGGCGTAGTGTGGCAGAGCCAGACTCACGCGTCGATGCTGGTGCGGTGCGGCGCCAGCAGGGTGAGACACAGTGCGGCGGCAGCGATGGCGTCCACCGCGCGAACGCGAACCCGCCCGCCTTCAGCGAGGGGCGTAGTGTGGCAGAGCCAGACTCACGCGTCGATGCTGGTGCGGTGCGGCGCCAGCAGCGCGAGACACAACGCGGCGGCGGCGGCGGCGTCCACTGCGCGCCCGCCCGCCTTCAGCGCGCCCGTGCCCGCCGCAGAGCACTCCTGCGCCGCGCTCGACACCGCACCGTGGGGCACCACCTGAATGTTAAAGGTATATCACTGGCAACATCCTCACTGATTAATAGTACATTATTGCCATGGCCGGGAAGAAGGCAATTACAGGCCGACATTTGTTTTAACGGACGAGCTTGCGAGTCCGTTTAATAATAATAATACGAAGCCTGAAATTACCATTCCGGCCGAGCCTATTGCTTTCGCGAAAATGGGAGAATCAAGACGAAATTATCAATTATGGTTCAGTAACCATAACCTCAAAACGTCAGAAATTTAATGACTTCCCGCCATTTATTTTTTAAACAAAATAGTAATTGTATTTTTCTACCGATTTTCAAATTTGAATCGGCTGTAAATAATAAATAAATAATAATATATATTTGTGGACAATCTTACACAAATCAACCTAGACTAAGTTGATTAAACTAAGCAAAGCTTGTACTATGAGTACCTACTAAGCGACGATACAATACAATACTTTATGATACACATACTTATATATACTTAAATACATAGAAAACATCCAAGAACCAAGAACAAATATTGGTGCTCAACTTGCTCATCACACAAATAAATGCCCTAGCTGGGATTCGAACCCGGGACCTCCAGCTTCGTAGGCACGGGTCACTACCAACTAAGCTAAAGCGGTCGTCGTAATACGACTTGTGCCCTCTCTTTATACAGGGTGGATTTTCTTTTTGGGTCAGTGAGGGCAGCTACCAGATCCCGTGCTGCTACGTGAAAATGGTTTAAGAAGACCTTCCTTTGATTTTGAATTAATGAAAAAGGGCGTTTTCCGTTTCGCGTTTTATTAACCGTGATACAGGATAGTAGTTAAGTTTAAGTGAAATTTCTTTTTTTTCGTCAGTATTCTACATCATTTGATTCATAACGAACTACGTAAGTTTTTAAAAACATGTGCCAGTTTATTTTTCGTATGATTCTTTTGAGCAATCACGCAGTTTGATTTTACATACTTCGCAAACACGGAAAACGTTACTATGGAAAATCAAACTTTAAGTGATTACTCAAAAAAAACATACGAAAAATAAACTGGCACATGTTTTTAATAACTTCAGTAGTTCGTTATGAATTCAATGATGTAGGATGCTGAAGAAAAAAATAAATTTCACTTAAGCTTAACTACTATCCCGTAACACGGTTATTAAGGAAAAAAAAACCCTAAATTGCTGGTAAAACTGTGAATATCTCGGAAACTACAAAAAATCGCAAATAGAGGTTTTGAGCTGCTCTATCACCCCTCTTCATTTTGGCATTGGTTTTAGGGACACCCTGTATAATAATTTATGTATTATGTTATGTGTATGATAATCCTCATATTAAAAAAGACGGGCGTAATTGTCCAGAAGTCGCAAACATCCATATTCCATAGGTTCCGGTGTCAGTTTATTATCTGGCAGGCAGTATGCGAGCTTGTCACCATCTCTTTAATACTAAAACATGTGCAGTAGTAGTAACCCACCTCATTGATATCGAGGGCGGCGACCCTGACAAACTATGTATACATATTATTTGACTTACTGTGAGCTCTGATATGGCGGGCTAGGCCAAACTTGCTCTTCAATACTCTATTCAGTAGAGTCTATTGCATGCGTGACAGTAGAGTTGGCCAGACGTGTTACGTGCAGTAGTAGTAGGTACCTGGTAGTCTCCGTAGTAGATCTGCGTGAGCAGCGCGACGGTGACGGCGGCGGAGAGCGCGGCGAAGCAGCCGGCGATGAGGCGCGGCGTGCCGCAGCCGCTGCCGCCGCCGCCGCCACCCGCCTTCAGCGGGATGTCCTCCCGGAGCTCCACCACGCCTGCAACGTACAGATTGCTTGTTCAAACACACTGATATATTAGTTTTGCCGTAGTCAGTCTTGCTGGCTACTGGAGCCGAGTGGACACTGCACGCGACTTTCAATTCGGAAGTGGAACGCCGGCTGGTACCACTAGGGTTTAAAAACAAATCGACATTGAACGATTGCTTTTCGGTAAAAGGGAAATATAGTGAGGAAATCGGAGGAATCCCAACAAGGTCTAGATTTCCCTCTGGGCTGGAAAAGTAAGACTAAATAGAAAATGTTTTTCTGTCTAGATTTGTAAAGATGTCATTTTTGATTAAATTATAATTATATTGTTGATGCTACGAGTATAGTGCACAGATACGTTATCATTATGACGAAACTATGCAAATACACCTATCTTTTCTACCCGGCAGTTTGAAGTTTGAGGAAAGAATAGCTGAACACTCAACCATCCTACACGGAAGATCCCATGCACCCGTACCGGCGCCTAAATGCGGGCTTCCATAATGGATCACCACTTCTACCACCATTTCGGTGCCATAGTGGAATACGAGCAGCCTTTAATCTTTCCTGAGAAATAAACTTTTTCAAACACTTGACTGACTGTTTGACTCACTGCTAAGATCTGGAATTCCCTGCCGGCATCTGTATTTCCGAGTTAATATAACCTGGACATCTTTAAGGCACGAATGAATAGGTATCTTCTGGGTGAGCTCGCTTCACCGTCGGCCTCATCTTTGCCCCCTGGCTAGATGCTGGCCAAGAGGCCCAAGAGCAATCCCACTTTTAATAAAAAAAAAACTTGAGCAGAATATGTTATGCGGTAGACCTATGCTTTCCATTTGACAAATGTATGACTTTTTGGCGGCTCATCTCCGCACAATTTCGCCAGGTAGCAGTAGGTATTAACATACTTATTAATGTAAACATTTTCAATTGGCGGCGATCGGCCTAGCACGTGTTTGCGGGCTCACAGAAGCCGTAGCAGTGCTTTAGTTCTAGCAGCAGGCTTAACGCACGCCGCCTGCGGTTAATCTACTGTTATGCTAGGTTAGTGCGTAGTTTGGTGTGTCCTTTTGCAGAAAAAAATTTCATAGAAAGTATTGTTTCCAAGAATTTTCGTTTCACAGAAACATTTTTTTCAGAAACCGTAAACTTTTAGGTACAGCTAAAATGTCATTTTGTAAAATCCAATTACATCTACCAGAAAAGTAGGTTAGGTTAGGTTAGAACTGCGACCCTTTCGTAAAAATGTTTTTTCTATGAAATGAAAATTCTGCGAAACAATACACCTATGAAACTTCTGTCTGCGAAAACAAAGTAGGTATACTATGTAAACTACTACCTACAAAACCAATATCCCCTAGATCCCGCTGCAGAAGGTTATGCCTATTTAGAGCTTAGGTACTCATTCCGGACACTTCATAATTCAAAATTCAAACATTTATTCTGCAAATAGGCCACAAGGGCACTTTTACATGTCAATTTACAATTTACTCGTAATAAAGTCTGACTATTCAAGCATATGCTACATTTTTCATGAGAAAAATTAATTTACAATTTAAGAAATAATGACAATAAGAATATAATACATTTTTCATGTCAAAATACTAATTATCTATTACAATTATTACAATATCAGTATAGTTAGAGATGTATAAGGTCTCAGTCTGAATAACAAAATTTAATATAGTATCCCGAAGATGTAAATGGTATCTGAGCGTCAAAATATTAATAATACCTAATGACTATTCTAACGTGCTTAGTCAAACATGTACATGTACATGTTGTACATGGTCTCAAAGCGTCAAAATAAAATTATAATAATAAGGTCTAAATATAGAAAAATACCGTAATTTAATATAAGTAGAGGTGTCTCTTCAGAGTTAATGACAATAAAAACTAATCCATAACAGGGTGATGTCTCTCGTCATTCTCCAAGAGAAGATACTAGCACATAGCTAAACTAGTAAAGAACAAAATTAGTTTGACACCTAAATGGCTGAACAATAAAAGTCTGTGACTGTGCAAGCTTATCTAGTCGATTTTAATTCTGCAAAAATATAATTAACTACTTCATCAACTACTCGTTGAGACATTACATTTCTGATGAGGACACACACGATGGATTTATCTTGTGTAAGTAGCTATGGCCAGTGACCTCCTTCTACCTTAATCATCAGATCAGCTCGGTAGTAGGTACTCTCACTTTTTTTTAAATGGCTTTCCATCAAAATGATGATTTCGCCAACCACGTGTACATTAGACGTTGTTCGGTAACGACGCCATGACAGTAGGCAAATGGTTTTGTACGGTAGTGGATTCAGCCCGTCGTCGTGAAGAGCACTGTGTTCATGAATGCGGCGACGGGCGAAATCCGTAGGTACTTTAAAACTCTAATATAGCATTTGTCACCGAACTGAATACCCAAGCAAGTATGCCATATTTCAATTCAATCAGTTGAGAAACTTGTCAAAAAGGGGTAAATAGTGTGTTATGGAAAGATCTGACACGTACATCATAAGGTCTAAGATACCTAAATAATTCGCATTCATTTCAGAAGCTTACTTTTGAATCCCGAAACCGCGCCGACCGAGCCGTATAATTCACGGTTCGGGAAGTAATCCCAAATCAAGCAGGAGACAGCAATCAGTGGAACTAATTTGGATTCGGCGTTCAGTTCCGTCGCGCTTCCTGCGATAAATCATCGCGGCAAATATCGCGGTTCCGAGCGCGGGAGGTGTCGGGGCGGTGTTTAGATTATCGGAATGCGATGCGGCGGGAAATGAGAGATTTTTATTAAGATAGTGGGCAGTAGGGTGGGCCGTTGTTGTATGGGAAAAAATAAAAGTTCCAAATTCGATGTGTAATAGGAATAAAAAGTTGCAGTTTAATAAGTAGATAATGGTGATAATATCAAATTTAAAAATATATACTACTTTTAGCCCTCTACCAGGTGCCAAAAATTTGAAGTAAGGGTAATATTTGATAATTATTTAAAGATATAATATTACTAGTATTTAGCCCGTTTATTTTTGTACATTAAAGACGAATGTTAATATAATAGAAATCATCACTAGTATTCATTTCTGTTTTAATATAATCAATATTAAAAATATCCCAAATTTTTTGTAATTAAAAAAAATACCATTAAACTACCGATGTACTGTAGTATAAAAAAATCGTACTACGTATTTTCCAAATATAATCTCATACAAAAGTACGAATGTTAATATGAAAATAAAGCAGGGTTTGATTGAAAATATATAACTTTTTAATGGTTTAAATAGACGGTCAAAGGTCCTACTTCGCACTTTTCCGGGCATGTTGCCACGTAATTTTGACGATATTTTTGCTTTAATTATTATCATTTTTATGCTTTATGTAACGTGTTTAATCCACGACAGCTCTGACGAATGCTTTAAGCACCAATTTGGATATATTTAATAGATCAAAAAGCCTTTTTTGAAAAACTCCATTTACGTCGTCTAAGTGGGTCACTAAAAAATATCTTCTGATAATAAATAATAATCAAAAACAAGTATAATTGATACCAAAGGATGTTATTTAATTAAAAATAAAGTTTAAATAAATTTAAAATATAAGATATATATTTTTTAAATTTTTGAATTTTCTGACATTTAATCGTCGGTAGAGGGCTAAAAGTATATGCCAATTTTTTTTAAATTATTTTTCCCCTAATCTACAAAAAATCATACAGCGTATGTATACTATTACATTACGAAATGCCAAAATTTTGAAAATCGGCCCACCCTAGTGGGCAGGCGCGGCGCGGACGCGGACCGAGTGAGCGATGCTATGCTACTGACGTGGACCGTGGGGAAAAAGGTTCGTAAGCAAATTAAGTACTGATACCAATCAAAATCCTCACTAATTACATTAGTCTATCTTTTGTGTCTATAACTCAAAATCGTTTATTCAAATACGCCGTCAGATAACACTACTATAAGGCACTGAGGCTGAATACGAGACGCTCATTAGTTCTTTCAAATTAAGTACGCTAAGGTGATTTTTACGGCGTGGAAAACTAGATACATAACGAAAATCGTAGGCATATCTATTTATTATTATAAAGTTTAATGTTTTAAATCTGCATAAGAATATAGAACGTCATCCTAGTACTTTAAAGACATAAAAAATAGACTACTTAAATACAACCACAGTCTCAAAACTATCAACTGTACTGTAACTCAATAATATTATACAGTACAATACATACAATAATTTTCTTGATTGCGCACCTCAAATCATAGAACAATATCTGGGCGACCGAGCTTTGCTCGGGGTTTTCCAAGGCATGAGACTTAGCTAGATCGATTGCTCGTTCCCGAAAACTCCCACATACCAAATTTCATCAAAACCGTTAGAGCCGTTTCCGAGATCCCCGAAATATATATATATATATATATATAAAAAGAATAAACAAAGAGAAGAAACATTTTGAAAATTATGCGAGCAGGTAGGCCATAGCATGAGCTGGACAATGACTTTTCGGCAGGTGAAGAGCTGTATTTTTTTTTTGCTGCTCTACCATTTTCGCTTTCAATTGTTTTTGGTACCGTGATTCGCGAGCAGAGTAAGCTACTAAAATTGAATTCTCTTTTTTATTAGGGTTCCGTACCCAAAGGGCAAAACGGGACCCTATTACTAAGGCTCCTCTGTCCGTCTGTCACCAGGCGGATATATCTCGAGAACCGTGATAGTTAGACAGTTGAAATTTTCACAGATGATATATTTCTGTTGCCGCTATAATAACAAATACTAATACATATAATAGAATAAATATGTAAGGGGCTAAGGGGGCGCCCGTACAACAAATATATATTTTTTGCCGTTTTTATAAATAATGGTACGGAACCCTTCGTGCGCGAGTCCGACTTGCACTTGGCCGGTTTTTAAAAATAGGGTTGCTCTTGGCCGGCATCTGGCAGATGGATGGCAGGAAGATGGGCCGACGGTGAAGCGAGCTCACCATGAAAATTCCTAATGCCTATTCACTCGTGCTTTAAATAGGTCCAGGTTATATGAACTCGGAAATACAGATGCTGGAAGGGAATTCCAAACCTTAGCAGAAAATACCTAAGTACCTACCTACTACCTTAGCTTTCCAAATCTTATTGGAATGTGTAATAACTAATAGTACATTACTTAACAAGGGCGGTAAAACAAAGAATGTCTCAGATCGCAGGTATTTGACGACCGAGCCGAAGGCAAGGGCGATAAATAAGCGATCTGAGGCTTTATTACCGCCCGTGTTAAGTACAAAATTTTATGTCACCCCCTGGCCAGGAAGTAGGATTTCCCGCGCGCGGAGCGTGCGGTAATTGCCGCTTTATGGCCAGGTGTGACATAAAGTACGTTTTAGCCGGTCCGTACGCTTGTTTGTTACGTCGTTGTATAAAAAAGGTAGGTACCTGGCGGCGGCGTGGAGTCTGTGGGCTGCATGCTGCTCCAGGGGCCTGAAACATGCGCGGGAGGGTGTTGATCACGGCCAAGCACGAGGTTTCTTAAAGTAAATGCGATTGAGAACAATCTGACATGACATTATACCTTTCAATATGATAAATCTAGTTAGAATTACCGAAGATCACCACGCAAAGTTGTTACGTATCATTTTAATTGGGAGCTAACAAAAGAACTAATGAAAACTCTGTTTCATTGAAGTAAAAGTACAGTTAGTAGACATAGCTCTTTCACAGTTTGCGAACAACGTTTCTAGGCCAACCGGCGCAACGATCTTACCTGCGCTAGCAGTACATTCCTCACTTATTATTATACACAACAATGTACACACACTCACACTGTCACTCGCGACGATCACTAATTATTGTTACACTTAAGTTGTTATAACACTTATAATGCTCGAATGGCGGCAAGGGCGCGCAGGTAGCGACTGCGGCGGCGCGCCGGTAACTGTCTGTTGTGGTACTCGCGATGCGCGGGCGACGATGACGTCACCAGGGATACCGCGGCCTCTGCCGTGTATTGTAACACAATTAAAATTCCAGCTGATATTGCTTACATATCCTGGAGTTCCTAGCCACTCCTAGCTCTTGTGGAAACGCTCAACGAAGAAGCTACTTCGAAATTCAGATCATACTTAAGATTTGTTTTGGATGCCTCAAGTCCAGATCAAAACTGAAATTAAAGTAAAATATCATGTCATGTCTGTATCACGAGAATAAGCAACTTCATTTTAGGTCCACAGCATGATGTTATTAAGATTAAGTATGTGCATTTGACAGTGAGTTTAGATGAGACGAACAGAATGTAACCAATAACGTTAAGAACGGTACGCTATGTTGTCCAAGAAAGTTTCTGTCTTGTTCTGTCGGCGGTGCGCGAGTGAGAGGCGCGGGTTGAACGACCGGCGGCGCGCGCGCAGATGACGTCATCTTCAAGACAGCGACAGTCGACACACCATCGCATCGCTGTTTCCGCGGGTGCATCGACGCGCAGCTGAGTCGACTTAATGGGATGAACTTCATTCCGACTCGACATATTGCACACAACTTTGTTACGAGTATGGTTGCGCGCTCTGTAATCGTAGCGTGACGGCGCGGCGAGTGCGCAGCACAACATAGTGAGCGATATGTCGAGTCAGATTGGCCTCCAGATCCAGATTGTTTTTATGTAGAGCATTCATTTTATGATTTTGCTATTATACCTGTAAATATTTGTAGCTCAAAAGTTAAGCCTGTAGCCTCTACTCATTGTCATTACATTAATGTACTGTACTATGTTATTTTTGTTAGGGTTGTGCAATAAAGAGTATTTGTATTGTATTATTGTATTGTTAAGTAGGTAGGTACGGGAATTGTGATCAAGATCATCATCAAGATCGATGCATGTTATGTTTGCCTGTAATTGGGTGAATACTCAAACAACCTTTTTATCTGCTGTAATCAATATGCAACTTTTGTATATTCCACCATTCCACCTTGGTAAACCTTAATTAAATGAATAAATAAATACACTCTATTTCGGTTGGTCTGAATAAATTCAACTTGTATTTAGGTACAATGTATCTCTCTCATTTTATACATTCAATCGCATTCTCGTCGAGTCGAGACCATTATGTACTCTCAAACATTATGCCACATGCCGTAGAGCCCCTATAATTGGTGGAGGTACGGGGCACAGTCAGCATCGAAAGTGGTTTGAAATATGAAGAGCACAAAAGTTCTTAATCCTTCGTAATAAAGACTTTTGACGCCTTCATATGTGTCGCTACTTTTAATGCTGACTGTACAATTTCCACTAAATTTTATACGTAGGAAAAAATAACTCAAGATGATGACTGCTGATAGACTCGATAGCAGTGTTGCCAACTCGAAATTTCGTTTAGTGCTAAAGCTATATACGAAATTCTGCTAAAATATGCTAAAATTTCTGAAAATGTGCTAAAAATATATGCTAAATAAATATGACACTACTCATAAATATTGCGTCTTAAAATATCATTAAAATTAGCTAAATTAAATAAATACTACTACCTACTCTGCTATCTACTCTGATAGTGGTGACTCTGGTTATAAAAAATATGGTTATTTGAATAAATATAAATGTTCTTCGTCAGTGTAAGCAATATATTAAGAGGAAACTGATCAAATAGTTTGGGATTGGGCTCTTCATCCGATTTATCTACAATCTGTTGTTCAATTTCCATTTTTTAATGCACACCTAAAATCGAATTTTGATTGGATTTTCAATTTTGGCTAAAAATATGCTAAATGCTAAACGTAAAATTTAACTGCTAAATAAGTCGAAAATATGCTAAATTTTCTGTTTAATTTTTCAGTTAAACATTGTTTACTTGACTTAATTGACATGACTCATGTAAATAATCACCATAATGTGTTGGCTCTGACCATCAACAACGAGTGTCATCGCGCGGCGTGCGGCGGACGATAAGGCGGGTTTACGACGGCCGCCATCGCTTTATTTATCCCGAATCGGCGCTTATTCAATATCGCCACTTTACGACCACGCCAACGCCGACTTTTTCAATTTACAGTAAAACCTATTGCCCCGTTTATGCGATGCCCCGATACACTGCTTTATGGAGGTTAAGGTTTCCATTTCATTCCTACATAAATATCTGCGGACGCGCTGGGAACAAACTCACTAAGTTAACCAATTTTTTCAATTGTGTCACAACTAATCAAAGATTCTAGCGGTCAAATCATAATGAGGATTGGTTTAAGAATAGGCTGACCTTTGAGAGGGTGACTCACAGAAATCGTAGGAAGTGGTTCCGGCGCACGTGAGCGGCTAATGAGGGGAATGAGATTACCAGCGGAGAAGCCTCGCAAACCAAGTAATCCTGTATATATGCGGCCCCGGAGCCTCCGGGCTCAGTGCGAGGTGGGTCGCGAGCAACTCAGTGCAGTCATCATGGTGTTCAACTTCAAAGTGTTCAAAAAATGTGCCCCGAACGGGAAGCTCACCCTGTATATGGCGAAGCGCGACTTCGTGGACCACATCTCGTTCGTCGAGCCTATAGGTGCGAAGCAGACTATTGGAAAATGAGTGCTATATTTAAGTTGTGTTTGCCCGCGGCTTCGTCCGCGTAGAACTCGTTCATCGCGATAGAATTTAATTGCTATTTTTTTATATCAGGCGTTTACTTAGTTATCGCTCTTCCATACAAACTTCCACTCCCTTAAAGGATGATTTCCGGGATAAAATCCTATATTCTTCCCCGGGACTCAATCTATCTCCATGTCGTCTTCGAATCGTTTTTGATTTGGTTTTTCATTCCATTAAACGATTCAGGTAACCTAGGATAAGCTTTTAAAACATATATACATATATTCGATTGTTCTACATTGCATCGGTTCCACGAATATCCGTGATATAATCGTCCAAGAAAGTGGTAGATAATTTTACAATCATAGTACCTACCTAGATAGCGAATAAAGTGCTCTCCCACTTTTATGGCTGACTTTACCGTCTCTAGTCGAGACCGTCTTAGAACAAAGTGCCCCCAGTATCAAATTATGAACTTCAGTTATTTGTGCATGTCTTGTAATAAGAGATAAACCGTCCTACAGTATAATATAAGCATAGTTTTGTGCGTGCGGTCCACCTGATGGTAAGCGGACGCCGCAGCCTATAGACGCTCGCAACTCCATAGGAATCACGTGCGCGCTGCCGACCCTCTATAAAATTTAAGGATTCACTGTGTTGACAGCAGAAGGGACAAGTTTAGGTCGAGTAACTTGTGGTCGCATTAGCTTCTCCCACACAGTGTCTAGCTGCCGCCATATATTCTCGCCGTAACTTTAGTGTTGCAATTGTACATTCGATAAAGGTGTTAAGGCGGAGCCTGTCCTTACGCTGAAGACCGATGGTGCAACAACTCAACTGCAGTCGGCGTTAACAGATCCGAGTTTAATATTGGGTTTCGCACGTGAGCGGGGTGTAACCAGCGCGATGGACCGATAGCCACGGGCATCCATCACGGCGCGCGTCGATGCTCGCGCCATGCGAGTTTGGAAAATATGTGCGCTGAAAAAGTGATCATAATGTGAACACGATATATTAAGGGCATAAGGTTGTTCTGATATTTTTTTACGTTTGGGAACGTATTACACACGCTGTTGTGGGATTATGATACTGTATTTTTTTATATATTGTAGGTGTTTTGAAAAAATGATACCTCGCCGAGTTTCTTACGCCGGTTCTTCTCGAGCCAGACCAGAGGTTTTTTTTTATGAACCGGTCGTAGTTTCTTGACATTCATAGGTGCATGTAATATGCCTAAATTGAAGAATAAACGAGTTTTATTTTTATATTTTATTATTTTACGCGGCAAATATTTTTAATTTTTTAAACTTTTGGCCAGTGCTCGACGCTGACCCAATTGACAATATTTCATAATTTCCAAAAGTCTTAATTCGAAAACCATTTCGGTAAAAACGTGTGAAGTACACAAAAAATATTTCTTTAGATTTTTTTCTCAGTTAATTTTGGAAAAAATCGCAAATTACTGTAAACCGAAAGTTGACGTCATCTTCCTCACTGTATTCAGAGAGACCTTAGTACAGAGTACAGATAATCGCTGCTCTGGAGTGGCTCTGGATTCTTGTTGGGAAGATGACGTCATATTTTACTGTCAGCTCTTGATGCTTGTGCGAGAGTCTCTAGCCGACCATTTCATAACAGGCATTTCCATCTCTGGTGCTGTAGTGAGTAAAACCTTAACACAATGTAAATTGGATAACCGCCGTATAAGACAGGAGCTAGTTAAAATTGATTGGGACCCAGTGTTTAACCTTCAACATCCTAATGACATATATAACTTTATTGTAGACAACTTTACTAAAATTTATGAAATGTGTATGATACACCAACCAACTGTAACTAGCATTAGAAATAATTGTACTTGGATATCAGAAAAACTGATAGAGATGTCTAACACTAAAAATAGACTTTTACAAATACATCTAAGTGACACAAGTAATAAACAAAATGAGCTATTATATAAAAAGTATAGAAATAAAACAAATAGGCAAATGACCAAAGCCAAAAATAGCTCTACAAAAAAAGAAATCTGTAACAACTATAAAAACCCTAAAAAAATGTGGCAAATAATAAACAAATTAACTGGCAGAATTATCAAAGCTGTAGATGACATGTTGCTGAAGTCTTTTAAAATCAAAGCAAGAGAACTGTCGGATAAGTTTGCCCGCGACTTCCAGAATAATGTACTCTCTGTCCTAAACTCATGTAGTGTGCCATTGCTTGACAAGAGGTCCTACTCTAACTCCCCTAAAGTATCATTAAAAGTTAATAAAATTAAAGAAAACACCATGTCTAAGATAATTAAGAATATTAACAGTAACAAAAGTGCTGGTTATGACAAGCTAAGAGCAAGGGACATAAAACACATATCTAACGAGATGACCCCAGTACTTACACACCTATTAAATCAATGTATCGCTAGCTCAATATATCCAGATAAATTAAAAATCGGCTTAATCCGACCTATACACAAAAAAGGTAGCTATATAGACACTAACAACTATAGACCAATCACTATATTACCTACAATAGACAAAATTATTGAAAAATACCTAGGTAAAAAAATAAATGAGTTCCTGACAGGCAATGGCATAATCCATGAGAGGCAATTTGGCTTCCAGAAAGGGAAAAATACATCACAACTACTAGCTAAGTTCTCGGATGAAGTGAATGCCCATCTCAATGATAGGAAACATGTAATAATAATTATGATAGACTTCAGCAAAGCATTTGAAACCCTAAATCATAATATATTGTATGAAAAGCTCCAGCAAAGTGGTATACAGGGGCCAACCCTGGCATGGCTTAAAAACTACCATCAGAACAGGTACAATGCGGTCAGTATAGCCGGAGAGCATAGCGAACTGCTGCAAACCACCCAAGGCACAGCGCAGGGCTCAATAATCGGGCCAACTGAATACCTGTTATATGTCAACGACATGTGCAACATATTCAGGAAGGCCTCTGTATACCAATTTGCAGACGACACTTGCCTAATAACAGCAGACAGCAATGTAAAAATGGCGGAGTGCCAAATGCAAACTGAATTTAATACATTGTGTAAATGGGCACATGATGTGGGACTCTCACTAAATTACAATAAAACTAAAGTAATGTACATACATTCACCACATATGAAAGCACAGAACCGTCCCAACATTGTGGCCCACAACCATGCATGTTTGCACTCCCAACAAATGTATTGTAAATGTGAATCACTAGAACTAGTTAAACAACATACCTACCTTGGGCTAAAAATTGATGACACATTTAACTGGAAACCTCATATCGAGCATGTATGTGGCAGACTAAGGGCTATCCTAAGCAATCTCTGTATACTCAAACATAAAATGCCATATAATACATTGCGCCTCCTGTATATGGCAATGGCCGATTCGATAATTAACTATGGATTGTCCAGCTATGGCAGAACCTATAAAACACATCTGAGACAGATCTACAGTATTCAGATAAGACTCCTAAAAGTTATAGTTCCTTTAAAAATCAAGCTAAAATATAGACACGATTACACAAAACTATTTCAGTACTGTAGAGTCTTAAATGTGTTTGACAAAGTAAAATTGGCTGTGATACTAGAATACAAGGACATGATAGGGAGGCTGGATAGCTATAATAGGTCATCCAACCTTAGACGCTTGCCAAATGAGCCATACTTTAAAATACCAAAAAAGACTAATGTATATGGTAAGCGAGAATGGACCAGTTACCTACCATATATGCTAAATAGCTTCCCTAGACAAGTCATCAATGAAATCTTAGAAAAACCTAAAGGCATTAAAAATATCATTAAGAAGGCACTCACCAATATAATGTAAACATAACACATAATAATAAGTATAATAAGCTAACACATAATTTATAATTAAATAACTAACAAATAATTGTACCTATAACTAAAAGTGACGCAGAGGGCTCCTCCCTCCGCACTCCTTAGTTAAAATAAAATCTTAAAAATTAAAGATTATCATTAACTAAGTAATTGTAAAAATGTAATATGATTTGCTTCAATGAAATAAACAGTTTAAATTTTAAAATTTAAATTTTTTTTTTTTTGATCTATTATTCAATAGTGGTGGACGTGAGAGCTATCTCACCGCGAGATAGACTTTGCGTCTTTTTAAAAGTAGACACGTAGAAATCTATCTCGCGTGCTAGCTGCGCTGTAGCCATCTATGCTGGCATTTGCTGGCGTTGCATGGCACTGATCTGTTCGTGTGTTGCAGACGGCGTGGTGGTGCTGGACGAGGAGTACGTGCGCGGGCGCAAGGTGTGGGGGCAGGTGGTGTGCACCTTCCGCTACGGGCGCGAGGAGGACGAGGTCATGGGCCTCAACTTCTACAAGGAGCTGTTCCTCGCCTCCGAGCAGCTGTACCCGCCTCCGGAGAAGCGGGCGTGGGAGCCCACGAGGACACAGGTTACTATCCTGAAGGCCAAGGATATAGAGGCTAGACTATACATCTAGTTGCTGGCGGGTTCCAGCAGTTACTTACTGGTCCTAAATATATTTCGCGTCACTATGGGGTAACTAAGTAGATTCGTATAAACGGTGCAGTGCTTCATCAGCGCGCGAGACGAATATTGGTGCCAGAAACTTGACACGTGTAATCTAGCCTTAATTAGCCTTGCTCCTGAGCATATTCGCGTTACTAGTAAAAGGAATTGTTGGTGCATAATAGTACAACTGCTGTAATGTTTCCACCAGCAGGTATCCGTTCTAATTACGTCGGCCGGGTGTTAACTTGCTCAAAATGCGGCCGTATTTTTACAAATAAATATCGGGCACGCAAAGAATGGAGCAATTAACACTCCCGTACCAGTATGCATAATTAGTTACCAAATTAGAATACACAGTCACTAAGATCGAAATCGGTCAGGACTACCATCATCAAAGTAAAAATAAATCTTTAATATGGCTTATAAAAGCCTCAAACTGGAACCTTCATACATAAATATCATGTTTTGAACATATTCCTACATTTTGTGTGGACTAACTGCCACCACATAAAATTCACTCTAAACATTTTCACACGCTGCATCCGCGACTTAACCAAAGAGTTAAATTCAGACCATTAGGAATGTGCAGTTTATTTGCAGTAGCGGAGGCCCGCAGGTATACCGCGCGACGGCGGGCGCGTTATTGCATTCCGCGCGGGCGCCGGCGCTGGCCACCGCTTCATTACGGGCTAAATGAACCGCGACCAGACTAGTTTAGTGTCTACTGCGCACAGGACAGTGGGATGGAGATCCCGCAAGCGCGAGTTAAATTCATTACAATATTAGAAATGTTAGTTGTTTTATTTATCAGTGGCGGAGCAACCATACAACTCGATTCTCGCCGGCTTGTCTTATTTTCAGCCAGTCCAGTTCTTTTACTACGGCTCATGAAGAATAAGTAAAGCAAACTATTTTCGGTTTCCCTAAGAATATTTTAGTCGCGCTGCAGCTGGTACCTACTGTCAAGAGCAAAAATAACGTGCGGGTACACTTTCTATGGAAGTTCAATACAAATTAATTCAATACTAAAGTGTATGCATTATTTTTGCACGTGAGTGTATACGAGTCCTACGACATTACAGAAAACACATGTTCTTAGTTACATTCAATATACTAGAGCCAGTTTAATGTTTATCGCCCGCAATTTAATGTATTTCATATAGGAAGCGAAATACCAAAATAGATCTCGAGGCATGGCGAGGGATACTACGCCTATTAAGCCTTATTAAGTACTCAATACTATTCTGTGCAATAAATTGACCCCTCTTTTTAAAATGACATTGGGTCAGTGTCAAGGACTGATTACCAAAATTGTTGAGGTGTCTTGGACCTACATGACATGAAATTCAATTCTTGTTGAATATAATTTCTCAGATTGCTAGGAACTGTAAGTATCGTACATAATTGTATTAAAAATAAAAAATAAAGTGTAACGTCGAATATGAGGCTAAAATCATTCTATCTCATATCATCATCATAAATCAATCTATAATTGAGGGGTTGTTTTCAGGAGCGGCTTTTGAAGAAGCTGGGTGACAACGCTTACCCGTTCCGTCTGACGGTGCCGGCGGGTGCGCCGGGCTCAGTGACCCTGCAGCCCGCGCTCGAGGACGAGGGCGAGCCCTGCGGCGTGCACTACTACGTCAAGCTATTCGTCGGAGACTCCGAGATCGACCGCTCGCACCGCAGGTACCGAACACTATCGCGACTGGCAGGGTCGCCATGTAACGGGGCTTAGTATGAGTGTCTCGTTCACTACTATCCAGGTACCGCCGTCGTGACTGGCAAGGTTGCCATGTACTTTGGGCAGCTTGAGTGACCGCGACTCCGACGTAGCGTACACTATACTGCAAGTGCTACTATGGCTACGTCGGCCAGCAAAGGCAGCAAACTTCGTCAGAATTTAATTTTGGAAAGATCCGTTGGACGTTAGTAATTTATTTTAATTGATCCTTTTAAGTACGTGTACGTGTACGTGTTCTCTCTTGCGACTTGCACCTTGTGTGTAATTTAGCCATCCCTAATTGTGTATTAATTTCCAGGAGCACAATTGCCCTGGGCATCCGCAAAGTCCAGTACGCGCCGAGCAAGCCGGGCCCTCAGCCGTGCACCGTCGTCCGTAAGGACTTCGTGCTGTCTCCCGGCCAGTTAGAGCTGGAGATCACCCTGGACAAGCAGCTGTACCTGCACGGGGAGAGCATCGCCGTCAACGTGTGCGTGCGCAACCATAGCAACAAGGTGAGCATGGGCTGGAATGGCCCTAAGTTTCGTAAATCCCACAATATTCCTTTGCTATATTTCGTTGAAAGAACGTTAAAGTCACCGAGCCAGGTGCACATATATTAATGGTCGATGTGTATGATATGAATAAAATGTGTTTACTTTGTTTAAGGTGGTGAAGCGCATCAAGGCGGCTGTCCAACAGGGGGTAGACGTGGTGCTGTTCCAAAGTGGACAATACCGGAACATCGTCGCCAGCGTTGAGACACAGTTAGTATACCTACTCAAAACAAAATACATCTAAATATGTAATATCTGTTTGGCCCTGTGCTTGACTGGTAGAGAATGCCATTAGGCATTAAGTCCGCCATTTGTACGCTGTAATTTTTTTGTGCAATAAAGTTTAAATAAATAAATACACCTCGAACTCATACCGTACCTACTTTCAGAGCTTCCAATTATTTCAATTGTGAATTTGTAGTGGATATCTACAGTTGTTTTTAACTTGATTTGATATGCTGATCTTGGCCGTGGGCTATATGAATTACTAAAACAGTAAAAAAAGTCTAATAAGATTTCGAAAATGTACTTATCTATGCGAGGAATTCGGTGTAGGTTACGGAAACATGCTTGCGTAAATGTACAGCATTATTGCCGCGGCACGATGGTCGCAGCCGGACGACGCAGCGTCGGAAGGCCCCCCACGAGGTGGGCTGATGACCTGGTTAAGGTCGCGGATGCAGGCA
The DNA here is from genome assembly GCA_951800055.1 of Cenopis cana. Lineage (NCBI taxonomy): Eukaryota > Metazoa > Arthropoda > Insecta > Lepidoptera > Tortricidae > Cenopis > Cenopis cana. The sequence continues at coordinate 22,492,035 of OX637477.1, read as the reverse complement.
GCCCATGACCGATCGTTGTGGCGCTATCTGGGGAGGCCTATGTCCAGCAGTGGACGTCTGTCGGCTGACGATGATGATGACAGAATTGTTTGCTTGTGTACAGGGACGGCTGCCCGCTGCAGCCCGGCTCTAGCCTGCAGCGCGTGCTGCACCTGACGCCGGCGCTGTCGGCCAACCGAGACAAGCGCGGCATCGCGCTCGACGGCCAGCTCAAGCGCGCCGACACCACGCTCGCCTCCTCCACGCTGTGAGTACAACGTGGCTCTGTGTGGCACAGCGCCAGCAGGCACCTTCACACTGTGAGAACCTTAGCTATACTAGCTACTAACTAAGGACCTATCTAAGGACCAGGATCAAAATCATCAAGGCCAGGGTTAGCCATGTTCTACTCGTCTAATAAAGTCATCGTGCTATGTTATGTGGCCAGTTCTGAGATGGTAGAAAATTTCGAACGAGATTTTAGATCTAAGTCCGGCGCGTCAAAAATATTCTTAGGGAAGCCGGAAATTATACGATTTTCTTATTTTTTATGAGTCGTAGTAAAAGAACTGGACTGTCTGAAAATTAGGCAAGCCAGTGGGAATCGAGTTGTATCAGGACGCTAAAAGACTGGCAGAGAACCGAGAAGACTGGCGATCTCTCCACCGACAAGAGCGTAGCTCTTAAGTTTGATAATGATGATGAGTGCTCCGCCACTGGTCCTTAGAATCATAGAACGCCCTTTAATCGCTTTTTCATCGATTAATCGAAAAGAAACAGTGCCTTCTATTCTATCAAATGTCCATAAATTACGTTTCCTTAGACCCTGTTTCAGCTTGGGACAAAAATGCTTTCGTATATCTGTCCGGATGTCCGGCTATTCTGCTCCATAAGCCGCATTTTTCATGTCCTTCTGTCGGCAGAATGCTGGACCCGGACCAGCGCGACGCGTTCGGCATCGTGGTGTCGTACAGTGTCAAGGTGAAGCTGTACTTGGGCGCGCTGGCGGGCGAACTCGCCGCAGAGCTGCCCTTCATCATGATGCATCCCAAGGTACCAACCACTACGCACCAACCACTATTAAACCTTTTGACACGGAAATGGGGACCTAGTTATACGGCTGGTACAGTTTGTGCAACCATACAGATATTTGACAACCACCACCACCATTCACCAGACGCTTTTTTTACTCGACTCGTAGTTGTGCCACGTCGTCCTTTTTCCTGAATAAGACCAACCAAGCCAAGTTACTCGAACCAAGCGCTTTTCGCCATCTTTTATAATGCGCACTGATAAGGTTTGGAATTCCCTGTCGGCATCTGTATTTCCTAGTTCATATAACCTGGACCTATTTACGGCAAAAGCGAATAGGCATTTTCTGGGTGAGCTCGCTTCACTGTTGGCCTCATCTTCGAAGTACAGGCCCAGCTCTTGTCGTAGGGTGCGGCGTGTCTGTACGAGTCGTCGGTGTGACGTGTGTTTGTGCGTGTGCAGGAGGGGCGCGCGAAGGTGATCCACGCGGACTCGCAGGCAGACGTCGAGATGTTCCGCCAGGACACGGTGCACCACCAGGAGAGCGTCGAGGTCTACTAGACGTCCACTCGCCAACACTTGTAGTACTAACGGAAATCACTTTCTTACAACAGCGGAGCTAGCATAACTGTTGCTGCGACGCAACGCGAGTAGAGAAAAATCTAACCTCCTCTTTATAGTTCTTACAGTTCGAGTGAGACAGGAATTGCTGAGTTGCTCGAGATACACCTTGGCAGCAAGTTGTGCTAGCCCACCGAGTTGAAAAGAGTCTTCTGCTAGTATTAGAACTAGTTACACAGGGACCACGGATAATCAGGATGAGCAACAGTTATACCTGGCGTGGTGCAAGCATTCAAAGGGGACAATATACTGAGACAATTAGGTACCTTTTGAGCATAATTATTAGCAGGCTAATTGTGAAAATAGGTAGCTGACTTTACCGATATGAAGATACGAGTTTATTGATAAAGAAAAGATTTCATTATTAGTTTCAGATTTGTTGCAAGACACAGTTAGCTTGCTTTTGATACCTATGTAACGCCCTCTTCTGGCTGTCTTATTCTTATTTTATATTCAAATTGTGTTATGACTTTAACATAGCTAACATAATTTATGGACTATATTGTAACTTAAAGTATAGAAAGCCCGATTAAAAGTAATTATATATTTACATTTTTGCTTTGTTTCATTACAACTCCTGCAGGAATCAATAGCCCTTGTGAAAACCGGCAATGTAAGGGATATGCTAATAAAACTTAACCTAGGCTATTCGAAAACTATGCCTTGCTGAGAATGCTGACATTCGTCCAGAACGGTGTGAATTTTATTCATATTTTATCTTCAAACTCAATATTTAAAACAATAGTTTCAGACGCTTCAGTTAAAATTAAGGGGACAAAATTTTCATAGAATTTCGGATTCACTATAAATCTAACATAATGACCATGTTACAATGGGTGATGTCCCGTATTGTAAAAAAAAGTCCCGAATAGGGCCTTGGGAGTTGTAGAGAGCTGTCACCGAGTTCTGCACCAGGCAACAATGGGGAGCGCAGCGTTTCGGAACTCGGGTGCATTGTGTCTGACACCCCTCTTTCGTCTGCGGAGATAAGTTGGATGAGTTATTAACGTGACCGAGTGCTGAAGGTATTTACAACTTAACAACAACTTCACTTAGTAAACCAGTGTAAACCTGAGCTCCGATCGCGGGTACTTGTTAGGGATCTATGGTCAAGATTTAACCAGGTTTGAGCGGCGGACATTTGATAAAGGTCGGTTGGTGCTGTCGCCGCTCAGCTCTCAATACTCCGCAAAGTTTCGATGAAATCTACTCTTAAACTATCACCCAACCTTCGACGTGCCTAGTGCCTTCATTGTATGGAGCTAATGGGATAATTGGAGAACGCAAAGTCCTAGGGTCCAATTCTAGAACGCGCTTTATACGTACTTTTTGTATCTCTGGGAATAATTGACCGAGCGAGAGCGAAGCGGGCGCAAAGGAAATCCGTTTCAGCTGTTCTCCGCTACAGGTCGCATTTTTCAACCGATTTTCAGGAAATTTTGTGAGCAGTTCGCGAATTGTTAGCAATAGAATAGTGCTTCCTGCGCATGCGGGATTACGAGGCTGTTAGTTAAAGACAAATAGAGGGTAAGTACTTAGCGAACTCAAAGCTCTTGAAATGAAATGTTAACAAAATTCAAAGCTCGTCATAGAAGACTCTTGGCGTGTTGACTTTGTGTCGTCATGTCAAATTATCGACAGCGCACATGCTCTTCTTTCAGTTCCTGTCGCGATCGTCTGACGGCTCAGCAAACAAGCCTTCAAGAAAACGAGGTGCGTCATGCACACGCGGGCATTCTTTCAAGTGTAGGTATTCTCTAATTGAATTGTCCGTGTTTGTTTGCGAGCTCAGTCAGATAAACACTGAGATAGGATGTGAAAGAAATCAAAACACATTTCATCGAGTGTTTTCGATTCCATTGCGGCCCGAGCACTCTTCAAATATTCCATCACCTCACACCAATGTGACACACGCAATGTAGGTACCGGTGTTCCGACAAATATAATAGGAAAAATAATGCAACCCAATGCCATTCCAAAGGAGAAAAGATAACTCCCGGTTCCCCTCTGTAGCAAGCTAGATAAACATACTCACTGCGCTTTCTTTAGAAATTGGTTTTAGAGCTGATCGACATGGATAGGGAACACATTTGGTTCGCCCACGCCACATAACATTATGATATTGGTGTAAGGTGGATGACAAAGCGCGGGCGCGCGACTGATGGCGTCATGCGACACGCGAGATGGGGCCCTATTCAACTTAATGTATTAAATTAGTGCCTGAAATTTCCCAGTAAATCTTATAAATTCCCGGGAAGTTTTATACTAGCCAGTACCGGGACTGCATGCATGCGCTTCGATCTATTAAATGTTGTACTTGTTGCACAATAGCAGATGCAGTACCACTGCTGAGTTAAGTCTGCTAGTTTAAATCAGGCGTGACCTGTGGACTTTTTAACGTCGTCAACTCATCAAGCACCGGCTGGTAGACTAAGTAGTCACTTAGTTCGCACTCACTGCGATAGGTATTTTAATGTTAGCTCATGCGGGCTACGAATCAGTCGATTTGATACACAATTTCCGTAATTGTTAATACCAGAAATTTAATGTGGCTCAAGATACTAATATCGCCGCTGTGCTCTGCCTGCGCAGCTTGACCATGGATGAATCGAGATCTTGGAGAAGAGCCCTTACAGTGAATGGAACTTCCTATAAAGACGTGATCTGGACCCTTTATTTTTTCATTTCTTGTGTTCTGGAAGTATTTTGTTTTTACGTACTTTGGTTTGTGTACCACGAAAATAAAATTTTACCTAGGTATCTAAACGAGTACAAACGACCAATTTCAAAACGAATCCAACTACCTACGTTGAATAGAATAGACCCGCGGAGTCGCGACGTGACCGTGACGGATGCGGCCCGTCATCCATCTTCCTCACGTTATAGCCTATTGTCATCCGATATTATTTATTTGCGAGTCGGCGACGCATTTTTTCACGTTTTGGGGATCCGTTTATTTATTACTTTTATGTTAGGTTGATGTATACCAGTCTGTAGCTAGGTAGTGGAAAATCGTTACTCACTGAGTCAGTTACTTACTTAATACTTTACGTACGTTAATTTCATCTTTTTATGACATGATACCTAGTCTTCGAGTAACAGGTGACGTGACAGCGGCCCCAATCTACGTGTGATAGTTCTAAGCCTGAGGACGTGGAAGCACAAATTTTGCTCTGCCTACCGTGGTAATGGCCATCATGACTACGGCGGAGGCTAAGTAAGTCGCAAGGGGCGGTATTCGACTTACAAAATGTGTCCCCTGTTGTTCCCATCATGTCTCATTTATTCTTGGAAGACAGAGGGTTTGAGGAGAAATATACAAGGTATATCAGTAGTGAATTAGTGACATGCCGAGGGAGGACAATGGACATGTCACAGCTTGAAAAACAAAATGGTGCCTTTTCCTTGTAATGGCGGTGGTTTTTGCCTCCGCCTGGCTGGCGAGATGATAAAGGGCCAGAAATTATAATGTATGTTAATAGTACTGCGATTTACTTGGTCTAACTTGATTTTATGTACTTATTTAAAATCAATTCAGTTCTTGCAACTCTTAATAGGATTGGAAAAGCACTAATATTGTTTTACAAGTACGATTAAAACTCGTCGCAAATAGTAAGTTTGTTTATGCCTCAAATATTCTCAATCAACTTAGAAGCAGCAACACGCCTCGTTGGCGAGCAGCCAGCCTCATAAACATCTGCACACGTGAGTACCTTCGCTGTCTTGTTGCTGACCATTAGCAACAAGACATTGCGAAATTGTTTCAGGAGCTAAATTGTTTATACGAAAAGATTTTTCTCAAAAATGGCCCGCAAACTGGACTTTAGTCGCTACATATTGGAAGTGTATAGTTTAAGGTCAGATCGAAATTAAAAAGTAAAAAACATTGCAGGCTTCCTGCAATGTCACATATAATAGTACATTATTGCCGTGGCCGGGAAGGGAGCAATTGCAGGCTGAGTATTTGTTTAAACGGACGAGCTTGCGAGTCCGTTTAATTATAATACGAAGCCTGCAATTGCCATTCCGGCCGAGGCTAATATAGTGCTTTTCTCAAAAATGGGGAAAATACGACAAAAAATTAATTAAGATTTGATAAACATAACCTTAAAACGTCAAAAACATCATGTTTTCCCGCCGTTTATTTTTTTTTAACAGAATCGCAAGTGTATTTTTCCACCGAAAAACGCAAATTATTCGAGACACATAAAAAAACGTCGCGTTTTCAACAGAAAAATACGAGCTGAATTGGCTGAATACGACCTGTGCCTCCTTTTATATGACAGTTTCTACATTTTAAAAAGTTTATAACTCGACAAATAAAGGAATTTATATGTGACATTGCAGGCCATATATGTGGCCTGCAATGTTTTTTACTTTTTAATTTGGATCTGACCTTAAACTATACACTTTACCTCCCAATATGTAGCGACTAAAGTCTAGTTTGCGGGCCATTTTTGAGAAAATTCCTTTATTTGTCGAGTTATAAACTTTTTAAAAAGTAGAAACTGTCATACAAAAGGAGGCACAGGTCGTATTCAGCCAATTAAGCTCGTATTTTTCTGTTGGAAACGCCACGTTTTTTTATGTGTCTCGAATAATTTGCGTTTTTCAGTGGAAAAATACAACGCCGCCGCAACAATAAACGCCGGGAAAGCATGATGTTTTTGACGTTTTAAGGTTATGTTTATCAAATCTTAATGAAATTTTTGTCGTATTTCCCCCATTTTTGAAAAAAAGCACTATATTAGCCTCGGCCGGAATGGCAATTGCAGGCTTCGTATAAACGGACTCGCAAGCTCGCCCGTTTAAACAAATGGTCAGCCTGCAATTGCTCCCTTCCCGGCCACGGCAATAATGTACTAATTATAGGTAAATTTATACGAGCTATACGAAATTGTTTCCGAAGCTAAATAAATCGATATGGGACGATGGGACTAAACTGTGCAAACGGGTGTGTTCAAGACATGTTCAAGATATACCTACTAATATTAACATAGATTTCGAATTTGATTATTAAAGCATTTCGTCTCATAATGGCTATAATTATATTTTACCGTGCGATAAGTACTGTTACTGTGCGACTACTCGCGGTGGCTGAGAAGCGGGAAGATCAAGATCAAATTAAGAGAGCATTAGTTCCAAGTTCCAATATTAAAATAAATAAATAAATATTTGTGGACAATCTTACACAAATCAACCTAGTCCCAAACTAAGCAAAGCTTGTACTATGGGTACTAACTGTACTAAGCGACGATACACATACTTATATAGATAAATAGATAATTCATAGAAAACATCCAAAACCCAAGAACAAATTGGCCGGGATTCGAACCCGGGACCTCCAGCTTCGTAGGCAGGGTCACTACTCACTACACTCACTACCAACTAAGCTACTGAAATGGTTGATTAGCTGGAATGGTTTATTTAAGGTTTATTTATTTATTCAAACTTTATTGCACAAAACAAAATACAGTGTACAAATGGCGGACTTAATGCCAAATGGCATTCTCTACCAGTCAACCACAGGGCCAAACAGAGACACTCAAAGCGTCAAAAGTTTCTGTTTCACACTTAAAATGTTCACTCATTCATTCATTCGTGTAACGATATCAAAACACACACACAATCCATACCTACTAATATTATAAATGCGAAAGTGTGTCTGTCTATATGTCTGTCTATCACCTCTTCACGCTTAAACCGCTAAACCGAATTAGATGAAATTTGGTATGGAGATAGTTTGAGTCCCGGGGAAGGACAAAGGATACTTTTTATCTCTTTAATCATTCCTATATAAGGTGACACCACCAATAATGGACACTTAAGCTAACAAGCACCAGTAATGGAAACTGTTTCAATCCTAATTCAAAGAGCATACTTACGGTTTTAAATTGATTGTGCTATAAAAAATGCGTGAATCTTATTTTTTTTACATTAGGGTCAATGTACATCATTGGGCCTTGTCCATTACTGGTGGTGTCACCCTATATAAATTCTAACGCGATGAACGAATTCAACACAGATGAAGTTCCGCGCAAAAGCTAGTATAATTATCAGTGGCGGAGCGTCCATACAACTCGATTCCCACCGGCTTGCCTAATTTTCAGCCAGTCCAATTCTTTTACTACGGCTCATGAAGAATAGGAAAGGCAAAGTATTTCCGGCTTCCCTAAGAATATTTGTGACGCGCCGCCACTGATAATTATGCCTGTATGTTGACGCCATCTAATGGTGAACGCTGACATTCCGGTTAGCGAGTGTGGCGCGGAACGGCATCGGCGGCGGCGGCACCATCGCGGATCGCTGCGCGTTGCCTGCCACAGCCCAAAGATGGCGCTAGTAAGAAAAAAGTGGAAACCAATTGGTGTTATACAACTTCACGAAAAAACAAGTTCCGTACAAACCTGTAGGTACATAAGTAAAAGTTCACCTATTACGACAATCGAGTCATAGTTATGGTTTCAAGTAAAAAAAATAAAATTATTAAAAATATTTTTATTATATGATGTAACTAAAAATTTACGGTTTTCGCAATTTTTCCTTCATTTGAGCTATAAGAAGTTGCTTCGTACCAAATTTCAAGATTCTGAGTTCACGGGAAGAACCTTGTAGGTTTTGATTCCCTTGCGAGCTCAGAAGTTTGATTTTTACACAGCTCCAAGGGACAGTAGACCTGAGTACCTATTTGATATAAATTCCAGCTTGATACCTCCACGCATTCCTGAGAAAAAGGGTCTTGACAGACAGACAGACGGACGGACGGACGGACGGACAACAAAGTGATCCTTAGGTATAAGGATTCCTTTGTTTCCTTTCGAGGTACGGAACCCTAAAAATGTATCGGAACGATTATTTATCTCCACTTTTAAATTAAGTCTTTATTGAGAGTGTAATTTTCTCTAACCTAGTTTTTTTTTATTGTAAAAAATAACTAAATAATAAATTGTTTTATTGTAATTAATGCATGGACCAAATAAAGAAAAAGTCGTGTCGTATAGAGAAGTCAAAGAACTGGCGTTACCTAAGTAGAACGGACTGGAGAGAACTCCACCGACAAGAGTGAAACTCTTAAAATAAATAATGATGAAGTAAAAAATAAAGGCTGGCGACGAAGTAAGGAAATAACTTTATAACTTACGTTAGAGCTTTTACGTGTCAAGTAAATATCAAAAACTAAGCGAATTAAACTCTCCAGAATGTATATAGTCAACAGTTCAAATCAAAAATATTTATTCAACTTACTCGAAGACTTCAATTACAGTAGGTACATTAACTTCAAAGCGATTATTCCGGTACATTCTGTAAACAATTAAGCTACTTAGTATCTAGTTCACTGGAACTATACCGAGTAAGTACCTATAATATATTATTTCCTCGAAATACTTGGGCACGAGGTTGTATTTCCAGAATTCCGTGAAGTATTTCTATGAATATTGAAGTGTGGTCCTGAATAAGGAAAATGAGGAACAGAGGCGGTATTGTTACAGGCGGGGCTTGTAGGGAAACGCCGAGTGTACTTCCAAGACAACCTTTAATCTTTCATCAAAATAAATAAATAAGTCAACAGTAGGGCGTACTCTTCGAGCTGTTTTAAACATTAGAATAACAAATCTGTTCTTACTTATAAATTAAAATTACCTAACAATCATTTACCTACGAGGGGCCGGCGCGCGGTCGGCGCCGGCGCCGGCGCCGCAATAAAACCTCTGTTTTTACAATACTGATATTTCCGTGATACGATCCACTGCGTCGGCTGCTCCTTAAAGATATGTTTTCGTTCCAATAATGCTACTTCTGACTTGTGAATTTAAATTTTCGTTCGAACACACCGATGAAATGCCCAGCTTCAGTTGCTACGACACTATTGAGTTACGATAAAATTGGAAATGTTTCGACGACGCCATTAAATTATTATTTTGCCTCGTGATTTCCGAAGCACCGACCTTGCTTTAATTACGTACCTTGCTTTATTAAATTCGTTACAATAAACGTGCGGGCCTGGTGGCCCTTTTGGCGGGTCAGTGTGTTCGAGCGAGCGCGCAGTCGCGTGGGGCCTCGGCGGCCCCATGCGGCTGACTCGTTCAGACGTCACATACAATTCTCTGGACATAAAGTAGGAGTTGATAAATCGTCGGAGCTTGGCTGTGTAAACAATATGTACAGTAAAACGCACACAGCATGGCGCCACCAAGCCGACTTTAAAACCTTAAGAGTCAAGTACAAATTTTATTTACATAAATGTATGATATTTATACAGATATCGATGAATCCATTAACTAATGACATCGCTCGCACGCCGCGAGCGGTGGCCTGCTAGAGTTCGTAGACATGTAAAAAAGTGGCAAAGATTCAGTCGCTTACCAACTACTATGTACATCACACAATTTCGTTTACAATAAAACTATAGCCATTAATGTTAGTCTTCGATTTCGGAAAAAGGCGCTCGGAATATCCAATTTGTGAAACGTCAGAATTTAATTTGGTAGATAGGTCCCGGGAGATTGTCAAGAGCACTAACACAGGATAATTAAGTCGCGAATATAAGGCTGTTGAGTGCCCCCGGGCAAGCATACCTTCAACGCACAAGTTGATTTAAGCTTATTTGAGAAGAAATTAAACATAATTATATATGATACCATTTTATTATAATATGAATATAAAGCGAGGGTATTCCGAGCGCTCGGTTGAAGGAATGAGTGAAGAGAATGCACCTCGTGAGGCGAGTTTCCTAGCTACCACATTTACAAGACAGGACACGGCGCGACTGTACAAGGATCGGCGCGCGCGTCCCGCGCCGCCGGCGACTAATGCTAGCTAACAAATTAAAATTGTAACGTGAACGCTGCGGGCGCCCAGGCTTTCAACTCAAGATTCTTGTTTTGTTACTCCCATGAACGGATTTTTTGTTACCTCACCACTCAAATTGATTGCATCGTGTGTTGACAGAGCTCGCGAAATAGCGCTTCGTTCAACAAAGACAGCCCGCAAGGCTCTCGTATTGGAGTAAAGAAGATTATGTACAATAAAATGGAGTCGGAGGACTTGAACTGATATGTTATGAGTGTTTTGATATGGTGTATGATTGCTGATTGGGTTTAACGGGTGGCGGGTATCGTGCTGTTGTCTAAGTTGGACTAGACGCAGGACTCTGGGATCCGATGGTCGAGCAGCTTCTCTTTGATGGCGTCGACGTTGAGGTCGGCGGCGGCGCGCAGCGTGGCGGAGGCGCTGCGGCCGAGCGTCGGCGGCGGCGCGGGCGCGCCCACCGCCAGCTCGCGGGGCCGCGCGCCCCATGTCCAGGAGGCACCCGGACCATTGCATGCCTGCAAAATATTTTGTGTTGTTAATCGACCAAGGAAAAACAGATCGCGGGCTAGGTACATATTGTCAAATTATAGATAATTAGCTCAATAGTGCCGAGTAGAGAGTGAGAGCAGTGAAGTTATGGAATATTAAATAATTATTAGAAGAGACTTATAATTATAAATTACAACAATGGTTAAATATATTGTTTTAATTGGCATTCCTAAAACAGCGTATCTTGAGGAAGAACGAACGTCACAAACGTGATTCTTATGCACCGCCCGTGATAGAACGCTGTGTACACTGTAGATGAAGACATCCCCGTACCGGGCTCATCAATTGTCGCACGTAATTAGCCCGCCCATTGTGAGCCTAACTACAAATTATAGCTATCCTGAACCAATCGGCGTGGGAACTAATTAACTAGTCGCGGACTTAACTAAGATTGTGCTTATAATTTATTATAATGGGTCCCCGGAGCGTGTGTACAGAATAGCGTCCATCCAATCAGCGGGGTAATGAGGCCGGCCACTGCCGCGGCGTATCGCGCACGCATCTCGCCGAATTAGCCGCGCCATTGTCGCACCGGAGATAACGCCAAATTAAAACTAATTCCACCGCAGCGGAATACACAGAGATATCGTTATTCTCACTAGATTTCCGCGGTCCCATCATCATAATGTTGTTTTCAACGCAGAGTTATTTCCATGTTTTTCATTTGCGAACCGGACCCAATCCCCAGCTAGCTGAACATAGTAGCATGTAAATTTACCTCGATACACCGGCATTTGAGACATCTCTGGTGTGAAATAAAGGGAACTGAACTAGTAGCTCTGGAAGCTGTAGATATCGCGAGTATTTTTTAGTAAATTCTCAATTGGTAGATTGAAGAACTTCAATATCGAACCACGTAGACTCTAGTACTCGCGAGAACCTGACAAGTGACGCGACGACGCGTAGATAAAACTATCACAAGCTTAATTAAAACGCGCCCTCGGAGGCGCGGCGGGGCGGGGCGGGGCGCGCCGCCGTGTCACGATTTAATGCACTTCATTAGACAATAGATTTACTGCTAACTAGTAGAACGTTTTCCCTTTTGTTTCGAAAAGATAGAGCGCTGTTTGTTTACTAATAAGGGAAGTACACATTTTATCCAAAGACGATGCTGATCCTGTAGATAAGCGCGGCGGCGGCGTCGAGAGACGACGGGCGAAGCGCGGTGACGGCGCGTGGCGTGTCAACACGCCGCGACACGTGACGCCTGTCACCACTCTCACACTACACGGCTCATTAAGACCACGTTATTTATTAGCTAGGCGTCTACGGTATCTGTGATAGTAAACAACGCTGTAGAACTAATAACATTTAATAGAACTATGCCACGTGCCGGTGGAGGCAGTAATTCACATATTAGGCGAGTAATAACTGCGCGGACAGGCTCCCGGAATCACGTAAGGATAATTTATTTGAGCCAAGTGTAAAATTGTAGACAGTTCGGCGGGCAATAGAGGAGAAATGTGGTTTTAAGGGCGATATATCCGCGGCAGCTGCGGCGCAGTGCGCGGTATTGGGGCACAAATCAGGGCGACGTCTCACTCGGTGGCCCGGCGCGCACCGGCGCAAGTCGGCGCGCCCGCCCGTCGCAATCACACCGCCCGCGCCGAATAATGCCGGAACGGCAACTCGATTAAACATTAAGCTTAACGAATTTAGCATCGCTGACGAGTTTGCATTAAAATTCAACTCGCTCGTTACTTTATCGGTTGGCAACTCGGTTAACTGAAGTTCGATGTTTTTATTTGATGAGGACTTTGCAAAGTAAATTCAGGGTGGAAGTTTTCGTGTAAATACGATAAAGTTTAATCTGAAGGAGAAGACGGGGCGGGGCTGGGGGGGGGCTTCAGTCTCGGCGTGACCGATTTTAATTCCTTGCCTTACAGCTAATCCCTGAAATGTATAATTATCAACGGTACCCTAAATATAATTGAAAACGTTTACAATTAACCCAAACATCGTTTTAAAATAATGTGTTCATTGTTCAGTTTAATTGCCTGTTGAATATAATGAGCTCTTAATTAACATAGCTTGACGGCATTTGGGGCATGACAGTTTCGTTTTAACGAATGAGTCGAGTTCATCGCTGCATTACTGCGCGACCACCTGACGATACGATACCGCGACGACATCGACACGGCGCGGCGGAAGCCCGCAACGTCCCGCGGGTTCAGCAGTAAAGATACGACGGCCGGCGATCAGACTTATCTCCAACCACTAAAACTTCCTAAAGGAACAGTCTGAATCACTCGGCTATATTGTAAAAGGAAAACTGATAACATCTTTCCGCCACATATACAATGCGAATACCCGGTTCTTGGTTCTAGCGAGTTAGGGAACGGAGTTCGGAGTCGGTTCTGAGTAAATAGTGCGGCCCGGCCGTCAGAATACGTCGTAAAGCGCGCCCGCCCCGCGTTTATGGCACTTGAGTTCATTTTTATCGACGCGCGCCCAAATGGACGCAGGACCTTGTTACAATTGATGGCTTATTGATTTTGACGGACCGCAGGCAGATTGGCTTGTTCGCGACCAAGGGAGATAAAGCGTTTCTTTTCGATTGACAGGCGATTGCAGCAGATTGTAATTTATGGTGACTTTGAATGAGGAGTTGAAAATTGAACTGTTATTTGATTTGCTAGTATGTAGATCAAAGGAAAGAATTTAACTATACTTATAGATCATGCACAATTAAAAACTGGCAATATGAAGGTTGACAGATATGTATATCTGGAAATTTACTCATTAAAACGAAATGAAATATGAGCTATTTCTCAGGTCAGCCGATGGTAAGAAGAAATTGTAGGTGTCGTGCAGGTAAACATTTTTACGTACACTGAGAGAAAAACTAACAAAAATAGAGTAATTATTACTAAAATAAAACTTAATCTGAGGACGAGAAATGTCTTCTTATAGCAACAAATAGACTTTTGTAAATTCTGTTAGGTACTTGATTTTACATATGTTACGTTTGTAATCACAATCACGTTTGGAATCACAAATGGCTTTTCTAAAAATAGGCAATATAATTTGTTAAATATAGGGAACTTTAATAATAATTACAGTGATTTGTAACAAGTAAAGAATTTTGTTTTATGCTACATTTACTAAAGCCCATTTGTTGAAATTAGATGTAGGATTACAAGGCTGTTTGTAGAAATTAACAACTTTTTTAAAAACCGCAATACTTCCGAAATTAATAGTAAAACTTCATTTTTTCCCCAATTACAAATCGGTTTTTTAATTCCTGGTGGTGATTTTTTTCTCAGTGTTTACTTATAGTATGTATGTAGTGTTACATATAGGTAGGTAGCGCTGCAGGTAGAGGTCGGGCGATAAGCAAAGCAACTTTCAAGTCACAAACGGGACTGCGGGGAACGGACACAGCTTCACAAAGCCTACCCGGACCCTGTGGAGCGCTGCGCTGCGTCCCGAAGAATTTAATTAAAGACGGTGCACCAACAATCCATCTGCGGTAGAACCGCCCCACTGCATAGATCCGAACTTCCCCGGACTAAATAAACTGCACTCCACTCTTTACTTAACCCAAGACCCACTTAATTTGACGCCAAAATGTAACAATTCAGCCGAGGTTCGGTCCGCGTTCGAGTCATATGGCGGAATGAACTAATGGTACGCGTGGAAGAGTTATTCCCAATATCAGATGACGGGGTGAAAGGGGGGTGAGGAGGCTTTTAAGAGATGAGAATGCGATCGGATTGATGCGTGTGTCATCCGTAATAGCCGATCGGTCGCACGCACGAATGGATTGCCGCGGTGTCTATATTCCAATGAGTCTGCACGGGTTTTTTGGGTCCTATGTGAATCTGATACGATTTATGCTTGGTTATACATCATCAGATCTGGCAGCTTCCTCGCACAACGTTTAAGTATTGCCATACAGCGAGGGAATGCTGCCAGCGTCTTTGGTACCATGCCACGGGGACCCTTTTTAGATATATTTTAATTAAATTAGTTTTAATTTTAGTTTATTTTTTGATACCTAACTTGTATTTGCAGTTAGCTTTAATATTATTTTAGTTATTGTTGTATTCGTGTATATATTTTCTTATTAATAAATATAGGGCATCATCAGATAGTTGTATGTCTGTCTGTGATATAGTTATCAAAATGTCCCTGTTTTCATTTAGGTAGGTAGACAAAATGATTGCTTTTAGTCATCGTAATAAAGTATGAGGTAAAAAAACTAATGAAAGCGCTTGATTTTAACATATATTTTAATAATTGCGCTCCATTTCCTGCTTTAGATCAAAACGTTTTAATAGGAGAAAAAAGTTAAGTTTTCAGTACATGGTGAGCTGTAGCTTAACCAGTGGTTAGTATCCACACCTTGGTAATGTTAATAATATTGACCATAAACTATAATCAAGAGTAGGTAAACAAAGTTTACCCGTCTTATGTGCTCTTGATCGTAGTTTATCCACTGGGTGGACGTTCAATACGAACTCGTTGTTTGCTCGTGAGTGTATGTGAGTGTGTGTATTACTACATTTACATATTTTACATTCACCCCCTACCACGGTTCCTCGCACTGGTTTTATTTATTCCTCAAATTCTGCAGCAGCAGGATCGAGGGCAGATGTGTTTACATACTGCCCTATACTACCAATTTCGCTCGACGAGTACTGAGTGACGGAGCAAAATGTAAACACAGACTGTCGCTCGCGCTGCCGGTCCTTTGACTTCCGCACAAAAAACCGCTCTTTTGGGGAGCGGCGGGCAGCGTCAGTGGTAATGCCAGTGGCATGAGAAGTATCGCGTTTAAACACTCTTCCCGCCCACTTCCCTGCTCACTGTGAATGTAAACGTAGCATATGATGTTCAGTTGGCGTTTACCGGCGTGGAGAGCGTGTGTGTGAGTGTGTGTATGACGTTCAGTTGGTACTTACCGGCGTGGAGAGCGGCGCGGGCGCCGTCCGAGCGGGTGATGCCACCGTCAGCCACCCGTGAGTGTGTGTGAGTGTATGTATGACGTTCAGTTGGTACTTACCGGCGTGGAGAGCGGCGCGGGCGCCGTCCGCGCGGGCGACGCCACCGTCAGCCGCGCGCCGCCCGCCGACTCGCCTGCAACAAAACATAAGTACTCACTTCAAATATTATGCATAAGTAAATCGGTTTTCAAACATACATGGCGACGCTGCTCCAAAAAAATTACATTCCATGAGTGCCTATACGGGTCTGCCAACTGAATTAAAGGAATTGTCCACTACTGAATTACCTACGTATGTTTAAAAATCGTGTCACAAAGTGGCTTTGACAAATTATTTTTATAATATCAATGAATATTTTAATTAGAAGGTTTAGGTACTTATATTGATCATTAGCTTACATATTTGATAAATATTAATTCTATTTTTATTCATGACCTCTTGACCCTCTTTTGACATTATCATCAATTAATTAGTTTATTATCTATCTTCATTTAAGGGATCGTATCCGGAACACCACACTGCGCTCTAAGACCCAAATATTTGACGTGGCTCGGAAAGCAGCTAAGTTGAAGTGGGACTGGGCTGGTCATGTCTGCCGCATGCCGAGCGAGCTGTGGGCCAAGATCGCCACTGACTGGCAGCCCGACAGCTCGCAACGGAGACGAGGCAGACCTCGCCGGCGATGGCGAGACGTGTAATGCCGTCCTATGTCTAAAACCGAACTAAGCTGCTTTTTAGCAGTTTTCGATAGTTTACATGGGCTAAAATAGGAAGAACAGCTCTACCGAATGGTCTTGGAATCATATTTTTATCATTTTTAGTTGCCGAGATATGGAGTCGACCTACCACGTTAAGTGCATGATAATTTGATACTTTACAATACTATAAAGTCGCTAACCAACATTACTACACTATAAGCAATATAAAAGCCCTTAGCTGTTGTTTAATTGAATAAATCACTGGCATGATTCATAGCTAAAAAACGGTTATTCGACAAAAACACCGTTAAAGTCCTTTTACGTTTTTCTTAACTTTTTTTATGCATATACTTTTTTATCAAATACTATACAAGAAAACAGTTACTACGCTTAAACACGGCTAAATACCCTTAGCCCTATATTTGTAAGTATTTGCTTGTGATTCCTATTGAAAATACAACACTAAAAACTAGTAACTGTGATTAAGCCATGAAAAATTACATTAAAAACAGAAGAATGCAACACTTAAACCTGGATAACCAGCAATGCTACACTAAAATGTAGCTAGGCGCAAAACATTATCCTCCCGTTTTTACTTCATAGGGCCAGTCAGCCGAGCGACGCGTGCGCTTGAGGTTGTGTCTAGTGGTGTAGTGTGTGATGGATGCATATTTCTCGTCTCAAAATGTCTCGAAACCGAAGGAAAGTATTATAATATATCTCGCTATACATTTTTTGTGCACTATACTTAGGATATTGTCTACATTAGAAGTGGCGGAGGAAGATTTTTATGTACTTACCCAGATATTAACTTTCAACCTTGAATAAATATCATTTATAGGTATAGTTACGTAATTGGTGGGATAAGGATAGGACCATCCTTTGGATACTTCCCGCAAGCTAAGATAACATTGCTCATTGTATCCGAAACAGACAAGCAAACAGCTTACCAGATCTTCAGGGGCACCAATCTAAGCATTATGACTGGATCTCGCTTTTTGGGAAGCTACATTGGTGAAGTTTCTTTCAGAAGATTTCTTAAAAAAATATTTTGATAAATTATTTTCCACAGTAGAAAAATATCTCAGAAATCTCCAAAAATTCCCCTAAAGCGGATTACACAGCCCTAACAAAAATAAAAATCCAATGGTTATTCTTACTACGAGTCCTGAAAAACTCCCATGAATTTTTTGAACCACTGACACCATGCACTACGCATGATCTTCCTGCCAGCACTCTTTGTAGTAATAAAATACACATAAAGGCAAAATCCGACCCACACGCCACTAACTTAAAATACGAAAATTCCAAGAAAGGTTGCACAGCTCTCACAGATGCCTTATTACTCTTATTAGAGAAGAAACAAATTGTCCTATCCGACTATAATATATCTCTAAAACATGCACGCAAAGAAGGCCGTAAAGAAAAATATGCCCTCAGTGACAAACTTTTAGAAACCATCCTAGCAAAATTCACCACTAACAAGAACAGAGCGATTGAAAGATCCATCGCATCCAAGATGAAAACGAAGTCCTCAAACCGGCTCTCAGTTATTCCTGCAAAAAACGGTCACTTTGACCTATCCTTACTAGAATTCAGATATGTGCCATCTATAAGATACAACAGAATATCAAACTCCATGACACAGTCATAATTATGCGATGGCTGCGGCAACAGCCAATTCAACACTGATCACGCGCAGTGTTATAAAACCGGAGGCCTAATCACTACGACATATATTCTGCCTTGGCGTATGGGTTGCTCAGAGGAAGGCGTTATTCGATATCCGTGTTTTTAATTGACACCGACGCTCTTTCCTACCTCTCACGTCCAGTCACATCTCTCCATAATCAGCCGTAGATAAAAACAGAAAATACTCTAATGCCTGCGAAATACGACATGCTACTTTCACCCCACTTGTAACACCAGGTGATGGCGTCGTTGCACCCCAAATGTTTTTCTAAAAGACATGAGTGAAACCATATCTGAACTCTAAAATTGCTCTCTAAGTACCATACTGGGCTGGCTCAGAACAAAAATCAGCGTCGCTGTGATATGTGCCACCAGTACCTACGTGGATCCGCAGCACGAGGCGCCTATCCCTCTGCCAGATGGCTCGGGTTCAACGACGGCGCGGCCCTCCCGCGCATCGATTAAAACCATTTTTTATAATGTATATATCCAACTGTACGAATATTATTAATAATTTGTAAGTTATTGAATAAAGATTTCACATTAAGTTTAATGAGTATTTTTCCCAAGATGGATTTTTTCTGTAAACAAATACAATAAATAAATATGCATCTGCAACTCTGTATCCACGGTAACTACTTAACTAGTTTACCGTACTAGTACCAGAGTAACTTAGTACCAGAAATCTGAGAAAGCACGCAAATGGTAACGACTGTACATAGCCGAAAATAAAATGATTTGATTTGATAGGATGGCTTTACATGGTAGCCAAAGTTCAGTTAACATCATCTGTCTTTCGTACGGTGCAGACGCTTATGCTCTATTTAGATCAGCTACTTTCAACGATAATAATTTGTTTAATTTTCTGCATATTTCATGACTTTGCTTTTTTACTATTTCCCACTTACTCTGTAACGTAAATAAAAAAATAAAATTATTAAAATTCTATAAGTCGCGCCGGTATGTAAGCCTGCTTTGCCATTCAGATGCAATGGTTTACGCCCAGCGACATTATTTTGTCCCTTCCGTTTACATACAAAAGTGCAATACTAACTATACGTGGATACAGTGTATACAGTTTTGTTTTATTTATTTAAATAATATTTATTTTTTATAAAAACTTACTTGTATAATAGTACAACTAACGAGGTTTTTTCCAAAAACACTAAAACAATTTCAGCAGTATTACATGACTAAAACACAGTTAGAGGCGATGGTTCATCATTTAACGTGTTTTTAAATTAGGAACGCATACAGCTTGCTTGAATGTGTGCAGTTATTGCATAGCTACAAAACGGTTATAGTCCAATAACGTGCTTATTCAAAGTTTTTCAGTGTAATCTTTTCCCAATAACAAATACTATAAACTCGTTAAGTGACTTAGCCGTTATTTAGCTAGGTTTTGTTTATTATGCGATGTTAAAGAACGGCTAAGGTATACTTAACGGTGTTTTAAGTGTAATATCGTTGATAGTTTAGTAATTATTTGCAACACTAAAACACAAAAACCTTTCTGTAAAAAAACCTATTCATTATTTTACGGAGTAGTGTAATAGCAATGGAAGCTCAAATTTAGTTTTAATTTTTATATAAAAGAAATCTGGAATAAATGTACACATTTCCTAGAAATTTTAGTTTGAACGTTTTTTGCTCATATCTCAAAACTATAATTTGTGGGTTAGTTTGGTTTTAGAAATATGACGGCAGTGTTAGACTCCTTTTTAAAGTAGTGGCCGGAGGCAGCTCAAGATCGGGAGAGCTGGAAACGGAGGGGGAGGCCTTTGCCCAACAGTGGGACACAATAGGCTCCCAATAAAATAATAATAATAATTAAATTATCTATCTTGCAATCAATTCCTATTTTGCCGACTTAGATTAGCTTTTTGTATGCTTAGTTAAGCAAAATGTATTGGACATTGATATTTTAACTCTTGTTTTGTAAAACTACATTCTTGCGATGAGTATGAATATCATAACGATTATTATGTGTCATTGAAAAGTTACCCATCCCAAAATAAATATTTTCGAGACGATTTGGTTTTAGGTGTGTGTGCTACGAAAGCAGTGAAAACGCTGTAAAAACGTCATGATAAACGAGATCAGATAGCGGGCGATTTATAGCGTGTTAATATTTGTAAATTGGTTGACAAGAACAAATAAGCGCGGCGGTCGACACACCGAACGGTAGCCATTCCAATAGCCGCGGAGGTGGCAAATTGGTGGCGTCATGAGATTTACTGATAACGCGGGGTGATGGGCGATTAGCGACGGATGTCGAGGCGTCGGAGCTTGGGGTGTGGACAGTATTTTCTACACTACGACGGTGGCAAACGAGTCACTTGCACAAAAGTCTGATATGACAAGTAATAACTCAATTATAGTCATCTTACCTGATGCGTTCTAATAACTACTCAAGGAATAGTTGCTCTAGGTATTTTTAGATGTATAGGAGAATAAAGGGAGAACTGGACTAGGCTGTAGGAGGCCTATACCCAAATGGGGGTTCCTGTCCAAGAAGACACAAGCGAATAATAAAATAAAACACTAAGTGAAACCCAGAACAAGAGACGGGAAATAAGAAGGCTATAATAATAAAAAATAAAAGGAGAATATTTGAGTATTTTGTTCTGTCCTGTCGCATACTTTTGCCAAGAACTGTACCAATCTGTCTAGTCATTTGTCATTTCCTTCCCTCGTGAATAAACACAAAACATGCCATGTCAAATTCTGTAATAATTGACATAATGTAGAACAAGAATTTCTTTAGTTTGTCTGCTTTCTTGTACGTGACTTTATAAGTAGTTTTGGAATTGCACTATTCCGCGGCTTTATTTTATAAATGTAGTGAATTTTCTTGAAAATAACCAGCATTTTTAAAGTGAAAGGATTGCGAAGATGAATTGGCGTAGGTCTCTTATTTAGCCGGGGCTTAGCGTCGCGGTGTCCACATAAATTAGCGCGCGCGCGGGCGCGGCGGAGATTTATCTCCCGGAAAAAACCTGATTAATCACTACATTCAAAGAAGGCTCGCAAGTCACGACGCAAGAAATAATTAATAGGAGCCCCGCCCGCGCTACTAATGTGCCCAACTTTATTTAAATTGCGTTCATTAAGAGCTCAGTGTAGTTTAAGCAGCCATTGATCTAGACACGCGGCAGCGTGTCAAGCCAAAGTTCAAAAAAAAAAAGAACGCGTCGCAGCGGCCGTGTGTTATATTACACTAACCATTTGGTGGCACTTTTGACCCCTACGTTACTCAAAATGTATTGAACGTACACATATGAAATTTGGTACGTTTATTAAGATCCTTAAGGCTAACCAGATCCCCAAATTTCATGAATATAGCTCAATCGGTTATTAAGATACAAACATCTAAAAATAGGATTTTTTCTACATAGGATATTTATTGGGGAAAATATAATCAAAAACCTAACCCACTTCCAGGTGACCTAGCAAGTTGAAATTTGGCATCGAGCTGGGTAAATGTATGATTACGAACCTGAGAACCATAAACAGTGTTTTTTTTACGATTTGTAAATTTTGTAACATTTTACAAAGAACAAATTTTATTTAGGTACACACTAAGCGCCTATTGATTTTGTACGGGCAAAAATGTACATATGTAAATTTCGATTTTGAACCAGAAGCACTCATAAGGAGTTTGTAATGAAATTAAATGGATTTCGAAACAATTAGAGATAGACGTAGCATACGGTTTCCATACGTCCCGGTACGCCGCCACATGTCCCGGTTTGAAGCGTGGTGACCCAGTGTCCCGGCCATTAATCAAGAATAGTTTTAAGTTAGTAGGGATTCACTAGGTAAATAAGTATACCATGTACGTAGTACGGATGACTATTAAGCCCGTCTAATACAGACAATGCCTGCGCGGCTTGCAGCGCATGAAGGATATCTTCCGACGGCAGGGACCTCCATGTCTGTTGCCCTTTAACTTTGTAGATGAGGCAAGTGCTGATGTCCTTTGAATGTTTCTCTTTGACCTACAGTACCTTTTCTTGAAATGTCCACCCATCCCGGATTCCGGCCTTCGTCTCCATATCTATGGCAACCCTAACACTAGCTGTACACTCTCGTGCAGGCGGTGCAGGAGCACTCGCGCTTGGCCTGCCTCGCTGTGTTCAGTATGGGAATCGTCGGCGAGACCCCCCCCCCCCCCCCCCCCCCCCCTGTACACTCTCGCGCTCGGCCTGTCTTGCTGTGCCTCAGCGAGAGTGTACATGCGCTATATCTCGTTTTAACAGTCCTAATGTTCGAACAGCATAGGTGGTAGGCGCCACATAGTGAAACTCTCTGAATTGTATTAAGGTCCCGTAACCTATGTTGGACAAATAAACGATTATGATTATGAGTAAGTATAGTACAGTCAGAGTCATGTAGTTAGGAGCACATGCAGAGATAAGATAAGATAAGATAAGATATATAGATAGGTCTAATGGCCGGGAAAACGCTAAGCAGAGCTTGGTCGCCTAGATATTATTATCCATACTTGTGATATTATAATTGCGAAAGTGTGTCTGTCTGTTACCTCTTATGCTTAAACCGCTGAACAGATTAAGATGAAATTTGGCATATATGGAGATAGTTTGAGTCCCGGGGAAGGACATAGGATACTTTTTATCCCCGAAATCATCCCTTAAGGGAGTGGAAGTTTGTATAGAAGAGCGATAACTAGGTACGCGCCTGATACAAAAATATTAGCAATTATATTCTATCGCGATGAACAAGTTCCGCGCGGACGAAGAAAAAAACTAGTTAAGTATATAATATAATTAGCTTTTGCCCGCGACTTCGTCTGCGTAGAACTCGGTCCATGTCAACTTCTATACCGTATTTCGCCGTCGCCAGTGTACTGCGGGCCGGGCAATCTCACTAAACATTGCGCACGCCGGCTCAACGCGCCCGCATGAAACACATGACAGAGGATTTAATATATTGATGTAGATCAAGTAACGTAGATGGAAATTAATATGATGCTGTGTGGAAAAAACTTCATACGCATCAAGCATGGAAACGAAAACGCGAGTGTAGCGAGCGCGAAATGTTTCGAAAATTATAATGCAGGTGCGGAAGAGACTTCATACGCCTCAAGTAATGTAGGTAGATGAAAACGCGAGCGTAGCGTGCACGAAATATTTCGGACATTACGATGAAGGTGTGGAAAATACTTCATATGCGGCGCAGCGAGCGGCAGCCGCGCTTAGTCTCCGGAAAATTACCTATATCTAGACACGCGGCAGCGTGTCAAGCCAAAGTAAAAAAAAAAAGAACTGGCGACGCAGCGGCCGTGTGTTATATTACACTAGACATTTGGTGCCACTTTTGACCCCTACGTAACTCAAAATTTGTATTGAACGTACACATATGAAATTTGGTACGTTTATTAGGCTAACCAGATTCCCAAATGTCATGAATATAGCTCAATCGGTTATTAAGATACAAACATCTAAAAATAGGATTTTTTAAGACTAGTTTAGTACTTGGATTGGGAATAATCAAAAACCTAACCCACTTCCAGGTGACCTAGTAAGTTGAAATTTGGCATGGAGGAGTGTAATTGTATGGTTACGAACCTGAGAAACATAAACAGTGATTTTATACGATTTGTAATTTTTTTTCCATAACAATTTTTATTTAGGTATTATTTAGGTACACACTAAGCGCCTATTGATTTTATACTGGCAAAAATGTATATGTAAATTTCGATTTTGAAGCAGAAGCACTCATAACGATTTTGTAATGGAACGAAATGGATTTCGAAACAATTAGAGATAGACCTAGCATACTTAGAGTTTTAAATTAGTAGGGATTCACTAGGTAAATAAGTATACGTGTACGAAGTACGGATGACTATAAGCCTGTCTAATACAGCAATGCCTGCGCGGCGTGCAGCGCATGAAGGATGTCTTCTGACGGCAGGGACCTCCATGTCTCTTGCCCTTTAACTTTGTAGATGAGGCAAGTGCTGATGTTCGTTGAATGTTTCTCTTTGACCTACACTACCTTTTCTTGAAATGTCCAACAACCCTAACGCTAGCTGTACACTCTCGTGCAGGAGCACTCGCGCTCGGCCTGCCTCGCTGTGTTCAGTATGGGAATCGTCGGCGAGATACTTCCCCTGTACACTCTCGCGCTCGGCCTGTCTCGCTGTGTCTCAGCGAGAGTGTACATGCGCTATATCTCGTTTTAACAGTCCTAATGTTTGAACAGCATAGGTAGT
Organism: Cenopis cana; assembly: GCA_951800055.1. Taxonomy (NCBI): domain Eukaryota; kingdom Metazoa; phylum Arthropoda; class Insecta; order Lepidoptera; family Tortricidae; genus Cenopis; species Cenopis cana. The sequence continues at coordinate 22,467,466 of OX637477.1, read as the reverse complement.
TAGTTTAGTGCAGTCAGAGTCATGTAGTTAGGAGCAGATGCAGAGATGGCCAACAGCAATCCCATTATTAATAAAAAAAAGCAGCCGAAGTCGCAAATATATCGTAACATATCGTAACACATTCTTACTCCAACTGTAATAAAGACGTGTTACGATCTTTAGGCCACCTTGACTGCTACTAATTATGTAATAACCACCTTATTCATAATACGTGCAAATCTTATCTTATATATTTAAACGAGCAAAACGCGCCTGGTACAAAAGTAATAGCAATTATATTCTATCGCGATGAACGAGCTCCGCGCGGACGAAGTAAAAAAGTAGTTAAGGTATTATACATAAATTTTACATACCTCTGATTGACTTTGATTTTAATTAAAATAAACATGAAGTATTCTTTATTTACAAAAAGTAATGATATCCCACCAAAAACATAAATGTGAAAATGGGAGCCAAGTTCAATATTAAGAATATGCGTCGTTATTGACTTCGCCGACAAAAGAATTGATATCTATATGGGTGCCAAGTTCTGTGTAGAAAATCCTGAAACCTGAGATGTAATTCAAGGTCAAGATTTTGGCTTGGCTAGTTTTTACCAACAAACCAAAGTTCAGAAAAATACCATAGTCAAATATAATATAGCATATACGTAAAAACCAGCCAAGTTAAAATCTTGACCTTGAATTACATCTCAGGTTTCAGGATTTTCTACACAGAACTTGGCACCCATATAGATATCAATTCTTTTGTCGGCGAAGTCAATAACGACGCATATTCTTAATATTGAACTTGGCTCCCATTTTCACATTTATGTTTTTGGTGGGATTTACTTCTTCGGCAAACGTCGCGGCGTGTATTGAAAAATATTTTGAAACAGAAGCGGCGATGGTGTATTCATGAATATTGATGATTCGTGAATATTCAGCGGCGACACTCGGAATGGAAACAGGCCGCGGCGACCGCAGCGGGCCCGGCGGCGGAATCCGCTCCGTTAGCATAAAACACGCCAAACCTATCGCTCAAACGCTAATGCAGCACATTGACTATGCAATCCTAGCAAGCATGATAACGTTTGTGTCACTCTTACTAGCAAAATATGTGCGAGAGGGACGGATGCTATATGTCCAACATAAACAACTTCGCTGTGGTCATGAGGAGCGAAAAATGTTTTCAATTATTAGCGAAAACATATTATGTAACAGTTTTTTTTTTACCAAGAAAAGATACACACGTGGTTTTACGAGTTTTTTCAGTAACATTATTTTTTTTTTTGTGGACAATCTTACACAAATCAACCTAGTCCCAAACTAAGCAAAGCTTGTACTATGGGTACTAAGCGACGATATACATACTTATATAGATAAATAAATACTTAAATACATAGAAAACATCCAAGACCCAAGAACAAATATTCGTGCTCATCACACAAATAAATGCCCCGGCCGGGATTCGAACCCGGGACCTCCAGCTTCGTAGGCAGGGTCACTACCAACTAAGCTAAAGCGGTCGTCCAACACAACAAAACATTATGGAGTTAATAATTCAAAGTTTTCAATTAGCAAATTCATAGCAGCGATTTCGGAGACAAGAAGCTTATTGAACCAACTTGTCAAAGAAAACATCCAAACTCAGACCTAACTCTACTTTGGTAGGTTTTCTGGTGTGTTTATATGGTTCTAGGAATATGGTACTTAGGCCTGCCTTTGTATTAACATAAAAACAAGATTATTCGTGTGAGCAAAAAACTCAAAAATATCATTTTTGCTAAATTTGATAATATTTAGTGAAAAGAAAATAGCATTATCGTTGTATTCTTCTAGCGTTTCTTCTCCAATATGATAAGATTGATTAAATTAAGATTATCTATCCTAGTAAGGAAAACGATCTAATATCGAATCTAATCTTCTTTAGAATCACGGCGAGCAACGAGCGATACAATTTCCTCGTGAGATTCTCTATCAGATCCGATCGGACAATGCAGACGAGTATGTATTGTGCCGAGATTGAATGAGATACATTAAGGCGCAGTTGCACTGGCGTATCCAAGAAGCATAAGGAGCAGACTACACTGCTGCATGTACGGTACTCGTATACAAAAGATCACAAATAGCTTTAGAAGCGCCTGAATTATTCATTCTGAGAACGGGTTCTGAAAGTTTAATGGGATGTAGAATCACTCTGGCTGCTTGTGACTTCTCCCAGGTATTTTAAAGTGAAAAACAAGAACAATCAAAAGTCGAAGCCTTGAGTATTAAAACGTTTAACTAAATTTAGTTCCTACATATTTATATATACAATAATACTTTAACAACAATTACTCAAATGATATTAAAAGTAACTTAAATCTAAAACAGACCCTTCAAGCATTGTACCAAGGATGCTGGCGGCATTTTCTCGCTGTATCGTAAGGAATGATAGGTAAGTTGTTCGAGGAAGTCGCCAGCTCTTTGGTCACCAGTCACGTCAACCAGACGCTTAGCAACTTCAGTAAATAACTTGTGCGCGCTTGGACCCCCATAGTTTCGACGCCAAAAGGTACAAAATTGTACTCTCTGCTGTGGCTGAGGCCCTAATACGCTTTTTACTATTTCGGCGTTTCCCGCCGCTGCACCCTTTTTACTGTTGGCTGGAGGTGGGACGGTGCCAGTGTGTCTACGCAGAGAGCATCCCACACCAACATCCGTCCCAAGCTCCAAGGAACTACACCCCATCACCCCAATTTAGTTATGTATCGTCACGAAATTTATTGCCTCATTTCGGTAAGATTAAAGAAATAAAAAAACCGGTCAAGTGCGAGTCCGACTCGCGCACCGAGGGTTCCGTACACAGTTCTTGTATATGTAGTTGTGTACCCGTCCCGACCCCATTAATTCAGGAACAATCTTAAAAAAACATGACAGCACCATCTATCGGCGCATTGTGTTACTAATTTGCGCGACTGAATAACTTAGTACGTCTGTTGGTTTTTTAAGGATAATTCTTTATCACATCAACCGATTTCAATAATTGTTTTTTTATATGAAAGAAGGTATTTTCAACGTAATTTTGTAAATTTAAATATAAAACAAAAATATATACAAAGGTGATTAAATTACAAACTTAGTATAGAAGAGTTTTTTTGATGATTAAAAAAAAGAAAAACTAGATACGGCTATGGCTATATTTTTCCTGTAAAATATACATACATATTAATGTTGTGTAATAATTTCAAATTTTTTTCTTCGTAAACTTCGGAGATAAGGGGGGGGAATGGTATTTTTTTTTACATTTTCCCTCGTAAATCGAAATTTCCCCAACGAAAAAAAAAACTAAAAATTGTTTCAGAATGTACAAGTCAAGCCCTTTCATATGATACCCCACTTGACATAGTTGCCAGACTTTAAAATTTTGAACCCCCTTTTATCTGTCATTATTCACAGAAAATAAAATAAAATAATTTAAAAAACCATCTTCTATGTATCTGGGTTACCCTTGTTTATAACTATTCCAAATTTCAACTCGATAGGATAAGTAGTTCCTGAGATATTTAGCGATGTGACAGACAGACAGACAGACAGACAAAGTGAAACCAATAGGGTTCCTTTTTTACCTTTTTGGTACGGAACCCTAATAACGGCATTAGGAACAATACAAAAAAATTAAGGCGATATATCGATTGAAAGAGACACCCTTTGTTTTTCGCTCACGACGAAATGGGATGCAACCCTCTCCGAGAATGGCGTTTTAGACAAATCTCGTTAAATATCTGACTGTGTTTAGGTTTATTAAATTTCCTCTTGTCAGTACCTAGATGAGGTAAAATACCATCATAATAACTTAATCGTGTCTTTTAATAATGCGTTGTTTTAGTAGGCTGAGGAAAAAAAGGAAAATATAGACTCGACTTTGGATTTATTTTCTATCGAGAAAATTTTAAGCAATCATGTTTCGCTATTGTCAGTACCACAATCATATAGTCAAGAATCATATATCTGAAAATCAGCCCCTACTGTTTGCTAGTCTGGGCAGGACAGCGTTTCAAAGTCTCCAAATTTCTCAGTGTAGCGCCTTAATATAGGTTAAATAAACAAAAATGCATAGTAAAATGATCAAACTCATTCAATGATCAAACGCGGATTGCGTTGCCTGTTCTATATCAGAAGTTAAATCTTTTCTGTTATTAAATATCATTGGTTCCACTAGTCTTGGCGGTACCATTTGGTTTGCGGTGTATTCATGTTTAATCCCGCATTTTACAAAATATCGCAGCTGTTTTGCTCAGGCGGTTAACAACCAACAATAACATCGGAAGTTCGTCACAAACTTTCACCACACACTCCTAATTAAAATATGTTGGCAACAGTTTTCGGAGACTCCGTCAAGTAATCAGGTCGCGTGTCGCGCGCCCTTAAAGGGCTGGGAGAGATACGAGCCGAGGTCTGCCGGGCCGCCATAACCGACGTTTTTTATTGCGGGCACCGCATTCATTATCGCGCGATTTATGACGCGGCTAGTATGAATATAGGACCTTACATTTTATCTTTTCTAATAAATTACACTCTTTCAAATATTGATATCTACGATATATGTCTTCGTTTGAGATTTGTAAATAGAACGCGAATTGATGTGTTCTGATGAAAGCACAATGACTACTGTAGGCTGTGCAAACCAAATATGAACGTCAAAAGTCAATGTTACGAAATCTTACGTTTAAGTAAAACGTTAGATAGAGAGATTTTTCTTTCCGAACAATCAATGCATATACATACCTGTAATGCAATTCGTAATAAAGTATTCGTTTTTTTGTATAACATGTCTCACGAAAGTTTAAATTCAAATTCGTAAATTAAGCACTTGAAATACACATCCACGTGATTGAATTCACTAAACCTATCATATCGGCGACCAGATTCCTAGAAGTGTTTGAAACGCGAGGTCATGAGAATATGCTCGATCGCCTAATTGGAAGCAGTTGCGTTGGCACGAATCTAGGAGTAGCAGGGATGAATAGCAAATAGTATTTAATAAAACGCGCCAGAAAAGAGTTTATTCTGAGAGGCTGTGCAATTTCAAAGTTCAACTTTACGTTATTATTCCTAATTGTTCGAATCTAGTCACAGTAAGTATAATTATTAGCTAAAGCAGTATCTTAACTAGTCGCTTAAAACCTGCTAGACTTGCGAATTTTTGTGTGTGCACACACGCGTAGCACACCAGCACACGTGACACATGTACAAGCGCCATCAAGTATATCTGATCTGTACTCTTCATGGTGCTAAAAATATCTGCACATGCACTCTAACGCATTGACAATAGGGACGTGTTCTGATATTTATGAGCAGCTTGTTCTTACGTACGGATTTGTTTTACAGCCTTAAGCTGTATTATGTCTAACTACTGTGTTACAGACTCACGCGTAATGCGGTTGCCACACTGATGCAGTTTCCGCACGACGGTGCGGTGTGCCAGTGAGGCAGGAAACGACATCAGTGTGACAACCACCTAAGCGCAGCATTTTTACCGCCCACGAGAGTTATTGCGCCAATAATTCCGAAACGCGTATTATTATAACACGCTCCGAACACGTACGCTGGACATTAAGCTGATTTACACGGCTTTTTAATTGCCGCCGCCCCCGGATTTTTACAATCTTCGCTCCATCAAGCGATCATTTACCTTTATAGCGCGAAATTAATTCGGAAGGTAATTTATTTATCAATCATAGCCGGTTGCCATAAAGTGCCTATTTTTCACCCCGAATAAGGGTAGAAAAAAAGCTGTTTCAACCCCAAGTGAAGGAAATATAATGTTGTATTACAACTGGCGTCATGTTTTCAATCGTAAATCAATAAAACGTTGAATCACTCTGCACTAACCTACATTAAAACCATCGTGTTGATACATACTTGAGCCGGCCATGTATATAAATTGATGGTCTAAGTCTAATTTACATAATTTATGATTAAATAGGTGTGTGTCTTATGAAAACTGATAGCTTTGCATCGGTAAAGTAATATTTTAAATTACTGGATGTTTATATCGTGACCGACGCGTATCTCACACCATTCCATTTTTCCTTCATTCGGTTGTTTGTCAATCTATAATCATCATCAAACAACAAACTTCTATTAATATTTCATATACTTAATTTTCGGGTGTACGTTTAAGAGAGATCTGTTGACGAAATTTAAGTATTTGGGTCGAACATCATGGCTAACTTCTCTCTGTAAATTTTTATCCAAAACTAATCTGAAAATCCGTGTTACAATTTGATGGCCAAACTAAACTTTTATCGACTGTTTAAACTAACTAGTTGGATTCTTCTCATCATCTTGCATGCTCGTATTTAATGTTAGACTACTAACTAGGTTGCAAATGTTGCAATTGCACCGCTGTCGGCACGCAAGTCGCGCAGGGCCGCGGCGACGTGCCGGCTAATTATCGGCTCATGTGCGGCCGCGCTAACGACACTTTCAGACGAACTTACCTCCTCGATTCCTCGTCTGCGCTTTGCCAATTACTCTCCCATCTAGACACATGAGTTAAGCCAGAGCTAAAGCTGTGTTGTGTCACAGTACAGTGAACATCACGAGTAGCATTGCATGTTCCGATAGCTCAGTTGGTTAGAGCGATTGGCCATATATGCCAAGATGTCGCAGGTTCGAACCATACTCAGAGCATTAACTTTTTCCTTTTCGATTTGATATTTAAGAAATATGAGATGATTTTATCATCTGGCCGTCTATGATGGTTTATCATTTGCCATTTGTCGACGTCGATAAGGGCTCGATAAATGATAAACGGTAAATTTACCGAACATTTATCGATGTATAACATGGTTACTCTTGCTATCCACTGTCGACATCGACTAATGACAAACGATAGCAACTGACGTTTTATATAACATGGTCTCTCGTTAAACGATAAACTGACGTGATTTGACGTTTCTACGGGATAAATTTATATTCAAGTGCTCTCGTTGTTGGCAAACAAGCGTACGGCCCGCCTGATGGTAAGCGGGCACCGCAGCCTATGGACGCTTGCCACTTTGCTTGGTAATATACTACTTCTCGAATAGAATGGTGTGCGGGAGTTAGGCTACACATCATCATCCTCCTAGCGTTATCCCACTACAGTTGCATCCTCAAGGATGCCTATAGGGTCCGCTACCTAATTCCAAGATTTGGCGTAGGCTCTAGTTTTCACGTAAGCGATTGCAATCTGACCTTCCAACCCGACAGGAAACTAGACCTTATTGGGATTAGGCTTTGTCATGTGAGTGGGCAACTTGAGTGTTAGAAGTTTTCAAGCCGCCCGAAGGCCGTAACCCGCCGCCGCCGCGCGCGCGCCTAAGCCGTCTGCTGCCATAGACAGCAGCCGGGATCAACGGCTTAGTGGGCCTTCCGAAGGACGGTAGTTAGGATGGAGTTAGGCATCGGAGTTAGGTTAGGTTATTTGTAGAATACACATTTAACTTGTGTTTTAGGTTCTTACATTATGTCATTACGTGTGAGTTTGTACGAAATTAACATCGTTAAAAGAACAGTTTAGATTAGAATGGTAACTTTGCAATACTAGCTTTTACCCGCGACTTCATCTGCGTAGAACTTGGGCATTGCGTTATTGCTATTCTTTTATTTCAGGCGCTTACCTAGTTATCTCTCTTCCATACAAACTTTCACCCCCTTATGTTTTCCAGGGTAAACAGTATCTATGTCCTTCCCTTCGACTCAAACTATATCCATACCAAATTTTCATCTAAATCGGTTAAGCGGTTTAAGCGTGAAGGGGTAACATACAGAGATACTTTCGCATGTACCTATAAACCGCGACGACTTCACACAGAGAGGGCAGTTTCTAGCATTCTATACCCAAAGGGTAAAACGGGACCCTATTACTAAAACTCCGCTGTCCGTCTGTCAGTTTGTCTGTCCGTCTGTCACCAGGCTGTATCTCATGAACCGTGATAGACAGTTGAAATTTTCACAGATGATTTCTGTTGCCGGTATAGCAACAAATACTAAAAAACAATAACATTTATATTTAAGGGGGACTCCCGTACAACAAACGTGATTTTTTTTGCCGTTTTATAGATAATGGTACGGAACCCTTCGTGCGCGAGTCCGACTCGCACTTGGCCGGTTTTTTCCATTTCTATGCTTAGTCTAGTAGGTAGGTAAGTTATAAGTTTCTATTTTGTTCTCCATATCAAATTACCTCCCCCTTTTGACCCCCTAAGCTATGTCCTATTCTGATGTCTAAGCTATAATACTGGAAAGTTTAATTGAACTTCTATAGGCGTCTATAGGCTGCGGTGTCGGCTTACCATCAGGTGGACCGCACGCTTGTTTGCCACCGTCGTTCTATATAAAAAAACAGTTCAGTAGTTTTTGAGATTAAGCGGAATGTACATACATACATCCATCCGCACAAACTTTCACGTTTATAATATTATTAGGATTTTGACAGAGTACGCAAGTAAAAGTGCAACGTGTCATCGGGGGCTATGTTTATCATTTATCGTTCATTTCTCACTATCGATATCCCATTTATATCGTCTTCCCGAACATGCTTCTGACACACGATAAAAATAAGAAAACGATTAAATGTCGTTAGGTAACTTCATCAACGAAAACGTCATCCTTCAAAAAGTTCAACTTCTAGGGTATTTCATCCATGTTTAAAAAAATATATACAAATTAATTAAATATAAATGAACAAAAGGAACAAAAAACATTAAAAATAATACTCAAATAAGTCTAAAACCTAACTACAAACTAAAAGAAATATTATACTGAATGAATGCATGCTTTTCATTAGGCGGTCTTTTTATTATGCCACCAAACTAAGAAGGTTTAGCAATGCCTTGTGCTTAGCACACTTAAGTGACTTTTTATAATATACGGTTAGTGTGGCATTTTCTGTGGTGTTGTTCCTTTCTTGTACTTATTGTGTGTTATCTATGATAAACGTGAAGTCAAAACAATAACATTATGGCGCTACTATACTTCGCTACGCGTATTCGCGTTGCGTATCCGCCTCCCTTTCTTTTGCGATATTGTAGAAAAAGATGCAACACGAACATTTGCACACCCATAGCGAAGTGTAGTAGCGGCTAAATTAAATACAACAAAGAGGCCCAATGAGGATTGGTGGCTTCACACACTCCTTTGAAAATCTTCGTAGATGTGCTGTGTGGAGGTTTCCTCACGAAAAGCTAACTGTAAATCATCCTCCTAGCGCTATCCCAGTACAGAAGCATCTAGAAGGATGTTCGGAATCCGCTACCTAGTCCAAAGATTTCGTGTAGGCACTAGTTTTTTTTTACGGAAGCAACTGCTATCTGACCTTGCAACACAGGGGAAACTAGACCTTATTGATTAGGCTTGTCACTTGAGTGGGAGTCCGCTGCATGCGGGCGGCGCAGAATCGTTCAATGTGGCATTCTTTGGGGGAGGCCTATGTCCAGTAGTGGCAGTCTTTCGGCTCATATGGTGATGATGAACCGCCATCTGACCTTCTAGCTCAGATAAAAAATTAGACCTTGTTGGGATTACACCAGTTTCCTCACGACGTTTTCCTTCATCGTAAAGCTACTGACTACTTATATGTACAATTGATATTCCACACAAGTTTTTATTTAATAATGTCATTTGCCCTCAACTGTAGCCAACCTACATAACCTACAGAAATAGCCGTGTTAAATTAATTTAATCACTTAAAAATCAAATGCTCGATTTATGTTCAAAAACCACGGTTTTTTCCATACGATATAGCTTATCGTCACCCCCTAAGGACGACGATAAAATTATCTGAGTTTAAACGTCAATTCACGATATATTATCTATTTATCGAGCGCCCATGTTATGTATAAACGTCAGTGGTTGTCGTTTATCACTTCTCGCTGTCAAAAGTAGATAGTGTGTTATCTATATTAATTTGATATTAATAGTCCGTCGAGTGCTACGGCAGATCCGATCGAGACCCATCGTAAATAAAAGTTCGCGAAAAAATAAGAGTTTTGACTCGACAACATATATCGCCATAATTCGGATTATTGCGTATTTCGTGTTTAAAATACTAAATGATAACAAAAACCATCGGCCATATTCGTTGGATGACGTTTCGCTTGGATAAAGGACTAAATGTCATTTAATCGACGCGACAATAGACAGCACGACATAGCCATGTTATAGCATACGATAAAAATACGATAGTGATAAACGATTAATGATAAATGACAAACGGCAAATGATAAACCATCATAGACGGCCTGGTGTTGTTTAATATCATGAACCTGTCACGCACGATACGTACCTTCACAAGTTAATACGAGGATATTAACCAAATATTAACATCCACCTAGCCGGGCGATCAAAAAACTAAATGTCAAATGATATTATGTACATACGTTTATTTAAAATACTTGGTTTTTTTATAAACATACCTATACGATCACGTTAAAAATACACATCAAATTACGAAACGCATTATTTGATTTTCCGGAGTCCAATAATCGCTAACATTATTCCGTGTATTCTCTTAACATCTCTCATCGCGTCTGGAACCGGAATGAGATCGAATTGAACCCCGTATTTATTTACTGAGGAAATTAATCATTCCATTGAATTATTCGCGTTTGTTTCGGAGGTAATTTGGGACTAGAATGATCCTTGATGAGATTATGTTAACGACACAACATTGTGAGTAAGAATTTGAGTTTGTTTACGTACAGCTTTGTGGTTTCAAATGTTTTGTTCAGTTTATATCAACTTTGTTTTCTGGGCCATTTTACGGAAAGTTGTACACTCGACTTTTTTTTTATTTGGATAAAATCGGGTTTTTTCTACTCAGAATCGAAAGCACTTTCGAACCTAATAGGAGAAAAAAGAGTCCCAAATTTTTCATACAATATCCTGTTTTTCCACTCCGTTACCACCATACAAGCATTACAAGATTAGTATGAGAACGGCGACGGAATGGAATAAAAAAAATTGGGACACTTTTTTTCCCCTCTATATCATTCGAAAGTGCTTTCGATTCTGAGTAGAAAAAACCCGATTTTATCCAAATAAAAAAATAAAGTCGAGTGTACAACTTTCCGTAAAATGGTCCTTCTACTTGTAAACTACCAATGTTTTTAATATTTGTTACTTTTCATCTTAATACTTCAGTTAAAAATTATACAAGTTGTAATGAAAACCGGCCAAGTGTGTGTAGGGCTAGGGCTACGCTAAATGTTAGGGTTCTATATTTTTCTTCAGACTTAACAACAGCTTACAACGTTATCTAAGTAATCAAAGGAAATTGTACAAGTCTGCTTTTCCAAGCTTTTCCGCACACATTAGTAGAACTGGTTTTCAATGGAAGTCTCAAGGTCTAAAAAGATTTTTTAAGACTCTAGTTGGCATACTGTTTTAGCTAACATATTTACTGTGGCGATTGTTTTTCGTATTCGTATCAATATTTCAGCTGTCAAGGCTCGTGTTCGTCGCTCAGCGCCCAAATGAATCTACACAAAAACACGGGTCAGAATTCATGTCGTAATAAATTTTAAACTTTTGATGTAAAGCATATCAAGGAGAAGCCTTTCATTCGACGATTTTTACATGCATTTAAGACACCATGTACGTATAGCGTTAAAAAGCTCTATCTTTTTATATTTGAGACGAATCTATAAAAGTTTTCAAGGTAAGTAGATTGCAGAGCGTGTCAAAGATATACCCACACATCACGTACATACTGTAGAAAAACATTAAGTAACTACCCTCCCTTAAGGCGCCTGTATACGCAAGCACTCCCCATACAAACTTTGTGCAAGTTTTCTTCGCTTGTTTTTGCATTACACTTATGATTTTTGGTCAGTACGCTTATTTTTTAGTTAGCTATAACCTCAAGCCAAAAAAATGGATTTTTTGATTTTTTTTCAATTTTTTGATTTTTTTGCTGACATTCTCCGTATGTCTAATATTAACAAGCAAAAAAAAATTATATGCGGGAGTGCCAAAACTGACGAATAAAACTTGCACAGAGTTTGTATGGAGAAGGCCTTGCGTATACAGGCGCCTTAATGAAAAGTCATTCCCTATTTTCTTTATTTTTATTGGTGGCAGAAATGACATTTCACGTGTTAGAAACATAAATTCTATTTTTATTTTATCCTGTAAGTATACGCTAAATACGATGGTAAAAGCCAACAAAGACAACCTAAGGCCGAGGATTAGTCTTATATTATTAAATATCGCTTTATGAGAAAATGTGATAAGTGAGCGAGGCCTCAGCGCGTGTAGAGCAAACTTCGTTCATTAGTCGCTTTCAGGCTGCCTCGTGCCTCGTGCCTCGTGCGGCGGAGGCAAATCAAGCGCCACTCAACGTGACGTGGCGTAGTGTGAGGAGAATAAGTAGGGTATCTCCGAAATTAGACGAGTTACTGTTATCAAATGTATACCAATAGCTTCGGTGAATGAAATAACAAAGACCTCTAAAATTAGTGCCAAAACCAAGAATCATGCGGTAAAAATAAAACAAATACTCGAGGGTGTAGACGTTCGGCAATCGTAGGCATACAACATTACGTCTTCAAGAACATTTACTTTCATGACACGAGTTTTCATTACGTACTTATATCATTTGGATGTAGTGTTGCAAATTTTCCGTACCAGTTAAATTTTCGGCTACGCTAACTTTGAGATACAACACGGCAATTTTGAGACTGACTGCAGTCTTCGCATACTTTCTAAGAGCTAATTACCAATAAATGCCTGTTTAGTTTACGAATGCCAGTCGCTTCAGATAACGCTCCAATTACTACTTACTTAAAAACGGGGCCTGTTATTCTACTATAAGATAGTTCGGACCGGGAAAGAGCAATAAAGGAGCAGTGGTCGGACGATATAGGCATCACAGCAGTCCCGTTCGCCGCGCCGCCTCGCCTCGCGCTGCCGGTAGCGGGGCGTTCAAGCCTTATAACGATATGCAACATCATATTTATGATATCGCAGATTGAACACATTTTTAACGATGTAAGGTAACTTTCATATTTAATATATTAACATAGCTGTTGGTTCTCCAAATAAAATAAAATTAAAATAAAATAAAATACTCACAGTAATTATTAGGTATAAGGTCCGGCTCCGCATCGTCATGTTCCGGTCGCTTGTCCGGCGCGGGCGCAGGGGCGAGCGTGGCGCGCGGCGCGGGCGCCGGCGGCGGCTTGGCACGCGCGCGGCGGCGGCGGGACAGCGCGCATGCGCCGGCCAGCAGTGCGCACGCGCCGGCCGCCAGCCCGAGCGCGCCGACCGCGCCCGCCGTGCCGCCCAGACCGAGGCCCGTCTCCGATGCTGTAACAACATGCGGATCGATATGAATAATTTAATTAAGGTTATGTCATCACATTTACACTCGCTCGGTCGTTAGCCTCGTTCGATGGAACGCGGGCTGCGGCGCGCGCGCTGGCAGGCTGCGGGCGCAACGCACGGGGTTGTTCGTGTGGCTGTTGGACCGATTGCCTTCGTCTTCGAGTTCTTCGACGAAGATTTTACTTTATGCTCTGGAGCATAAAACTGTATTTTAGAAACTGTCTACGAAGCATAAAATTAAACTTTTCTTGACACAAAATACACTGAATTTTACTTAAAGATATACATGATTTAAAAGCCTGTAAATATGAAGTAGTATTTTGTGCAGTGGAACAGCAAAAACAGTCATTAATAACAGTTATCATCTTCAATATTACGACGCGATGAAATGCGTTCGAAAAATCTTTATATTCCATAACACGAATTCACAATTTTAATATAAAATATTGTACTTTGAATTTGCACCTTATACCCGTAGTCTCTAAGTTCCTATTTGTATGATCAAGAAACACTTAACCTTATTCGCACCGTTGAGCCCTCGGTGTCCAAAACAACCAATTGAGAATCGAGTGCCACTTTCGATGAAATTCGTTGTTCACACCTTATTGGAGGCAGTTCTACGGGCAGATAGCGGAGCGGAGGAGGTGCTATAAAATATTGCGTCGTTTTCCCAAAAAGCGTGGGCTGTATCACCCCCTCCCGCGAACTCCGACATTTCCAGAATAAATATTATCCCAAGTGCTGCAATAACACACCCCGAAGCAGAATAACCGAGCGCGCTACCAACGATTGCCCCTTATATTCTAACGGATTCATTTTGCAATAAAAAAGGTGCAAAATCAAATCGGACTGACTTGGAACGGAACAGGAGTTGGAATTAGCATTTTGTATAAAGAGTTTCGGCGCGGGACTGAGATCGCAACGTTAATAACTTAATTGAAAGGGCGGGAGGGGGAATACGACGACGTCACAAGGAGACGCATAATTGGATTTCGCGTCATTATGCGCCGGTGATGCATTTCGATCGCCTCCGTCGGACAAAAAGCCCACTCTCTGCTAATTAATGCCAGTAATTAAAGCTAATATAGGCGAGCGCCTCGAGCCGATGCTACTCAAATTTACTGCTATGTCAATGGCGAGCAATTCGGTCCATGCCGAAGGACTTTATGCTCAATCTAACTTTGATAAAAACTAAAGCTAGGGCAATACGATTAGTGAAGCCTCGCGCGGAGACGCGGCAGGTGAGTCGCGAGGACGTGTCCGCAATCCGTTTCGGCAAGTGAGAAGTTTTCGAAGCAATTAGCGACGTTCTGGGCCGCCGCGTCGCTGCGAGCTGCGGTCCGTGGCATATAACGTGCACATGTGACAACTTTGCGCGACTTGTTACTTCCCAACTTGGAACACTACAATATGTCACTGCTCATTCTTACTGAGACAAGCTAATGTGGATTGCAATAAATTAGCTTTCAACCGTTGCAAAGTTTCCTCTCAGCAGATCAGTTTCGGCCGACATCTCGCTAAGTGAGACAATGAAACGATTTGGCGGTAGGATCGGCGGAGGATGCGGGCTATTTGTAACTTCAATAATTAATCAAGGGTTAGGGCAGGTGCGGCGAAGATGCCCGGTTGCCGGGTCCCTGCACCAATTAATCATTCATTTCCAACAAATTAACGTAGAACTTCAATAATATTCCTTTTACGAGTGCTAAATTTAATGATAGCATGTCGTGTTGGTAGTGCAACGACTTTACGCACAGCAATCAGTTCGTTCGTACGTGATCGTCAAAGGCTACTCGCTGCATCTTCGAGCGCACTCGTCAAGCGGGCTCGCTCGCTGGAACATTTTAATTCGATCCTTAGCATTGCCAACAACTCGTACAACTGTAATGCTGTTGAGTTAACCTGACGCACAATGCTGCCACGCGTACGGACCGATTGAGCTATGTAAGGGTCCACCAACGATTGAATTATGAGTCAAGTTATCGCAGTCGACAAGCAATTTCAATTGTGTTTTGTGTTGGTTTAGTTTCATGCAGATATCTGTGTACAGATTTATTAACCCTTGTTCCTGATCTGTCCTAACTGTCGCGATGCGTTTAGAACCTGTTAATTTTTCCCTTATTTAAATGCCACAGAATATAATTTAACTAAAAAATTACAGCGGCTTCCGAAGGGTTAAACTGAGTCAACTCAATGTTCAATCATGAAATTCAGGCAATTTTCAACGTACAGCTAAGGATGCAAAGAGCGTGGTTTCTCGAGCCGCCTGAGCTCTCGCGGGCTTGCGGCATTGCGGGCGAGATTATTCTCATCGGCTAATCATTAATAATGTAATGCGAGGGCGTGTTTATTACTACCTTCAAAACCGTCAGCTACTATGGCTTTCAGAGATGAGTATCAGCTTGTAATATACCTATTTTAGTAGCTTATGGAAAGCAACGTGAAACCTTGGGAATATTTATATTCAATCCGACGTTTATAGAAGAAAGAAGGAAATAATTTGAGTACCTATATAAACTAAAAAAAAATACATAAGATAACTATTTATCAATCACACCATTGAATGAAATATATATATATATATATTTATGGTTATGAAGACTTATAAATAAACAAAGCAAGATGCCGCGCTAGACATTGAGCACACAGTTTCAATTTAGTAGCGGAGATTACCTATCAACGCCTGAACTTTTGTTAATTAAACATGATCCAGTATCCGGTGTAACGGCGGAGGTCAGAGGAGTCAGTACTGAAGAATGTACCTTTAACGTCCCGGACACCGAAGTGAGGTCGGATGGGATCTCGTTACGGCGACGGACGTGCCTTCGTTAACTTGCACAATTAAGTTTTTAAACTGATTTGCTTCTTTGTCAGCAGTCTGTAAGACATTGGTAATTTATTACTAGTGATTTATTTGGTCTTGGATTTTGGCAGATCTAGCTAATTTGAACAAGGCAAATACTCCGAGTATCTATAAAGTGAGAAATACAACTACATGTTTAATTTGTATTTTAATCTACTTGAGTAAACCAAATTTATTTACCTACTTAAACATCTTTGTAACCGTGTTCAAGCAAATAAAGAATTTGTATTTGTATTTTGTATTTTTATTTGTATTTCGTAAACTATTATACATTATTTTGTCAGCTAGTATAAAGTCTGTACCTATTTGGCAGCTCCAATGGACAAACCAGTAGAGTCTTTTTGAAACAAGACTTTGGCATCAACAGGGCTTTGAAAGAACCCTCCAAATAATTCTGAAATAAATATATGCATGCTGAAGTTTAATATCTTACTAATAATCTGATCGTTTGTACATTCTGTACAAAACTAAATACTATATCAAAAGAAATCATAAAATAAGACTGTTTTCCACATTACTTTCCTTACCCACTACACAACTACATCTACTTCTACTACATCTGAACCATAGATATATATCATTAAACGATAAATAATATTCATTAGCGTTTTTAAAAAAGATGGGTTAGTTTTGACATTAAGAATTTTTATCCCAATTTCGCAAGTTGGTCCTTGCGGGCGAAAAGCACGGCATATCACTAGCGAGCGAACAAGATACATTTTTGGGAGCATCATGAGCCTAGCGGCAATATTACACTTCGTCGTTCACCTAATGCGGGCGCCGAATTAATTTTAAACTACTTAGGCCAACGAACGTCGTCTTTACACTAGTCTGACCGCCTACTACGGCGACTTGGCAGCTGTCGACTGCGAATGCGGCTGACTAACGTGTTCTTTTTACACTTTTGCGGTCGCCGCATGCAGCATGCGGCGAACGACGAAGTGTAATTGCCGCTTTACGAGTTCCTTCATCAGGGTCATAAGGGGTAATGAAAAATAAGTATGTAAAACGGTGCCCTATAATATTCACTCTTACGGACTACATGCCTATTCTAGTGTAAGTCTGACCTCCAAATAGACGTGGTAGTCACAAACCTTGGGTTCAAGTTATATTGGTGGTGATGGTTACAGTGTTAAGACAGTGTTGAACAGCACAGAAGTTGCGCAATAAAGATTAAACAGTGATGCGTTCAGAGACGGCGGTGCGCCACGTGCCCCTCGTAAATAATGAGAAATTAGCGACAAACCGGCAATTTGCATGATATTAATGTAAATATTAATCATAAGGACGCCATTAATGATTAAAGTTGGCGTAATATATTCATTCGGAGACGCTGGTAGTTTCTAGTGAAACCCACAGGTAGATTCCAAGAATTACGCAATTGTTAGGTAATGAGGCCTGTAATATGTGACACGACACATAACAGAGATTTAGGACATGCGCGACAGGCACTCAAACTGCTTACCAGCTTTTATTTAATTTCACTTGCATGATCTACGTCTTTTTTACGGAATATTAAAAAAAACCGGCCAAGTGCGTGTCGGATCATGCACAACGAAGGGTTCCGTACCGACACCTACTAGTCCATATTTAAAAACACTATTTAATACCTTGAATCAAAAAAGGTTGTATCTTCATACGGCACTTACGTCCTTTTGTTTGAGCAAGTCAGTTTTTCAGTGAACTCAAAAACCCTTAATCCCATTTTGTTCATACCAAAAACCGTTGAAAGTATTTATTAATATACACCGCCTCAACTTTTTTCAGAATTTTAATCTTCATAGTTTGGAAATTAGAGGGGGGGGGGGGGCACATTTTGTACGACTTTGACAGCAGCTAATTATCTCACCAACGATTGACTTAAATGGAAAACTTTTCTAGTAACCTCTATATTAAAATATATATATTATCTGGGCGACTGAGCTTTGCTCGGCGTGTTCCCGAGCATAAGACTTATCTAGATCGATTGCTCGCTCCCGAAAATCCCCACATACCAAATTTCATCAAAACCGTTAGTAGAGCCGTTTCCGAGATCTCCAAAATAGATAATTAGATATATATATATATAATACAAGAATTGCTCGTTTAAAGATATACGCACTGGCAGATAATTGGCCTAAATTAGAAAAATGCATTTTTATATATAATATATTAAACATTATTTAATTTATTAAATTTATAGTTTGAAATCACGGAAATTTTTGGGCCAAATTTTTTGCCGGTGAGTGTATAAGATAAATAAGACGATATCTCGGCGTTAACGTTAAAAACGTTGGAATGCGAAACAAATGCATAGCGTGGAACATAAATACACCTTCTGTATTTTATTTTGATTGAAACGTTTCGCTCGTTGTATATAGGAATCAGTGTGGTTTATGGACAGCTTTGCAAGGATACGGCAATAAAAAGTGTGGCGTTGATCGTGAGGCACGGCCGGCAGGGGACACAAGCAAACAAACGCCTGGATTAGTTTCAATCATATGCGTCGTGAGTATTCCTGCTAACGTTGATACGATGATCAATGACTAGGCACACAGAAATTATTTCATGAGTACTATTAGTGATGGCTGGGAATTGAACCTGAAGCTTAAATTAATAAGTAAAGTCATTGATTATGACTTGCTGGAATTGACAATATTTCATAATTTCCAAAAGTCTTAATTCGAAAACCATTTCGGTAAAAACGTGTGAAGTACACAAAAAACATTTCTTTAGATTTTTTTCTCCGTTAATTTTGGAAAAAATCGCAAATTACTGTAAACCGAAAGTTGACGTCATCTTCCTCGCTGTATTCAGGGAGACCTTAGTACAGAGTACAGACAATCGCTGCTCTGGAGTGGCTCTGGATTCTTGTTGGGAAGATGACGTCATATTTTACTTACGCCCTTTTGGAATTACCTACTTTTCAACGTGTTTTTTTTTGTATGAAATAATGAGTTAAATTGAAAAAGAAAAAATACGGGTGGGCTTAAATTTTTACCTATTTTCTAACTAGTTAGTTCATAAAATAAAGTAGTTAAAAATATGAAATGTTGTCAATTATGACTGTACATAAAATGAATATCAATGAAACAAAACGGATGCACTTTAAAAATAAGCACGCAGCTATGCTCGTATTGCTCGACGTCTAACTTCAGAGTTAACTAATATTCAAAAAGGCCATGCCAGGATAAGCTAAGTGAGTCTGTCCCAAGCGAGTTATGGCTTGTAATTTTTTTTATTGATTGTCTTTCTATTAGTATCGAGTATGCCAAATTTCAGCTCCAGCAAACTTTATAGAAAAAAACGAAATATGATCTTTCTTCAATATATTTTTTCTAGCCAGCCGATTTTGACATGCGTCACGTATGTTGTGTATAACAGGTGATGTAATGAACAGGTGACTGCGTGAAATGAAAACTTAATGAAACCCCAGTGTTCAGTAGTCTTCAGCCGTCATGGCGCTGTCGGCGGCTCACGCGGCGTCGACGGGCGAGCGCCGATAATTTATTCGCCGGCGGCGCCGCCGATAAATCACCGCGCCGATACGCGCCGGACGAAATGAATAATCATTATTCATTGCACTTTATCAATGATTTATGCGCGTTATTGTATTTTTCCCGTAATTAATTCAGGAATATTGCTTCCGCGCAGCCGGTCGCTAATGGCGCATAATCAGATGCGAACACGATTGAATTAAATTGAACCCGTTCGCTGAAGAATTTGTAGCCTACGGGAATTAACTGAATTCGATTACTGGGCTTTGTTGTTCATCCTTCAGTGTAATTTTCTGCTAGCTTATAGAACTCTTAGAAAACATGGTAATGTTTTAGCTACAATACTAAAAGAACAGAATCCCGAAAAACATTGCTTTATTAGAGAATCGACTTATCTTTGGCCCAAGCAAGTGACGACATCAATGTTGTACGTGCATTTTATTGCACAAGATTCAATATTAATGCTCGATGCTGAGTGCACCCCGGTTGTAACATATAACATTTCACCCTCACCCCGGGGTATCCAGTGTTAAATAGACCTCCGATGAAGAGTTGTTCTTACGAATCTCGGCTTCAAGATAAACTGGAATGGTGAGGTGCCGCTGCCGTGAATAGCATGGAGTTTATGCTTCATTACATATTGGCTGCCGCAGTGGATCAGGTGGCTGATAACGTATGCACAAATAATATGCTTTGCTGACTGCTTGAACACACGTTTGGAGTAACGTGTTTAAGTGACATTATATGATAATATCTACCATCGGCAATCTACATTATATGTGTCTGTGTTGTCGCGATCGCGCGGTGGACGTTCCCGCCGGCGGGAATGCCGAAGTGTCTGAGTTGGATGCCGTAAGCGCAGCGTTCCATTTTTCGATGGACGCTGTGATTACGCCGTCCGGATCCGTGAGAGTGTGCCTAGGATACCGAACCGTGACCAGATCAGTGTGCCATTATTAGCGATAACATGGCAATAGGCTACCGTTTGACCGCAACCTCATCTGATGGTCCGCGCTACGGTGCATGCCTAGGCTAGAAAATACACAGTTTGTTTTTTATGGAATTTTGATGAATAGTTTCATAAAACCCAAATAGAAAGTCATGGCAGCAGTCAGGACGACAAGCCACACTCCGCGTTATGCCGAGGGTCAGGGGATATAATTAGTTTCAGAGTTGTCCGCCAACTAGAGGTATACATATGCTGCCGCGCTGCCTGAATACAAATCCTCGGCGAGAAGGGTTCTTGATACAACTTTGTTTTTCGGGCAGTGCTTGGAGACTATTAGCCTACAGCCGTATGTCTTCTCTGATGCAATGTTAGTTCTTGTTGAATAGGTAGTTAAATAAGGGGTGGAAAAGGCTTAAAGAACCTTTGCCTGCTCTGAAATCTAAGCCAGCGAATCAGTACATACACCTTGCAATACTAGTACTATTACTTATTCTGTGGCAATACTTACTCAGTAAAACGTCAATGCGCGACGGTGCTGTTTAGAATAATTTCCTGTTACCATCGTGATGTAAAAATAAATAGTATCTTATTATATCTTTAAACGAGCAATTCTTGTATATTTATTTATATGTATATTTATTTCGGGGATCTCGGAAACGGCTCTAACGATTTTGATGAAATTTGGTATGTGGGGGTCTTCGGGGACGAGCAATCGATCTAGCTAGGTCTCATGCCCCGGAAAACGCCGAGCAAGGCTCGGTCGCCCAGATATTGGAAAGTAAAACAAGACACAGCGCAATAACAAATGTTTCATCAAAATTGCAAAGTAGTTTCTACTCTGAAATATCTATATAGACTTGAACCTATTATGGGTACTCAAAGTGTTACTGGTTTCGGCAGGTTAGCTATAACATAACTTCAATAGAAAGTAGAATTTAGTGCCCAGTGTTGTGTCGTACGTAAGGACGCTCGCTCGCCCGGCGCAGTAAGCGGCGTTAGTGCCCGCAAGAGCACAAGATACGCGCCGTAAAGGCACAGGTGCTGAGTTAAGCCCGAGGCCGATGTGGAGATACGTTTGTGACTAAGTTGGCTGTCGTGTATAATGGGTAGTGAAACCAAGCCTGTGGCCGGCGACGGATGGTGACATTGAAGCGGAATGATTTTGATTAAGAAGTGGTTAAGGGAATGTAATCTGCAAAACATTACGAGTACAATTTGCAAGATACATAGTAAATATGAGAGAACGAAACGAGCCAAGCGTCTCTGTTTCAGCTTGGGTAAAAAAAACTTCCGCATGTCCGGATATCCGGTGGATGTCTGGCTATTCTCCTCTACAGATTGCATTTTTTAACCGATTCTCGTGAAATTTTGTGAGCAAGTTTAAAAATGGAATCGTTCTAAATCTAATTACGGAATATCATTTATTTAAACTTTATTGCACAATACTAAAAAGTAAAACGTCACACTTAGGTAGTTCTAAATTTTCCAAAATGGCAGCGTTATTGGGGTGGAAAACGTAAAGACATATCACTCTTCTATATTTAGGTATGACGTCTTCGACAGTAAACGTTGTAACGCAACAAAAGCTTACGTGGCAGTAAAGAAACAATTCCGGTAGTTTGCGAGTGCTGTAAGTTTGCGGCGAATGGGCGGCTGTTAGTGCGGCGGTCGTATCTCCCCTCATGTACGCGAGTGCCCACACGTTAGCGAGCGTCATAAAGCGCCGCCTGGCCGCACCTGCGACTAACCAACTTTTTTAGTGGTCCAAAGTAATCTCTCCCGCATAAATACTTAAGAGCTAGCCACAAAATAATATTCGGGACTTGGACTATAACTTTTGTTAGAATAATTCGAGATTATACTTTAGGGAGGTTCGCAGATAGTGGCGCGGCGGAACAAAGGGCGGATTAGACGGCCCGGGCGTCATATTTCAGCGCGGTCTGCCGAGATTACTTTGAAAGGTAGGCTTTATTTTTAATATTAATCGCCTTAGGGAAACCGCCAGACGCGTCAATGGCGCATGAGCAGTTTAGGTTTTTAGACGGCGCGTACGTAAAGCCGCTGACGTACGAGGCGATGCATCCTCGAATCCATAACTGTCGCGAATAGCTGCAGACCGTGATTTAGCTCGGCGCGCCGCCGACTCTAACAAATGGCGCGGCCAAACGCCGACCAAATAAAAATGATGAGTCGAGCGTGGGAATGATCGGCGCAGCTCGAGCGCGGCCGTGCGGGGTGCGGTTGGCAAAAATATGTATACTATTTCAGCCTTATTGCAATGAGTTAAAGTGCTACGTAACCGATATAGCCCTTCGAATCGCTAAACTTAAGTGGCAGTGGGCGGGGCACATTGCACGTAGAACTGATAGCCGTTGGGGCCGAAAGGTTCTCGAGTGGCGACCACGGACCGGAAGGCGCAGCGTGGGTAGACCCCCCCACAAGGTGGACTGATGACCTGGTAAAGGTCGCGGGAGTCCGCTGGATGCGGGTGGCGCAGGACCGGTCATTGTGGCACTCTTTGGGCGAGGCCTATGTCCAGCAGTGGACGTCTTTCGGCTGATATGATGATGATGATGATGAGAGTGCTAAAGCGTATCTCACATCAGTGTCAAAACGTTCACCTTCCTATGTTCTTTTCTTTTAATTTGTTTTCAAATAAGGTACATACAAACATGTACATATTACAATTTAACTCGCCAAACTAACGAGACAGTTTGTTGGCGAGGTCGCACTCATACGGTCACACGGTTAGTCTTACGGTCTATGACAAAATTGGCTGTGACAAACAGACACGCTGAGTCCTCACTAACACTCGATGGACTAATTGTGGCAGAGTACTTTTATCTCGTAAGCGCGGGTGAGCCATGGTTCGTGTTGAGCTATGTATACATGCACATTGTCAGCGTAGGAGTTTACGTTGTCTGTGTTCGTATGTGTCACAACTACAAAAATGGCCAACTCGCGCTCATGACTCATGCTCATGCTATCAGACTACTTTATTCCGCACTCGTAAGGTCCAAATTGGAGGCAAGTTCATGTGTCTGGAACCCGTATGAGTCAACCTATGACCTAATGCTCGAAAAGGTGCAGAAATGTTTCCTACGCACCCTCTATAAAAAGCTGTACGGTTACTACCCATTTATGTACCCTACTGCCTATCTACAGGGAACTCTTGGATACAATTCCCTGGCCACGCGAAGACTGTTCGACCAACTGATCACGATACTCCGTGTCCTCCGGGGTCGTCTTGACTGTCCTGGTCTATTCAATGAGGCATGTCGTTTCTTTGTCCCTGACGGCCGCACTCGGTTCCGCGTGGACCGGCTGCGTCTCTTTGCCGTGCCACCTGCCCGCACAATATCGCGACGCAACTCTCCCATTTGCCGATCCCTACACACACTTAACAAACTCGACTCTGTGCAACTCTCCTGCGATGTGTTTGCGGATGACTGGACCGTGGTTGAAAGGATGCCTGAAACTGTGCGAGATCATGACATTGGAGAGTACAAGGAAACACAGGCTGGACACTAACTGACTTTATTCGTCTACCCGACATAATATATAACAGTTAGTTGCATACCCTGCACATCCCACCACCAAATCAACACCTACAGTCTACAAATAATTTATATCCTATACTTACATTCAGTAGTGTAGTTTTAACGTTCTTAATTATTTGTATTCAATAAACTTGGCATACCTTACCTCCAACCCTTCCCCCACATAAAATATGGAAGGCCTACCTTGTAGGTAAAGTAAACTGAGAAGTTGTCTTATTTAGCAATTATTTACATAAAGTGTATAACTACTTTACAACAAAAAAAAAACAATACTTGAACGTCGCTAACAAGAAAGTAACAAACCAAAACAAAATAAAAAAATAAGACTAAGTCCAATTACATCAATCTTAACAATACACATCTGTTTCTTGTTTCATAGTTATTTAGTGCCTAACTGTTTTTTAAGAGCCCTATGTTGAGCCCGGATATCACGCGCGGAGGCTGCTGACGGTACCGCGGGGTGCTCAAGCTTGTCCCCCTGGTCCGAGTTATCTACCGCGTCTCCGAACTCGCCATCCGACTCTGCGTCCGAGTTAGCGAAGTCAGCGGCCCTCCCCTGATTAGTCATCGCCGCGGGAGCGTCAGCCTCCTCCGCCCCTGACCGCGCACCGGCGCCTTCAGGCTCATCAGGATCTGCCCTCGACAATGAATAGCGATGCGTCGCGTTATTTAAAGGTATAATTTGGTCTTGATGCCGACGCCACACGGTACCCTTACCCACATCGACTTTGTACGATACCGGACCAGTTGTCGCCACTATCTGGCCTTCAGACCACCTTTTACCTTTTTGTGTATAATCGCGCGCTAGGACCGGCTGGCCTACATGAAGCTGCCTATAGTGGCCACCGGCGGCCGCTTGCTGGGCGCGCTGCGCCTAGTGCGCCGCGGCCGCGGGGTCGGGGCGCAGCGCGTCCAAGCGCCCGCGCAGCCGCCTCCCGAGCAACGCCATCGCAGGTGTCACCCCCGTGGTCGCATGCTCGCAGTTTCTATATTGGAATAAGAACCTGTTTATGGCGTCCAAAATATCGTCCCCTTCAATAACTGCGCGCTTGACAGCCTTCTTAACCGTTTTCACTGCGTTTTCGGCTTCTCCGTTGCCCTGCGGCCTGTAAGGCGCCGACGTACTGTGCCTAATAGAATTTCTTTCACAATATATTTTAAACTCGTCAGAAGAAAAGGGCGGGCCATTGTCAGTAACTAGTTGGGAGGGCAAGCCGAACCTAGCGAATACAGATCGGAATGCTTTAATTGTTAATTTCGCGGTCGTTCCTGACATAAGCAAAACTTCTATCCATTTGGAATGCGCGTCAATTATAATTAAAAAACGTTTATTTGCACAATCAAAAAAATCAGCATGCAATCGCCTCCATGGGTATAAGGGGAACTCCCACGGGTGCAGGGGTGCGCGCGCGGGGGCGTCGCGCACCTCGCGGCACGCTGCGCACGCGCGCGCGGTCGCCTCTATATCGGCGTCCATCTTCGGCCAGTACACATAATTTCGAGCTAGGTTTTTCATTTTATTCATACCTATATGTCCGGCGTGTATCTCTTTCAAAACACTTTCCCGGAGCGTAGCGGGAATAACTATTCGATATTTGAACAAAACACACCCCAACTCCGTGTAAAGTTCCTCCTTACGACTGAAGAACGCTTTTTCTTCTTCTCCGCTAGGAGACAATGGCCAACCAAACATAATATAACCTAGTATCCTACATAATAAAGGATCATTTTTAGTTTCTCTGGCTACATCCTTAAAATTAATCGGTATAGTTTCTAACATGTTATAACATGGTGCATCTGGGGCGGGGCGACGCTCGTGTGCCAAAGGAAGCCTTGAAAGACTGTCCGCCGGACCGTTGTCCGCGGACCTAACAAATTCGATCTTATAGTCGTAGCCCGCCAGCCGCGCAGCCCATCGCTGTAGCCGACTAGCGGCCGTCTGTGGAATACCTTTTTTCTCACCAAAAATGTACATGAGCGGCTTATGGTCTGTGCGAAGTGTGAACTGTCTGCCAAAAAGATATTGGTGGTGTTTCGTCACCCCATAGAAAATGGCTAAAGCCTCCTTATCGAGCTGGCTATAGTTTTTTTCCGCGTCATTGAGCGTGCGCGAGGCGCAGCTGATGGGCCGCTCGCTGCCGTCGGGGTACCGGTGCGACAGTATTGCGCCCACGCCGTACGCGCTGCTGTCCACGGACAGCACCAGCGCCTGCCCCTCCTCGTAATGCGCCAAGACGCACTCCCTGACCAATGCTTCCTTCGCTTTCTCGAAAGCGAATTCACACTTGCTATCCCAAGACCACTTAACATTCTTTTTTAGGAGAGCGTGCAGTGGGTGTAACAGTGTACTAAGATTTGGTATAAATTTACCATAATAGTTCAACAATCCTAAAAAACTTTTTAGCCGAGTAACATCCGTGGGACTAGGTAGACACGTGAGGGCCTCAAGTTTAGCCGGGTCAGGGTGTAAGCCGTTCTTGTCAATAATAAATCCCAAATAATGTACTTTTTCTTGTAAAAATCTACATTTATCTAGTTTTACCGTCAACCCCATCTGCTTAAGTCTCTCGAGTACCATCCTAAGATTGCGGAGGTGTGCGTGGCGGTCCGGCCCGGTGACGCAAATATCGTCTAGAAACACTACTGTGCCAGGTACTCCACGCAAGGTTTCTTCCATTAATTTCTGAAATTTTTCTGGGACGCATGACAGACCATAAGGTGTGCGGCGATAAGAAAATGTACCCATGTGCGTAGTTATCGTCGTAAAACGTTGCGAATTTTCGGTTAACATCACCTGTTCGTATGCGTGTCCGTTAGTTCTAAGTCAAGTGTTTTTTTACACGTACCTAGCTTATTTGTAAATACTTCCGGGTATTCCTGACACAACTGCCTCACGAACTGATCCTCCATTATCTGATTTACTTTTATCTCTTTAACCTGTAGCGCTCTGAGCCAATCTCGACCTAACAACGGTCTGCCGCCCCCCTTAATTACATACAGATGTTGATTATCAACCCTCGTACCTTTAAAGTTAATTTCAACTGAGAGAAAACCTAGAGGTTCAATTCGTGAGCCGGAATAACTACGAAGAATTAGGTTATCCATCTGCAGCTTCTTATCACTAAATAATTGCTCATAACATTGTTCGTTTATGGCCGAAATTCGGCTACCTGTGTCGATTTCACAGTCTAAATTTCTGCCGTCTACTTCAATAGTAACAAAATAGGGTTCGTTACCTCGGGATGGCACCTCCATATTGTAAAACTCGTCCTCCGAATTATCACTCAAATAATGCTGCCCCTTTTCACTATTACGCCGATCACTTTTCGGGCACATCACTTTTAAATGACC
This sequence comes from Cenopis cana, assembly GCA_951800055.1. Lineage (NCBI taxonomy): Eukaryota > Metazoa > Arthropoda > Insecta > Lepidoptera > Tortricidae > Cenopis > Cenopis cana. The sequence continues at coordinate 22,439,930 of OX637477.1, read as the reverse complement.
GCGTTGATTGCACTGATCGCAATTATAGTTCGCAAACCGACACTTATTCGCCCGGTGCCATTTACCACACCGCCAACACGCCGTGCCGTCGCCCGCCGAGCCCGGGGCGCCGCCGCCGCCGCCGGATGCCCTCGCGCCTACCCCGCCGCTGCGCTCCGCACCCCCGGCCGGCCATCGCGGCCTGGCTCCGCCGCGGCGCGCGCTCACGGCGTGCAGGCCCTCGCCCGCCCCGCCGACGCCGCCGCCGATTGCACTCGTCGCCGCCGAGCTCACGCCGGTCACGCTCATGACCGCATGCCTCTCAGCGGCCTCCAGCGCCAGAGCTAGGTCCACCGCCTTCTTGTACTTGATATTTTTCTCCGCAAATATCCGCGATCTCATCGCTTCGCTTGCCAAACCGGAGACGAACTGATCTCGCAACTCCTCCTCCAATCTCCCCGTGAAATTACAAGTCGCTGCGAGGTGCTTCAAACTTTGTAAGTATTCCGTCAGCGATTCACCGGGTTGTTGTCTTCGCTGGCGATAAATATGGCGCTCGGCGATCTCGGAACGCTGTGGTTCTAAATGGTCCGCTACTAGTTTGACAAGGTCGTCAAATGATTTAGTTTCCGGATGATCAGGAGCACAAAGGTCACACATTAACGAATAAGTCGCTTCACCCACTACAGTAATCAAGGTCGGCACTTGTAACTCGTCCTTAAGCTCGTTTAATAAAATGAACTGCTTAACGCGTCGTACGTAAGCCGGCCATTGTTTCGAATTAATATCGAATGTTTCTATTTTGCCGATCGGCATCTTGTTATTTAACAAAACTGTTTAGCGCGGAACACAAGACTCCCGTAATTACTTATTTCAACACAAAGCGACACGTAAATACTCGTTAAATTAATAATTAAACACGACTGCGCCAGTGGAGAGTACAAGGAAACACAGGCTGGACACTAACTGACTTTATTCGTCTACCCGACATAATATATAACAGTTAGTTGCATACCCTGCAGACATAACTGTTATAACTAACATTTTGTTTTCCTTCACATTTTGTCAACATTTGTATTGTATTCTTAATTAAGTAGTTTAAAAAAAAATTTAATGACTTAGGGTGATCCCTGTAATGTTACATGTTTTTCTTATCAATAAATAATGAGATAAAAGTACTAGGTACTCGTATACGAAGCACTAAAAACAGATCAGAAGTTATATCCCAATTTCAAATGTAAATTCAAATTTCTCTTGTCACGTGTTGTATTAGTATTAAATTTTGTTGCGCTCTCGCTTCTCCGCGCAGCACCAGTTAGAACGTGCGCAATAAATGTTAATCCAACATTAAACACCATTACGTGGAGTGTTTAGATCTCGAGGGTCATCGACCCTTGCCTTGACTCGGCTGGCGACACCCACCGGGGGGTCTCAACTTTAAAGAGCATCTCATTAATCGGATCTCCCTCCCGCTAATTACCCTCGCACCGCGTGATTATATCCTTATTGCGTTATCGCCTCGCCTCGATGCTCCTTCATACACATACTAATTAAGTTTCGTTACTTCGTCCTTTTGTGCGGGCGGGAGCGAGCGCCGTCGGTGCCACGAGGCTGTACCAGTCAGCGACAAATAATCTTTATCTACACACATATCATAAATCCTCTAATATGCGTTCGGAAACCGTAAAAAATGACTCTCATTTCAACATTCAATGAATTTATGGCAGTTTTCTTATCTGTGGCTAAGGCTACAGCAGTAATAAAATATTTCATTTTAATCTCATATATGATGTTAAAATATTACGTCAAACAAAACTGTCAAAATTTAAATGTCAAAGTTGACATGTCCCTATTCTAGTATCACTGAAAATTCAAATTCAGTCGATGCGAAATGTCAGCTCGATGTTTTTTTTAGCATATATCATGTATATATCGCACGAAATTTGAGCTAGAACAACATGATCACATCAGAATAAGGACTCTTTACTTTTTAAAATAACATTCAGGTATCTGTTGCCAGTTCTGATTTCGATATTTCCGCAACCGTGCAAAAAAGGTTGTATTAACACAATTATTGTATTTATTTACTACGGTTTCTGAACCCATCTTAGAGTAATTATAATATGTGTGTAGATAAAGTAATGTATGCAACTGTACATAATTAGGCACACTCGTGTTTTAATGCCCCTCATTATGTACCAGTTGCATAAACTACTATTTCATCTCTCCTATTCGGAAAGTTCTATTTTCATGTGTAGATATCCGGGTGAAAAGTCGCTTTTCCTACCCTAGGGTTATATCCTAATAAAACAATAACCTGAAGTCTTCGCCATTAAAATACCTACACACCTACAGCCTTCAAACAGAACCAATTTTTCAGGAAAATTACTGGATTTAGAAGGCGGCCAATTACTAGGTGCTGTAATTTATATCAAATTACACATTTTAATTGTTCGTCAATTTTTCTTAATTGCGGCTATTTTGATGCTTTTACTATATTATGCATGATCGTAGTTCAAAGGCCGGGAAGGAAAGGTTTTGCCTGACGAGTTTGTCTAGTTATACGAGGCAGACAACCCCTGTTCTGTTCGAGGTATGTACCTATAGTGATTTTACTCAATAAATGCGAGGAATGGGTTTCGCAGCCTATTATCTATCGAGAGCTATCTATCTGCTGAGCCCCAGCCCTTTGTCGCACCAACTCAAATTTGTATTTTTAATCTTTTTTAAACTTTGTAGCTCTAATTTAAATTTGTTGTTTTTTGTGTATTGCCGATTGTTTTTCTCATTTTTGCGACAATAAATGTTATTTTTTTATTTTAGAACGTAAGTACTACTTTTCCGAACATGTTTGTAGTGTAGGTACCGTTATAAGTTCCTAAACTTATTGGTACAGTAGCTCATCAGATACTTCAAGATGTTATTTTTAACACTCTGAACATGCACTCTATTTCCTTGACAATAAAATCGTGTCTAGATATTTTTGAGCAACTTCTTCGCTCTGATGTGAGTTACTGTACGAGCCAGAATTCGGTCTCGGTCACACGCTTTTTTATTTATGAATGAACAGCGATTGGCTTTAAGTAGTCTCAACCTGATGAATAGCAACGTCAAGGCCTACGCTACGCTTGAACTGGGTACCTACTCCTAACTCTGACATAACGTAATAGACGATCTTGTCGTTTATCGTGTAATAACCGTGACCACACGCTATCAGCGAGTTCACCCGGTCGACGCCGGTAATTCGATGCACCGCAATCCGCCGTGACGCGATAAGGATCACCGTATTGTCGTTACGCATCTCCAGGGGATGAATCACTTAGAGCATCGTAAAGCCAAATCTGGTTAATGTGTCTCTTATCATCACAGCGGCATTGACTAAATGTGGGATATATATACAAATGCATTCTCGAAAATTGCGAGGCCTTTACTTATAGCAGACTTAAAGGCAGCAGAGGGGATTAACTAACGCTCAGGCTTCCTTACGATCTTACGAATGTCACAAAAAAGGTGTGCATGGAGGAAGGTGGTACAAGACTACAGCGGTAATCACGACCATCAGCAATGAGTATACCACTAAGAAGAAGAGACTTATAGTTGTAACAAATGTTACCGCTAGCGATCTTTTAGTGTCAGCTTGATGCCCGTGACTATGCATCATGTGCCTATTTTGCTAAAGGCGAAGAAATGCTGAACACAACGGCGTAGCACACAACTCGTAGCGTTGTTGGGCCTTGAATGGAGCTTTATGTAGACAGGCGAAATGGAAAAACGTAAGTTATATTGGCGATGTCATGACTCACTTCAAACGCTCAAATCATGCATGTATGTATGCATGTATGTAAAATTCTTTATTGTACATGAGTAAATGTCAAAATAAATTCTTCCAGCTAACCTTTGAAAAATTGAGTGGACATTAGGATTAATATGTAAGCCATGTAATGTATACAGCTTGAGCTCGCCGCAGCTAATTCAGTAGGCAACACGCCGAGATAAGGAAGCATTGTGGTGCACGTCACGTGTTGCCGGGGGTACTGCTCTCTATTGCAATGTACAGTGAAGATAATAGGTTGTGTATGTCTAGGCCCAGAACTAGAAAACGCGTCTCTAAACAGTGCAAGCGGCAAATCATGTAACAGTTGAGGTAACAACGTTTTCAGAGGGTTTAGACCCTGCAGCATACGGATCTGCCTGTCTCCATCCCCAGAGCCGGAAGTATCTTATATTATACGGAAAAGGTGCAGCCCATACAATTTTTTTCGTTGTACATATGGTAAATCGTTGTTCCGGTACCCTAAGGTGACTTCTTGATTTGTCGGTGCAGAGGCGGTACGATATGAGAAAACTGTCAAATGTCAGTGTCAACTGTCAGTCAACTCAGTACTACTTTTTACTGTGCCCCTAGATTTATATGAGTGCTTCCTGACTGGCGCGGGATGCGCGGAAGCGGGACGATGCGAAGGCAGTACTGGTCCGCTTCTGCGCATAATATTACTACTGCGCAAATGTAATGCTGACAGTATTTTGTCAAGTAATAAGCTAACTATGGTTCGTTTTTGATATACCGTAAAGGACAATATTTGTCATTGTATCCCGAAATTTTCGACCCTCCAGCTCCATAAATCTTTCTCCGCCATTTTGGAAAATCTGTCACTTTTTTCAGTGTTTTGCTTGTACTGTCGTTTTAGGCGACTTCCTGACTTGGCGGGGCGGGATTGATATGTGACATTTTCTTCTTTGACGTAAACTTACTGACGTCGCAAAGTTTCTTACTTGACATAATACTGTCAGTATTACGTTTGCGCAGTAGTAATATCATGCGCAGAAGCGTAGCAGTACCGCTTTTGCATCGTCCCGCTACCGCGCTTCCCGCGCCAGTCAGGAAGCACTCATTTAAAAGTAGGGGCGTAGTAAAAAATGGTATCGCGTCGACTGACAGCTGACACTGACATTTGACACTTTTCTCATATCGTACTGCCTCCGCATCGACAAATCAGGAAGTCGCCAAAGTTTCTGCAGGGTCTAAACTCTCTGATAACGTATAATTGTCTCCCCAACTGTTACATGACTTGCTTCTTGCATGCTACTTCTTCAAAAACGGTCCCTAACTATGTAGTCAATAGTTTGTGTGTAAATAAATTGGACAAACAAAGCCTTCGTCATCGGTAGAAATAATGAAAAAATAGATAGTAGGTAATTAGTACTGCTTCAAATGAGATGATATATAAAAGGAGCAGCGTTGTTTAACATAAACCGACTAACTTTTTGATGGCTACAATAAAAGGAAGCGAAAAATAGTCCTTTTGGATACTGAAGTAATTGAAGTAGGTTATTAATTGTACTATTAATTACGGTGTAATATTATACCGTAGGTGAAGTTAAAAATAGTTAACCTAATCGCCCAGAAAGCAGTCGAAAAATATAATGTCGCTTTGAATTCATAACACAGAGTCCCTGCCTTCAAGACTATTCCAAAGTCAGATGCTATTTCGGGCTGTCTGCACAACCGAAATACCTCGCTGGCGACCGCTACCCAAATTCAATATCTTTATTCTGTTGTTTCAGCGTATCGTAATTGACAGAGATCGATGGCTCTAAAGTAACTTGTTGTCTTTTTGTGAAAATGTACATTTCGAGCCGAATCACCGGAGGAAAGGTAAACATCTTAGCGTTTTGGGCACGAAATTGGGCATGTTTGATTGAAGGGTAGGCGCGGGTTGGCAATTTGCTGCGTAATGGCGTTGCCCGCGGTCCCGGCAGGCTGAGTGCACACCGACTCCGAACTCTTACACGTTGGTTCCCTTCCTTCCTATCGGCTTGGAAAATCTATTAGCTTACTCATAAGAACTTACTTATTTACAACAATTTACTACATTGTTCACATATCTCTACACATATCTACATTATTCAATAATAATCGTAAAGTCTCATAGTTGGGCAATTATTTTGAACTTTTTAGTGTTTTTTTTTGGCAGTGGATTCATTTTTTCTCAGATCTTCTACACAGGCACCAACTAGTATTTTTTATTATTGCAGCATTCAACTTCTTGTAGTTAGTATAATGAATTTTCTAAATATTCAGAAAAATTCTGTTATCTATTTATGATTGGAATTATTTTAGTAAAAAATGTGTCGCATAAATTTGCAAGCGGTGGCTCGAGCGGTCAGCACCAGCAGGCGGTGTGCGCAGCCACGCGTCTTGCTTCACGCCCGATCTCACTTCACACTGATACGTTTAGCGTTACCATAAGTAATTTTACACTTGATGTAATATGTAAGACCCTATTCAATCTGATACAGTTCCGCCGTGACGCACCGTTTTCCTCCAATAAATTATTTTCTTATTTGATGTACATATATTTTCTGGCGGAAGGTTATTTACATTTTGTGGTATTCGCTACTAAAAGAACTTTCAGTGTATTTGTCACAAGTAGCGTAACATAAACAAGCTGTTTTGTAATATATGTTAAAGTGATTTCCTATGTTTACCTATATATTTATTTCAGGTGTTACAGGTACAACATTTTGCTTGAATAATACCTTAATTTCATTGCCTTCAAAAGCTTGCTAAGAAGAATTAATTAATTAACTGGATGTAAAAAGACTATCATTTAATTATAAAACGAGAACTTTTTTGTCTGTTTCAGCATTAATGTTACCATTACACACAGCACCATCGGTAGACTTTATCCCGTTGCAATAAGGTCTACAATAGTTATCAACTGTAATGCTGACAGAAGATACTAAATAAGCTAAAGGAATGCTTTACAACATCTCGAACGCTACAACTATCTTTAATTCGACCGACCGAATAGTTTAAGGGCTTCATCGAGATGAAAAGACATGGGCCATGGGCGTCGCAGCTAATCAGTCGACGGGGAATGCCTTTGATGTACATAATGGAGAATTCCCGGCAAGTTCGAGTTGACTCGTTATATTGTGGGGTAATTTGATTCAAGGCCGCGTCGCGGGCGGATGGGTGACGGCGGGGGTGTTTCTGAGGAGGCTCTTGATTAATCTCGCCGGTAAATCCGAGGCGCGTTTAATTAAAATGGGATTATCTGGAGGTTGCAGCGGAGGGCAGCTGCGCCAGGTAGCGCGCCCTTGCGTGGGACTCGCAGGGAAAGTTCTGGTGCGAAGACTCCATACTCCTTACTTGTCAGTACTTACAAACTGTGTCGTAAAACCTTTAAAACTAATTAAATATAGTTAGCGGTGAGAGTGAGACGGCACGTTAGTACTTACTCGCGGCAAAATAGGCTTCTGTTAAAAAACTTTATATTTATTTGCTACGTACTTAGCGAATATTTATTGCAGGCCCGGGACGTATTGTTGGATCTCTGAATAGTATTTCAGTGGAATCATTTTAGATTTGTATGTAGATGCCGAAGAAGTATAATCGGACAATGAGGCTTGAACTCTTGACAATAAACTCGCTATTTTGCTTGTCTTTGACGACTCTCATCATTCAGAGTAACAACATCAAAACCCTAAAATACAAAGAAGTGTCTTGAAAGTGTCGGGTTGGGAAGTCATCGGAAATAATCCCGAGATTCCCGAGTGCCGGGGAAAAGTTGCGGCGAACTGCTAACGAGCGACTTGCAGCAAATACATTCCACCAAATATTCCCTTTCCGCTGCTTTCGCCGCTGTGCTTATTGTAATCACACTGAGGAAATATGACGAAGTTCTGAAGAATCTTCGAAAAAAAACGACTATCAATTTTTGGATTTCTGTCCATCCTAATATTTATTACGTCTGTCACATACCAGTTTTGGATTAGGCCAACGCACATTGACAGATTAGATTAGATTAGATTCATTTATTTCATGATAAGAATTACATTATAAATTGATCATGACAAAACCAGAAGGTACGCCATATGTTTAAATATGTATACATACCATTTTCATGTCTCTGTGATAACGAGAATTGAAATATTTACGATATTCTTTCAGGATTTCATTGTTAAACGCGTGTAAATGAGACTTACGACACATAGGGAAAGACCAAGAATAAAAATGAATCATGACGACTGACATGACAAGTAAAGAATCTTACACTCAGCATATTTCAAGTTCTGAATACGAACTAGTAGTGTTCGCATACCTACTCGCATTGGCGCCTTGGAATCGTGCCACATAAACTTCCCAAATGTTGGAATAACTTCAACAAATGACGATGTGAATAGTGCAGCTGCAACAAAGTGCAGGCAAGAAATAATCGTTCGGAATCCTGCCCGAATTCCCTATTCAGAAATCTGTTTTCACTGGCTGTGATTTCATTTCTCTGTCATCATCCGCTGAGAAATTTTTAGACTGTTATGTATCGTAAAGCAGCTTGACGGTAAAGCCCTACCTGAGTCAACAAATTCAAATACCTAGGATCTGTTAATAGCGGAAGACGGGTCTATAAACGCCGACGTAACACAAAGAGCTACTACATGCTGGCATAAATGGCGTACATTAACGGGAGTCCTATGTAATCCAAAGATGCCTATAAGAACGAAAGGCAAAGTCAATAAGACAGCTTTTTACGGTAGCGAGACATGGGCTATGAAGAAGTATACCACCAACAAAAACTTCATGTCACGGAAATGCGAATGTTTCGGTGGTCGGGTGGGGTAACTCTCAAAGATAAAGTGCGTAACGAATACATAAGAGGTAGTTTTAAAGTAGCGCCTATCGCTGATAAACTGACCGAGTCCCGGCTGAGATGGTACGGCCATGTAATGAGAAGACCTGATGACCATGTAGTGGAAAAGTGCCTTTCCATGGCTGTGCATAAAAGAGGGAGAGGTAGACCGGCAACGACTTGGCTGACGAATGTCCAGAGCGACATGAAGAAGCTCGGCCTAACCGCCGACGATGCTTACCAGCGAAACAAGAGGCGCCTCAAGGTTAAGAATGCTGACCCCGCGTAACGGGACGTGGCGACTTGGCGAGGACAAAGAAGATGTATCGTAAAGCAGGTTGGATCCCTCGTCTGGGAGGACATGATCATCACTGAATGACCCACCTTTCTTTAGGAGAGAATAAGTGGCACCCACGTTATGTGCTAGTTTATTCAATACAACCTTTTGCATTTTCATGGGAAGAACTCCAGGCCTCGCCTCTCGCAATGCATGGATTTGGGGGTTCTCAGGAGAGTGCCGCGACCCCCGCCACATACCCTCTTAAGTGGCCTTTTACATCTGGGGACTTTGAGTGGAGGCACCTAGACTTTTCCGAGCGTACACAAATGAATGAATAATCCCTTGACCAGTTTTTGTTGTTCGCCGAAGTCGGAGCTCGTGTGCTAAATAATTTAAAGAATTTGTGTGAACACAATTCGTTAAAGAAGCGACGGCACCTGACCTTCCCATTCCCAAGGTCAGAGTTATACTGCTGCCTATATTGCAGCGCAGTACAATTCCAAGAATCGCAGCAATCCTTGCAGACTAGGGAATAGCGGCTGTATTAGCCGTAAAGGTAAATATTTAAAGTGCTGCGTCGCTGCAGACGGGTAATCTGGATTTACGGCTCGCGCGTTAAACGTATCGCCCCCGCTACATGTGTGTTCTACAGGGTGCAACAGAATGTCACTTGCGTGACGCATATGTTTTGTATGGTAAATTATGCCTTGAAAGTGAAAAAAATGCACACAGCTTTAAAGTTGTATTGGTTATAGGTGTATTATCAATTTAATAATCACGGTAATAGTTCCGTAGCATAAACAAACTCAAAATAACAACGCTATTCTACTATTCTTTCATTTTTCAAAAGAAACAGCATTCAAAGTTAAAAAGATATTCTAAAATTTTCTAAGTGTACTAATACTAAATAATCGATTTTATGGATATCTTGTACGACAGGCGAGTGTAAGACCTAATGTTTCTTGAATAACTTTTATCGTTAACATTGAATTTATCGACTAAGTAGTGAAATAAAAAAGAGTGCTTTTTTGTATCACGTCGGTGGCAAACAAGCTGACAGCCCACCTGATAGTAAGTGGTTACCGTCGCCTATAGACGCTTGCATCAGCAGAGAAGTCACTCGCGCGTTACCGATTCGTAAGAAACCTTTTCACGCCTTTATTATTTTATTTTTGTTTATGATATTTTGGATGGTTTGGTTCCCGGGTGAGACAAGCGGATTAAAAGAAAATCTTTAAATGCAGATTTATTTCTAAAACGCTGGCAGCTTCCTCGCTTAACGAATAGGTATTGCGATTCAGCGAGAGAACGCTGCCAGTGTCCTTGGTACCTTGCCACATGGACCCTTTCTTAGAATATAATTTTTAGTTTCATATTTGGGCCAATTTTTTTGGCGTTGTAGTTTTTTTTCGTTTGAATTGCATGAAAATTGGTAGGTTGGAAGAGCTTCTGATTCTGTACAAGTAAAAAAAATTACAATAAGGCGCCGAAAATTTTTTTATTCCTATACATTTTATACACTGTGTTACGAAAATCCCATACGTTTTGTCACTCAATGGAAAAAATATGGGACACTGTAGGAAATCGTGCACATATTGTTCAGAATCAGGAGCTCTTCCAAACTACAAATTTTCATGCAATTCTAAAAAAAAATTACAACGCCAAAAAAGCCGCATATATTTGTGTTTGTTTTAAGTTAGCTTTATTTATTTTAATCTAGAAATAATTTTAGTTATATTATGTAGTTTTAATTTTGTTTACTTCCTATTCTTAGATGTGTGCCATTCAATAAATATACTCTTTCTAAAAATAAAAGAATGTTTCCTTCAAGTTAAAGCCCTCCAGGGTAAATAGATTTGATCCAGCTTGTATATATACGAGGAAATTAACTGCTAGAGAAACTGATGAACTGCTTGGCATGTTGTTGACAGAGTAAACTCCGGTAGTAGGTACGACCCGGTGAAAGGATGCACTCGGGCTGCCAAGCTAGCGTCATACAAGATAGGCTGATAACTTTTTATCTAGTCACATGAACTCTTTGAGAGGACCATAGATATATAAATACAGGACCGTGCGACATCTTTTGATTGTCATTATTTGAAGGTTTGTTCATCGTGTCACGACGTGTGTTATATTTAGTGTCCAATCATGTAATCAGTCAATTAAAAAAAAAACAACCCATCCAGGGTTGTACCACTTAAAAAACAGCCAAAGCTACGGTTATTAAGATTTCAAGCTCACATGATCAATTGGTCATTTAGGTACATTAGCATTACGATTAATAACGGGATATTTACCATGTATAATGTATATTTAATCCGTGATAATGGCGCTTGCAACAGAGCCGAAATATCGGAAACTCGATAACACAAATATACATGGTAAATATCCCGTTTTCAATCGTAATTCTAAAGCTACCGTTTTTTAGATTTACTTATCCTAATCCTATCTAAAACTCCGTTGTCAAATGCTGTCGATTATCATTATTTTAAAAACGGTTCTCTTAGATACGTATCTGTTGTATGTAGTAAGGACTTAGGTACATGTAGTAATGTGGGGAGCGATAATATGCTCTCAGCTATTCGTTTTCTTCGGTAAGTAACTCGGGCTACATCCCGGGCGCGGGCTAATGTGGGTAGCAGCGCCACAGTTCACAAGTTTAGAACAGTTTGACAACTACAATAATAATCAATACATGATGATGATGTTGTAATATTGAATTTTTAATGCTAAAATTACTCCATCATATTAAGGTATATACAACCTCATATGTATTCAATCTTAAAGCCTGGTCTCTTCAATGTTTTCTTTAATTCAACTCACTCTGTGACAGGAGTCAGAACTGTTATCTTCTCAGTACGCTAGGATACGTTTAATATACAATTTATTTAGTTTATTTAAACGTAACTATGCTTTTTATTTTCGCTAGAGCCCATAATTCTATAGATGAACACTAAATGTATCAAGGATTTTACTTTTCTAAAGATTTTGGCTTCGAAATGATCATCCTCGTCGCTCATCTCGCTCACAATCTGTCCAGTTGCATCCAGTCAGAATCGTAAGATTAGGGTTGACGCTAGTTATTGAAATGAAGAAACAAAAACATAGTTTTATTTAGGACATTCTTAAACTGAGAATCGCACATATAACCTATTTTTGTCTTTTATAAAAACTAAAAGTTGTAGTATAGGTAACTAATTATTAAATTCGTCGCTGCAAGCTGCTGCAAGAGTCTTTACGGAGCTTTAATGTTAGTTATCGGCAAAGAGACTTTAAAACTCAAATGGAAACTAGATTACATTGGATTTATATCTTATTACTTCTAAATCATAAATTAAATCAAGTCTGAGTTATCAGAGTGGACAATTTGGTTAATAATCTAAACATCTAAAACCAGTCAAGACCTCTAAATTTCTACCGGGCTTCACGATTCTACCAAAAACCAGGATCAAAGGCATTTAATCCGTATCTTTAGCTGCCAATATAAAAAATAATAAAAGAAAACGGGCCAAGTGTGATTTATCAATATATTAGTATTTGTTAGTAAAATATACGTAATAATTAACATTATCACCAAATTTCAAGTTCAGGCCAACGGGAAGTTAAAAACATCTAAGGAACAAAATTTTGTGGCAATATACGACGGACGGACGGACGGACGCGTGAGTGACAGCAATAAGGTCCCGTTTTGACCCCTCGGGTACGGAACCCTAAGAACGCCAAGTCAAAAATATGTCGGCGGCATGCGTGCATGGGATTGTTTAGGAGTCCCAATCGTCCATACGCTGTAGTGTCTGCTTACTAACAGGTAGACTGTATGTTTGTCACCGTCGTAGTGTTAAAAAGAAGGGTAGATGTGCTAGTAACTGACTATAGGTTGACATACTGCCGCTACTAGTCCACTATGGTAAGTCGTCCGGCCGGGCACACTTAGCGCCCCCGCGCCCCGCACTCCGCGCCGCGCCGCGGGGCTCCCCGAGGGACCCCCCGAGAATCCAGTTAAGTTGAGTGATTTAGAACAAAACGTAGTTATGGCTAAGTTACTCATATCCAAGCTTAGAGCCAAAGGGCGTTGAGCTTAGTAGGCTGAGAGAACTCTAAAGATAATTTGAGTAAGATCTTGTTTTATGAGTATCGCTCGCGTTAGCCTAGGTCCAAAGCAGAGATGTATTTAAGTTAAGGCATTGGAGTTTTGGGCAAAGAAATTAAGTCTACCTTAAAGCTGGATCATACTTACCTGACGTAACTCCATCTGATGCGTTCTGGCACAGTATGAACCGTCGCGACGGATCGCATCATATGAATGAAAGTCAATAAATAATTCACAACCTCGCAGCACAGCTGGTAGAAAGGCACCCTTCGGACTGACCTGTTCTCTTCTCGGGGTCTCGGAACAGCACGTCGTCGAGTCTTGCGGGCGCGCTGCGGCCCTTGCCGTTGACGGCCACGGCCTCCAGCCGGAACCGCACGTCCCACTCCAGCCCGCGCACCGTCCACGCCGGCTCCTCCGACGACAGGTTCACCCTGCCAATGGAACACAGTCAACATCAGTTTACAGTCAACGGCAGTCATTCATTCATTCATTCATTCATTCATTCATTCATTCATTCATTCAGTGAACATCATCCACCTGGCGTTTATAGTCAACGGAACATACAGTCAACATCATCCTACTAGTTGCAGTCAACAGTACATACAGCCAACATCATCCTACTAGTTGCAGTCAACAGAACATACAGCCAACATCATCCTACTAGTTACAGTAAACGGAACATACAGTCAACATCGTCCTCCTAGCGTTTACAGTCAACAGAACATACAGTCATCATCATTCTCCTAGCGTTTACAGTAAACGGAACATACAGTTACGTAAATACGTAAGTACAAACGTATGTAAAGAAAAACCGGTATGTCAGACGGGCTGCAGACGGGGGATTCCTAAAGACCAATCGATTAATGTGCCAAAAAAGATTTCTTTAGTAACTAGACTACAATTACTGTGTAGCGGTTTACGTACCGTCATAGGTAACACATATATTATCTATTATTACAGTTATGCATGTGACATATAGACAGATAAACTGATATGACGAAACTATAAGGGTTCACGGAACCCTAAAAATCATACTAGGTGCATATCATATGCCTTCCTTGACCTTTCCTACCGTCTCGTTACGAAAATATGATTATCTATTTTTGTCATAACATCGAAGAATCCTAGTTTTGCTATGTACCTATTATTAAAGAAAAAAAAATCTTTTAGGAGTGAAATTGAGTACCGTTCAGTAATCTAAGTCCACTCCTCTCCGGTATTTCGTAATTAAATTTCTATACAAGCAGGGTTATAAACACACCGCCTTTTATTTATCCGTGCACAGCTGCGCGGATCAATCTTGCTGCCATTCGCCCCGACACGCGCCACGCGTCGTCACTAGCCGATTATTCACGATGCATGTAACAGTTGTAACCCCTCAGCTTCAGCCGAACCGGTGTAGCATGGCCTTTGATTATTTAATATTATATGTATCAAGAGGCGAATACCCATTCACACTATGTATGTTTATATGTCTATGTATAAAAACTAAGTTATCATTTAGAGCCCCACCTTTCATAAATATATATCCGTCAATGGCAAACGAACACGTTTCGTAACAACGCGGATAGGCTAAATGTGACTAAAACACCACTTCCTGTCACTTTAAATGAAACTCAACTCAAATATCATTATACAAATTTAAACAAATATGTCAAAAGAATAAATAATCACACCATTTACAATAAAATTAAAATTATAGTTAAACGTTTTAGTTAAATTTAACTATGAATTCTCATACCTAAATTTAAATAACCGAGGTGAGTAGAGATATAGGTATTGTGAATCGCCCGGCAGTAAAATCGGAAGGACGGATAAAAACGCACCTGCGTGAGATAATCGCTCTGTCGATGCTAAATATTTGAAATGTTACACACTATCATATGAAAGCGTGGCAGCGTCGTGAACTTTCACATTACTTCCACTTTAACATGGAATAAAAACAAATCCAATTGCCCTTGTGTGTTTAAGGTGATGCCAGGCTTCAGACTATAAGTCAGATTTTGTGAATTGTTGTGTGTCTGATTTTGTTAATCTATAATGTTAATATAATAATCTATATGACATCAACGAAAGGCCATAAATATCCAGCAAGATAGGTATCTAAAATTAAGCCCTTAAGTATGTAAGTATTGTATAAACCATGGAAGTCGCCTTAAATGAATACTCATTTAAGGCGACTTCCTGATTTGGCGGGGCGGGATCGATATGTGACATTTTCTTCTTTGACGTAAACTTACTGACGTCGCAAAGATTCTCACTTGACAGAATACTGTCAGTATTACATTTGCGCGAAGCGGACCAGTACTGCCTTCGTGCCTTCGCATCGTCCCGCTTCCGCGCATCCCGCGCCAGTCAGGAAGCACTCATTTAAATGTAGGGGCGCAGTAAAAAGTAGTACTGACTTGACTGACACTTGACACTGACATTTGACAGTTTTCTCATATCGTACCGCCTCCGCACCGACAAATCAGGAAGTCGCCTAAGGCGGAAGTATTTGCATTTACACACCTTAATTGGTTTCTTGTATGTCAGAACGTGCATAATACGCCAATAACAAATATTCTATACCTCTATTCACATTATATCGACTCTCCACACAACTTATTTTTTTATTTATTTATTTATTTAAACTTTATTGCACATTAAAAAGGTACAAATGGCGGACTTAATGCCTTAAGGCATTCTCTACCAGTCAACCACTGGGCCAAAAAGGAACATTTGTTGGGTGCAGGATAAAAACATAAAGACAAATAGATACACACATTTACAACTAGTTAAATTTCTCATCTATATCATATAATTATAGAAATATATATAGTTATATATAAACATACACAAATACTTTATATAATAAACTACATACATATATATATGTGCCTACATAGTGCGAAATATCACGAGAACATGAAGAGAATAAGTCTCATCAATTGCCCAATAAATGCTTGCGCAACATCCGCTTGAAAGAGAGTTTGGTCTGTGCTTGCCTGATCGTGAGTGGAAGAGCATTCCACAGGCGAATTGCCTGAAGAGTGAAAGAATTGGATAAGAAGCCGGTGCGATGAGGAGGAATAGTGAGCTTAAGACTGCGAGAAGTACGGAGAACGCAACCGGGTCGGGCAGAGACAAACTGAAACTTGGACTTGAGATAATCAGGTGTGTTTGGATCGAATAAAATTGAGAATAGAGTACACAAAATGCGAAGATTTCTTCGTTCACGTATGGGAAGCCAGTTTAACTGTTTACGAAAAATGGAAACGTGGTCGTACTTGCGAAGATTGAAAATAAATCTGATACAATTGTTGAGAAGGCGATCCAATTTGTTGAGGGAGACTTGAGTGACGTTGGAGTAGCACACATCAGCATAATCAATTATAGGCAGAGCAAGCGCCTGGATAAGGAGAATCTTAGTACCGACAGGGAGAAAGTTTTTAAATCTGTAGAGCGCTCTTAATACATTAGTCACTCTGCGACAGACATCAGACACCTGCGGATCCCACGTAAGGCTATTATCAATAATCAGGCCCAGGTTTTTCACTGTAGGTGATATGGGAATAATTTCACCTTCAAACTGGATCGGTGCAGTGCGAGTGAAATCGACCAGTGAAAGCATCCGGGAACTCCCAAGAACGATGGCTTGACATTTAGTGGGGTTAACAGAGATCCCAAAAGAGCGCGACCACATGGAGTATCACAACTTCTACATACACGCGAGCTAACCTTGTAATGTTCACTCGATAACAGTAGATCAGTTTTATTCAGAATGCCGCTGTTTATCCCCAGCGGGTAACAGCAAGACTTGCATAATAATGGCAACTTTCGATCGAGGAGTTTGCGGTTACGAGCGAGTTTGCTCGAACGAGTGTCAGGTGCGCTACGTGGCGGAATGAGCATTCCCGTGGCTTTACGTGCTATAAAATATGTTTTCGGGGTGAATAGAAACAAGATGAAAGACTGGCTGGCTGACTGGCTTATATTGTGCTTAGATACAGACTGGGGCTTCAGTTTTCTAGATACCTATTAGCTAATATGTTTTGTTTACTACTGCATGTTTCGTACAGTACAGAAGAAACGTAAGTATTTTATTACTAATATACACAGTACACAGTATATATTACAGTTGCAGTGTATTTGGTTGTTTAAATACAACAAAAAACTGTGCCTACACTTTCTTTTTGTCGAACTTTTTTCACGCTTGTGTTTTTAGCGGGGTCACTATCATCGTTTTCTATCTTGTTAGCTAGTTGTAACAAGTTGTTACGCTCCAGTCTTCGTCATGTGTGGTGTCGGGACCTTTAATGGATTTTGATGCTCTTTAACATCTAAGCAATCTCTAAGGTATGTAAACATGATAAGATGTATGTATGTCTGTAAACTTATATTACCTACTCCTTTTTAAAATTCAGAATCAATACAGAAGCAACCCTAGGGAGTCGTGCAAGTTTAGGTATATATTTTCAAGAACGGCGGGATCGGACCTTCTGTATATTTTTTATTTTGTGGCATTGGTAATACCTCGTCGGAAGCTTATTCCACAACCCATGTGAAGCTGTTTTTGTCTTGGATGCGCCTAAATCCCTTACTGCACTCAGGACTCTGTCTTATTTCTCTCGCTTCACTTGGGAACAGAAGCATGTCTTATTTCTCTCGCTTCACTTGGGAACAGAAGCATGTCTTATTTCTCTCGCTTCACTTGGGAACAGAAGCACTACGTAGCTACCTAATAGCAGAATGAATTGAATTTGGTATGCATAGGTACCTATGTACATCATTTGCTGAAATATGATGTTAAATAGGAGGCTCGTAATAATGTTCTGCTGCCTGTCTGATGAGCTCATTATTTTATCGTGTAATATCAACACTACATTACATGGTTTATATAATACTTACATATTTATTAAATATGAAGAAGTTAATAAATTGCGAGCAAAATCTTGTATTTCAGAGTTCGGCGAATTGAGCAAATAATTCTGGCTTGAAAGCTTTCAGTTTTTCATATAATTAAGAGTATACAGCAAGAACAAATAAAATCCCTGCAATGAATATTCTTTGTGGCCTT
Organism: Cenopis cana; assembly: GCA_951800055.1. Classification (NCBI taxonomy): domain Eukaryota; kingdom Metazoa; phylum Arthropoda; class Insecta; order Lepidoptera; family Tortricidae; genus Cenopis; species Cenopis cana. The sequence continues at coordinate 22,421,886 of OX637477.1, read as the reverse complement.
CAGAAACCCAGCTAAATAAGTAGGTAGGAAGCCAACCTACGCGCTTTGAGCTCAGAATTTATAATGTTCTCATATTCCGAACTAAACTCCGCATACGGGTCTTACGATACGACTAGTGCTTGCATGAGAGAACAATGTAAGGGCACTTATGCAACTCTAGTGCCAATAACTGTAGTAATGAACGTACCTACTCTTAATCGCAGTTTTTATTAGGGTAATCATCATCATCATCATCAAAATATATAAGTCCCACTGCTCATACATGAGAGGGTCCGGGGAATTCCCCACCAAGCTGGCCCAGTGCGGGTTGGGGACTTCACATACATCTATAAATTTCCTCTGAGATGTATGTAGGTTTCCATTCGCGGTGTTTTCTTTCGACTAAATCAAATGATAATTTTGTACATCAATTGGGAAAACTCGTTGGTACACAGAACTAGCTTGGCTTGAACCTCTAGTCTCTAAGTATTATCATAGGTATATTTAAAAACGTATTAAGCCGCGTTGAAAATTATTCCAGTGTTATATTATTATAGTGCAGTGGACGGGAAAAAGTTGACGGATAAGTTGATTTTGACGGTCGGCGCAGTCCGGCAATTATAGATTAACGCATACACAAAATTTTGCCATTCCCGCCGAGGTATATTATATAGTGCGTTTCTTCAATAATGCGAAGTTATCAAATTACCATGAATATATCGAATCATAATCATAAAACAGGATCACAGTCTAAAACCTACTCGTATTAGTACCACCTTATTAACGTAAATGGCATTGACTTCATTAATGTATGCACGGCGTTTGGCCGGATAATTAACAAGGATAAAGTTAAATGAGGCTGCGTCCGGACATTTTTGCGACGCCTGCGCCGTCCAAAACCAAACGACCCAGCGTTGCTATGATATTCGCGGGACTTGCGACGTTTTGGCTCGGGCGGCGCCAGTGTCCCGCGGGAATGTTAATATGATGCGGTAACCACACGCACACGTGCAAACGGAACGAGACATAACTATGAGAACAAATGGCCTTCAAACCTAATAAGCAGACGTAGGAATCGGCGGGGCAAAATTGTTTGACAAGTAGGGAGTTCCTATATCGACAAACTCAACTATCGATGCTAGTTCTATATACTAGTGATCGCCCCCAGCATTGTGTGTTTATAAGGTATAAAGGTAGGGCGTAGTACCTATTGCACTACAAAATAGTTAATGTTATCTACCTTTTTAGAAGTAAATTACCTACTTAGACACTCACTATAACACAATAGGTACTTGTCAATGTCGTCGTTGACTTTAACAATAGTAGATGGGACATTCACGCAGAAAAAAATTGGCACGAGTAAAACTATAAAATTGTCTCTAAAAAGAGTATTGAGTTATTATTTCATTATTGTTTTTTTTTTACTTTTAATAAAAACATATTTTTACAAGCAAACCCTTGAGTGATCACTAGTATATAGACCTAGCATCGATAGTTGAGTTTATCGATATAGGAACTCCCTACTTGTCAAACAATTTTGCCCCGCGGATTCCTAGGTCTGCTAATAAGTTTCATATTTATTTCATTACCAGCAAAAAAATGAGGTGTCTATACCTCGTTTTCTAACTCAATGTTAACTTACTAGTGCAAAGAAATTATTTTATTTATTTTGCTAGAATTTTGAGGATGAATGTAATCTAAGGCTGGGTTGCACCAAACCGTCTGTAATCGTAAGCGGTGTTCGTCAAATCTGATTGTATGGAAAGTTTGACAAGTTTCTATGGGATGACAGCTGCCGGCGCCATATTTGACGATGACCGGTCTGTGTTCGTACGTTGGTAGAGATGGGCGCTCATGGGTATTTACCGGGTAAATACCCGGAATCTTTCCAATCTACCCGGTATTTACCCATATCTACCCAAATGGGTGGGTAAATATGATTTGCACATTTTATGTTTATTTTTACGGAAATGTCTTTGGAGTTATACATAATAACGAATAATGGATGCTATTATAAATAGGAAACACTTGTTTCAGTATCATAGTGTGGAATAAATCGACCAAAATTAACAAAGCAGTAGAAATCTCTTCCATAAGTACACCTAAAACAAGCATTTACGTGTTAATTGTTATCTCCAAAATATGAATCTACTGGTTTCAAAAGTTGAAAGTGGGGATAGACGTCATAAATAAATATGGCGGCCGATCATAACATATTTCTGTCAATTTCTCGAGTTCTAATTGATGAAATTACATGTTTTATGTGTTGTTAAAAAGCTGTTTGCATGTTCTGTAACTATTTATTTCAAGCCTACGGGCCCGGACACATGTCCACGGTACGGAACCGGGCACCGTCTACGGTGCCGTGTACGGCGAACGGCGCCGTGTACGGTGCACGTTGCCGTGTATGGTATGGTGCACCGGCGGACGGCTTGCTACGACGGATTGCTAGAACAAATGGTCCTAAATGTGGACACGCTGGACAGAAGCACCTATATTTTTTCCAGGGTCTAGTAAGGTCCATAGCTGGTGCTTTTGCCCAGCGTGTCCACATCTACGACCATTTGTTCTAGCAATCCGTGGTAGCAAGCCGTCCGCCGGTGCACCATACACGGCAACGTGCACCGTACACGGCACCGTACACGGCGTCGTACGCGGCACCGTGCCACGGCACGACGCCGTGACGTCGCACCGTACACGACGCCGTGACGTCGCACCGTACACGACGCCGTGACGTCGCACCGTACGGTGCCCGGTGCCGTACCGTGGACATGTGTCCGGGCCCTATAATTAGAATCATAAACCAGGTAACAAAAGCTACCTTTCCTATTCTATTGGCTAATGAGTAACGTTAGCAGCCAATAAGGTTAAAGGTTGTCACACGAGTAAAAAAGTTAATGCTTATCAGTTGTACGGTGTAGTCTCCTGACGTGATTAGTAATTAGCGTAAAGTTTATTTGCCACGTGTTATTTTTTGGCAGTGCAACGAGTGGTGTTTTGTTTGGAACTAGGCCTGATATATCTATAATATGATTAGTTTTATTAAAAAAAAAGCGCTCAAGTAGTGTTTTAGGTGTTTATTATTTTGAATCAACAATAATTTTGAACTACAGGAAACTACAATGGGAAGATCCAAAAATGAGGCAGGGTGGAAACACTAACATTACCGAGCGTCTGATAAGAATTCAGTGATATGTTTATACTGTGGCACTGACACCAAATACAAAATTGTAATTTTTTATACTATAAGAATAAGAATTACCAATGGTATTTTATAATATTAACTACCCTTCCTTTAACCATAACCATTGCTCAGTAGGTAGTAAACCGTGATAGTTAGACAGTTGAAATTTTCACAGATGATGTATTTCTGTTGCCGCTATAACAACAAATACTAAAAAACAAAATAAAATAAATATTTAAGAGGGCTCCCATACAACAAACATGATTTTTTGCCGTTTTTATAGATAATGGTACGGAACCCTTCGTGCGCGAGTCCGACTCGCACTTGGCCGGTTTTTTTAAATCATTATTGTAGGAATATAATATTCTTAACAATTGTTTATGCCATTGGAGGTATTATCTTCGAGAAATTTTCTTTATAATATGTATATATACTGCTGGCATGCTGTATATAGCAAAAGAAAGCAATAATTTTTAATTTATATTGATTTGCATGAAGAAAGCTTACGCTATATATTAATAAAAACATATAAAAAATAAATACCCAGCAATTTGGGTAGAAATGGGTAAATACCGGGAAGATTGGGTAAATACCGGGTATTTACCCGATATCTTTCTTGGGTATTTACCCACCGCCCATCTCTATACGTTGGTGCAACTGGCACTTAGTCTCAGTATTACTTAGTTTAGGAGATTATGTCGTATAACGTAGCCTAGCTTCACGAAGTCTACATTTTCAAGGCCTTGCCAGAGCCCAAGAGGGTGCATTGTGTTGAGAGCGAGGGACCTTTTGTCCCTTCTACTGTCAAAGTATAAAATTATAAAGGGTCGGCAACGCGGACGTGACTCCTTTGGAGTTTCAGGCGTCTATATGCTGTTGTTCCCTCTTACCAGCAGTTGGACCGTGGACCGTACGCTTGTTTGCCACCGTCCGTCGTTGTACAAAAAAACATTACCTGTCCTTTTTGCGGTGCCTCTGTCATTATGTATATGAACTACCACTGGGGTTAGATTCAAGAGTAAAATGTAATTGTCAATGGTAACTGAAGCAGATCAGAACATTCAGAACTGTCATGACAATCCGTATTTTCCACAAAATGTAGCCAATATTGCGACATTTGCGACTGGTTACCTACATTAATTTTAGTTTACAGTTTTCGTATATACGTTAACTACATAGGTACATATGGAACTAGATCCCTTCCAAAATCCCAGAAAAATGTAAATAAGTTTTAACGAGTAAGCAAAAGTTCGGCTCAAGGCATGTCATCATTAAAAAACCGGCCAAGTGCGAGTCAGACTCGCGCACGAAGGGTTCCGTTCCATTATTTTAAAAAACTGCAAAAAAACACGTTTGTTGTATGGGAGCCCCCTTAAATATTTATTTTATTCTATTTTTTAGTATCTGTTATTATAGCGGCAACAGAAATAAATCATGTGTGGAAATTTCAACTTTCTAACTATCACGGTTTTTGAGATACAGCCTGGTGACAGACGGACCGACCGACAGACGGACAGCGGAGCCTTAGTAATAGGGTCCCGTTTTACCCTTTGGGTACGCAACCCTTACAACGTCGTTACTTCACTCTACAGCCTAGAGAAATCATTTCTACGTAGATCCTCATCTTGTTACAGTAACAGCGCTAATTGGGTAATTCTTGTTACGTAGTCATGTCATTATTTCGTCTACAGCGCATTTTACAACGGCGGCTAATTGAATCTGGTGAGTCATTTGCAGTTGGAGAGTGTCGGCCGCCACCACAGCAGTCTACAAAGCCATCTCCACTCGACTCATTTGTCCCTGGTATAGAGATAAACTACCATAACATGTCCCGCACCTCGAAAAATGGTGACGTGAAAGTATAACATAGAATAAAACGTGAAAGTATTTATAAAGCACATTTTTGGTTGACGGCTGTCCCAGCAAGCACAACATGCACTGGGAGTCTTGTTGGTGCTTTATCATTATCATCCTCCTAGCGTTATTCCAGTACAGTTGCATCCTGAAGGATGCCTGGGGTCCGGTCCGCTACCTAATCCCAAGATTTGGCGTAGGCACTAGTTTTTACGGAAGCGATTGCCATCTGACCTTCCAACCCCGAGGGGAAACTAGACCTTATTGGGATTAGGCTTTGTCAAGTGAGTGGGCAACTTGACTGTTAGAAGTTCTCAAACCGCCCGAAGGCCTCCAACTTGGCTGAACGACTGCTGCCATAGACAGCAACCGGGATCAACGGCTTAACGTGCCTTCCAAAGCACGGGAGCGCTCAGTTAGTAACCACTCAAAGCGGTCACCCATCCAAGTCCTGACCGCTGCCCACGTTGCTTAACCTTAGATACCGCAAGCGGTACCCGGCGCCGCTGCGCCGCGCTATACACAGTTGTAGCATTAAGAAATGCATATTTACCAGTGTAACTGGTTATCCTGAAGCGTGTAGTCGATGTTGTGAATTGCCAGGAGCTTGAAAAACACGTCTTGTGCCTGCATTCTCTATGAGCTAATTAGCCAGCACCTTTTATGCCACGAGACATGTTAAGAATAGACAAATGAGTCGTTTTTACACTGGCCGCAGTCCCAGAACGTTCTAAATTCTCTTAAAATTTGTTAGAATAACTTTTTAAAATATAATTAAGTAGTGGTTTTCTGAACATAAGTTTCAAAATAATAAATGTTTTTGGCCCCTTCTTTATCTAGTATAATAGCATGAATAAATTGCTCTGAGTAATTAGATATAATTATGTAATATAAAACTGACGATTCAAAAGTGCTTGTTGCTAGGCCTATTTGAATGAAGAATATTTTGACTTGACTTTTCGAGAGGGGTCATTGCGTAAAGTTTCTAACGAGTATCAGTAGAAATCAACTCTCTTACAATAATAACACATTTAGGTCTATGTAACTTAGGTCTTAGATACGAAACGTTGCGTAGTCCACCTGCATACTTGGTCTCCCGATAAAACTCATCCACTTTGACTTGCGTCCCATATTTAGATAGTGTCAGAAAAACTAACAGCCTTAATAACAGACCCGTCGTATGTTGCTATTTTATTATAAAAAAAGAAGTGACTGGTAGTTTTGGCTCATCTAACCATCTTGTGTAATATATATAACTTTTCGCACGCTGAGCCAAAGTACATGACGCCGTCCCACCTCCAAGCGACCTCCTCTAAGGCTGGAGCTGCGGCCGCCACGGCGGAGCAAAACAAGCGGCGCAAATATGCCGTCCTCACCGAGGGCTACATGTTTGCACCATTTGGCGTCGAAACCTTGGGGCCATGGGGTCCAGGCGCGAAGGCGTTCTACAAAGAACTAGCGGAGCGGCTAGTTGAAATGTCGGGCGACCAGAGGGCTGGCAGCTACTTTGGCCAAAGGATCAGTTTAGCCATCCAAAGGGGCAACGCTGCCAGCCTTCTGGGCACCATAGCCAGCGATGGGGACTTGGGGGGCATTTACTTTTTATAGGTTTAGCTAGTTTATTAATAGTTTAGTTATATTTAGGTAGTTTTACGTTTCTGTTTTTTTTTCTTTGTTATTGAAATAAAATCGATTTAAGTACATGATGATTTTACTGAAATGTCATTTGAATGATGCAACGGGTTGCCATAACATACAATTGGGCATGTCCATTGTCCATGGCTAAAAAACAATGTATAATTTTGGTGTAGCAGCCTCGGAGGTCTACCGTCTACCAGTCCCTTCCATTATGCTCCCTCATTAACGGCGCTCCCGAGGGCGGGAATATAGTGCGGAAAATAATATATAGCGGGTCATGCTTTAAGGGCTGTGTTCAAATAATGATATGTTTGCCTTTCTACTGATGCAGTGCGATACAGGTAACATACATATGTGGAAAAAGAAGCCTACATTTATTAGGGGATTTTATGTATCGTAAATCGTAACAAGACAATAAGTGACAAAAATAGGCCAAGTGCAAGTCGAACTAGCATACTAAGATAACATTTTCATTTGTGGACAATTTTACACAAATCGACCTAGTGCCAAAGTAAGCAAAGCTTGTACTATGGGTATATTGGGTACTAAGCGGCGATATAAATAAATAAATAAAATAAAATAAAATAGCCTTTTATTCACGACCATCAATGAAATAATGTAACTTATATATAAATCACTGTTACTAACACTTCACTTATGTATTGTATATATTGACATCGGTGGTGTGGTCGTTTTGCCTCGCGGCATAGGCCTCCCCTAAAATCTTCCACTTCTCTCTGTTTGCTGTAGTCCGTCTCCAAATGGGACCTGCAACTTCTTTTATGTCATCTTCCCATCTGCGCAATGGCCTGCCTCTCTTCCTTTTCCCATCTCTGGGGTACCATTCTGTGACTAATTTAGACCATTTTTCTTTCTTATTTCTCATCATGTGACCCGTCCACCTCCATTTGAGATTATTTATATTATATGACACATCGGTTAATTTTGTTTTTTTCCTTATGGTAGTTAGTTTTACTCTGTCTTTTCTTTTAATGTTTAATATGCTTCTTTCTATATTATGTTGGCATACCAATAGTTTCTTCCTATTTTTCTGAGTTAGTGCCCATGTTTGGCATCCATAGGTCATGCTGGGGAGTATGCAAGTGTTAAATAGTTTGCTTTTGCATTTTATGGGGATATCTGGATTCTTCATTATTTCTTTCCATGACCAATACTTTTTCCATGCAATGCACACTCTGTTGTCAGTTTCTTTATCGTTTTGATTTTCTGGAGAGATAATCTGGCCCAGGTAAGTGTATTCGTTGACATAGTCAATTTGTTTATTGTCTATAGTTATAGGTGTTTTTGGCCCATTTGTCATGAGTTTAGTTTTTTCTGGATTTAGTTCAAGACCCACTTTCATGCTTTCTTGAGTAAGTTGGTGTAACATTATTTGCAAGTCTGTTGAGTTTTCGGAGACAAGGATGATGTCATCTGCGAATCGGAGGTGGTTCAGTAGTTTTCCATTTATCTTTAAGCCATATTTGTCCCAATTTAAATTCCTGAATACTTGTTCTATTGTTGCAGAGAATAGTTTAGGCGATAGGGGGTCCCCCTGCCTTACTCCTCTTTTTAGCATAAATTCCTGTCCTATAGATTCTAATTTTATTTTGGCAGTTGAGTTCATGTATATTTTGTTTATAATTTTGATGTATTTCGGTGCAACATTCTGCCTCTCTAGTGCGTTCCAGATCTGGCTGTGAAGTAAGGAATCAAACGCTTTCTTGTAGTCGATAAATGCTAGATAGTACTTCTTATTATATTCATAGCTTTTTTCTAAAATTTGTTTTATGGTGTGGATGTGGTCCGTTGTTGCAAAGTCTTTTCGGAAGCCGGCTTGTTCATGTGGTTGATTCTCTTCTAAGGCCTTTTCAATAAGTGACAAAAATAGGCCAAGTGCAAGTCGAACTAGCATACTAAGATAACATTTTCATTTGTGGACAATTTTACACAAATCGACCTAGTGCCAAAGTAAGCAAAGCTTGTACTATGGGTATATTGGGTACTAAGCGGCGATATACGTATACCTAAATACTTGATAAAAAGATAGGTACCTACTTAAATTCAAATTCAGGAACAAATATTCGTGCACATCACACAAATAAAGGCCCTGACCGGGATTCTAACCCGGGTCATCCAGCTTCGTAGGCAGGGTCACTACCAACTAGGCTAAAGCGGTGATCATGTAACAAAATACATCATAAAAACACATTTCACGTTCACCTCTACTTAATATATATTTTTTTACACTTATGTATTGGTAACGACGAAGGACTGACAGCGGAGGCTTTAGTAATAGACTTCCGTTAACACCCTTTGGGTACGCAACCTTTAATAAATTTGGTTTATGGGTTATTGTTATGGGCGGCATATAGTAGACAGCAAAGAAATATACCTACAATATAATAATGCTGCTTACGATTCCAAAAGATGCAATCCACAAAAATATAATAAATGCAAAATCACTTTATGCGTCTGTTTGTTTACTTTTCACGATTGAACCGCTGAAGGGATTTAGATGACATTTGGCAGCTAGTATGTTATACACACTCCTGCTCAGAATACGACCCGAGAGACGCTACGGTCAAGGCTGTATCCATCGTTGCTCATTGGGCAAACCTTGTTTGAGGAACCTCAACACGAAAGAAGAAGAGAGGTAGGGCACAGCATAATGCCATCTTTTGCTCGAATTTGGAGCAGCTCAACTGGGGCAGTAATTCCGTCTTGCAGAAGACCTCAGCCATAATAACATTATTTACTATATACAAGTATGTAGTGTTGTGTTCCTGGAGGAGAGCAAGGTTGCTCTTGCTTGAGGATGCACTGTGTTGAGAGCGAGGGACCTAAATTTGTCCCATCTTCTGTCAGCACAGTGAATCGTCAAATTGGTATCGTTAAACGTGACACTTTTGGAGTTGCGAGCGTCTATAGGTGGACCGTACGCTTGTTTGCCACCTTTCGTAGTATAAAAAAAGAAGTATATTATGCTGACCTGGGCAGGGTCTCGCCGGCGGAGTAGACCTGCAGCAGGAAGGTCTGCGGCAGGCCGCCGTCGAAGCCGGCCAGGCACGCCACCTCCACCGACTCCGCCGTCTGGTTCCACAGCGAACAGTTGCGGGGCGGGTGCGGCTTGCCTGCGGGAACACAAACATGCCTTATTGTTCCCTGCATTACACACATTAGTAGTGTGTCTTTGGGGGTTCTGGCGCATGTCGCCTATTCGTAAACGCGTTTTTAAAGTATAGTACTTTTATCTCACGAGCGCGGGTGAGCCATGGTTGTGTGTTGAGCTATACATGCACATTGTCTATAAGTGCGTCAGCGTATTAGCTATGAGTTCACGTTGTCTATGTGTTCGTATGTGTCACTACTACAACCATGGCCAACCCGCGCTCGTGAGATAAAAGTACTATATCCTAGTAAAATTAACTGCGAACCTCTAAGTGAATGCACCCTTTTATTATGCAGAGGCAGCTGTTCTTGAGTTTCTGTAAACACCAGTGTGTACACTGTGGAATTGTGGTCAGACTTTACGAAAGCTGCCGTTCGAGACATGCGCGTGCAATACAATGACGCGTGGCGCGCCTTGTTCCGGCTGCCGCGCTGGTGCAGTGCGAGCGCGATAATCGCGGAGGGCTGCGCGCCGGCACCGGGCTGGCCCGCGCTGCTGCGCGCGAGGACCGCCACCGCCAGGAAGGCAATTTACGCCTCCTCCAACATTATGCTCTCGGCGGTGAGAGAGTGGGAAGCCAGCCCGCTACATGAGCGTTGGAGGGAATACCATAGGCCTATCGTCGGGGGACCGGGGTAACCCGCTATACGGAGAAGCCTAAGGCCTACTGACTTATTATATTATTATTGTTTATTGTATTTTATTTTATGTAATTGTTTTAATTTTAATGCAATATGGATATGTTCTGGAATAAATTATTTCATTTCATTTAATTTCATTCATTATGAGAAAAGCTAGAATGCAAAATGTCGTTTGTATTGTATCTCACCGGCTGCCACCATCTGGAAGACGCAGGGTGCGAGCTGCGAGCCGACCTCGTTGGACGCCGAGCAGGAGAGCGTCCCGTAGTCCAGGTCAGCCACTGGGGTGTATCTGCGGAGGTTCAGTCATTAAGGAACGTGGGCCGGGTCTCGTGGGAGAGAAGAAATTGTTAGCCTTGGTCGGTTGGTTGGTCCCTAATACTTAACAAAATCCATCCGGAAGAAACTCCGGTCTAAGCTCTTCGATTAAGCGACATGTGTTTCAAAAAGTACATAATCGGCAATGGTTTTGAAAGTACTATGTGATTGAATTTGCAGACAACTTCTCTTCGAATGGATAGCTACTGAGAAGCAATTTTTGTGAATGTAGTTTAAAATTTTAAGAACAATAAGTATGAAGTTGGCGAGCAATGTGCGCAAGGCAAGATGGTAGTTTGGTGCTAATGTTATTAGAATCGTAGTAAAATAGGAGAGTTCTCTTTAAGAACAAGGAAGTTACAAAATCCGTTGACATTGAGGTTGTACTCACTTGAGGCTGCTAGCGCTGCCGTTGGACTTGCACTCTCGTTGATGGTCTTGCCAGAGTTGTTGAACTTCCACTTGGAGACCGTTCGTTGACTATCAGAACCATTGTAACGACATCAATGTTTTGCTCCTTCCTGAACCACTTTGCTTTTGTTGCAGTGTGTGAAGATATTCAAGATGCCATTAACGCCAAAAATATTGGTGCGTCTTCTGCAATAATTTCCAAGGTGGAGAGGACTAACTATAGCAAAGGTGGCCCAGGAAGGAGAGTCAATTCCTCTAAAGTCAAAAAATTACCCGGAGTTAAAATGAAAAATCATTGGGATCTGAGCTAAGCGGCGTCAAACGGCGTTGGTTGAGCAGAGCCGTAATCTGAGTTAAAAGCGTGCAAAATTCCTTAAAGTACTCACTTGAGGCTGCTAGCGCTGCCGTTGGACGTGTACCGGTCGGCGGCCACGTCGATGGTTTCACCAGAATTGTTGAACTTCCACTTGAAGACGGCCGCCGGCGGGTCGGCGTCCACCTCGCACACGATCACCACCGCCTCACCCCGCGCAGCTCCCACCACCGCCACCCCCGAGCTGGCGCCGGCGCCGGTCCGGCAAGATGGCGCGTCTGTGGACAGAAACACTTGGTTAGGATTTAGCGTACATTTCTCTCCTTCTCGAATACCACCAGGAAGATTGATGCTGATTGTCTCAAGGATGTCTTAGATTTCAAGGGTAGAAATATCGGCATGAAATTGATTTTATTTGCGCATACAGTCATGGCAAAGCATAAAGGCCTATTGAAGTTTATTTTGACCCCTTTGGTGTATATGTACTAAGTATAGTTCGTGTCGTCTACGGCGACGCGCCCCCCGCAGTTAATCTCATACTAACCTATGCGCAATTGTACGGATTGGGCTGTGGAGGGGCGCGCCTTCGTGAATGATACGCACTATAAATTTTTGTTAAAATTTATCAACCGCGTAGGAGAACCCAAAATATCAGCAAAATTATAGAATATGTACATAATTCAAGGAACAGAAATCGAGTTATTACAGTGCACATAAGTATGATAATTACAAAAACGAGAACAGCGACTTCTAGTGTCTTAATTAATTTCCATAAATTCAAAGAGCTGTAATATACTTTGGACGTAAAATAATGTTTTTCTGTTTTAAAAGTTACGCAGCAAGAAATTTATGACATATTTTCCCTTTGAAAACTACTCTGTACAGTGTACATACTTAATGCAACTAGTTAATGAATGTTAGTATTATCCCTGTGTCAGCAAAAATGCACCGACTCCACTGTTAAAAACGTAATGAAAGAAATTCCTAGATTTTATAAAAGTCATATTTTGCAAAAGGAGTGCATAAACCTAGCAATTCTGTTGCGTCTGTGCATGTAGCTGAGCGTTTACGCAAGAACGCCCTCCCTACTTTAAGAGTGCTCCGGCTGCCATGCCACACTCGCCGACTTTGATCAAGTGCGCGGCGACACGTGCAGTGATAAATTAATCCCGATTAACATCAGTCCAACTCGCACGCCGTATTTTACTTTATTGTAAGGAATCAATTCACCCCAGTGTGAAAGCAGGATCGTTACCAAGTTCGTGTAATAAACGCGTTCTCTGCGCCTGATCAAAGTAGAAATATTCAAATTACTCAGCGCTCAGAGAAGCTCATTGTACGGACGAATTACGCTTGCAAACAAAACATTCCTTCTTGTTTTAAAGACCGTTACCGTTTGTAGATTGGGTCAGTAAACTGAGTCACGTGCTCGCAGTTCCATTTAAGAATGGTGAAACTGAGTATATCGTGGTGCATAAGGCTGCGTTTCCACCAGAGATGTGCGAGGATGTGTATTCATATATTTTACACCTCGCTCGGCGCGTTGCGGGGTGTCAAATGTATGAAAACGCATCCTCGCACATCTCTGGTGGAAACGCAGCCTAAAGCGGTGCGATTTTGCCGGGCATGCGTGTTGCAGAAGTGGGGACTATGCGGGACGTGAGACGTGGGTCGTCCGTGACGTGTCACGTCGCTTCACGGCTCGATGGGCCCGTGACACGAGGAGGAAACTGCCTCAAGTCGACCGGCATTGTTTTTATCGTTCATGAGGCCAATCTAATTCGACCTGTCACTTAACAATATGATAATGTATCAACTTAACAAGGTGTCAAAAGGAGTTACAAATTTTAAAATCTATCGATTTTCAGATTAATAACAATTTAATTATTTGGAGTGATGTTTGAAACGATATTTCTCAATGAAAATTCGAAACAAATAACAGTGAATCCTCAAATTTGATAAAGGGTCGGCAACGCGCACGTTACTCTTTTGGAGTTGCGGGCGCCTATAGGCTGCGGTGTCCGCTTACCATCACGTGGACCGTACGCTTGTTTGCCACCGTCAGTGTATAAAAAAAGAGAATTTACATTATTAGCTTGAAAATTAGGTACTGAAGAAATTACAAGATCAAGGTCAATTCACACAGAAAAGAGACTAAGGCTGGGTTGCACCAAACCGTCTGTAATCGTAAGCGGTGTTCGTCAAAAATCGGATTGTATGGAAAGCTTGACAAGTTTCTATGGGATGACAGCTGCCGGCGCCATATTTGACGATGACCGGTCTGTGTTCGTACGTTGGTGCAACTGGCGCTAAAGGTGGGTTGCACCAAACCGTCTGTAATTATGGTGTTCGTTAAAATCTCATTGTATGGAAACTTTGACAAGGTTCTTATATATTTAACGTTGAACAGTCTGTAATCGCAAGTTGGTGCAACCCACCCTTAATAGATAACTTTAGATCAGTTCAGTTCAGTTCACTTTTATTGGTAAAAAATAAAAATGTTTTTACAAGTCATATACATAACTTTTTAACTGACATGGAGGTAAGAATGGTCAATAAATAGATACCTATTATATTAGGTTACGATATGTCGAGCCAGATTGACCTCTATATCTGCTATAAAATTTACAGGAGCATGAAGCGTGTTCAGCGACGCTTCATAATTGACACCGGCGCAGCGATATCTTGTATTCGCGTGTTACAAAATGATCCCAGTACAAAGTTTGATAATAAAAGCTGAATCACAGAAATACCAGCGAGTCGATACGCCTGCACAAACTTTCGGCCGAAATAATTCAAAATGCAAAAGGAGTTTCCGACGATTGTTACGATTAATTTGAAGATCTCGTTTATTATTGATGCCAGGTCGGCGCGGCCCGTTGCTGGGCCTACATATTAAAGTGTAATTGAGTGCGATGGGTGAGCGGGAAGCAAGCCCAACTATGGAGACCGCTAATTGCCGCCACACTGAAGCAAGACGCTTTATTGTCGACCCCAATTCAACCTAGCTGCGAAAATTACGAGAAAATGCTGCGTATATTTTGAAATTGATTCAAGTATGTTGATACTGGTTACTCTTCACGGTTCAAGAATCTATCCCAAACTTGTTTGAGAAATCGAAGTCAAACATTTCAAATTGAGGGCCCTTTTACAATATGCAAATGCGTCGTCTGAGCGTTAATTTTATGTAGGTCACGCCCCGCACTTGACTGCGAGCTTCGGCTTAGAGATTCTTCCCACAATAGAGAGTAATTAAAGGGCAATAAGTAGCAGCCGTAAAAAGTGCACGGAACGCGGCGGTGCGATAAAAACGCCCGTAATGGCCAATCGTCTCTCCGAGTAACTTCATTACAAAACAATTCGCTGCGCACCAACAATTTATTACCGTATCCCGCGTAATGCGCCATTAAAAGTGCCGTCTTGTTGACGCACCTGCCCCGCGACAAACCAACACTTATTTAACTTACATCCTTACTCATCTGCGCTTAATCACCACCCAATCCGCGTTTTAATTGACCATTGTTTAGTTTTTTTTTCAGATATTCTAAGTGTCGCACAATATTAAAGCTGCTTGAGTTGTGCAGATTGCTCCATTGTTGCTTTATAAACTGTTGTTTTTGTCGGTGAAAATATCATGGTGGTCTGTAACGGGCGCGCGAATTGCTTAATTCAAATAAAAAGACAAGAACTCCATTTAGTCTTAAATCGCTAAGCAACGAAGTCGACTCGTTGTTTTCTTTCAGACGGCAAACGTCGGGGAAAAACAATTAGAGGAAAGTTTGCTGGAGGGGTGTCTCGGGTCGGTGGGGGAAGAGGCGAGACGCGAGCCAGATACAGGCCCGCGGCATCGCTGCCCGAGACAATAGACTGTATGAGTGTATGAGACTCGTATGGAGTTACGGCCTTCTGGTTTGAAGCAGATATACCGCGCGGTGCGGTCGGTGCGATTAATGAATTGGGCGCATTTGAGCGACTCAGCGTCGAGCGGTAATGAGCGCTACTCATGAGTTAAGCTTGTGATACATGGCGCAGAAATGCCACGCTTCTCATTGTTGCTGTGTGCGACTAACTTTAATAGATTGAGCTACTATATGACGCATTCACTTCAGCACTCGAACTCACACTTGACGCGGAAGTGCAGCTCGTTGGAGACGGTCTCTCCCTCTGCGTTGAGCGCGGAGCACGCGCACCGCCCGGAGGTGTGACGTCACCGGCGTGACTGTGGGACACGCGTCACACGCGTGTACTCACACTTGACGCGGAAGTGTAGCACGTTGGAGATGGTCTCTCCCTCTGCGTTGAGCGTGGAACACGTGTACCTACCGTCCGGAGGAGTGACGTCACCGGCGGGACTGTGGGACACGCGTGTACTCACACTTGACGCGGAAGTACAGCACGTTGGAGACGATCTCTCCCTCTTAACGTTGAGCGCGGAGCACGCGTACCGTCCGGAGGAGTGACGTCACTGCTGGAACTGTGGGAGCGTTGTACTCACACTTGACGCGGAAATGCAGCTCGTTGGAGACGGTCTCCCTCTTAACGTTGAGCGCGGAGCACGCGTACCGTCTAGAGGAGTGACGTCACCGCTGGAACTGTGGGAGCGTTGTACTCACACTTGACGCGGAAGTGCAGCTCGTTGGAGACGGTCTCCCCCTCCGCGTTGCGCGCGGAGCACGCGTACCGACCGGAGGAGTGACGTCGCCGCTGGAATTGTGGGAGCGTTGTACTCACACTTGACGCGGAAGTGCAGCTCGTTGGAGACGGTCTCTCCCTCCGCGTTGAGCGCGGAGCACGCGTACCGTCCGGAGGAGTGACGCGTCACCTTTTGCAGCACGAGGCTCTGGTTGCTATGGAATACGCGCGCGGACGCGTTGTGGGCGAGTGGCCGGTCCTGTCAACATACACATATTAATGTTACTTTGCAGGCCGACTAGTTTTATGTCACACAGCTATAACTTATTGAAACTTGTTACTGGTGTAGTTGATACGACTATTTTTTAGGTGAATTATTTAATTTAAAAATTAATATTTGCTTAAAACTAAGAACAGTGTTGCTCATGTGTTTGTGAGCGATTATTAGACTAATTAAATTATGATAATCACATCTAATTTACAGATATCCCCAGATAAAATTATCCATCGGTTAAAATTATGACTGTCTTTTTCTGTCATTTATTCTGTAATTTTTAGCTCAAAGCATTAATTCTCATGGCCATCAGAATCCTCAGATTGCTTGCAGTCATAGTTTTTTTTAATACAACGACGGCGGCAAACAAGCGTGCGGTCCACCTGATGGTAAGCGGACACCGCAGCCTATAGACGCCGCAGCTATAGTCAATACGGACAGTCGCAGTGCCAGTGCTATACTGTCGAAGATTGTTGGATCGTTCCTCGATCGGACAAGTATATGCGAGAACCATAGAAACCACCGCCAACTCTCTGACAGCCCGTAATCGAGGCAATGACGGGTACCTCTCATAGGGTATGTAAGATAATATATAGCAGCATTATAGCAGTAAAAACAAGCATAAAGAATAATCGTGCTTACATCAAAATTTAAACGATAATGGTACATTCATTTAGAATCCAATTATTTTTAACCCGAGCGTGGCGTGTTATGTAAGAACCTAAATGTCCATATAAAGGGGGCGATTACTTGATATACAAAAGGCCCTCACATTATCTGCGCAGAGCACTCCACTGGACAATAAAGGCACTCGTTATATTCTAAAGAATATTACTCGTTGTTAACAAAAGGATTTGGACATGAAACGTTGGCGTCTGACGAGACGCGCTTCGCCATCACGTAGGTACTTGAGGAATAACACAGCTCCAAAATGTATACGTTTAAAATAAAATGAGTCCACCTTAATAAACGAATGAATTAAAGAATAACCTCCTTACTCAGAATCGTTCATGAATCCTATTTTATTTAAATTTCCGCGAAAACTCTTTAGACCTTATCTGTCCTTTGACAATTACGTTTGTGAAGCGACAAAATTCATAGAAATAGAAATATTTATTACACCAAAAAAAAAGCATTTTACACAGGATACAAGTCTTTGGGTCCTGAGATAGGAATCCCTGTCTTACAGGACCCAGTACATTAGTTATAATACTTTACCTCACGAGCGCGGATTGACTAGTGTTGTACTCGTAGTTGTGTTGTGGCACATACGAACACAAGACAACGTGAACACATAGCTCCTACGCTGACGGCAGACGCACACGTAGACCATGTGCATGTATAGCTCAACACACAACCATGGCTCACCCGCGCTCGTGAGATAAAATTACTCTAGCAGAAGTTTGGTAAGCTTTAGAAATAAGGGGGTAGGTAAGTATAGTTAAGGCGCTACACTGATAAATTTGGATACTTTGGAACGCTGTCCTGCCCAGACTAGCAAACAGTAGGGGCTGATTTTCAGATATATGATTCTTGACTATATGGTTGTGGTACTGACAATTATAGCGAAACATGATTGCTTAAAATTTTCTCGATAGAAAATAAATCCAAAGTCGAGTCTATATTTTACTTTTTTTCCTTAGTCTACTAAAACAACGCATTATTAAAAGACACGATTAAGTTAATATGATGGTATTTTACCTCATCCAGGTACTGACAAGAGGAAATTTAATAAACCTGCACACAGTCAGATATTTTAACGAGATCTGTCTAAAAAGCCATTCTCGGATAGGGTTGCATCCCGTTTTGTCGTGAGCGAAAAACAAAGGGTGTCTCTTTCAATCGATATATCGCCTTAACAGCAAAAGTCGATGATCATTTTAGTAGCTACGCTGTCGCTTTCACTACTTTGACGCATCCACTGTCGCAGTCAGTGCGATCAATGAATTATCTTTATTTGCTGTTGATTGTAGGTATAAATAAGTCAGAGAAAATATAAACTTTTCACCCACAACACACTCCAGGTCATCATCATCACGTACCACTACCCGAACCCCAATACGGTAGTCCATACAACTGTTTGCCCTCAAAGCTCTTTGAACACGAAATTAGACCTGTGAGACCTAAATTGGGCCGACGTACCATGCCAGCTATCATTAAAACACGAGCCTGGCTCCGTTCGTACTCCGTGTCGCCCCCATATGAAATTCTAGGGCCACTTATGTGGTTTGTTTGAATACGCACCCCGTCGATATTGGCCCGCGTCCGGGGGAACGGGGACAAGGTACGAACGAACAGCTTAACGAAGGACGAAATTTAATTTCTACTAATGAAGTTGCGCGGCACAAACAGAACGTATACGCCCAATGACGCTGTTGTTTCTGGGGAAGAAAATGGAAAGGTTTTAAAAGCCGGTACGGTTTTCATTCGTTTTTAAAGGTATTTGGGAAACGAAATTTAAATAATGGGAGACTACTTATAGATAAATTATCAATACATTCGAAAATAGACGAAATTCGTAATTATTTATCCCATCAAAAACATTACATGTAAAAAGATGCCAGTCTCGCAACACAGTTCTTCTACTACAAAAAAGTAATGATATGTAATGTTAAACCAAGTCGGTTATATTTTAGTCAAAAGCACCGGAGGGGTGTCCACAGAACAAGATTTCCACCGACTTGCATCGGCATTACTTTATTTTTTAACACGCTTTTATTAGGTCGACCTGTATGTAACTATGTAATGGAATCTAATGTAACTAATTTAACCATCTTCCAAGCATCGTAGCGTCATGAAAATTGGCAGCTGTATGTAGTTCTGATGACAATACAATAATATGGTACTGTCGAACTGATCTGATGATGGAGCCGGAAGATATGAACTGGAACTTCATGATGGAACATCGTATCATAGCTGTGTTTGGATTTGTTAGAAAAGTCTTGCAATGAACTTTGACCACGATTAGGTTTCAAGGTCTGATAGGTCGTCCTGTATGTAACTAACTATGTAATGGAATCTAAGCTATGATACGATGTTCCATCATGAAGTTCCAGTTCATATCTTCCGGCTCCATCATCAGATCAGTTCGACAGTACCATATTATTGTATTGTCATCAGAACTACATACAGCTGCCAATTTTCATGATGCTACGATCCTTGGAAAATGGTTAAACTAGTTACATTAGATTCCATTACATAGTTACATACAGGTCGACCTAATAAAAGCGTGTTAAAAAATAAAGTAATGCCGATGCAAGTCGGTGGAAATCTTGTTCTGTGGACACCCCTCCGGTGCTTTTGACTAAAATATAACCGACTTGGTTTAACATTACATATCATTACTTTTTTGTAGTAGAAGAACTGTGTTGCGAGACTGGCATCTTTTTACATGTAATGTTTTTGATGGGATCTCATCTCTTTTTGTAGGCAGTCCTTCTTTTTTCTTTTCATTCTTTTCAGGTACGACTTGTAACGAACATTCAAACTGCAAAAGTAACTTTGTAATCGCATGTATTTTGTATAGAATAACAAACTTACTTATGCAGTTTGCGTGTCTTATCAGGGTCACCAGGTACTCCAGATTTTATAGTTTTCCATTTATGTGGCCATTAAACCCTAACTCTGTACCAAATTTCAGCTCTCTGAGTTTATGGGAAGTACTAGTTCTATTCTTATGATTATGAGTGTGTGAGTTTCGAAAATGCGAAACTTTGCTTTCGCTTTACTTCGGAACTAAATGACCTACAGACTTGAAATTTTGGATTTTAAGTATGTGATTATAGCTTACTGGATATCGAAAATTTCTGCGTTCTGATCTTATCCAGAGGTTCTCAAATAGGGGCCTGAAAATGCGGCGAAATGGTTCCAGTAAAGGATGGTACGGCAGTGTTTGCTTCGCGCTCGACTTGGCGGGGGCACTGCCGTGCCCCCAGATTCGTAGTAATTCAATGTTTTAAATGATGATTTCATTTTTTATTTTTAGTGTACCTACAAGAACAGAATATGAGTTAGTAAGTAAAAGCTTGTATATATCTTATCAAATTAAAATAGCAGTAATTAATTGTAAATTTTCATTCTATAAGTTTATTGGCAATTAGCTCTCAATAATAATAACGGCCCCTTGACAATGAAAACATAATTAGAAGCTTATTTCTATCCACCGGGCATATAATACTCCAGAACACTACATGACCCACCATGCTTGAGACAGAAAACTTGCTCTTCTGAAAGAGCAGTTGTCAATACTGAATGTTACCTTGAACTATTGTCCTTCGGTAAATATTTAATAATATATATCCGCTTAGATATGATTTCCGCTACCCTAAGGTTATCTGGAAGAGATCGCTCATCAGCGATAAGACCGCCTGTTGTTTGCCTTTACTCATTGTCATTATGTACTGTTATTGTTATTTTTGTTGAGGTTATGCAATAAAGAGTATTGTATTGTATATGAAATATTCACAATGGTGCCTACATTCTCTATCCTCAAATTTTGGACTGTGGCTAGATCGGAGCTGCCAGGATGTATTTCCACGTGGTTATATCCTAAATCGTTTATTTGGGGATTAATATACGAGGTCGGGCTTCACCCGATATTCCCTCACTCGCTAGTTTGAATCGCTGGATTCGTGAAATGAAATCACTTGACAGTATGGGCAGTAGGTACTTGAACTACGCACAATGCCGTTGTATTCGTGATGTGTAAATAGCACTTTTTGATATAAATGCGGAAAAAAAACGTTGTATAATACTATTTACTATTTTGTGGTACTATTTATGCAGAGAAGTATTGTATTGTAGGTAGTGTTGGAGTCTGCTCACGAAGGATGTTGTGACACACCCGAAACATGGAGTGGCCTCAGAAAATATTAATAAAATAATGAATAATGTGGACAATCTTACGCAAATCGAACTATATAGTCCCAAATTAAGCAAAGTATGTTCTAGACGAAAATATACATACAGATAATATAGGGATGATGGCGGACACTCTGACAGTCAAACCAACAACTTGTGACTAATAACTATTTCACAAAACTAAAATAGCGTCGCTTTTTAAGTTTCATAAAATTATCAGCAGTGGGGCTAGCACAACTGCCGCTGCGACGCGATGCGAGTAGAGAACAATCTACCTTCCTCTTTCTAATTAGGACGGTTCGAGCGAGACAGGAGTCGCCGAGTCGCGCGAGATTCGACTTGGCAGCAAGTTGTGCTAGTCCAGCTGGTTGTTTCCGAACAAAAACTGAGATGATTTGAGCGCCGCGATTAGCACTTCTTGTATCCACCAAAGTGGTTTAAGGGGAGGTATCCCCAACGCAAATGTCCCGTTCTAACACGCGTGAGTTTACAATTAACCATCCCGCTCTCTACGCAAGCTCTGCGCGCAGTTTTGTAAATATTTAGCTATAGTCATTAAGCCAATCATTTTATCAAAGCAAACCCTGCGAATTTGTCTATAACTATTTACGATCTTTAATTGAGTACAAAAATTAAATGTTAAATATCATTAATATAGCCGTAGTATTGAAAATACATTCCAAAAAGGGGTAACTTCGCGATTTTTTTTTCTATCGAGTGAAATTCATCAGGTCGTGTAACTGACTGCGATTTTGACTAGACAAGATCCTTATGTAACACATATATTCTTTTTAAAATTAAAAAACACAATATTCTACGTCTCAGATGGTTTTTAAAAACTCAAAAGTGGTAATACACGGCCTTAAGCAGTACACGTACAATGTAATGCGAACTTTAACATTAATAAGTGTTCTTGCTTGGGAGCGCTACTGCGCACCTCAGAGCGCTACAGTGAGCTATATTTGTTTATTTTTACGAGCATTAAACTTTTAAGAGACTCCTCCGGGGGCCGGGGCGCAGGGCTGGCAATAGCGCCGCGATTGTTTCTCATTTGTGTAAATGTTTTATTCGGGCCGACACGCGGTCCGGAGCGCTAATTGTTAAGGGAAAGAACCCTTCGGCCATCTTGTTTTTTTATAATGTGCTTCGCTCGTGAGGCTTCGGTTAGCACGTGGAATCAATCCTCTGTGAAAGGAGGTCGAATCAAACGCCATTATGACGCGTCTGCAATCGGGAGCGGAAATGGCCACCATTAACGAATAAAGAGAAAATTCTCCACCTGTTTCGTTGCTCACGTTCTGTTGTTATTGGATTCCATATGAGTTTCTTTGAACGCTCGTAAAACAAATCATTATTTAACTCGTACTTCGTATTGGGTGATGCGGAAATAACTTGGCTATTATTTATTTTACGATATTTTTATTATACAAATATACATACTTATGTTGAAGATCTCCCAGTAACAGCCATGGTCACGGGAAGGTTCACGGTCGGGCAGAAATCGGGTTTCTTTGAAAATTATTTCAGGTTCGTTTGATAAAATGGGATTCCTTAGAAACAGCGAAGTTTCGGAATTCTTGCAAACAACTCGCTGATTTCATGATCTTATCTTTCCTTTAAATATTTAGGTAATTAAAAAGATATCTACTAAATCAGTATTTTAGGAATTTGATACGTAACTTAAAAAAATGTGGGGTGTTGATTAAAGCTTAAGTCAAAATTTTACTCAACTTATTCCGACCTTAAATTAATAATATTTCTTTTATTCTATCCGCTTCATAAATAAGAAGTTTTAAAATCAAAGTCTAATGATTATTCTCTATGCTCATTTAGTTTTCGCCAGTAGAATGACATCATTTCCACAATATCGAAGATATGATAATACAGTATGTAAACTAACAGCGTAAAAGTCATAAACGTCTTCTAAAAATCTATACAAAGCGCGACAGTTTAACGTGTCAAATCATAATTATGTGTAAAAGATTGCATGCCGGCGGTCACCGCCACGTCCATTGTTAGAGAACGTGCACGTTTTTGCCCCCACCCTGTATCTCCGGCTTAGTTTTTACAGCCGCTCCATTGTTCCTTTCACGAGTCCCCGTTAAGCACACCCTCTTAGCTTAACCTACTCAGTCTACATACACGCTATGTACCGAAAAGGGGCAGGCGCTGGGAGCATTTAGTCTCAGTTGAGCAATAACATAATAGTACCTACAAGCGAGACCCACACCGTAGTATTTGAGACAAAATATTTTAACTTTACCCAACTCTCAATTCACTGACTTTCTATTGAAATATGTTAGGGAGTTAGGGAGTTTTCTATTTTAAAATCACTGCCTTTCTCCTGATTACTGACCACAGCTTCGATATAGGTACTGTGACTACACTGACTACAATACTGTAGTGTTGTGATACTATGTAGTGTAAGGTAAACATTCATTGGGATCTATCTACCAATCTCGAAATTTGATGAAGGGTCGGCAACGCGCACGTGACTGCTTTGGAGTTGCGTCTGTAGGCTGCGGTGTCCACTTACGATCAGGTGAACCGTTCGCTTATTTACCACCGTCGTTTTATGAAAAATAAAATAAATAGAACACTACAATTAGTTGACACCTATTGTTCACCTCTGTCATTATAGCATAAGATTGCTAAAGCGAAATACTTATTGTTATTGTTAAGACTGTTAGGCGACTTCCTGATGTGTCGGTGCGAAGGCGGTACGATATGAGAAAACTGTCAAATGTCAGTGTCAACTGTCAGTCAACTCAATACTACTTTTTACTGCCCCCCTCATAGATATAGTATATACTCTGTGCCCCCCTACATTTAAATGAGTGCTTCTTGACTCTTTTTTGACTCGCGCGGGATGCGCGGTTGCGGGACAATGCGAGGGCAGTACTGGTCCGCTTCTGCGCATGCTATTACTACTGCGCAAGTATAATACCGACAGTATTCTGTCAAGTGGAAATCTTTGCGACGCCAGTAAGTTTACGTCAAAGAAAAAAATGTCCTACCCCGCCCTGCCAAATCAGGAAGTCGCCTTAGTATTAGTTATCGACTTATCGTATGGCGATTACGAGTATTTTGAACCGCGAGATCTTCGAGAAGTTCGAGAAGCCAGCATGGTTTTGTACAGTCAGCAGCAATGGTTGCTACGTGGGCGAGTTGCTCAAAATGATCTTCACACGTCTTTATTATAAGGGAATAAGAGCGTGTGTAGATCATTTTGAACACCTCGCCCGCGTAGCAACCATTGCTGCTGACTGTACTTACGTAGGTACAAAACGGAAAAGCCGCAGTTACGCAATGCAGAAATGCTCGTCGCGGAGCCAGCATTCTTAGAAGTTCCGTCCGACTCTGATAGGAATCCGAAGTTTGTTGTGCGGACGACAGTGGAGGCGAGGACTGTCCGACACGCGCTCATCCTAATAGGTAAGCTGACCGTTAAGGCATTGTTAAAAAGGTTTCTTCTGACAAAAACACTAATAACTAAAATTTAAAAAACTTTGGTGCTTTCCCATTTCAATGTTTGAGACGTGTTTAGGTCAATTAATAATACATCGCGGATTTCATCTCTGGTGTCTCTGTGTTGTGATTGTTTGTTTATGTACGCACCTGACGAAGCCTGTGTTGTGGATTAGAATTTGTGGACTGTTTATGCTTAGTTTGTTTGATAATACATTATGTCAAACAATACTTATTAATACTTATTAATGTTTTCAAATCAACCCTATAGGTGTCTGACATCTCAGCATAGTTCTGAGCGTGAGTCTATTTCACTGCCGCGGAGACGCACATGTTATGTGTATATTTTTCTTCTGTTGTCATTTTTGTCATACATGTGTATTTCTTTTGTGTCTATGAATTCTTTCTTTCTTTTCAAACAATAATCCCAATTGACCAACAACCTTATTTCATGGCGAGTTTGCGAGCCGCGTGGGCGATTAGATTACAGCATATCGAATTACGAGTGAGCGAGCGAGCGAGGCAAATTTTTTGACGTCTAACTCTATAGCTGTGTCGCCTGACCGAGGTACTTAACATAAAACTACGAATCCATTCTTATATATTTACACAAAAAGGAGTGTCGTGCTGTTTATTTTATTGATGAATTATTGAACTCTGGGTCTAGAATTAATGCAGAAAAGTTTACGGTTATCGAACGTTCATTCCGGCGATATCACTTACCCGGATATCAAATAGCAAGCCTCCAACAATCAAATCCAGGAAGCGATTCAAAGGGATCCACAGAAATATGATCCGGCATCAGTCGGGATGCACTTGAGTTATTGGTAGGATTACAATACATAAATCCTAAACAAAATGGCTGCCGGGACGCGAAATTTATGCCGCGTCTTATTATTTTGACAGCTCATTCGAGGGTAGTTAATAATGAGAGGTCTGGGGGCCTGTTGTGCGGGTGGGTAATTGATGACAGACATTTGCAGTGTTTGAATTCAGACATGGAATAAATTAAATACGGTGTCTATTATTAATTTATTAAAAAATGATTGGGCAAAGGTGTACGTGGGGAAATTGAATGGAATTTGTAACCTAGTGCTCGGCGTAAACGATTTGAGGGCGATTCATTTTAACTGAGCCAGTAACTGAGTACTGAGCCGGTAACTGAGCTCAAACTTGCTGAATATTCGGCTCTAACTTGATCGGGCATCGACAGACGCGCGGCGAACGGTAACTAATGACGCATGCACGAACTTTGATCACAAATATGGTCTTTTATCTCTGCAGGTTTCGCTCGCAGTTCAATATTGAGGATTTTAAACATTTTCTCTGCAGCCGTACAACCTCTTTACATGGATTTAATATGTGCTTCATGCACAAAATAACTTCTATGGTGCTTATAATATACGATCCACAATAACACTGCACGTCTATCTCTCGCGAAATAATCTATATCTCTTTCTAATTATAACAGCTCGACCGCAGTCGGAAAGTGAACAGACTATGAAGCTAATACCCCAAATGAGCTTTGTCACCGAAAAACCCCACCAAGATTTGGCATAAGCGCTAGTTTATTGAAAGCGACTGCCATAAGACTATTCAACCTACAGGGAAAAACTAGACCTTGTTAGGATAAGACCGATTTCCTGATGATATTTTCCTTCACTAATAAAGCTGCTATTACCTGAATATCAAATAAAGTTTTGTTGAAAAGTCCAGTGTGACCCGCCGGGGTCAAACCGACCACCTCCAGATTGAGGCCCGTTAGATATTATGTAGTAAGTTATGTCGAACTTAGGCTGAGTTACCAAATTTCATCAGGTGATCATAATAAAAACCGGCCGCATTTACTCCAAGTATTTGGTAACAACGCAGCTTATTATTTATCGTATGGCATTTATTTCGAACCGTGAGATCTTCGAGAAGACAGTACGGGTGCCAGTTTTTGTTGCACTTTTAGAACCACCCAGGGGTCACGTGTAAAGTAGCGGTGGGTACTTTCCCTACGGACGTGGTGCAACTTCGACCCCCCTTTGTCAAGTGAGTGGGCAACTTGACTATTAGAAGTTTTCAAGCCGCCCGAAGGCCTCCAACTTGGCTTAACGACTGCTGCCATAGACAGCAGCCGGGATCAACGGCTTAACGTGCCTTCCAAAGCACGGGAGCGCTCAGTTAGTAACCACTCAAAGCGGTCACCCATCCATGTACTGACCGCGGCCCACGTTGCTTAACTTTGAATAACGCTTGCGGCACGCAGACGCCGCTGGGCCACGAGCGCTCCGACAACGCAGCTAACTAATCTTGTTATATATATCAGCATATTCGATACGTCGCTCGGCTCGTTATTGCTTTTTACCGATGTATAATAAAAAATAAATTGGAGTCCCGTAATAACAAAGGAAATGGTTCGGTACTAGAACCATTGCGGTCGTTATTGGTAATAAGATAGCATTGTTTCACGTTTCGACAGCACGTGTAAGGCGATTTCCTGACTTGGCGGGGCGGGATCGATATGTGACATTTTCTTCTTTGACGTAAATTTACTGACGTCGCAAAGATTCTCACTTGACGGAACACTGTCAGTATTACTTTTGCGCAGTAGTAATATCATGCGCAGAAGCGGAGCACAGGGACCCGCCCGGTATCCCCTTCGAGGGTTTTTGAACGGGTTTTTAGTAAGGCTTTGCTTACCCAATCCGTTGCCCTTCAAACCCATTCATTTGGCTTTTAAAGCGCTTTTAATACGGTATCCCCTTCAAGGGGTTTTTGAAAGGGTTTTTAGTAAGACTTCGCTTACCGAAGTCGTTGCTCTAAAAAAACCCATTCATTCGGCTTTTAAAGCGCTTTAAATATGGGTAAGCCGTTCAGTTAACGAATATCAGATATTTTTACTAAGCGCTTAAAAAGCCTTTCGAAAAGGCAACAGTTTGAAGGGGTTTCCCTTTCCACGCTTATGCAATTTTCATCCTTTTACTGATGACAATAAGAGCAGTAATTGCAAATTTACGTTTGTCGACTGGATGACTGCCGGCGCCGTCGGCACAGGTGCCATAAAACGCCGGCGCCTTTGAAATACCGCTAAGTTGCGATTTAAAAATACCTTATCACATTGCAATACGGTTTCTTTTGGCATGGCGAAGGGCCGGAACAAGTTGAAGCGTGCAATTTATCGAACGGGCCGACTTTTCTGCAGTTGTAACATATTTAAAAAGTAGTGTTCAAAAAACAAATGCTGATTCTGTTAATGCAAATACTTTTTAGGGTTCCGAAACCGAAGGCTCTAATCGGAGCCCTATTGCTGTCACTCACGCATCCGTCCGTCCGTCGATTGTCACAAAATTTTGTTCCTAACAATTTTTTAACTTCCCGTTGACCTATGAACTTGAAATTTGGTGATAATGTTTATTATTTTACCAACAAATACTAATATATATATTGATAAATGAGGTTTTTCCTTTGAAATTTTGCGGATGGTTCGGAACCCTAAATTATTAAGGTACCTAAAAATTAATTATTTTAATTATTTTTTAATTAATTATTAAGGTACCTAAAAAATATAGATATACTCACGGATTAATGCTTGGATTTAGCAAAAAAAAAATCGGATGAATGTGTTAGTGTTAATCTCGGTACCGATCTACCGATACCGATGTTCCCCTGAGTGACGAAATTGAAATTAATAAAATGGTTGTTTAAAATACGATAATGAATATATTTTTCCCTAAATTATGAATATAGACTACAACAATATTCAAAATACAAAAAACATTGCATATATAGCAAAACCTTTTAAAATAAAGACATTTTAATTTCCACTGAGTTACATTTTGTACAAGGTGTACGTATACGTACACTATTATTTAAGTAACATAATTTACCTAAAAAACGAGAAAAAGGTACATATTTTTTTTAGTAAAGTGCCATGAAATAGACCGGTTCTATTTGCATGCATTATAAACGAAGAAAAACATTATATTCCACAAAATTATTTTTTGTGAGATGTTAGTAATACCAATATGACGTATAATGCACAATGTTGCCAAATCTTATGTCTTTAAACGAGCAATTCTTGTATATATATTTATTTATTTTGGGGATCTCTGAAACGGCTCTAACGATTTTGCTGAAATGTGGTATGTGGGAGTTTTCGAGGACGAGCAATCGATCTAGCTAGGTCTAGTAGGTCTCATCTCCGGGAAAAGGCAAAGCTCGGTCACCCAGATATTTATATTTGTTTGACAGCTCATTTTCATGGAAGAGTTAACGTAGTGAAATTGAAGTTTGAGCTTCCAGCGTGAAGAAATAAAGTAGAATTATACTACACAAAAAACCATTTAGACTGAAAAAGAACACAGTAAAATAACCGAAGAAAACATTGAAAAATGCCTTAGATAACTCTGTCATAAATCCTAATATCATCGTAAAAATCAACTTTAGTGCTGATTATTTCGTAATTTTCAACGTCAGTTATAATTATGTTCTTTTTTTACGAAACCGGTAAAGTGCGTGTCGGGCCACGCACAATGTAGAGTTCCGTAGTTGGTCACCCGTTACATTATGTGGACTAAAAAGTTTGCAAACTTATATTTACCTACTATGTTTTTGAAATACTTAATTAAAAACATTATCTGAGGTACCTACCTCAATGGAAATTGTATGAAAGTTCGGCTTTTAGTCGTTAACTAGTAATGTCTACTCAGCTGTGATCATTTTACTTATAATTTCATTATATAGGGTGTAACATTTAAATCGGTCAGTATGGGAAGTCTGAAACTATAAGACATACGAAGATCTGTTCTTAGGAACGATGTCATAGATTTCAGTAACAAGAAAAACGCAATAGTAAAATCATCACCTAAACGAGTTTAATATTGCATTGAAAACCATGGTTGCCATTTCAAACATCAACTTAATGAAGGGTTATGTTATGAATTTATGATGCATTTTATTCATTTTAGATAGCATCATAGTAACATTTACTTATGAAGTTATGACCATACCTGTGCTAACTCGGAACAACTTCTAGGGATTTGATATCGATTAAATTAAAATTTTAATTGCCAGCAATGTATTGCAAAGTAAATTGACAACTCAGTACAAATGACAGCCCTTAGTGTTCTGTTTACTATGACGTTCTCTTAGGCAGTGCGTTACGTAGTACATTGAAGGTGCGGAATTAGGAAATTTAATTTCGCAGTTTTTGGGTTTTTGCTACTCCTAAACTTAGTGAATCCTCAAATTTTATAAAGGGTCGGCAATGCGCACGTTACTCCTTTAGAGTCGCGAGCGTTTATAGGCTACGGTGTCGGCTTACCATCAGGTGGACCGCACGCTTGTTTGCCACCATCGTAGTATAAATTCTAGTCGACGTAGAATGGCTAATGGAACATATTAATATCAGTTTAAAATTAATACCTGCTTCCCGGTAACGCACTGTATCAATACGTGTGCTCATTGAAAATTCTACTTACGTCACCATGAAAAAAGTAATCAGTCAGTAATAGGAAATTTCAATAACCGACACTTGGTAGCTTAATATCACGCCAACAGATTCTTGAATCAAAAAACGGTTTGAGTAACCTCACAATATTTAGACAGCACCAACATGATGCGGTTTGAATGAAACAAAAATTAATTCACCAACACTTGATGTCTAGGGAAGGTACCCTAAAAAAACATGTTTTTCAAGATGTTGTTCTATATTCGTCCGTTTATATTTAGTACCCGTGCCAAATTACAGCTTTATAGTACTAACGGTTTTTGAGCTAAGCTGGAACCGGACGGACGGTTCGACGGACATGGCGAAACTATAAGGGTTCCTTGTTTATTACGAAAACATGACAAGCAAGGATAGCTTTTTTATTGTTCTAACTCAATTGGTAACCGGATAGAATTTTGATAAGTGATCCAGTATTCCAAAAAACGATCAAAATAAATATTTACGAAAAATACGCGCAGAGTTCCTTAAAGAGCGGGATGGTTAATTGCAAACTCACGCGTGTTAGAGCGAGACATCTGTAATGGCACTGCAATAAACTAGTACAGAATTCATATTTTAATTATTATCCTTCTTTATGCACTTAAAACGCGGCTTTACCGTTACACTGAGTAACTTTTCGATCCAATGAGAAACAAAATTTCTCAGTGGAACTTCACGCTTGTACCTTGAGATACAAAATTCAAGTTATTTTATTATGAAAAGTAACGCTATTTCTATATCAATGAATGATGTTATTAATAACACCACATATAAGAAATACGATAAAATACGATAATTACCTTCTAAAACTCCGTCACTAAATGGAACTAAAAATAGTCAAACAAAAACTCTGCAATGTAAACTCCTTTTGCAACGAAAGCTTTTAGTATACTGACTAACCAACAAAACCAACACGGCATGGATAAAAGAATGTAGCCTTACCAAAATAAAATTGTCTTTTTGGAAGAATTAATCAAAATATCATCGAATAACATTCGTTATTCAATAGGAATCTCTACAGCGCTACTTTTTTGAGCAATATTATACACTAAACATTTAAATTAAAACCATTACAATGATGTAAATATCGATGTATCTATAAACTTTATTGCTAGTCAAATCATATACTCTTACCATACAAAAATCTATATATTATTAAAAAAAGTTCCTACGCATTATTGAAGCAAAATTATCTATTAACGTATTTAATAGCACAAAAGATACGCAACTACTTTAAAAACTTGTCTAAAGTGATAAAAATAATGGTAGGACATACCAAAAATGCCGCTATACAACGGTAGAAAAATCGCCCGAACACGAAACAAAACAAAACTTCGGCGTCGGCTACCCAAATATTAAAAACTAAAGTGAAACTATTAATTCACGCCGCTCTACGCGAGTTGCAAGTACTTACGCAGCACAGAAAACTGAAGATCTTCCAAAGGGTAAGCGCTAAACTCGTTATGGTTAGCCTTTCCCGAAACTATTCATTGAATGGGCAACCAGCGCTTAAAATTGTCGGAAAGGGATACCCTTATAAAAGCGGTGGTAGCCTCTTTCCTAGTTCAAAGCAAAATGAAGGGGTTACCCCTTCGATTGGGTTAGCAAGACGTTAGGGCTATTCATTGAACGACTAAGCCGTTCAAAGGCTTTTTTCTGGGAAGGGGTGGTCGGGTCCCTGGCGGAGCAGTACCGCCTTCGCATCGTCCCGCTACCGCGCATCCCGCGCCAGTCAGGAAGCACTCATTTAAATGTAGGGGCGTAGTAAAAAATGGTACTGAGTCGGTTGACAGCTGACAATAACATTTGACACATTTCTGATATCGTACTGCCTCCGCACCGACAAAGCAGGAAGTCATCTAAGGCGACTTCCTGACTTGGCGGGGCGGGATCGGTATGTGACATTTTTTTCTTTGACGTAAAGTTACTGACGTTGCAAAGATTCCCACTTGATATAATACTGTCAGTATTACGTTTGCGCAGTAGTAATATCATGCGCAGAAGCGAAGCAGTACCGCCTTCGCATCGTCCCGCTACCGCGCATCCCGCGCCAGTCAGGAAGCACTCATTTAAATGTAGGGGCGTAGTAAAAAATGGTATCGCGTCGACTGACAGCTGACACTGACATTTGACACTTTTCCCATATCGTACTGCCTCCGCACCGACAAATCAGGAAGTCGCCTAAGGCTACAAATACAATTCTGAAACTTATTTTTATGGCTTACGAATATTAATCATGACTAATATTATAAATGTGAAAGATTACTGGATGTTTGTACAACAGATTATATAATGAAACTTTGTATAAAATGAGTTAAAGCCTGGATTTATATATAGGATACATTTTATTCCGAGAATCATACCTCGAAATGATGAAATATAGGGAGTGGAAGTTTACGCGGCCGTAGTCGGGGCCAAAAGCTAGGAGGTGGTAGACTGGTGGTCAGAGAGCTGACCGATTTCGCTCAAAAACTGGGCATTGCCATCCAGCGTGGCAATGCAGAAAGCCTTCTAGTCTCATAAAATACTGAGCGGATTTGTATGGAACTTTCCTATACGTAATGTAGCTTACATTTCAAACTAGGAGCATAGCTTTTTAACATTTCCATTTATACTCGTACTTAAGGAGTACCAACATACAAAGTCAAATAAAGGAACTCACAGATAGAATAAAATTATTCCCGGAAAACTAATTTTTACCACGATTGACTTACTTGACGTGACTCTTAGTTTTTTTCACAATTTCAATAAATGGTTGTAATGTTGTATATTAAAGTTATCATTTTCGGAGCCTCTCGCTCTTCAAACTTTGTTAAGCTTTGTTAAGTAATGTAAACAGTATTAGAAAAATAATTTCAGCGTTTTTGCAAATACATCCTTTAGAGGGGTAAGGAAGGGGTTGAACTAAATTAAAAACAATTTTTTAAGGTTGACAGGTAGGGAATGATTTTGACACTAAATTCGACTTTTGTACTACAACGTTTTCTTTTGTGCAATAAAAGGTTAAATATATAAATAAACGCTGGGCTTAGCTGTGCGAAGGAGCGCTAGGCGTGCGAAGGCTACCGAAGCGGGTCGTTAGAATATATTATAAATGTGAAAAGCAGTTTGAACATCTAACAGTGCAGTGATCGCGCTACTGCGGGCTTTCGATGGCTCTCCGCGTGAGTGTGAACAGCCCCCTGTAACGGGACCGATGTCAGCCAGGCAATGCCCGTTTGGACATATCGAAAGAGTACTAACTCACTGGAAAAATTACGCAACAAAGTTTTGCGACGAAAGTAAATCTAGGTTAAAGTAAATTCGAAGGAGCTGTACTTACAGTTTCTGAAACAGGGTTTTTTATAGTGAAGGAAAATGTTGACCTATACTATTAGTCGGAGCAAAGTTTACCAAGCATTCGTATTGATGTAAATATTACACTAAAAACAAAAACATATCTCAATCTACAGTTTTTGAAGTATCGATAATCCATTGTGAACTTTTGCACGCAACCCTCGGTGCTCGAGTCAGTCTCGCACTTCCCCGGGTTTTCAACTCTAATTCATCTCTATGTTGTAAGATGAGTGATATATCTGAATTAAATTAAGAGTCCGTGGCTGCCACAGCACATGACGAATAATTCATTACAGTGTAAGCTTGCAGCGCCCTCCCTCGGGACGAAACAAAAAGCCAACAAGCCTTCACACGGCGCTAATCTACTCCACAAACATTAATAATCTTTTTGCAGAGATGTCACCTGTCTCCCCGAATTAATGAACTTACTGTGTCTTTCGACTACACTTCATTGTAACAAATTGTGAAAGGAATAATTGTAATATGAAGATATTAATTTAACTGGATAATTGCCTTAACTTAGGTTTATTATAATAATAATAAAACAGCTTTATGTGGAATTATTAATTCCACACAAAAAAAGAACAAAATAAAAGAAAATAAACCATGAAAATATAAAAACTTAACAATGTGTGGACGCCTTCTGGATAAAAACGGAATTCTACCGTTCTCTGACGGTGGCTGTAGTAATAGCCATTTTGTGCCCGCTAAACGCTAACTTGAACATAGGTTTATTACCATAAATACTGGATAGATAGTGTGTATTTTCTGTACTATTTTATATTTTAAAGACCGAACGTATAAAGCTTTACGAATATATTTGAATGCCTTATTTGCCTTAAAAAAGAAAAATCCATTAAATCATTACGCAATTTATCGGTCAGTTTTAAGGAGTGCCAAATGAGGGGAGGAGTAATGAGAGGTATGTTACAATAAATTAATTCACTTACTAAAAATGTATTGGACAAAAAACATATATTTTCTCCAAATGGCGGACTAGATAATAAGCCATTCTCTTTTGTTCTTAGGTCAATGGGGTTGTATTTGTATTGTATTGTATTATTATAACGGACACCCCGGAGGTGCGTGCGAGCCGAGTTAACCCGAAGTGGTAAGAGGACCTATCTTTCCATTAGCCAACTTTTTATTTCAAGGAGACTATGTTTCAAGTTGTACGTACGGTCAACCAATTTGATTTCTGGGCCACTTCGTGCCTTTATCACAGTGAAAATTTAGGTTTATGAAAGCCGCCATCTCATATCAATGTCACTGTGACAGGTACAAAGTGGCCCAGAAAACGAATTCGTTGACTGCACGTGCCTTAGTACCGTGCCGTCATCAAACTTATGTTTACATTTAACCTTATTCTTACATAAATAAGGCGAAAAATGCCGAGGGTTTTGCCGACCTAGAGATGAAGGTACGTCGACAGGCGGAGCCCCTGCTCCCGGCCGAGTGGCGGTGAATCATGTACGTTACGTATGGAGTGCAGGCCCTTGCCTATTAGCGTAATGCGGTGCGCGGCCGGCCGTACATTTCGTAGCCGATATTACATCCTCCTTTCTAACCACTTTTACGGGGAAATAGCGTCCGTGTTATAATTATTCATGTTCGCAGATAGCTCACACAAATATCTTCTTGACTGTTAGGCTAGGTTCACACGGCGCCATTTTTCCCGTATACCGTATACGAGATTTTATTGAATATCGTAGTGGCAACTGAATTTGCATAGAAACGTTCAAACGGCATCCATACGGGAAAAACTCGTACTCAAGTTTTATTTTTCGTATACCGTATAGTTTTGTCACCGGGAATGCGGGAATCTCGAATCGATTTTATCCAATGCGATGCTCAGTGGCGCTAGTGTTTACGTTGTGTCGATTACACGGACGTGGTTTCTTTCTCGTATACGAGTCGTGCGCGCGCAGGCAGTTGTGTTTGTGATGTCAGACCGCATACGTGAAAAAACTGATTGTACCTCGCACCGTGTGAACGGCCGTCTCGTATACGGTAAAACCCTATGCGAGAAAATATCGAATCGAATAGTCGCCGTGTGAACCTAGCTTTACTAAATTATATGAGGAACGATCAGATGTGTGTTTTTTGACGTACTTTTTTTTGCCTTTAATAATCTATGATCCCTGTAGTATCTTGTACATGTGTTTATTAGAAGCATAAGCATAATAGGGAAATGAAGGAGTTTTAACTAGAAAAGATAAGAAATGAAGACAATCAACACATTGTATTCACGCCAGCCGAGCGGCAACCGCACTCAAAACAGCTAATTTAGTATATTAATGGCCACACTAATTCGCGGTCAAGATTCAGCGATAATCCCACCATTTCCCAGCTCGCCTTTATGGCCAGCCATGCCCAACTCATTCCGGAGCTCTAAATGCTACATTGTCTCCCGCATCAAACCGTGCCGTCAAATTGCAAGCTGATGTATGTACTTTGTACACACAATTTGCATTTAATATCATACAATGTAGCTCAGATACGTAGTCCAGTTGTCGACATTGTCGCGGCCACGGGGGATACTGGGTTATTATGGTCTAAATGTGGCGGAAAAATCTGTGGGCGAAACGACTGTCGTTAGGTAAACGAGCGGTGTTGTAGGCACCGCTGAGATTCACGTGTACCCCGAAAACAACGCAATTAAACCGATCATTTTCGTTTGAATGATCTCATTAGGTGAACTGACACGGGAAATTAACGTTAATATTTCAGTAAACAAGTTAGATAAGCTCAGTTCGAGCGTAATGTCAAAAATTAGTCGCCACGTCGATTACGAAGTTCGAAGTTAAATTAGTTTAGTTATTTATGTACGGTGTTGTCACGGTCCCGCTGCGGGACGATAAGTGCCCAACAAAACACGTGGAAACAATACAGCCGAACAAAAAAAGCGAGGGCGGTGATGCGTGTCGCGATCCGTGTAACAACGCGCGACCGATTGCTCCTGAAAGGGTGAAACGGAACAAAAAATAAAAAGTGTACCGCGCCCGCGCCCCGGGCCGCCCCCGCCCCGCGCTGCTGATTAAAACGCGAGTGACACAGTACAAAGCGATTATCGGACCGTACACCACCATCTATTACTTTACCCCCCTCCCCGCGCATTGTTATGCCAACAATAATGTCGGACTACTTTGTTATTGTTAATCTTTTGTCGTCGAATTCATTTTGAAGCTAACTGCGAATTGCGATTAAAAATCTGAACGATGGCTGAATTGTTTTTTGTTAATCTTCCCCCGTAAATTAATTAGGACGAAAACGTTTTCATTGTTTGAGTTCTGCTGGCGAGAAATTTACCGAATAACGTGTTTCCTGAAATTATTTATGTTGCTGTTTGAGGCTGACTGACGGGAGCGGGGTTGAGTAAAAACTTTTGGGTCTAACTTGGACGTAAACTTATTCAACAATTGATAACAAATTGAATGTCATTTGTTAAAAACCTGCCTCCAAAAGTTCTTTTATTTTCATCACACGCTCAAGATATTTCGACAGGTCTTGTCTACACTACACTACATATAAAATACAGTTTAACTAATATCGCATCGACAATTTGAAGCACTTCATGGCACTTTCAGAAGGCTAAGTTATTTTTATTTATTATTTACTCACGTCATGCAGCCAGGAGAGCTTGCGCGCAGGTGGGTTGGCGCGCACGTGGCACTCGAAGTACACGTCGTCGCCCTCCTTGATGTCTCCTCCGGCCAGCGTGCTGCCCAGCCGCAGTCTCACCACCGGCGGGTCTGCCAACACAACCAGGTTGATCTATGGCTGTCTAGTCAGACATATACATATATATAAAGAACAACTTAGTTTCCTATATCTGAATTAAAAAGTAATTACAAATAGATTTAGACTTGTAGACACAAGCCGGAGATGAGTTGATGGTTCTGACTCTGATAGGAAAAGAATTTGTTCCGTCAATAATTTTTAATATGTAAAAGGATAATTTTATGTAAAATAAAGTAATTTCTCCCGTTGAGCTGCTAAATTCAACGAGACGACATTTCGCTGCAAGCTTCATCTTTGCAAAACTCTGCTTTAGGTTAAATAGAAGCGACTTATCTACTATACTCGTAACTTCGATGCAAATTCTAATTTCAAATATTCGTTCTACATTCGTTCGTACCCCAATCCAGGCTAACATCTAATCTGATCTGTATCACTAACACATTCAGCATAGAGGTAATTCCTCCAAAGGCGGCATAAATGAATGTAGAAATTTCAAATTCAGTGCACAATTTGAGAAACACACTGCGCGTGTGCAAGAATAAGGAGTGCGCGGACCATAACCACTCACCGTGAAGAGTCATTGCGATGCGATTGCAGTATTTTCCAGCCGCGAGGTGTGCTATGGCCGCATTATGTTGTGTAAAGTGTGTCTGGAGAATGCTACTCCATTACAGTAGGAAGACTGTAAAGATGCAGCGTGTGTTTCCTTTTGCTAATCTTATACATAAATGCTTGTTTCATTACTTTCAAGCTAGCATCAGGTGTCATCTATAAATGTTAATTTATGCGTTTCAAGATGATACATTGTACGTAAGCAAGCTTCTATGTAGCACGGGTAATTAATTCAGCCTAACGTAAATCTATAATTTAGATCTGAAGACCTCATTTGAGGACAATTAACGATCAGTGACAGTGTTTCATCACTACCCTGTGCTATCTTTTGCCGCTATCATGAATTAAATTTTAATTAAAAACAGCAAAGACCCGGTTTCCCGGCAAATACAATTTACACAGCCTTTTAAACCTAACAAGGATACCTTATATTATACTATGTACCAAATTAACTAAAAGCAGCGTATTCAATTTGCGAGCCGGGAATTATTAACAAGACCAGACTTTGATCTTTTAGTAGTTAAACATCGTTTACAAAATCAATTATATTTATCTTGAAGCACTTAGTCCGTTTTCTCGAGGCTCTCAGTTTGTACCCAACGCCATCATACATTTTTTGAGGATTCCAAACCTTTTCTTCGTCTAACTTTGGAAAGTCGCGTTCGAGCAAGTTAATTTTATTTCATTGTCCGACTCCAATGGAGCGTCAATGTTAGGTAGTTTTGTATTGTGTGATGGTGTTTTCTGAAGGATTTAGTAAGAAGAACAAACACTTTTATGCGAATAGGTACCAAGATTGCGCACTGACACACAGATAACGTGATATTTCGGTACGCACTTCTACGATCAAAGTCAAAGTTATGTATTCTTTAATTTAGGGATATTACTTGAACTAATGCCAACTGATGGTTACTACCGGAACTATCAAGAAATATTACATATGCACCTATGTCAATTGGTGGATGGTATGCAACTCATTCTGGAATCCAACTCCCACTCGGCTAGTTCCTTCTTACACTACTTTTATCTCACACGTACGGGTGAGCCATGGTTGTGTGTTGAGACTAAGCACGCTGGTCCGGCAAACCAGAGGCACGGGTTCGATTCCTGTCTCCGGCTGCGTGCGGGATCACGGTTAATTTTTCTTTGTATTTGTTCTCTGTATCAAACAATTGACACTATAACATTTTTGGGGGATACTGACAGACAACGTTGATGGTCCACGAGGTCTCCATGTGCAGGGCCGTAACGTTGGGGTTCTCGGCGCGGCAGGTGATGGCCTTGCCGTCGTCTTCCAGCGTGGGCACGAAGCTCATCACGCTCACCGTCAGGTTTTCACGGACCTCCTCCTGCAACCAACGAGGGGAATATAAAGAGGGCGCTGCGGAATGTCGTCGAAAGTTTTACAAAAGACTGTAGGCATATAAGACGGCAGGCCCAAGCTCAGATGGTTGGACGGCGTCGAACAAGATATCAAGATCTTGGGAGTAACAAGTTGGAGAAGGAAAGCCTCTAACAGATCGGACTGGAGAGTTTTGCTGGACCAGGCTAAGGCCCACCCGCGGCTGTAATGCCTCAGATGATGATGATGATGTAGGCATATTACGAGTTTATTGAGTCGATTGACCCAAATATCCTTATATTACGTTTGAAATATAGTCAGAAACTGAAACTCATGTTTAAGTTTTTCAGCTGAATAATAATTTCAAGTATTGCATTGTAATTTACATTTCCCAGCTCATAAACGTATTTTCACGCATCGTAAAATAACTGTATG
This sequence comes from Cenopis cana, assembly GCA_951800055.1. NCBI lineage: Eukaryota > Metazoa > Arthropoda > Insecta > Lepidoptera > Tortricidae > Cenopis > Cenopis cana. The sequence goes on along the minus strand of OX637477.1, from coordinate 22,382,200 downwards.
CGGCTGCATTTCCATGCACAGCTTCCATTGTAGCCGAACGTCGATAAAGTAGGTAACAACGGACGCAAAAATAGTGGCAATTTGCCCTTACGCCGGCGGAGTGAATAAAGCCGAAACAACTTTATCGTGCATATTACCGTATCAAAAGCAGAGCCGCTCGTTAGTTATACTGAGGCGGATCGACGGGGATCGGCGCATGAGTCGGTGGCCGTTCGTCACGCCCGCAGATATACTTACAATAGGTCATACAAGTGTTATCTATTGTAAGTATATCTGCGGAAACCGAACTGGCAGTAATAAGCAATAAAGTGGTATGTTCCACCTTATTGTTAACCAAAATACAAAAAAAAAAAAACAAATACAAAATTCTTTATTTCCATTAATTAATTAAGTAGTACATTTATGTGAAAAAAATCATGGTAGTAGTATATACGATGAATTAAAAAGGAAAACTATCATAGCTAAGTAGACATTACTAGATAACGAGTAATAGTCGAACTTAAGAAATGTACTTGGGTTAACTGTGGGGTTTATGCCTATAAAATTGTAACTACTTTATCGTGTCAAGGTCCCACCCACAGAGCCCACCTATTGTCGATGGAGCTATCACTGTTGTATTTATTTCTCTGCCACTTTTGAATTGATTCGATAAGTGGAACGAAAAATCATTTTTTTACAAGTTTAAAGATGATAATCTCTTCAGATCCGTTCTGCACATAACTAAAGTGTCAAAAAAAAATTAAATTCATCTTTATTTCGACCAACTAGGATCATACAAATACAAATACATAAAGCAAAAAGCATCAAAGGCTCATACTGATTATCATTAGCTGAAAAATGCCCCACTACTGGACATGGGCTTGTCCTAAAATGCCACAACGATCGGTCACACGACACTATCATATATCTAAGTCCTGCCTAACCTATTCTGAGAATACGTGTAATAGTTGCGGTTGCTATGTAAATAGGTCTGTGGTCACGCCGACGCGGCGAGGGGCAGGCGTGAAGCGCGGCGCGCGGGGGGCGTGAAGCGGGTGATCGCGTCATTGCGTCCCTGTCATATTTCATTAGCTTTCATTCCAAACCCCTCCACCACAAATCGTGGCAAACTGCATTCAATTTTCATTGAGCCGTGCGGATATCGAAGCGGCAAAACAATGTACGGCGTTAACGTTAACGCTCCATCTCACTTTTATTAATACCTACTCGTACATGCGTATACTTTATCATGCATGAATATAATAAACCTATCCAGTTAACTCCGATTCCACAGAATAAGTAATAGTACAAGTACAGAAGTTTCTCTGTTAACAAATCCCCCGTTTAGGTATGCCAAACGTGCCTAAACGTGGCCATCTCTTTCTATCGCACGCAACGCGCTCTTTCGAGGCCCCGCCCTCAGCGCTAGGGTTACCACCAGCGAGAACCTATTTTAATATATGTACTTTATTATTATTAGTAGTGCTGTTTACAATACAATTACGAATAGTACTTTTAAGGTTCCGTAGCCAAAATGGTGAAAACGGAATCCGTCCGTCCGTCTTTTTGTCTGTATGTGACAGCCGACGTACTCGGAGACTATAAGCACTACAAATACAATTAAAACATTTGGCAGGAAGGTGTGTTCTACTCGTATGAACCGCTACGTAAAAGTGATGTGAAATGACGAAAAAATATTAAAGTAGGGGGAGGGGGCACTCCATACATGTAACCAGCGGGGTAATCACGTAACGATAATATGTACTACCGTTGGTACGTATTTAATGTCAGTTTTAGTATGGGATTTGACATTTTAACTAACGGTCGAAAACGTTACGTGATTACCGCGCAGGGGATACAAAGCGAAACGATTTATTTAATGATCGTACAACAGCGCAGCAGCGCGTGCGCGTGCGATCCGTAACGCTGCGCCGCAACCACTGAATAGTCACACAACGTGTGAGCCGGCGGCCGCATGTACTTTGCACGGCGCGATTACGTCACGGTAGTAAGCCCCTCCTGATATAGTCTCAAAAATGGGCCAAAACGTCAACGGTACTCGCTACGTACCTACATACCTATAGGTATTAGAAAGGAAGGTGTATAGTTTAAGGTCAAATAAAAAAGCATTGCGAGCTCGCATCATTCCTCTGAAATGCAACATGCAATGAGACTTTCTATCTGTCAAATATCAGCGTTGTTAAACAGACAATCTGCTATACGTAACTTACTATTATAGCGCTGTGATCCGAAGAGAATCATGGCCTACGACAGAAAAACACGCCTCGATCGCTTCTTGCCAATTGTCAACTTGAACCTGACTTAGGTGCCTCCACACTGACTTTCCAGCAATACTTAGGCCGCTCAACATACATAGGTACGCTCAGCTGCAGAGAAACCAAACCCCCCTTGCATACTAACTTCTATGCAGGGGGGTACCTGTTCTCTGCAGCTGGCTATTATTTTATTCTGTGCCAATGTAAATTCTTCTAACTGAGTCCATCAAGACTCGGTACTGAGCACTCGACGAGGGGCGCTAATAAGCTCGCTTGGAGCGCTCGGTCAACACGGTGCCGTGGTTCCGTGGTCTTTGCTCTTACGCCTTTCGCGCCCTACTGCTGGGTCCCAGCACAGAGTACTGAAGTCCAGAGGGATCACTGTGTCTAGAGTGACATAATTATTCTTTAGGAAAAGATTAGGATGAGTGATAGTCGAGTGCAAGAAAGTAAATAAGAAAGTGTTAGATAAGTTATATTTGAATTATTGTACTCCACATGTATCGAATTTAATTGTGTCTTGTTTATTTACAAAACCGTATAATTTTTGGTTTCTTTTCGTCTTTAACCCTTTGACCGCCAAGAACCTATAAAGTGGTTGTGTGTCGTCGTGCCCACCATGCCAACAACCACTTAAAAGGTCGGAGTGAAGGTATCCTTGGATCATGAAAAAAAACATATAAGAACTGTTTTAATTTGTTTTTATTGGTTTAGACATTATACCAAAAAAAACCGGCCAAGTGCGTGTCGGGCCACGCGCAAGGTAGGGTTCCGTAGTCGTCCACCCGTTACATTATATGGACTAAAAAGTTCGGAAACTTATATTTACTATGTTTTTGAAAGAATTAACAACATGATCTAAGGTATCAATGGAAATTGTACGAAAGTTTGCTTTTGCAAAGTACATTTCTAAAGTTCGACTATTACTCGTTAACTAGTAATGTCTACTTAGCTGTGATAGTTTTCCTTTTAAATTCATCGTATATACTACTACCATGATTTTTTTCACATGCCTAGTAGCCACCGTTTAGCTGGCAGGGGGGGGGGACACTTGACCATAGCAAAAATTATCACTTCAAAGCTTAATATCACGCTAAATAATTCTTTAATCAAAAAATGCTTTTAGAAACCTTATAATATTTTTAAAAAAGCTATCCAACGATACCCCACACGATGGGGTTTGGCTGAAAAAAAAATTGCACCACCACTTTACATGTAGGGGAGGTACCCTAAAAAAAAATTTTTTTAAAGATTTTATTCTACCGTTTTGTCGGCGTCATTGATATGTATACTCATGCCAAATTACAGCTTTCTAGCACTAACGGTTACTGAGAAAAACGGGGTCGGACGGACGGACGGACGGACATGGCGAAACTATAAGGGTTCCTTGTTTACTACGGAACCCTAAAAACAGTGCTTGGCGTACTGGGCACGACGACACACTATCGCTTTGGCGGTCAAAGGATTAAATAAATAAATATTATAACTAAGTAGATGAATTTTAATTTGCCTGTTTCACGATGTGACATACGTACCGAATATCTTACCAGGGATCGTAACTGGTATTTTTGTATAAATACCGTAAGTATTTACGGTTAATTAGTGCAAATAGAATCCATACCGGTATTTGATCCCTGTGGACAATATTATTATAACACAATTACTATCATGATTAAACATTTTGACCGTTAGTAGACCAATTTTAAGTTGAATCGCGGTTAGAAGTTTCCAGCATGGTCAGGGACTAAGTGAACAGAAAGTATTGGAGATACACTTCTCTTTATACTGTAGGTACCCGGAGCTCGAGGGCGCTCTCAAGTCGCCCGCTTGCTCGCCTTCGAGGCTTATAATCGATTAATGTGCCTTCAGTACTATTAGACGGTAATGCGGTTAGTCTAGCTGGGGTTCCAATTTTGTGTGATCTTAGATTACTTTAGCGCATGTTTAAATAGTAGTGGAACTAATTAACAAACCAAGCGTAATTGAAATAATAACATAATTACCGCTTGCTTCAACCAATCATCATTAGCCACAACATTTTTTACAAAAGAATATTGGAGTGGTGATCTATTACGCCTCTTTATGGTTGGTACAGTCCGATAGCAGACCGAGAGACCAACACGACTCTACACTTCGAAACTACGTACCACTACCCTCGAATAATACAAATATTGGTTAAATTAACGCTTAGTGTCATTACCATCCCAATAATTATGTTAATTATTAAATGTTTAACAAATAATACCGAAATGTTCATGCTATATTTTAGTTAAACAAATACGCTAGTCCCGAAAAGCACTGAACATTGATTTGCTTTGTCAAAGTTAATTATTAACACCATATTTAAATACGTCAACATTGAGTGACGCGGTGCCAAAACGTTCACCGATTTTTGATATTAACCAAACCTAGTCCGAAATTGTTTGGCCACACAGCTTGCGATATCTGCGGATCGATCGGCTCATATTTGCGGAACGTTTATTTACAAACAAATCGGCTCCTATTTGTACAGCAGCGTCCGGTTTTCTTTTATTGCATCGCAGCAGTAAGGTTTGCAAATCGTGTCTTTGCTGTAGGGAGTATAGATTATGGAAATACCTACGTTACATCGGACCTATAATTCATAAAATGTTGATTAATATTTTGAGCCACATACTCCGCATCTTAATCGTTGATATTGTTTCTTCAACATGTCTCGAGGGGTGGTTTGTCGGCCGATGCTCGGACGTAGCATGGGAAAATGTTAAAGAAACATGGTAAATACCCCGTTATTAATCGTAATTATAATGTAAATGTTGACCATGTGAGTTTGAAATCTTATAATGTATTTTTTTTTCCTCTCCTTTCAAACCTTGATTGTGTTTCTTCTACTTGTGGCAGTTTCAGCCTTCAGGCGTGTCTGTTCAAAATTTGTTTTCAAAATTAGCTTTTATAATATTCAAGGGTTGATCGATCGTCCACCATTGTTGGCAAGCATGGCACGGCGAGACGTGTGGCATCTTCAAGTTGGCGTACGCCCGTACGGACCAGCGGCGGCGGCGGCGGCGGATTAGTGTCGAAGCGGGTGCAGGTGCCGATGCCGGCCGATATACAAACATCGTCTGTTTACACGGTGCATCTCCGTTACAATCCGGCCAGGTTAGTGCATATACAAATATACATAAATTATGATTGTAATCACGCCGGTTTTCCGAAAATATATGCTCCTTCTCTGAATTCCATTCCTTCTGTGAGATTTTACGATATTTGTTCGACCTTTGTCTGAAGTATTTTTAACTACTACCTCATTGTACCTTGCTTTGCATTTTATAATGACCTAAATAAGTTTTATTTTTGTTGTTTTCGCATTTCTTCATTATTACGCTGCTTATTATGTCTCTTTATATGAAATTCGAACACTCATATCAATTAAACGTCATTTCAAGTGCAATCACTTTGTATTCACTGCTACAGACTACTTTCCCTAACACTGCACTCTCATAATGTTTCGACATCCAATCTCATTCGAGTCTCCTCTCCACGTTTCCGCTTCCCACTCTTCCCAGTTTATTTTTTAATAACCCCGCGGCGGAGATTACCGTCTGCTGACGCTCCGCGGATTTGTCTCGCATATTATCAATAATGCAGCGATTATGTCGCCTTCGTTATCCGCAGGGTTTATCTTACCGCGATCACGTAATCTCGATAAATCCGCCTTCCCATTGTCACGTACATCCTTCAATAGATGTAATGCTTTTTTCTGTATTCCTTTCCCCTCTTTTATGCCATATTGGCGCATTGTCGAGATTGTCGCGGTATAAATTGAAGATGCTCCGACGTGACACAGAACATAAAGAACGATAATTTGTTGCGAGATTACGCTGCCTTTTATTAGCCTGGGTTTAAAGCAATCTAAACTGGTATCAGCTATTAATGCAACATTGTTTATGCAACAAATCCGCATTACGCTCTGCGAAGTGCTGACCATATTTCAAAGAATTATTCATAAATAGTAAGGTAATGTGTGCATACATTCCATGGAGCCGGTGCAAAAATCATAATCGCAGATCGCAGCTGACTCGGTGCACTCGCCAGCCCGAAAGGCATGAAGGAGATTTCAACTGAGCCGCTGTTGGGTCGTTTTACTTTTGGAGCGCAGTTGTGTTGTGTCATAATTCTGGCACAGGGCCAGGCTTATTAAGTTGCGCGATGTCGCACGCCGCACGCTGCACGCCGCACGCCGCACGCCGGGAGCGTAACTCCCACTTACTGCACGCTTCAGCGGGCCCGTGCAGGACGCATTATTTCACAGTTTACGAGCTGCCCGAAACGCCGGCGCTGCAGTATGCGGGTCGCAGCGTGCAGCCACGTCCGGTGCATAAAGTCATAAACACACTGCGGACGACGCTTCTTATTATTATTGTTTTTTTGTCGTAATATTTTCAGTGCAACGGATTTTGCCTGAGCTCCGCATGTGTAAAATTAAGTTATAGCGCATTCTTTAGAGTATTTTAACATCTAACTCGAACATTCGTGGTACAGTCAAAAGAAACAATATGGGTGTAATACTCGGTAGTTAATGGGTAGAAAATTACTCATTATTACTATAGTTCACTAAGGATAAGTAAGTTACTAAGATGACTTCGTTACATAATATATGTATCTATGAGGGAATTTATTTATTTTTTTATTATTTATTTATTAATCATAAGTACAAAAAAGACTTATATAATATATCGCTCCACAAAACTATTTATAAGTTTGACTGTGGAGTCGCATGTCAGTCTCAAAACAATAATAAGCTATAATTAGGTAATATATTAAATAATAATTTGGTACATAATCTAAATCAAAACATTTATTCTGCAAATAGGCCTCAACGGCACTTTTACAAATCAAAATCTATCTATATCAACTAAAAATAATACAACATTCAAAAGGAAACTAATTCAAAAGGCAGGGACTACATGTATCCGGATTTCTGGTCCTTCTTGGCCTCGTTGCCGGGTTCCGCTTGCAGTGTGTAGCTTTACGGCTTAAAATGATAAGACGAGACAATTATAGTATAGTATCTATTTACCTATAAATAAGTATAAGTATTGTATATCGTCGCTTAGTACCCATAGTACAAGCTTTGCTTAGTTTGGGACTAGGTTGATTTGTGTAAGATTGTCCACAAATATTTATTTATTTTATTATAGAATATGCACAAATGTGGAGAAATTTTATCTTCGAAGCCAACTTTTATAAGCTTAATTGTATAAACATTTGCTTTATTAAGGACGAAACTCACAGAATTGTGAAGCTATTTATAACAACAGACTGTGGCACGTGTATTTTCAGCTATTTTAGAACGCTCAAGGGCGTCTATGTAAACCTGTAGGGGAAGATTCGTCTGACATTGTCATTACTCATGTATTTTCACTAACCACACACGACATCGCGTGACGGTGGAAATCAAGCTTAAGGCTTGGCTGATAGTAAGCAGACTCCATTGCCTAATGGACGCTACACCACAAGCGCGTAACCAACGGTTTATTGAATCGAGGATTCGTTGTGTTGACAGTTATTGAACACACACACACTTACGCACACAAACACACTTATTAAACGTGTCTCACAAAAGTTGATTATAATTCGAGCATTCTTTTAATATGGAATGATGTTCACACGAAGGATAAACGTAAACTCCTAGTGGAAGCGACCAGGAGCCGTGTGAAAGCTCCCAAGCGCCGCGCCGTCGTAAAGCGCCTCCTAATTACGCCATAAACTAGCCTCCTTCACTTTACGCAGACTTTACGCTTCCACTTAGACAATCATTCCGCCAACAAAACCATCGGCCTATTCCTACATGACTTTTTTTAGACAATGACGGTGGATATCTAGTTTACCTGCCTGATGTTAGGCAGACGGTTGTACTTTGTTTCGCAGACAGAAGTGTCATATAATGTATTGTTTAGTAGATTTTTCATTTCATAGAAAAAAAAAATTGTCACTTGACAAAGCCTAATCCCAATAAGGTCTAGTTTCCCCTCGGGGTTGGAAGGTCAGATGGCAGTCGCTTTCGTAAATACTAGTGCCTACGCCAAATCTTGGGCTTAGGTAGCGGATCCCAGGCATCCTTCAGGATTCAACTGTACCGGGATAACGCTAGGAGGATGATGAGAAAACATTTTTTTTTTTCAAATTGGTCGCAGCTTTACGTAGCCTAACTTTCTCTTCTGGTAGATCTAATTGGGTACACATACACAAAATGTACCTACATCAAAAGGTGTCGGTTTTTGTAAAAAAACGTTTCTCTGCTGGAATGAAAATTATGCAAAACAATACATTCTATTATCCCTTGTTAGCGATGATACCGCCTGTTGTCTACCATTGTGCAATTTGTTTCTGTTATTCGTTTTAGTATACTTTCAATCAATCATCAATCATATATTTATTTGTTCAACACAGGTCTAAGAGTAGCCGTAAGGCATACAAATCTTATGGAGCTCTTAATGGAGCCAGGCTTGTGCCGAGTTCCATTAATCGCAGTCAAACAAAAATTCGTTAACAGTATAGTATGCTTTTTTTACGAGAATATCAAATAGCTTCTTCTTAAAATCTATCATATTATCTAAATTTATAATATCTTTCGGCACTTTGTTATAAATTTTAGGGCCATTCCCAGTACACTTTTTCTAAATAGAGCTGTTTTGGAAGCCACCCCGGCTACTTTATTCCTGAGACGTGTACTCCTAAAACTGGGATATAAGTGCAAATTACATCTAACAAACATTACAACTTCAAATACATACAAGCATGGAAGTGTCAATATACGTAATTTTTGAAAATATGGCTTACAAGACTCAAGTTGACTTTATTTGGTGAACAATAAAAAATATTTGTATTGTATTGTATTAAACATATTTAGTGGTGTTATTATAGTTGTACTTACTTAGTTGGACCGCTTTAAATATGATCGAAACGATATTTAGGCTTCGCTCTACTCTCTTAAGGCGCAGAGGTGGGAAAGCTCTCTCCATACAAACTTTGTGCAAGTTTTTCTTCGCTTGTGTTTGCATTACACTTATGATTTTTAGCCAGTATGTTTATTTTTCTATTAGCCAGAACCTGGAGAAAAAAAATTAATATATTTTGGATTTTTTAAATTTTAATTTTTTTGATTTTTTTTCTTGACGTTCTTCGAATATTTAACAAACAGAATATATATAATATATACGGGAGTGCCAAAACCGATGAATAAAACTTGCACAGAGTTTGTATGGAGAAGGCCTTGCCCTACCCCGCGCCTTAAAATGAAATGTCTCTAATATGCACCTCTGATTTCACGCTTTCAATTCGTACTCCAAACAAACTTAGAATGATTACATTATTCATAAAAGCAAAAGTATGTTCGAATATCTTTAGAAAACATCCCTGACATTTTCCCCCGATATATTTACGCGTGCCTCCGGGCATTGAGTGGCAAGTTTAGGAGTCAAAATTATTCTTAGTAGGTACGGGTTCAGTGAAAGGCGAACCGTTATTTCGGTTGGGAGCCGGCAGCGGTCGTTTGGTATTATCTCGAGGATTATTACTGCCGAAACTAATGAGGTTTCTGAATGTAATTAATTAATTCCAAGCAATAATGGGAGTCGGCATATTTCGATCCGCTTATACAAACCGCGAGGATGTTTAATCTTTACTTAATCGCTGCCTACGCCTGCAAACCTCTGTAAATAAGAACGCATTTGATATAACGTTATATACTCTCAAATATCTGTCCTTTCAGTATATTAATCTTGAACTATTTTCATCCAGTCTGTTAAAAGTGAAAATACGATTTGCAAAAATTTTTCTAACATAACCCTTTTTTCCGATGTTTTTGGTTGGATCTTTATAACCCTTCCATCTTTAACAATGATTGTTGGTGTAGTAGTTGTTGTAAAATGATAAGTTCTCAAACCTGATAAAAAAGATTATCCTTATAAATGTACACGTTTAGAATAAACATCAATGCTTACGAAAAACACGCGCTGAGCTTCCGTAGAGAGCGGGATGGTTAATTGAAAACTCACGCGTGTTAGAGCGGGACTTTTGCAATGCCATCTACGCCCTCTTAATATTTTCGTCACTAAGCTTATGAATACGCTCACAAAAGTTTATAAACAAAATTTTGCGATTAAAATGAAGTTAATATTATCGTATCTTTATCAATATCATTACAGCCTTGAAATGGGGATATATTAGCATTGCTAATACTAAGATTGATGCTCGATGGATTCCTAGCGACTGCCTGTTTGCATACGCTGACCACACGCACAAACACACACACACGTGTCACGACACCTGCGGATTGCCCGCTAATTTGTTTGCTGGCCAAACAGCATTTGCAAATGAAATTGCCCCGCGTGTGCCGAGCAAGTGTTATGCACACTCGGCCGAGATGCGAGCAAACCACTCGGCCTATTAATTCCAATTGGGTAGCATTTAACGAACCACCAAATTAGTTGCCGAATGATGCTCTAAAAAATTACATTGATTACCAAAAATACTAGATTCGCACCAAATTTTTAACTCCTTTTAAATATAAAGTGCAACTCAAAGAAGTAACATGTCGATAACCTATTAAATTAAATTGTTACCAATTAAATTAGTCACTACCCAAAAATACTTAATGATCACCTAATTTCAAACACCAAATTTCATATAATTTACATCCAAATATTACAGGGCTCGCAATCCTATTAAAATTATTTACACCCAAATAATTCTTTCGATACCCAGAAATACTACATGATCACCAAATTTCACGCGGCAATTGTTTTTTAACGCCCGACCGACTATTACTTATTCTGTGGCCCGACGCGCAAAGCAGTTCCAATCTAGTCTAACCTCGTTGCTAGCACACTGATGCGGTTTTCCATACGGTCCGTCTCGCTCGCACGTCGCACCGCGTGCGAGCAAGACAGCGCTAAATGATTTTATTTTATTGAAGCTTCAAAATCTCTGTAACTTGAATGAGACACGTACATAACATAATTTAATTTAATATATTTTCAACAGTGCTTTCCTTACTGGTCGCATACAGCTATTTGTTCTCAGATGTTTTTGCTTCTACTCTATTCGCTGATAATCGTCAATTTGCCTAGGTAGTAGTATTTTTCTATAACATCTATTTTTATTTCAAACTAGTGGACATTGGAACAGTATCGACGGATCTCCGCTGGCGCGGAGCTCCTATTTTGAGTTGTTTTGGCCCTTCGGGCCGATGCAAAACTAACATAACCTAAACCTACCTATACCTATTTCTACCTATTAACTTCCTTTAATTTTTCCATGAAAGTCTATCTAAATTAATAAAGTAAACTCATTTGAGGACCTTTATCCATTTTCATAACAAACTAACAATTTAATAAATCAACAAAACTCATTTTCAAATAAAAGTTTTCAATCAAACGCGCTCACGTCAACGCATTAAAAAATTAATAATAAAACTTCTTGCAGTTTGTAAACCATCAGCAATAGGTAGTTAGAATGAAACAGCAATAGGTACCTTTCACTCTAACGACATATCAATAGGTTTTATGCTTCAGACAATTCTTTGTATTTGATTGAGTGAGATAGCAGTATACGTGTTATTATTTCACACAGCCACATTGCGCGTTGCTTTTTAAATTAATTTAGAATTTTACTTTCTAATTTATAACATTTTGGAAATGACTAAAATATTTATAGTGCTAAAAACAATTAATTTGTAACTGTTTACTAAAATGTAGCATGCGATGTGTATAATATTTGGATGTAATTCTAATGAAAAAAGGTGCATGAGATTAGGTGGTAGTTTAGTGTTTTTGGTGGTACTTGACAATTTTTTTGATGCGATTATAAATTTATAGGAACGCAATAAGTAAAATAGGTGCAAGTGCTGCAAAAATAGGTAGAATTTTTTTGGTGACTCGGAATTGCTGATCGATAAATTTTTTTGAGTGTTCAACCTTATTTTAGGGTTCGAAAATTTGATGATATCAAAAGTTATTTAGGTGATCATTTTATTTGTTCCCATTCCAATTAACTGGAGTTACCTTCAAAATCTACATCAGACTGTAGACGAGGGATAATGTACTATCTATCTGGAGAACTACAGGGGCTTAAGGTTCAAGCCACAGGGCTGGAACCTGGATCCCCTGGGCTTGAAGTTATGTACGAACATTTCATGTTTAGTAATCTTTTTATGTATTTAAGGAAAACGTCTTGAGCAAACCGGTCTTATTTCAACAACGTTTAGTTTTTCCTTTGGGTTGGCAGCTCAGATGGCAGTTTCTGTTAATAAACTAGTGCCTACTCCATATTTTGGGATAATCAAGGCCAAATCTACATCAACATTACCACCGTCGTCGAGCCGGTCTTGTAATGTAAGCGAACCTTTAAATCGCGCGCAAACTAAGTAATTTTAATGAGGGTTAGAAAAGCCCGGTCTGAAATAATGAAGAACCAAAAGCCTATGCCGCGAATAAGGTATTCGAGCTTAGCATAAAATGTAAGCAGCTTACGTATTCTAATGTTTACGAAGGCCAAATTGTGCCGCGAGTTGAATGCGTACCCAGGAAAGCCAGTTAAACTTTGGTAATTACGTAATCAGCGCTGGTGGAGTACGCTTGCTGAGATAATCAATTCTAATTCGAGTTTAACTAGGAATAATCGCATCGGCGCATCGATAATCGAGTTGTCAGTGCGCTGCAATCAGCGCGCATTGACGGCGTCCGACCAACTTCTCGGACCTGGTTATGAACACTCCGTAATAAACTTGTAGTTCGAGATAAGTTCGGGAGATGACGTTTACACCACCGTTTCGTAAGGTTTTGAGAGTTAAGGTAGAAAATTATATTTTAACCGTATTAAACAAGAAATAGTTATTTCAGCATTCTATTTTTTGCATGATCAAGACCATTTGTTGTCCAATTGCAAAAATCTTTTTTATTGAAATGGCGCTGTTTTAAAACTTTGATCTAGTGTTAATAAAAGTATTTTGATTATTTTTTTTTCTTTCATAGGATCATGCATAGATTTACCGTAAAACATACCTAGGTACCAACTTTGCCTCCAGGGGGTTCTTTGCCCAAAAAGCTGGTTATAAACAAATTCATTCTTGTAGTAAAATACAAAATGTTTTTGAATGCGGATATGTTTTTCGGTAAACAGAAACTGTTAAAGTTTTTATGTTACACCTGGCCATAAAGCGGCAATTACCGCACGCTCCGCGCGCGGGAAATCCCACTTCCTGGCCAGGGTGTGACATAAAATTTTGTACTTAACACGGGCGGTAATAAAGAAAGCCTCAGATCGCATATTTATCGCCCTTGCCTTCAGCTCGGGCGTCAAATACCTGCGATCTGAGACATTCTTTGTTTTACCGCCCTTGTTAAGTAATGTACTATTCTACTCAAGGTGCGTTACGTGGCAGATATAAATGAAGTGATGTGATGGTACTTTACGAAGTGGATCATCAAGTCACAAATACGTTGTCACGAGCAGTAATCAAACCGCGCGAAACGAGCCCCAGTGTTGGGTATTTGATTTTGGTCGCAAAATCGTTTCCCAGATTAGAATTAAATCTTAAATTGTGCTCGAGGGCTTGGACCGTTTTTCCGTGGAACGTGCTACATGCGTATGTAAGGGAAGTGGAAAGTGTAGGGGAGGGGGCTCATAAAACAGCTCTCACGTGAATAATTAAATTTGTCGTCTCGCAGTTAATCCAACGTGGATTCCGCCTTTGATTCGTCCGCCGCCCGCCCCGCGCCGCGCCGCGGAATTTTATTGTCTAATTAGCCGTGTTTCATGGCGTTTTATTACGTTTTAAATTATGCACGAAGGTGCTCCATTTTATCTGGCGCTCTAAATTGCGGCCGTTTCCATAAGAGATGCTGGAAAATAAATAAAATTTAATTAGGGACGGACGGGAGGACAGTCGCCTGCGTGGAAAGGGATGTAAAGTCCAAGGGTCGGCTTGACGGCTTGTTGGAACGTGGGCAGGGTAGGCAGGTGATGGGGCATAAGTTACGATTTACACAATTGAGAGGTTTGGTTGGCATGAGTGCTTTGCTGCGATCTAAGAGTAATTTTGATACAGACTTCTATACTCCAACGTATTCTGATTATGACACTGGCTTTGTTTTTCTATCAGGCTTTTGCAGCTAACAGCATAAATTAGCGTAGACGATATTTTAATACCTATACAGTATAAATACTATACTGTACCTTTTGTACTGTGCAATGAAGTTTAAATGAATAAATAAATAAATACGGTGGTATTTATTTATTTAATCGATGTGGCATTAATTTCGAACCGTGAGATTTTCGAGAAGACAGTACGGTTGCCAGTTTTTGTTGCACTTTTAAGAACCACCCAGAGGTCACGTATAGGTTGGGTACTTTCCCTACGGACGTGGTGCAACTTCGACCCCCCTTTGTCAAGTGAGTGGGCAACTTGACTGTTAGATGTTCTCAAGCCACCCGAAGGCCTCCAACTTGGCTTAACGACTGCTGTCATAGACAGCAGCCGGGATCAACGGCTTAACGTGCCTAATGAATGAATGAATGAATCACATTTATTTCAGATTATAAAATCCATAATTTACGGATTTTTTTTTTTTTAATACGGTGGTGATAAAAATTGGCGAAACGTACACTGAGCGAAAAAAAATACTAATTATTAGTAAGTTTTAGTGAATCCCAGATCAAGGAGATTATATACTAACGGTTACAAAACAGTTTTTGATAATAGTAGTTATTTACTAATACCAAAAAAATTGTCCTTGTAACTACTAATTACTACTAAACTGTTTTGTAACTGTTAGTATATTATAATCTCCTTGTCTTGGGATTCACTAAAACTTACTAATAATTTAGTATTTTTTTCGCTCAGTGTAACAAAAAAACTTGTTAAAAAAAACTGGTAGCACTAATGGAACTATAAGACGTATACATATATGATTATAGTAGCTATTACTTTTCCGTCTAGTCGGTAAAGTTAGTTTTTTCTGAATTCCTTCTTATAACCAAGTCGCCTTTCGATGCGGCGGAAACTCTGCGGTATCAATTACTTATTCTGTGGCGGTATTAAAAATCTGCCAGAAGTTAGAAATTTCCAAGTGAAGTTTAAATGTCAAAGTCATAATTTAGTTCAATATTAGTGCCAAAGAAACTTGTCTATTTATTAATTTAGTTTCACTACGAATCGATTTTCGGAGCGCTCGTAAACCAGCGGCGCCCGCGTGCCGCGTGCGGTATGCGAGGTTAAGCAATGTCGGGCGCAGTCAGTTCCAGGATGGGTGACCGCTTTGACTGGTTATACCTGCTAACTGAGCACAAACAAATTATCCACAACCACACTCAGGTTGGATGGCCGCTGGTGCTAGAGTGCTGTCAAGGTATCCCCTCGTACGATTGCCACGCCACAGTCATAGTGCATAATATCTCTATTCCTATGTATATGTCGCAGGCAAATCGTATAATCCGCCGTATTACATTATGGCTAGGCGTTTTACAAAACAGAGCTGTTTTGTATTACGGCGGGTCAACGATTAGGCGGATTGAATACGGCTGATTGAAAATCCGCCGAGTTGTATTCGGCGCTTTGCATTCTTCAATTCGCCTAGTCGTAATGTAAAAAAGCGGTTAATTCAGATTGTATAATTCGCCGTAATACATTCACCTCTTTGACAGATTTTAGTTCCCATTTTTAACAGTCGCAGCGCTGTTTAGCAATGATAATGCGGCCATTTTGTAAAACGGCTAGCCGTTATTTAAAACGGCGGATTATGCAATCCGGCAAGTATAATCCGGCTAAACGTGAGCCGCCATATTGTAGAACGTATTGCAATGACGATCCGGCTAATCGTTAACCCGCCGTACTACAAAACAGCTCTGTTTTGTAAAACGGCTAGCCGTAATGTAAAACGGCGGATTACACAATCCGGCTGCGGCATATACACTACACGTGCATCTAAGAAAGGCGGACGTAGGGCATTTTTTATCTCGAATATGACCCTTTTAAAGAAGTAAAGTTTTGCAGTAAGAGAACCCTGTTATAAAACTCAGAACTTCTAACTTCAATGGAATATTAAGAGGATTTCAAATATCTGACTAGTAAGTAATATTCATACTCATACTCATGTATTTGCAATGGATCATATTCATTCATTCATTTCATTTATTTCAAGCAACAAGAGGCTCATATGTCATACAAAAATACACAATTGGAATTAATTAATTAAGATTATTACAATTGACAACATTTCATATTTTTAACTACTTTATTTTATGAACTAGTTAGAAAATAGGTAAAAATTTAAGCCACCCGTATTTTTTCTTTTTCAATTTAACTCATTATTTCATACAAAAAAAACACGTTGAAAAGTAGGTCATTCCAAAAGGGCGTAAGTAAAATATGACGTCATCTTCCCAACAAGAATCCAGAGCCACTCCAGAGCAGCGATTGTCTGTACTCTGTACTAAGGTCTCCCTGAATACAGCGAGGAAGATGACGTCAACTTTCGGTTTACAGCAATTTGCGAATTTTTCCAAAATTAACGGAGAAAAAAATCTAAAAAAATGTTTTTTGTGTACTTCACACGTTTTTACCGAAATGGTTTTCGAATTAAGACTTTTGGAAATTATGAAATATTGTCAATTATGAGATACAAAATTACATACACGTCATATACATTACACGTCAAAACTAATGATAAAATATCATGGCCAAAATATTAATAAATATTGTACGCCAAATTCTAGCAGAGTGATGTAACAAAATACTTACCCTAACACCATTTTTTAACCACTCACACTCTAACAATAAATAATTTGTATGGTATAATTGATTTAAATTTATGACAATTTTCACAGTAGAAATAACATTCAGATTATAAATATTTTTTTATTGATATTAATTATTACATTACGTAAGTTACTTAATTATAATTTCAGTGTTAAAATGCATTGACATTTAAAATAAATAAATAAAAGAAATGGCAAAAGGAGCGTCGGCCGTCCACCAGCTAGATGGGTTGATGATATTAGGAAGATCGCGGGACACTCTTGGATAAGACTGGCTCAAGACCGGGACGAGTGGCGTACTCGAAGAGAGGCCTATGCTCAGCAGTGTGCGATTACAGGCTAAAAATGATGATGATGATGATGAAATAAAAGAAACACATGGTATCATTTAATATGTATTTAAATGTCACAGTTTTTAGGTATATATTATGATGTGCATTTCCAACGATCCATAAAAGGAGGAGGTTGTTATAAAAGGAGTGTCCGCTCAGCTCTATAATGAGATTAAACTTATAATTTCTGTCCAGGTACGAGTAAGCCAACAAAAACGCTGTCCCAGTTGAGAAATTCCATCTTTTTCTACAAGAAAGATTTACGAGTCAAAGTCGTGAGAAAGTAATAAGTGTAAGTTCTCAATTTTCTCATAAATTACAGAGCGCGAGTACCGCCCGTGTACAGTGACGATTAAAAGAGAAAAGGTGAATTTTATTCAAAATCTAGTGGCCTACTTTTTTGCTTTTAATAAAGTCACGTCTTGTTACGAAATTGACCTATAAGTTAACCAGTGTTCATTACAGTTATTGGATTCAACCGGACTATTTTAGTATTGCTTATTATTTCGTCGGCATTATCGCTGTGCGCGGTTGGCGGGAATGTAAGCATGAAGCGCGCGGAGGCTCGGCGCACAGCGAACATTCGGCCATGAATAAGTAACGGTTGGCTTCCCTCCAGCGGGCCGCGAGCAGCGTTCGAACCACTTGCCCTCTGTACTTCGCAAGCGTACTTTCAATTGCAGTAATTGCCTTAAATCGTCAACACAACAATTCCTCTTACTCGAACCAAGCGCTTTTCGTCGTCTTTTATAATGCGCACTGCTAAGGTTTGGAATTCCCTGCCGTCATCTGTATTTCCGAGTTCATATAACCTGGACCTATTTAAGGCAAGAGTGAATAGGCATTTTCTGGGTGAGCTCGCTTCATCGTCGGCCTCATCTTTGCCCCCTGGCTAGATGCTGGCCAAGAGCAATCCCATTATTAATAAAATAAAAAAAAATGTTTTTTTTTTTCAAGAAGGCGTTTTGATTCTTCTGGAGGTCCAAGTGTCAATATTCTATGGTTGCTTACCGTCGAACAAGCCGCAAAAACGCAGTGATATAAGCGACGCTGACAACTGATGATTACCTACTGACGATAAAGCGGGTTGTAAATAATTTCGACGATTAAGTTAGGTAATTAAATATACTAGCATTGGTTTAAGTCACTTATGTGACGTTTTAAATT
Organism: Cenopis cana; assembly: GCA_951800055.1. Taxonomy (NCBI): domain Eukaryota; kingdom Metazoa; phylum Arthropoda; class Insecta; order Lepidoptera; family Tortricidae; genus Cenopis; species Cenopis cana. The sequence continues at coordinate 22,363,647 of OX637477.1, read as the reverse complement.
CAAGAAACTGAAACTTAGACTTTTTTATTAAAATTTACATACATATACACTTTAAAAAAATAGCTCACAAAGCAGCACTACCGTATTCAAGATCTGAAAATCGTATCCACGTCTATAAAATTATGAGTGTGCTGATTGCTTGCACCCTTGACAATTGAAATTTTGTAAAGGTTTAACAAGTTATCTTACGAAAAACGGAATTTATAATGTACCTATTTTTCATTTCTCCTTTTCATTTCTCTCTATATTTCCAGTGATTAATTACGCGTACAACCAGTACCAAAAGATCCTATTCTGTTATAGGTTACTTGGACTAGTAAACTACTTTCCAAGTAGCTCGCTCAGCCCGAACGCGGCTGAAGCTGAAGTGAAGTCAACACTTCCGCCTACGTAACCGCACAATAGTTTAAGATATTCCGCCCTTGATATACGATGCACGGGATTTGTATTAACCCTCCCTCCGCCATGCATGCCCCCCGTCACAATTATTTCGGGAGCTCAGAGAAAAGCGAACTTTCTTCACATCCGGTTTACTATTGTGCTGTGATTTATTATAATAGTTAGACTTATTATTGTAGAATCTCGAGCGAAATAATGAGGTGGAGTTACCGAGTTACTAGCGCAGACGAGTAGTTAGTACAAAGACAGCACTTCCTGTGATTTTAATAAGGTGGTTTGGGTTCATTGGGTGCTATGTTACACAGATTATTATTCACCAAATTTTTGTTCAGCTATACCATACCATATTAAATTAATTATATTGGCACTTATTCGTCATGCCTCTACGTGCAATCTTAAAACACACAGCGTGCGTAGGCCAAGACTGCCCAGTCTAGTGTAGGTAAGTAAAGGTCTATTATGAAATGCGGATAGAAATAGAAATAGAAATAGAAAAACATTTATTCACGACACAAAACATAAGGTACATAGGAAATAAGAGATAACAAGTTAGTACAAAATATGTCGTGAAATGGTCCCAACTCAGCATGTAGCTGGCGTAAGTACCAGCGCTGGTCTTCCGTTGGAACCATCAGTGACACACGGCGGGCATCGCACACTTAATACATTAAAAAATAAAGTAAAAATAAAGATTAACAGAAAATAGAAAAACGACAGTGTATACAAGACTTAACTAAAAATAACAAGTTTCCGAACACGACCATCCCTCACGCTACGCCAGCGCCACAGATATCAGATATTGATATCTGTGGCTAGCGCTGACAGTCGACAGATTCTGTTCTGTGGGTCGGGAAGAAAACTTAAAAAACAAACATAACAACGTTGAAACAATAGACACAATGGTAGGTTGGTCGCGTCCTCAGAAAACAGACAAAAAATAAACATTTAAGAAGAAAAACAAATTACAGAACAGTAGAAACAACTCACACAATGTACGGAAATGACATTTCAGAAATGTGCAAACATTTTACATAATTATATTACAAAATAAGGACACAAACAAAAGCGGCGGGTGCGAGTGAAAACTTAACATAATATACAATTACAATAGAGACAAAAAGGACAAGGCTAGAAGGAAATCACCCAGAGGTGAGTAAAAGAACAAAAATAACTAAAGAACTAAACAGGTCTATAAACAGCTAGTGTCTGGATTGTTTTCCTCATTAAGCTGGTGATCAAAAATGTGTTTTTTAAGCATTTTTCTAAAACTATGAATATTTTTAAGGTTCCTAATGGGCGGAGGGACGTTATTCCAGACCTTTGAAGCTGCATAACGGAAACCACCGCGGAAAGCAGCCGAGGCATGCCGAGGTGTCAACAGCTGCATTGCACAACGCCGGCTTCCGCGGGAAGAGTTAATTGCCAACTTCTCAAAGAGATATGAGGGAGACTTGTGCTTGAGTACTCCAAAGAGCAAACAAGCCAAGTGAAGTTTACGTCTGTGCTGCATTTTAAGTACTTTATATTTGTTTAAAAATGGTGTGACATGGGCCCTGTACGGAATGCTGAAACAGAACCTGGCACAAGCATTTTGGACGCGTTGAATCAGCCTTTTAGTCTTAGCGAGGAGGCGGGGACCAACCACCGCATCAACATAATTTAACTTAGATAAAACAAGAGACTCCACTAACCTAATGCGCAGGTTTATATTAATAAATTGCCGAATTTTATATAGTATTTTTAATTTATAAAAACAACTTCTAATTGTGTTTGTAATATGTTTCTCAAAACGCAGCCCACAGTCCATCAGAAGACCTAAGTTACGTGCCTCATACACGCGCTCAATGCATTCGCCCATCAGTTTGACATAGGTAGTGGGATTGAGTTTAGCCAACTGATGCTGTGTGCCAAAAACAAGGTACTTGGTTTTAGTGGGGTTAAGTAACAGGCTGTTGCAAGAGGCCCAAGAGGCTATAAGTGATAGATCTAAATTAAGTTTTTCTATTGCAGAGTCAATATCTGAGGGCTTACAAGAGATATATATCTGAATGTCGTCTGCATAGATATGGTATTTGCAGTGCGTGATATGGGACCTGATGTGGGTATCATCAAGTGATTATCTATTTAACTATGGTTTTTGTATAATGATATAGCTACCCAAATCGGGTTCCTTATATCGTATGTAGGCATTTTAATGATAACGTAACGTTCTGTCACGTAGGTATCAGCCTTGTCACGCGTCTCGGTCTAATAATGCTGAATTATGAATATTGTAACGGAGCGAGAGACGCGTGACATCCCGCTCTAATTTAAAAAGAAAGAAATGAGACAAACGCTTGAGCGCGGCGCACACTGCAGTGTCAAATTCCCTTTATTGTACATGAGTAAACATAACATAAAACATAACAGGATTATATGCCTTTTTCCGCGTCGAAACCTCATGACTGAATGGTTGTGAGTTGTGACCATCATAAGTCCATTTTAGTCCGCCGCAGTGCTGTAATAACAACGCTCTGACTTCATCGAAAAGTTTAAAGTACCTAATTGATAAAATTAGGCGTTACTTTGCGGAATTCCAATGACACAAGTAAGCATCTACAATAATATGGCTTCGTTATTCCGCTAAAATAACGTGTCGGTCTATTAGTTATATTAAGATACATCCACTTGCTTATCTTACGCATGCTCTCCGTCCACCGTACGCGCACGCGCAGACATGCAACTAAATACAAGAAACTCTACCACCAATTATTACGAAAACGTCGAATGACCCCGCAAATATAATATTGATATATAAAGTGTAAGTAAATCTGTGCGATATCAGTAAGCTAACTTACTTTTACTTACTTAAAATAACCAAAATACCACATATTGGTCTCGTTCCGTCAAGTATGGATTTCGCCTATAGCGACTTCTTACTTTTACTTACTTAAAATAACCAAAATACCACATATTGGTCTCGTTCCGTCAAGTATGGATTTCGCCTATAGCGACTTATCGTGTTTAAATACAACAACAGTTTCGTGTGTTTGTGTGTTTATGAACTTTCGAAGAAAACGTGGAATTATTACTGTACTAATTTGTTTCTAGATATTATAACCAGGATTTTCAACATCCCCGTAACAAAATTACTCGTACAGTCAATCAGTACCCTTATTATGAGTTTGTAATGTTTGCATTACCGTACTCGCTAGCGACTGCGTAAACGATTTAGTATGGACAAAAGTACAGCGCCTCTAGCGATTACGCAATAGAACTAAGAATCGCCATTCTAAATCCTTTACGCTGTCGCTAGCGAGTACAAGTAATGCAAACATTGCAAACTCATGGTAAGGTTACAGTAATAAAATATGAAAACATAACTTTAATGATATTTCAGGCCGTAAGAGCCGTATACAGACTTTTATCACTTTGGGAACGTAGATATATTTATGGCTTCTACTAGCTTAGTTACTTTCAGGTCGCTCCTTTGTTTTGTTATCACATATCTGGCCAATCCACCGACATGTCGGATATAAACTCTAGCGCAGTAAACTTTACTAAGTTACGGGTACAGCGCAACAAAGTGCGACTCGTCCCGACTTAAGTCGCCCTTTCTGCCGAACACTGACCACTCAGACGCGAACAAAATGACAAAGTTTCTTGAAAAATTACGTCGGTTACGACTTTATGACACTCTCTAAATAGATCGCACTCGTCACGCGTGTCGTAAAGACTCACTCATACAATTGTCCATGGAACAGAGTGCTTTGAAGTGGGTTTTTACTGGACCAACGCAATGGAGTGACATTGTATCTCGTAATGGAAGTGGGAGATTATTATATATCGTAATATACGTGCCAACCAACTTAAAATAAATTCCTAAAAGCTACCTTAATCTCATGTACGCTAGGCCAAAGTCGAATATCTATTAAAATATGCACAATACAATACAAATACTCTTTATTGGTCACTTCACATAATAAAAATAGAAAAAATAACATCTTATAAGTTCGCTAAGCGTTGTAATTAGCAATTTGACAACATACATGGAAAATATTTCATACAAAACGATACATATACACCTATCGATACGGCTATTACCTTAGGGCCTATCACACTTGCGATTTGCGGGCGAGTTTTATTTATATAGTGACTAAATAACTTAGTTTGCATGGTTGGCTTTAAAGTCCGTGTTGTATGGTTATCAAGTTATTAAGAACTTGTATCTTAGCTCAGTCCGCTTGTTAATTCCAGATAAAGTAAATAGATGAAAAAAAAATGTCCTTGCAGTGTGCGCGCGCCATTGTTCCCGCGATTTATCGTCCGCGCGTGACCGCGCCGCGACTGATTGTCGCGACAACCCTACTGCCTACGACTAATTATGTCGCTTTGTCATCCACACAACTTAAGTATTCCAGAATCATCAGCAACGTTAAATTTTATGAGTAGTCATCAGCGGAAATTGTTCATGTTGTTGTGTGAGTACGTGCGGGCAAGAGTACTCTAGCAGAAACCGCACGGGGGAACCCTCTTAAAATTTTAAATATTCATATGGCATTTTACCTAAGCAAAATGAAGCTGCGTTTTGAAAATTTAATTCCAACAGTATAAAAGCAAAAAGCGTTTTGTCGTCGCTTATCAGATCGACGAAAGTGACAAAGTTTTAAGGAAAATTCTGCGAGAAGTAAATTTTCCCCTGCGTTTGACGGGAAATTCCCGGCCGCATTATACGGTTCAGGGAAGCGTCGGCGCCGGAATCGTGATCGAATGAGATAAGGAACTGTTCCGTGGAATTTAATCGCTGCATCAGCAACTGCATTGACGCCGGAGGTGCGAGCGAGTACAATTCAGCAAGCAAAGGAGATACAATCTAGTCTGAGTGTGATGATAGGCGTGTATCCATTGCTGCACGACGGAGAATAGTTTAGAGTGAGTGCTTAGCGGGAGCGGCGACGGACGCGCCGCCACGCTAACGAGCCGGGTCGCGAGGACGCTCCAGACGAGAGCGCTCGAGGCTCGCTTCTGCAGCGAAATTAGCGAAACGAGCGACACAGATAAGCGCCACCTGAACAACCGTCCGTATTCAAAAAGCTAACGACCGCCGCTATTATTGTAACAAGCCTGCGGCTGCGGTAATTCAATACAAGCCTCGTTAAAATAATTTTATTCAAGGCTACGTTTCATCTGTAAAGATAAGCCGGTATCGCGAAATAAATCGGGCAGATTACAAGTTGTGGATGAAAACCGGAGTGTAATAAAAGTTCGCCTGCATAGTAAAACCAAACTGCAGTATTAAATGATAAAAAGCAAACGTCCTTTCCTAATTAAACAAGACAGTGGCAAGTGGAAATGAGAGGGTAATAAAAATGAGCAGTACCGGGCGCGCAAAATAAATATGAAGCGGGTTTATTTTCAGAAAGAGTTGCGGCGCCGTCCCGCCGACCAACCCGGCAACCCCGCCCGCCGACTTGATGACACTCGGACTTCAAGCCAAAACAGAAATTAAAGTCCAACTTGTTATCTTATTAAATACCGATAAAAGTATCATGCTAGCGAGCATAATTACTACGCAATTCTTTGAACAAAATTTTAATTTTGCTACTTTAATTTTTTTAGTTTAGTTTGCATTATCGGATTAATTAGGAGTATGCCCAAACTATGAACGAACAGATACGGTAATTAAAATCAAAGGCTTTCGCAATACGGTTTCTGGTAGAATTTTCTTATTTTTTATTCTTTGAATACGTATACGTTATGGCTTCTTAAATAAATAATGTTTGACGGTGAAATTGAACGCTGACACAGCATAGCCAGCGAAACGAATGCCTTACGGGCCAATATCAACAAAGCTTCATCGCCAATGAAATATAAATGTACAATATATTTACCTAAACCACTTGACAATTGAATTTGTATTCGACTACACAGCGAGCGAGCAACGCCGAATTGACCAACTCGGCTGTGTAATCGCTCACAATTCTCACAACGGTACACTCGTATTGCGAAGCCGAAGCAGGGAAAATACTTTATTCCCTTCGTTGTATGCAGTTAGTTTAGGTGGAGTGGCGAGTGTTTGCGTAAGGAAATTAACTTCATTGTGGCGAGCGCCGGGATCGATGGAGCGCACACTTGGACTCTAATCGAGCTGGAAGCCAAGTTTATCTGAACGGTTGCTTTCTTTAGTATTTTAAAGTGGATTGAACTATGTGCCGTAACGTAATTGTGTCAGTTTTAGACAGGGTGAAGAATAGTTATTTGTTACACAAGGGTGCAAAATTCAATCAATCAATCAAATAATTTATTTGTTAAACACAGGTACAAAGGTGTAATGTAATAAAATATGGTCCAACTGTGTTTTGTCATAAGACATACAAATCATCATACAAAACTAAAATAGACAAATAAATAAACGATGTTTTTTTTACCGCGAGTGTGGAATTGAAACACGAGCTAGCGAATAGATTCTAAAGGTTGAACTACAAGGGAGCGAATATATTCTATGGCTGAACCACGACCGAACGAGAGAAGTGAGTTTTTCAATAATAGAATCCTGAGCGTAGCGAGTGTTGCAACACGATGAAATACTTCAAAAAAAAAAAAAAATATAAAAAAAGCTTATTAATAAATTTGATAAATCAAAATATCTATATATATATATATGTACCTACACAATTTAAAAAATGAAACAAAATAAAGTGGTAGGAGTGTGCAGTTAGAGAGTAGCCTGGGCAAAATCCAGGGTAAACCTCCGATGAGTTTGCCATCCAGTGAGATTTGTTGAGCGGTTTCAACCGAATCTGGTGTGAGTTGAATCGAGTTACTGGGAGTTTTGTCACTGGTTCACTAAACCTAGCCTAGCTGGAAGAGGCCAGCAAGAAACTCAGCTAGGCCCGACCTGGGTTGGACTGACTCTACCCGGTATGTGGCGTAACCGGGACGAATAAGGACTATATATGTCTGTGTTGTCGCGATCGGCGTTGGACAAGAAGTGAAATAAAGTGTGACATATTTAGAACTCAACTTAGTATTTTGTTTTCGAGAAAATTTTGAGTTTTAGCTTCAATCAAAGAAACAACCATACCATCAAGTATACATTTACAATATCTGAAAATTAATCCTTATAACAACACCGAATGCTCCTTGTAAAGCGAAATGTGTCTCATATTAACCAGTTATTTAACCCGTATTGTGCGCCTCGTATTGCGAACCTCGCAGGCTAACAAGCATCGCCTATTGGAATAGTTTCAACCCGGTTCCTAATAGCCATTGTGTAACCGGATTCGACGCACTCCGCTATGAGCACAACTTTTGATATTAAGCCACTAAATCAGGCTTAGCATTTGTAATATCGGGGAACGGGTGACCTATTATCTACTCGTAATGCATGTTAACCATTACAATTCTGGAATTCATAATATTACAGTATGATAGGAGTATTGTCTATTGATTCTCGTCTAAAGTCTAAGGTGTGTCCTTTGATATTTACCGTTAGTTTTTCTATAAAGGAAAACGTCTTCAGGAAATGTGCATAAGTCTGTGAATAATTTCAAAGGTAATCGCACCTGTGGCATTATATTTTTCACTTTGATTGAAAATTATAATTTTGCTAGCGGACACATTCGCCTGACAACATTTAAATTACAAAAGTGTATTTGAAGTCACTTCGGTTCTGCTACGGATGGCCTCATTTCTGATGCGATCACGCAAAGAAACTCCCTGCCGTTGAGGCCAAAAGGTGTAGAGTGGCAACCAAGTACCGGACGGCGCAGCGTGGGTAGACCCCCCACAAAATGGACTGATGACCTGCGGGTTAATCACGTAACGATATGTACTACCATTGGTACGTATTTAATGTCAGTTTTAGTATGGGATTTGACATTTAAATCTATCGTACTAACGGTCGAAAACGTTACATGATTACCGCGCTGGTAAAGGTCGAGGGAGTCCGTTCATTAAGGCACTCTTTGGGGAAGGCCTATGTTCAGCAGTGGTACGTCGGTAGCGCTACGTCTTTAGCCTGGTACAATCGATGACATAGATACATTTACACTTTTGCACCTTATTAGAATGGAATAAGGTGCAAAACTGCTAATGTATCTATGGCGTCGACCCTATAATGATGATGATTTGAAGTCGCCAAACCGCAGTTGGCCAGTGGGGGAAGTACTGCTTGATGCTTTTCATCCAACAGTATTCCCCACGCTGTTTGACCCCGTTTTCCCAGTAGTTTCTGAAGGCACTGTCATCTCACCTACCTATACCTATTTATTTATCGTATGGCAATTATTTCGAACTGTGAGATCTTCAAGAAGACAGTACGGTTGCCAGTTTTTGTTGCACTTTTAGCACCAACCATATCTATAATTATTACCTATACTTATACCTTTATTTGTTATACTATTCACACAAACACAATTTCTAGTCTCCCGATACCCGACGTAGGTAGATACTGAAATCAGTCCCCAACAACCAATGTTTTTAATTCGGTTTGATCTCGATTGAAATATAAAGGTAGCTGTCGTCTGACTGTTCTGGAATTAAAGGTGCAAAAGGTAAGAAATTAGGCCGCCCTTACGGATGACCCATAAAGTGGTCCAACAAGCTCGAGACGAGGGTCAATTTATCGGTCCAATGCGCCTCCCCCGGGGACGATTCGTTCCTCTTTTAATTTCCGAATCGGACGAAAAAGTGGATCCGCTAAAATGCTGCAAGACAGATGCTAGTGACTTTTTTTTAGTATTATTTATTTGCAAAATGTAGCGATGAGTACAGTTGGAATCATGTCATTTTAAGTACGTACATTTTACTCAAACTACTACTTAGGTACTTTACTTACTTACTTTATCTTTTGTAGGTCGAATCCGGAAAGCGGGTTCAAACGCTTTCTCGTGTTAAATGTTAATTGCATAGCAAGCAAAAGAGAATGCGATGCACTGAATGTATTGAGTAAATAAATTACGATTAAATAAAACTACATTGTTTGTATCAGGAAACTAATTAGAATACATTGAACCCTCAAATTTTATAAAGGGGTGGGCAACGTGAACTGTGACTCCTTTGATGTTACGAGCGTTTATAGGCTGCGGTGTCCGCTTACCATTAGGTGGACCGTACGCTTGTTTGCCACCGTTGTACAGAAATATATAAAGAGATGGCTAAAGTTCTGCACTTAGATAGCGAATCGTCGAAAACATGTGGCATAAAAAATTTCAAAAATTAACCTGTAAAAACGAAGTCTGGTGTAACATTATTCTACTTAAATTATCTCTTATTTATTGAATAAATTAGATTTCTTAGTATAAAAGAATAAGACTTACCTACAGGTTGTATTTGCGCCAACAGGGCCAAACGACTTTCAAGCATTACTAAATCGTCGCAAGGAAACTGTTCAGTGTTCGGCTTAGGACGGCGTACCGTCGCCCGGCTCCTAAACGTAGGCGAATTTATAGCAGATGGTATGTATCTTGTTTTTGGGAGTTGTAAAATATTACGGTACAGTCGTGCCCAATTGCATCCTTGCTCCTACGCGGCAGGAATTCTAATTTTAGGCGAACCTAGCTCCTTAGTCCATATTAGCTCGCCGGGAAATCTAGGGCAGCACTGTTTGTACACGCAAGCTCACGGCAAACATGTTCTTACTACTCACAGGATAAAATCCAATTTGCAGGCGCCGCTTATGCCGTTTATATCTGCCTGTTTGCTAGTCTAACACAGATACAGTCAGGCTAGTCGGCGAGTGCATACTGAAGTACGAGTAAGTTCGCTCGGTCTTTGCTCGAGCGCTCAGCAGATCGCTGGGATACGTCTGAGTACATAACGAAGGACACGTCATACTAAGACAGGGGAATCCTGATTTAGTCTGTTTGTGGTACTAGTCATAACCAAATGTGGGATTACGATGTGTGTGCGAGGCTAATATTCTGAGCTATATTCTGTTAGGGAGTGGAATATGAACGTTTCTTTTAAAATTCAAAATAAAACATTTATTCTTCAAATCTATCTGTCTGTATCAACAGAAAATATTTGTAATGTTCAAAATAAAACTAATTACATATCATAAATAAGATTAAGCAAATAACTATCATAACTATTTATTTGAATAAAAAATTACAAATTAGCAACAATAAAAAAAAAACTTAAACTAAATATTTACAAAATATAAAATTAAAACTACAAATAATAAATTTGGCTGAGATCGCCGTCAATGGGCAGTGTGCCCAGAAGGCTGGCTGCATTGCCACGTTGGATAGCAATGCTTATTCGCTGAGCGAAATATTGGCCAGCCTTCTGGTCACCGGATGTGTCTACCAGGCGCGCCGACAAATCTTTAAAGAGTTGGCGCGCACCTGGACCCCACGGCCCCAGCGTTTCGACCCCAAACGCCTCAAATATGTATCCACTGCCAAGTGTAGCATATTTTCGGCGTTTGAGGTCCTCAGCTGAAGTAGCGGCAGAGCCAGCATTCTTCGTGGTTCCTTGGAGATGGGACGGCGCAAGGGTATCAACACAGGTTGCATCCCAGACCAGCGGCCGACCCATTCTCCAAGGCACCAGTGTCATGCCGTCGGGCCTCTTTCCGTCGTCTCTCGCTAGACCGACCGGCTCTAGCACGGCCGGGACCTTGACACTCGCAAGGGCCCTCCGGATAACATCATTAATGCTGGCGTGCCGGGGTATGCGTCCAGCACTCCTGCCGCAAGAGAGACCGTGATGGCCCAGGCTGTCTACCATTGTGCCGCATTGACAGCGATGTGGCAAATTTGTTACTGTCCCTATCCGTAGACTGGCGGCTAGCCGGAAGGTGTTATTATCTAAAAGCGTACCTATGGTTGGCGATGGTAAAGCTTGCAGCCACAGACCCGACTCCCACACCGCAGTGGCAAGGAGACGAGCTCGATCTGCCGGACTAGTTGACGTGTTTAAAAGATTGTCCCGTACTAGTCGACAGAGCGGCTCGTCCCATTGCCGCTGCGAGCAAGGATTGGCAGGCGGGTCCGTGTCTGCGCATGTAAGAGACCATACGTTTTTGGCCTCGGAGCAGTGCGTGGCCTCCAGGACCTCGAGAGACGGGGCTAAAATGTTCCCTATGAGGTGTTGAGCACTGTGCACCGAGGACAAAAACGCAGGTAATGACACACTTGAAATTTTGCGTATCCCCAGGCCACCAAGCCTGATGGGTAGGCTGGCCTGGGTCCAGGATCTTTCGTCAAAAGGAATGTTAAGGATGGAAGTAAGTGATTCTTGGATTAACTTATCTAATTTCGAAAGTAAATTGGGGTGTTTCCAAACGTGGGTGCATCGAAGGACATAAGTAAATTTGGGAACAAATAGGCAGTACCGCATGATTGTGTACGCGGTGTGCATACTAATTTTTAGTAAGCGGTCCGAAATAGCGTTAAAATTTTGAATTTTGTTGTTGAAGTAATCCTCGAATGAATGGTCCAAAATGGGGCAACCAAGGAGGTGGAGCTGTTTTTCATCGACAATTTTAATCCCGGGCGCTACATTTTTAAAGTTTTCGATAATAATGTCTTTGTCAGTGGACGAGTTTGAAACAAAAAGTTCGCATTTAGAAAAATTTAGGGAAAGGCCAATAGATTTGAGATCTGAAGTCAATCTTCGAAGATCATCCAAAACAGTGCGGGCTTCTCCTCCTAAGGTGCCGTCGTCTAAGTACCAGACATTTAATTTAGAATTTAGGTTTTTAATGACGGGATGAATTGCGAGGCTAAAAATGGCGGGGCCCATAGGGTCACCCTGTTGACAACCCACAGACGAATCCAAAAGGTTGGTTTTGTAAAATAATTTAGTCGGAGAACTGTAACATTGCCAAAGAAATTTATATGTTTCCGGAATTTTGTCTTTAATTTGTGTCAACAGGGTCCCTCTGTCCACAGAATTAAAAGCGTTGGCGACATCAACCTTCAGCAACACTTCCCCTCCCTGGTGCTCTAGATATGTTCGGACGGCATGGACGGCGGCTTCACAGCCACTTTTGGACCCAAAGCCGAGTTGAATTGGTGTAAATTCATTACCAAGCTTAAGTAAGGTAGCACGACAGGCTATTTTTGCCGTGAGTCGGCGGAGTGTGGTCCCAACCGCAATTGGTCGTATTCCCCCATCTTTTTTTGTCAGAGCGCATAGGTTGGCGCCATAAAGGATATTTGTTATATCCGCAGGAACTTGGCCCGCCAGCATTAAGTTAATCAAGTCCATCAGGTTTTTTAGGAGATTATCGCGGGTTCCGCCACAGTCGCCGCTCAGCAGGTCTTTTAAGTGCTGCGGTGTAAGGCCATCTAGACCGCCTGCGGAACCGTTGGGAAAAGACAACACTGCTCCAAGTACATCCTGAGCTGTAGCCTGGAGTGATTGGTCATCTGGTTGTGGGGATCTGGGAGGGTAAGGTTAGCTGCTGGAGGTGGATGCTTGTCTTGTAGGGCTGTTAGGGTTTCCGAATTATTGGGTGCTAATACGTCGTGGGAAAACAGTAAGCGGGCAGCTCCCCTGATGTCACCGTCACCGACCTTGCTCTCAATTATTTTAAAAGTGTTAAAATTACGGTGCTTATCATCATTACGTAGAAGGCTTTGTGGGGATTGACAATTAATACAGTTTTCTTTAACTTTTTTGGTAAGTGATTTATGGGACTTGTCCGAATTGATATGTAACACTTTGAAGGAGAAGGTAAGCAGTTGTTCCCAGGCCTGTTTTGTATTATTTGTGACAGCTGTTTTAATAATTTCTGATAAGCATTTTGAAACGGAGGCCCGTGCACCTCTGGGTATGCGTTTGAGAATCGGGTGAGTATTTTTGAGATTGCTAATGGTTTGCCAGAAAGGGGGAGTGGAATGAATGCTTTGCGATTGCGGGGTTGGGGTTGCGGTAGCGAACGCGGTTACCGGTGCTGAGGATGAGATGTGAATTTTGTGTGCTTTTGCGACATGAATTTTTAGGCCCTTGGTACCTTTGAAGTAACGAACTTGGGGACATTGTGGACAAGGTAGGTAGGTATCCAACGACGTAGTAGGACCGACGTCACCAGTTACTGACAGGGACATTCACAAAGAACTTAATAAATATAAAGGTTAACTAAACTTATATAATAAAAACAGAACAACTCAAAAGAGAAAGGTAAACACTCAGGGTAAACATGTGTGATTGAAGTGGGGACAGCACATTCTGGACACAAATTGATCCGGACACAATAGATATTCGTCGATGTGTTATCAGTAGGTTGGGCGACGGATTGCATACAAGTAAGCTAGAAAACATTAAAAAACACTGGAAGCACAGCAAATAACAATCCAGATATTTTAGAGAATGTATATGTATAAGGTCTCTAAGCGTCACGATAAAAATAAAAAGGTATCATACAATAATCTTAATCATCATAGAATATTATGAGATGTAAGTCAGAGAAGCTAATACCAACACAGATTTGTTAGAGCTAACTTCCTTGCAGCATTTCGAAAGTAAGACATGTGAAAATCAATTTTTGTTGTACATAGTTAAGGATTTAATTATGTCTACATACAAATTCTATTAAATTTTAAGGTAAACAAACAAAGTTTAGGTCCTTATTACCCCCCAAACCTAACTTCCCTAAATCTGATCCTATATCACAAATTCGCTCGTTTATCTGATTCATGGTAACTTTTACCCGTGCCTTTTGAAAAGTCCTTAACGATCGGCGGTATCTGCCGGCTCAAGCGAACTTCGTAACTAAGCTTAATTTACTATTGTAGAAATGCCAGTTTGTCACTAGCGTGTGCTTGCGACTTATCTTTTTACATACATGTTTTTAAATAATACAGGAATATTTCAGAAGATAACAGAAGCTGAAAAGGCTGCTTGCATGAAATTTTTGATTTTGATTTGAAATTATAATTTCGATAACTGATCGATTATTTTGAGTACCTACAACACTGACATAATGCTCTCATTTCATTGGCTATTCTACTTTAAAGCTCTTAGAGTATCCCAGTGTTTAAACGGCACCCGTGGTCGTGTCGGAGGTTTCCCCTGGATTTTCCCCAGGCTACTCTCCAACCACGCACTACTACCGCTTTATTGGGCCCGGCCTATAAAGCCACAGCCAGGAAAAAAAAAGAAAAAATGTGAAGCTCATGTACTAGAGCGTCTATTACTAACCTACGATATTTAGACTGTTTTTGTAATAGAAATTCTCTATTACATTAGTGTAGAAGTAATAAAACATCCCGTCCCAAGGAATAAATATAAATAAATAAATAAATATTTTGTGGACATTCTTACACAAATCAACCTAGTCCCAAACTAAGCAAAGCTTGTACTATGGGTACTAAGCGACGATATACATACTTATATAGATATAAATAGATACTTAAATACATAGAAAACATCCAAGACCCAGGAACAAATATTCGTGCTCATCACACAAATAAATGCCCTGGCCGGGATTCGAACCCGGGACCTCCAGCTTCGTAGGCAGGGTCACTACCAACTAAGCTAAAGCGGTCGTCAATAACAACATAAATGTCAATATTATCCTTACCTGTATTTGGTAGGTTATATCTTCAATACCTACTATCATTTATTTAAATACGCGTGCTTCTTAGTAGTTAATTGAGGTGTGCAATAAAGAGTATTTGTATTGTATTGTATTGTATTGTATAACTGCATGCAATCGAACAGCGTCTAATATTATTATCCGCTCCGAGCAATATTGCAGGCAATATTGACTTTAATACTTCCACTTCACCAGCTTTCCGATGCATCATTAGTTACGTGAGCGAGCTTTTAACAGTGCGATGCATTTGCAGTGTATGGAATTATATGGAGATGTGCACAAGGTGGAAAGTCAAATAACTGTAGGATTTTGATTATGTTGGGTCAAAATTAGAAGTAATTCGAATCTGATAAAGCTTGTGTCATGTCTAGAAGACGAACTAAGCTTGTACGACATGGACGGAATAGACATTTAGTTTGGATTCGTTTTTGTCAAAGTCATTTCATTTCTAATGGTTTCAAGATGCATGGCTGGCGTCATACTTGTGTTTACAATTTTATACCTTATTCCTTTGTAATAAGGGAGTGTGTACATATTTTTGATTTCGACTGTACGCATGCGCTGGCGGCGTTCCAGATCTGAGGCTCAACTCACAAATCTCCTCCCCAACTAGATAACCAAAATAGTCTGACCTCCGACTGCGTGGAATTTTAACCAGACTATAGACCAACTTATATTGGGCACTACTTTAAAGTGCTTGAACCGTTGTGAATAGGCATTAGGCGGTATATCGCTAATCGCTTTTTCGCTAAAAATGCAGTCAAACTAAGCCACTTTTATAACAACCATAGTACGTAGGGACGATTACCAAATCGTCCCAATGCCCAATAGATAAGATCGAAAGATCTTATAACATCTATAAGGTCTATATGTATTCTACATCTTCTATTCTATTCTATATCTATTCTAAGTCTGATAAGATCGAAAGTGCCATATTTTGGGTCAGTGTCGAGCACAGGGACTTTTACCTCAATAGAGTTGAACTAATATTTTAGTTTTAGACTCTATGTACAGTATCTGACAGTTTTTTTATTGTTTAGAAAATATCTCTGTTACGATATAAACAAAGTTTAGGTACTTTGTGAATTAGTCCTCACAGCAGGCAGCTTTTAAAGCGATAGGAGGCGCGCGATTGGAGAGTGGCCTGGAGAAAATTCAAGAGTTTGCGCTCCAGTGAGATTGGTTGAGCGGTTTCAACCGAATCTGAAGTGTGTCAGTGGAAACGAGCTACTGGGAGCTGGAAAATGAGCATTGGTGCCACCAATGGTGCCGCCCGGCTTTCCTGAGAGACACCGTATGGGGTTCTTTGAGAAAGGAATGTGCCAGGTTTTACCGGGTCGGCTTATTACGCATACGGCGACTTCCTGATTTGTCGGTGCGGAGGCAGTACGATATGAGAAAAGTGTCAAATGTCAGTGTCAGCTGTCAGTCGACTCGGTACCATTTTTACTGCGCCTCTACATTTAAATGAGTGTTTCCTGACTGGCGCGGGATGCGCGGTTAGCTGCGAAGGCGGTACAAATATGAGTACAAACGGCGGACTTATAACGCCTCAAGGCATTCTCTACCAGTCAACGATAGGGCGAAACAGAAACTTGCAAAGGTGGGCAAGAGACAGACACCAAAATAATATTTAAAAAAATTATTAAGACATACTTGATTTGGTGACTTCTTAATTTTATATATTTATAAAACTTGATTATCGGATAAATTAGGATTGACTAAGCGAGTATTAGCTCTCGCGTTTATGCAAATAGCTTCATTGTCGAGTCAATCATTTTATCAAAGAAACTAAACAGTTGAGACGTTAACGAAGGTAACTTCCGACGATCATCCATTATAAAAGTTGACAGCAAAAGTTGGACACTCGGGTAAGCTTGCATATTATTAACTATCCGATCTGTATTATTAGTATCATTATACGGGTCTTAATCACGTCAGTTAAATTATTCACACGACGTATTGTCTCGCGGTCAATTATGTCTATTTACCACTTTGAGGTCACACGAACTTTTAAATTTGTGTCTTGTCATCTTTGTTTCTCAAATCCATTACGTTTGTTCGGTTCATGACTTTTACAATCCGGCCACAAGTTTGTTTTGTTTCTGGCGCCCCAACTCGCACCTGATAAGATACCTACTCATGAAACTTATTGAAAATGAAAAGTTTGTTTGTTTTGTTGTGTTGTATAAATATACGGCACCAATTGATGTCATATTTAGAATTCGAACCTAAGAGAACTTAAATAATAGAGATGTATAATATTACATCTCTTATATTATAATTTCAGTGTATGTACGTACCTTATGAAAACGTAAAATTGTGAAATATCCGCGTGGATTAGATAAATTCGGACTTCATCCGAAAAAGAGCGGCACGGACACGTTTGTGCATTAATTACTTACTCCTAATGCGTTGGAAAAAATACATTTAGACGGGAAAAAAATCGAAACAAAGGCTTATTTAAGGGGATATAAATGTAAGAGACCCGTAAAAGAGACACACTTATGTCTTTTGCGCACGGAAAAACAGGATAAAACACTCTTCGGGAATGGCTTTTTTGGACAAATCTCGATAAATGTCTGTGTGCAGTTTTATGGAATTTCCTCTTGACAGAGTTTAGATGTGGTAGAATGCCGTCATATTAACTTAATTGTGTCGTTTAATAATACGTTGTTTTAGTAGGCTGAGTAAAAAAGAGGAAAATAAAGACAACTTTGGATATTTTTCCTATCGAGAAAATTTTAAGCAATCATGTTTCGGCTATTATTGTCAAAAACACAGTCATTTATAGTCAAGAATTGTATATCGGAAAATTAAACCCTATCGTTTCCTCGTCTAGGCAGAACAGCGTTTCAAAGAACGCGATATTTCTCGTTGTAGCGCCTTAAGAATTTTTCATGAAATTTCGTAAAATTGTCGATTTCAAATATATTTTAGTACATCACAGTGCGCAGAGGCGGCGAAAATTTGGAAAAACTGATTGTGGTTGGGAACACCGAAGGCAAAAGATCGCGCGGTCGTTCACCAACACGATGGACCGATCAAGTGAAAGACTCGTCGTCCTCCAAATTTTACACGGTTGTACGAGACGCGCTGGACAGCAACCGGTGGCGTAATATCATCCGTTCCAGATGCAACCCTGATGCTGACTACGATCCTCAGATATGAGGGACCGACCAGAGAGAGAGAGACATCACAGTGAAGGTAAAAAAGAAGAAAGTACCTATGAAAAAATTTTAGAACAAAAGAATAGTTTATGAACAATGTTTCGACTTGTATTGTAAATGTTTCTTAGTGAACGTATGCAGTCCTAATCAATCAATTTATCAATAATTAGTTCACGTAAATTAGATACCCTAATATCAATTGTCACAAATTTGGTAATGCGGGATATTATTTAAACGCCAAAAATTGAACTCAAACCGAATGGCAACAGACTTACTAAACTGAAAACCTCAAAGTAAACCCTAATAAAGTAATAACTCAGCGAGTTCATAAAAACCAATCCACTAATCAAACCTTCGGTAAGTAAGACATCGCGGGCGGGGCGCGACTGCGCGCGGGTGCCGGGAGCTGAAGCGGGCGCGAGCGACAACAAATACGTTTAAGGCGACTTCCTGATTTGTCGGTGCGGAGGCAGCACGATATGAGAAAAGTATCAAATATCAGTGTCAGCTGTCAGTCGACTCGGTATCACTTTTTACTGCGCCCCTACATTTAAATATGTGCTTCCTGACTGGCGCAGGATGCGCGGTAGCGGGACGATGCGAAGGCGGTACTGCTCCGCTTCTGCGCAAGATATTGTACAACTGCGCAAACGTACTCGTAATACTGACAGTATTCTGTCAAGTGAGAATCTTTGCGAAGTCAGTAGGTTAGTTTACGTCAAGGAAGAAAATGTCACATATCGATCCCGCCCCGCCAAGTCAGGAAGTCACCTAAGAAAACTTAACCCTTTCACCGCCTCAGACGGCAAATCACGTCATCGGAAAATCGTGACATGTACGCCAACGACGTGTATAGACGTCAGCCTGGCCAAAGTAATAGCGATCTATGCGCGATTGCATAAGGTCTCGCGTTAAACATGCGATGCGAACCCCGTTTCTGCGCATGAAGCTGAAGTCAAAGAACAAAATATGTACCACATCATACCGATCCCGCCTTGCCAAGAAGTCGCTTTTATCTTGATAACCGTATCGCCAAACATAATCTCTGCGGTTGGACGGGCTAATAACTGATGCACAATTGCACATCGACCTTGGGGTCGCGGCCGTCCATGCGGAACGCCGCGCTGCGTCGATAAATTTGACAGTCGCGCTCTAAATATCGCTGTAACACACACCACTAACCAGTAGCCCTTATCTGATTGCAATAAGGTTTGATAATCGTCGTGGTTATTTAAAAAAGGGTAGCATTTAACGAACCACCAAATTAGTTGCCGAATGATGCTCTAAAAAATTACATTGATTACCAAAAATACTAGAATTGCACCAAATTTTCAACTCCTTTTAAATATAAAGTGCAACTCAAAGAAGTAACATGTCGATAACCTATTAAATTAAATTGTTACCAAATAAATTAGTCACTACCCAAAAATACTTAATGATCACCTAATTTCAAACACCAAATTTCATATAATTTACATTCAAATATTACAGGGCTCGTAATCCTATTAAAATTATTTACACCCAAATAATTATTTCGATACCCAGAAATACTACATGATCACCAAATTTCACGCGGCAATTGTTTTTTAATGTCCGACTCGCAAAGCAGTTCCAATCTAGTCTAACCTCATTGCTAGCACACTGATGCGGTTTTCCATACGGTCCGTCTCGCTCGCACCTCGCACCGCGTGCGAGCAAGACAGCGCTAAATGATTTTAAGAAGTTGAAGTTTGAAATAAAAATAGCTATTTTAATTTCAAACTAGTGGACATTGGAACAGTATTGACGGATCTCCGCTGCCGCGGAGCTCCTATTTTGAGTTGTTTTGGCCCTTCGGGCCGATGCAAAACTAACATAACCTAAACCTACCTATACCTATTTCTACCTATTAACTTCCTTTAATTTTTCCATGAAAGTCTATCTATATTAATAAAGTAAACTCATTTGAGGACCTTTATCCATTTTCATAACAAACTAACAATTTAATAAATCAACGAAACTCATTTTCAAATAAAAGGTTTCAATCCACCGCGCTCACGTCAACGCATTAAAAAAAAAAACTTCTCGCAGTTTGTAAACCATCAGCAATAGGTAGTTAGAATGAAACAGCAATAGGTACCTTTCACTCTAACGACATATCAATAGGTTTTATGCTTCAGACAATTCTTTGTATTTGATTGAGTGAGATAGCAGTATACGTGTTATTATTTCACACAGCCACATTGCGCGTTGCTTTTTAAATTAATTTAGAATTTTACTTTCTAATTTATAACATTTTGGAAATAACTGAAATATTTATAGTGCTAAAAACAATTAATTTGTAACTGTTTACTAAAATGTAGCATGCGATGTATATAATATTTGGATGTAATTCTAATGAAAAAAGGTGCATGAGATTAGGTGGTAGTTTAGTGTTTTTGGTGGTACTTGACAATTTTTTTGATGCGATTATAAACTTATAGGAACGCAATAAGTAAAATAGGTGCAAGTGCTGCAAAAATAGGTAGACTTTTTTTGGTGACTCGGAATTGCTGATCGATAATTTTTTTTGAGTGTTCAACCTTATTTTAGGGTTCGAAAATTTGATGATATCAAAAGTTATTTAGGTGATCATTTTATTTGTTCCCTTTAAAAAATGCTTACCTATTTAGTCTTGATATTGATTTAATTTTAAGAAGATTTTTTTTTAGAATCAACGATGCGAAAGATGAACACGTGTTTTATAATACATAAACGCACTATCTTTTCCCAATATTCTTATACGTACGTATATAACTATGACAAGACAGAATTATGTATCCGATGCTGATTATTAATATTATTATATAATACACTATATAGCCATAAATATCACCTAATAATACATATTATAATTATATACTCGTATATTGTTAATCTTGACGATCATATGTGAATGCGTATAAATTTGATATAAGGCAAATTTGTATATTAGTTTACAATGGAATAAATGATCTTATCTTATCTTATCTTATAATTTTGACACGTATTAAAATTTATAATGTATTTTTTTATCATAAAATAAATAATCTAATCTTATCTAATAAACAAATAGCATAAGTAGGCAAGCTTTAGATTTGTAAAACATACTTGCAAGACTACAGTAGAGGAAAGTTTATATAATATCCCCATAACAGTTACTAGGTATGAGCTGGAAGATACGTGTAATGAAGGGGTGGCTTCGAAGCGGCCCGAGCCGCAAACCGACGGCATCAATGGCCGCAACCACATATCGATATCGCCGGTCCTCTCTCTGATTAAATATGGCACAGATAAACGTTAATGGATTAGCCCGCTGCCGCTGCGGCGGGGCTTTACCCTGATGAGGTGTGGCGTGGCCTTACTGGTGTATTATTGATGACAGTTTTCTTTGAAGTAATTAACAAAGGTCGTTTGAATTTGAAATTTACTTAGTATGCTGTTTGAAGTTCTTACCTATTTAATAGCAAAAGTTGGATTTATTGATCAATAGAACTTGATAGCCTACTTTTAAATAAGTATTCATTTTGATTTTATAACCGGCCGGGTGATCTTATCTTATCTTAAGGCGATATATCGATTGAAAGAGACACCCTTTGTTTTTCGCTCACGACAAAACGGGATGCAACCCTCTCCGAGAATGGCTTTTTAGACAAATCTCGTTAAATATCTGACTGTGTGCAGGTTTATTAAATTTCCTCTTGTCAATACCTAGATGAGGTAAAATACCATCATATTAACTTGATCGTGTCTTTTAATAATGCGTTGTTTTAGTAGGCTGAGGAAAAAAAGGATAATATAGACACAACTTTGGATTTATTTTCGATCGAGAAATTTTTAAGCAATCATGTTTCGCTATTGTCTGTACCACAATCATATAGTCAAGAATCATATAACTGAAAATCAGCCCCTACTGTTTGCTAGTCTGGGCAGGACAGCGTTTCCAAGTCTCCAAATTTCTCAGTGTAGCGCCTTAAGGTTACATCTACTTAAGGGAGGTTGTGACTAAATATAGATTTGTGGCGGTATTCAAAACCTCCGAAACAAGAAATTCAAAACCTTTATCATTTAGGCATAAATAATGTATATTTATTCTATTGTTCTCTGGTTCATTTAAGAGGCTTATCGTTTCTAGAACAATCAACTGGCTTCACTACTCCCGTTAAGACTTACACGTGTAAGTATTATTTGTTAATATTTAGGGGCTGTCTATATTTTGCTTATCTGCATTTTACTTAGACACAGAGATTCAAGTTGGTGGGTGGACTTTCGGCGTTTTCGTTCAACAAACAGCTACTGTAACCATCTAATATTTCGTATTTTTTTTAGATACCCATTACCCTCTTCCCAAACTCCACCACGGCTACAGTGGCTCTCATTTTCGTGTTGATCACTATGATTTTCTGTTATCATAATAGTACTGATTAAGCAAATATTTACGCCGCTGTAATCCGTTTAATGACCGACGGATCATAACTGATTGTGTGCAGATGTGATTGGTTGTAGTGCGGCCACTAATAACCGCATGGAGTGGTAACACCTCCATTGATACCGCAACAATACAGCTCAAGATCATCCCCAATAGCACAGATAATAGCATGTATCTGCTTAGCAACGGCGCGGCGATGGGAGGCTAGCTTACCAACTTTTTAATGCCATTCGAAACAGTCTTTAGAGAGGATCAAATGCTTAATATGCGACCAAAAGACAAAAATGGGAGTCAAAATATAACTTCTAGCACTGAAAACTAGCTGAGCACTGAAAACGTTCCATACTGAATGTGGTGTCACAATCTTTGTAGCTCATTTTATAGAAAAACGAGTAGTGTGCGTTTTACGTGGTGAAATATTGAGTTTCAAATCAGCAGTTTAATTGAAATTATAAGTAGTAACAGAGTTATTTTTGCATTTATAATATTGGTATGGATTGTATGCAATTTCAGCTCAATCGCCTCGTTTTGCCTCTAGAAAAACAGAATAGGTTAATATTTGTGTGGTTTTAATTAATTGATTACCAGTACGCTGTGTTCACCATGCATTTACAACTGATAGAGTGTACATAATGATTATGTACAAAAAAAATGTACAACATTTTGATTTTGATGAAATAGCACGAATGAAGACTTTTTTAATATAAATGGGATTGCTCTTGGCCAGCATCTAGCCAGGGGCCAAAATGAGGCAGACGGTTAAGCGAGCTCACCCAGAAGATGCCTATTCACTCGTGCCTTAAAGAGGTCCAGGTTATATAAACTCGGAAATACAAATGCCGGCGGGGAATTCCAAAACCTTAGCAGTATCAAACTTTCACTATTCGAAGCTGCGTTATAGTTGAAACAATCGCGATTAAACCAGTATTTTTTTGTTTGCGGGTTCCGGCGGGCCCGTAACTGACGAGGGTTCCGCTGCTAATGGCCTGGACAGATATGACGCCGCGGGGGACGGCGTCGTTTGACGCGCGCTCTTCCCGATGCCGCGTATAAAAATAACTTGAAAGGTTGATGAATGGCCGCAGTGATGTTTTGTCAACGCGCGCCATTTGGGTTGACGTTATGTGATAAGTTTGCGGGGTTTGTACGTGTATTTTATATGGATGTAGTTTTTATCGTACGGAAAACTTATACCCAGCCACTTGATTAAGTAACGTGTCGAATTTACTTTAGGTAGATCTGACTGTGACTTTTAGTATGGAACATCACATTTAGATAAACTTCACGCACGCTGTAAAACGTTACTTACCTACCACTCTGGTTTCAGGCTATTATTATTGTCAAATGAAATTAAGTGGTATTTTGCACACTCAAGGAAAAAAAATTCGCAGTTTAGTCTAATTTGTAATTTTCCTGTAACATGCTAAGAGATTGTGCCTCTTCCTCCCAGTTGGAGGTCACCTGTTGTAGTAAAATTCTTTTGTTGCTGTTTTCTACTTCAAGTACAGTCAGCAAAAAATGTGGTCTACCACCCTACCGTCGAGGTTCATTTGAACGTCATGAAACAACAAGGTCGGTTTCCTCTTGCAATAATATTATGACAGTGACAATGGCTCCTTTCATTTATTACATGTATTTACGTCATGTCATGTGGAAGTTCAGTTCAATGTCTAGAAATATCACTATTATTGAAGCCCTCGTTATGAATTGCTTTATTATTAGCTCGTTTGGCTCTTGTTACTCGTAAATTACGAGGCATTACAGCAGTAGGAAATCAAGAAATTAGAATAATATATAATATCACGATTATAACTGAAGAGGAGAATATGTAACATTATTGCAAAATAATAGCCTATTGCATTGATGACAATGGTCAAAATTAAATAATCCATGACTTTATATGTCAGGCATCTCAGATAATAGACGTACGTCAATTTGTGCAACTCTTACACGCCGTTAGAAAAGTCAACCCTAGCGATAATTAGATCTCACAGAAACTTTTCTCAAAACTGGTAGACCACTTCCTTGGCCGACTGTACAATAAAGAAATTACACACAATTGTCGCTGAAAACAGTTGGAGTATGGCGTCGTTAATGTATGTATGAGGCGCGCCGAGGGAAATCAGCCATAAGTGCAAGTTGCGCTCGTTGTTTCGATGGATAGAGTGCTTGCCATCCAATTTATTAGTTGATAATTGAGTTTAAACCATGAGTTATGTTTAGAATTATACGAAATATAGCAAGACGGGCGGCGGTGACGTGACAGGCCTAGGTGGAGATGGTGGGATCACAGACGCTTTTCTAAACGAATGGCCCGAAACTAGTCATGAAGTCAAGCGAGGAGGCCTTTGCTCAACAGTAGGACACTTTACCTTACAGGCGTGGAAAAAAAAAGATTGAAACGCGTATGTATTAATTGTCACCAACCTTGACATGTTATAACTTATGAATCGATATTTTCATGTTTGATAACACATCTAGACATGAATCTGAACTACTATGCAAAAATTCACATCCAAAAGCTTGGTAGTTTTGTCGTAAAAGGGGTTACAAGGATGTATGGGGAGTGGCCTATAGATAGCCATAGTTATAGTGTAACTCTGGCAACCTCACAAGGAATTGAACACCACATACTATAGACATTAGACATGTACAGTAGTATATGTATTATGCGTACCAGTCATTCATTATTACACCAAAATCTGCATCGTAATTTACTTCACTTAATTAGGTGCTTATATTTCTGATCAAAGAACGTTACTTGAGTATAATATAAAAGAATTTAATAACCGGGACGTAGGAATAAAACAATTCACAGCAGCATTCGTAATTACTTACAAAGAAATGAGGTAAACACAGAACTCGAAGGACAACAAAAAGCAGAAGAAACGACACAAGCGTTCACTTTTAAGGAACCCTGTAATTGTTTACATTTCAATGAAGGTTTCTGTTTAACTCTGCAGCAGGTGTATTTTTGTCCCTCATTGGAACGGTATCAGATGTTGTCAGCTGTCAGCCAAGTCAGCACAGAGTTTATACTGCACGCATAGGTTTAAAAGAGTGCTTGCTAATTCGCACGGCTTGCGTGGAAGCGGTACGGTACGAATGCAGTACTGAAATCATTCATACCGCCCCAGCCGGCCCCATCTTAGTACAATGTACTGCGCAAATCTAATACTGACAAAAGAGGAAATCTGAACGACATCATTAAGCAATACCTACACTGTCAATACAACGAAGTGGAGGAAAATATTTCAACAGACCAGATATAAAGGTCTTGTAGCATATTGTGTGTTGTTTATTGTTCATTAATGTGTTTTGTATGTGTTGTCTTGACTTTGGGGGAAAAACTCTTCCTGCTTTATATGTGGGTCTGTGATAGTTATGACAGACTGTAAATTAGTTAACGATCACGTGATGCGAAAAAAAACCGGGATAGGTATATGTTAAAGAGAAACTAATCGAGGCCCTGTTAATTTCATAAAGCTTCCAGTAGTCATTCCAGAAAATTATTCACGGACTGAAAATTTATACGCCGGCCTGAACGGACTGACTTGATAACTTTTAATTAGGCTAGTGAAGGTCACAGGGCGGGATAAATAACTAATTTCGGCACTTCATTATGTAGTCAGAGATGAAAATGGGCAGATTTTGTGATAAACTTCTTATAAATTAAGTACTTTACAGAGGTTTTGGTTAATAAAGATTCTATGCCTATGATGATAACTTTATTATCCAAATCCGATCAGCAATTTTAGTAAGTATGTGGGATAGAATAGATAACAGTATCATCATGATTACGAGCCTGTAGTGTCCCACAGCTGGGTAAAGCATTTCCCCTCTCTTTTTTCATTGTTCCCGATTCCGAGCAGTACGTATAACAAAAAAACCAACGATGAACATAATAAACAAACATTTACAATGCAATACAAACCACCAGTACCAATACCAGTAGACTACGATTATTCATGTTACAAAAGTCTACAGCATTGAATATTTGATATCAAACTATGGTCATTTACACCAGAATTACTATTGCAACGTAATATTTACCATGTATACACGGTATAAAAATCGAATCCACACTCACCAGAATTGGTATTTATAAATCTCAGCATATTTGATTAAAACAATTACATACAAGATAAACCTAAATGAAATAAAAATAAACTTAAAATATATCTAATTAAAATTAAAGGTAACCTAGAAACTAAAATCTAATTATAAAATTAATAAAAAATAAAACTAAACTAAAATAAACTAAAACATATTTTAAAAATTGGGTCCGCGAGGCATGGTCCCTAAGATGCTGGCAGCATTTCCTCGCTGAATCGCTATGCTGATCCGTTGAGCGAGGAAGCTGCCAGCTCTACGGTCCCCAGTGGAATAGGTACCTCAACCTTTTCGCCAGCTCATTGAAAAGTTGCCGTGTACTGAGAGCCCACGGGCCGAGGGTCTCGACACCGAACGGGACGAAAGTATAGCCAGCGCACATTTTCAAATAAAAACGTCTACACGTGTATCTTGTCCCTTGAAGCCTTCCGCCACAATATCAATAAAACGCGAGACGTGTTTATCGTAGTTGAACCTTACCTCTATTTGTTGCAGTGTTCCGTCCCTTAGGCGACTTCCTGACTTGGCGGGGCGGGATCGATATGTGAAATTTTCTTCTATGACGTAAACTTACTGACGTCGAAAAGATTCTCACTTGTCGGAATACTGTCAGTATTACATTTGCGCAGTAGTAATATCATGCGCAGAAGCGGACCAGTAAACTGCCTTCGCATCGTCCCGCTACCTCGCATCCCGCGCCAGTCAAGAAGCACTCATTTAAATGTAAGGGCACAGTAAAAAGTAGTGTACTGAGTTGACTGACAGTTAACACTGACATTTGACAGTTTTCTCATATCGTACCGCCTCCGCACCGACAAATCAGGAAGTCGCCTTATTTCCATTCGCGATGGTCGCGATGACGAGGATGTTTCGTGGAATATTTTTCAGGTGAAAAAGTGATCGACCAATCAATTACCTTACTTATTTGCACGGACGATTTCGGGACGAAAAACAGTTGTTAAATTACTTTTTCACCTCAGCAGCTCGAACAAGCCTATTTTGCTGCGAGAAATCAGTGAGCAAAAACTGTTTTTGCTCAATCCGCGAGGCAAAGTAGCTTTTTAATTTTTGATATGCCACGAATGCCACGATCTGTCACTTCATAGTTCGGGGTATATTATGAATTCGATATAATTTGACCTCCAATCACCCCGTCCCTTTCAATTCGTTATTAAAAAAGAGAGGGCCTACATATGTCAATTCTTAAATCGACATTCAAATTCTAATCGACTCAAATCGAATCCCAAAAACGCGCTAAATGAGTAACACGGTCGAAAACTCATAAATTAACCTGAGAGTTCGCTACTCTCGCTACGCTCGTGGCTCAATTTTAGAATCTTTCGCGCTCGGGACTCATAATCTGCACTCGCAGCCTAAAACAACTTTGCTCTCTTCTTGCACAAATAACTATACTTTACAATTATACTTTAGTAGCAATAAAGGTATTTAATTTAATTATAGTTTGTCGATTTTGCATGACTTTGCTTTGCGATATCAGTGAAACATATTTGGCTGGTATATTGAGCTCTTGATATGACTTGTCACGTCATGGAAAATCCCATTTTAAATAGCACATGTTAATCGTTCAGAGACATTTTTTCAATGTAATTTGAGAATAGTAACGAAATTAAAGATCAGGGGGTAAATTTTTGAGTGTCGAACGCTCGACTTTTCACTCGACATCTGCCAAAACATCATGTTTTTTGCCAGATCTCGAGTTTTTTTTAATTCGACGGATAAGCTGGTTAGAGTGATCGCTTGGGCATAGCGACAGATACAGCATCGTAGCAAAATGTTTTAAAATATTTATTTATTATATTTAAAATTTATTGCACATAACAACTGAGTACAAATGGCGGACTTACTAAATATATCACTTTTATTTAGAATAACATCTGTCCCAAAATATAATAGAAGTAAAACGTACGGTCCGACTCTATTTTATTTTTAGCAATTCAATTCTGTGTGGTTTTTTTTCTTAAGTGTTGTTTTCAGGCGGCTTTGAGAGCATTTGTCGGGAGAACTCGTTTTCAATTTTCTCGTACAAATAACAGCTTTTGCCTGCCCAGAAAACAATACGTTTCTTTGAGCAAACAATTATAAAGTAAGTCCGTTGTGGACAACGCTACTGTATTCACTCGCAAATAAAGGGATCAATAATCAATTTTCAGGTTTTCTTAGATTTTTTATTTGCTTCTGAGTAGGGATTATAGGGATTTTAGTAAGAACCGCCAAGAGGCCGTTAAGTCTTATTCTCTCACGGCTCACTGAGACGGTTGAAGCCACTAAACCAACACCACTGGAGCGCAAACTCTTAGAGTACCTATTCCAATGTTTGAACCGGGTGGCCGTGTCGGAGGTTTCCCCTGGATTTTACCTGGGCTACTCTCCAACCGCAGACTCCTATCGCTTTATTTGGCCAGCGGGTTAATCACGTAACTTTTTGAACGTACGGCAGGCATATTTTATTGTTATTTTAGTATGTGATTTGACATTTAGATCTACGATCACATGTAATGTATTAGGAAAACTGCTGCTGCCGCGAAAGTCGTGGCCGTACAGTGGCGTAGTGAAATTTTTTCCACGTTTTGGGCCTTAATGTCAATAAAATTAAATTTAAAAATAGGCGAACCCCTTAATTCCTCGGCTATACACTAGCACTTCTAGGTAAGGCCATATGATACACACATTGAAAGGGGCCTTATGGCGGCAGGCGCTTACGGCCATAAAGGCCGGCTGCAATAAGGTCCCAATGTGGGTTTCAATGTTGTGTGTTTCAGCGACTTCTGACACGGAGACCGCGCCGCTGCACGCGTTCGCTTGTCTAATATAAACGTGACTTTATATAGATGTAAACAAGATACTTTGTTGCGTTAAGGTAATGCCGAAAATTATTTAAATATAAACTTAGCATTTGTTAACCTCATAAGGCGACGCTAAATCCTATTTCCACTTATTACATTCCGAGAATCCGCTTTAGTTGTTCAAGGTGACAGAGGATTTGGCCCGGAATGCGACTGTACCGAGATAGGGCGTCGGGCTCAACCAGCAAAGCCAGTGGCTAACGTTACAAAGCAAACATGTTGATAGCTGACCAGTGGGGGCTGTGAAGGTAAATGGGTTGTATTCACGACGATATAACCTTTGGATTTGTTCTCACCTGATGTAAACGCAGCCCGATGGGTGAAGGAGCTAGATATAAAATTAGAGAGTTATTTTATTTTCACTTTTCATGTACATAGTAAGCGACAAAGGTAAAAACTGCCATACGAATAAATAAAAAAAGGGATCTTAGGCTAGCGTTTGACCGCCATCTCGACTGAAAGTAAGCAAATTTTATTCTGTAAGTAGGCCAATGGCACTTTTACAAGTCAAAATCTTCTGGGGTTTCTCAAAAGAAGCCCACTACCAAGAAGAAATACTCTTGCCTACAAGATACAATATAACAAGAATACATTTATTTTTATTACACACCTCAATAAATAAAAATACCACAGAGGCTAAAAACTTTAACAACAGACGATCTTTTCCAGACAACGTTTAATTAACGGAAAAAAGCAGCAAATGTATTCGCATAATTATCTATCGTAACTATCCTGGAACACAGACTCAGGAGGTTATACATTTTGGAGGCAAAACGCTTGGGTCTGGTAGCTGGAACATTGACCGTATAGTGGAGGGGTATCGTAAATACGTCGGTTGTCTCACCATTCACAAAAATTACCACGTATCCTGTAAATAAACCTCCAATTTTCCTTTCTCTATATAAGTATGTATATCGTCGCTTAGTACCCATAGTACAAGCTTTGCTTAGTTTGGGACTAGGTTGATTTGTGTAAGATTGTCCACAAATATTTATTTTTTATTTTATTTATTATTAATAACAATCTCCTTTAGCTTTCCAATATACTCGTCTATTTAAAAAAGAAAAAAGTCTATTTGATTTTGATACAAAAAAGCTTGCCAGTTTACGTTCCAACCTCATAGATCTTCGCACTACAGAAGAGTTCTGGTTTAAGAATAAAACCTCGTCTTCCTCGCAAAATCTTCAGAGCAGACCTGACTCCCAAACGTTTCCATTGCCGGGCGGCTTAACGCCTGTACCCGTCAGTCGCTCCTAATGGCCCTGAATACCTCAAAGATTTATTAACCAGGAGTATCGCCGGCGCTGGCGTCGCGCCAAGCGCAGCTGCGCGCCTACGTGACTCCACCAGACTTCTGAGTTTTGCCCTGATTCGCGCGTAGCTTCAAATACGTATTTTATATTCGCAAATATTACTGTTGCAATAGATTTGCAATAGAATAAGTTTCTATCAAAAATTTTAGGTACAAGTCGCTTATTCCTGACGGTATTTTTTTTCATAGACATCAACTACTCGTGGAGACCGTTCCAATGAGCCCAAACACGATGCTATGGCCACCTTCTGTCTCTATAATCAGACCAGCTCAACGTTACCATAATATTGCATTGTCTCCGAATCTCCATAAGTATTCAGCTCAATCGAATAAAGGCAAGTGGTTGGAAAAAGAATTGCAAATTTTGAAGAAATTACAGACATACGAACAGTGCAAGTTAAATAAAAGCTTGTAGGCAAAACAAGAATGACAGGATGTATAATGTATATTGGTGATGATGCGCCGAAGACGTATAACTTATGTAAATTGATATCTTATTTTAGGGAGGGCCCCTTTTGTCAATTACGGACCTGGTTGTGTTGGTTCTACCTATTTCCTCCCAAATTTTATTTTTGTAATGCTTACTCATCACTTCTGAGAGTAGATTATAAATAGCCGCGTGACTACAAAACAGAGAAATACTAGATTATGGAATATAAACTCTTCAAGGAGTCATATTTCGAACGATTTAATGGTTGAATCCTTTCGACGAACTCGGATACTTCTATGTAAACTATAGTTATACTTACTGTCCGTTCAAATTTCTGCTTCATTAGTGCGTCCCGAAACAGGCCTTGATTTATATTTGTTACCTAAAATTGGTGTTATTTGTAAAACTGCGCATTTACCTTTCAAATCTTCAAAAGATAGTAGTAATCGTATTTTCTCAGCTATTATATAATAAGAGTTACCAAGTGTAATTGAGCGCCTGGTGTTTGCAAAGTACGGAGGATAGGACACGTATGCAACTAACCCTAACTTACGTTAGTTCTACTACCTAATTAAAACTTTGAACATGTAATTTTCTAACAACTAACAATGGATATATTTTTACTATTTTTAAGAAAGTTTTCATTCATTCATTCTTACAATGGAATATCCATTCTATATATATATATAAATATATATATAAATCTTACAAGACGAAAATCTCGCGTGGATGTTAGGCTGAATTATATCGTACAGAAAAAAAACGCTGAAATTACAATAATTGCGGAAAACTTGATATTTTGGTATGTTGTTTGCGTCCACCAAGATAGTATTTATCCAGATGTGCGGCAGTCTAAAATGAACGCGCACTGAGTTATTCCTGAAAAACCGACAGTTTCTTTCACTTCTTTTAGATTTGTGCACAAAAAACTACATAATATGGGAGGCTCTGACGAGAAACGTCACTATTCCTTTTTCAAAGTAATTTAAACGCACCTTTAGTCTCAAAATGAAAGTAATTAATTTTCCTACAACTTCATCTCCCATTAATTTCCCCGGAGATACCTAATTATACCTGATAGATATTTTGGTCGAAAATTTGACATTTCCCATTTTTCAACTTTTTGGGAAAAATAGAGAACATTGGGAACCTTGTATCTTGGGAGCTATTAGCCCTAGAATATTGAATTAAGGCTCAAACTATCAGGAATTTTGTACACTTTAAAAAAGTAAACCTTTCTCGTCAGAGACTTCCTATGTCGTTTTTTTACACAAAACTAAATAAGTAAAAGAATTTACCGCGCGTTCATTTTAGATTGCTGCAAATCTAGATAAATGCTATCAAGATGGACCCAAACAACATACCAAAAGAGCAAGTTTACCGCAATTTTTGCAATTTCGAATGTAACATATGACTGGCTTATTGTACAACAGTACCCGCCAATATATATTGCACGTCGGTCTTTGGAAAGAGACAATTGGCTGTTTACGA
The DNA here is from genome assembly GCA_951800055.1 of Cenopis cana. Classification (NCBI taxonomy): domain Eukaryota; kingdom Metazoa; phylum Arthropoda; class Insecta; order Lepidoptera; family Tortricidae; genus Cenopis; species Cenopis cana. The sequence continues at coordinate 22,330,912 of OX637477.1, read as the reverse complement.
CGATTTCCGAACACTGGCGAACGTCCGACGTTTCTTTATTAATTGTGATTTCATATCAAATACATAAGACTTAATTTGCTTACTTACATCAAAGCGATGAAATGCAAACTTTGGATAAAGTTTCTGATTAACGTCACATAGGTCATGTTTCAAAATTCAAACATTTATTCTGCAAATAGGCCACAAGGGCACTTTTACATGCATAATGGTAAAATTTACAATTTAATAAAGTCTGACAATAAGCAAAGTACATACATACATACATTTTTCATACCAACATATTGATTGACAATTAAAAAAATACTAGAATAAGAATATGTTGAAAGTGGCCTGAATAGCTTCGAGAAAAGGATGGTACGGCCGTGCCTTTTTTTTTTGCTCGACTTGGCGGGGGCACTGCTGTGCCCTCAGATAATACATTTTTCATGTAGGTAATATATTAATAATCTATTACAAATATTACAATATCAGTAAAGTTAGAGATGTATAAGGTCTCAGGTGTGATACAACGCTCTATGAAGACGAAATTAGCCGAGTCTCTTTCCAAAGGTGCAATACTTATCTCCGTTACTGTAAGGTGTTGTATTATTTGTAGGTTTGATATATTTTACGAAGGCGAATTTATCCCGATGCCGCAACTGCCCTGACTGTACATCGAGCACAAAAGCAGTTGCGGAGCACCGAGGACTATGAAATCCGGTGATTCGCAAATTGCTCGAGACGTTGCGGTGGCGATCTCAAAGCGTGCGAATACGGCATCGACTCGTATATCGCACGGAATGGGCATTGTCATGCTGGAAATTTACTTTGGTTATTATAATTAACGGTACATAGATGGTGCTAAAGTTAAAAAGCCTTTCAAAAATAGAACGTGTGTAGGTATAATATCAATAAAAGTCCGAAGATAAAAATCGGAAACACACGACGCAGCGGTGGCAGAGGGCTATGCGCTATGGACCGGTAATCCTGATACAGCGGATTCGATTCTCGACCTTCTCAATCTTTGCTCGGTCTGCTTTTTGCTTTAGTCTTTGTGTCAATAGGTACTAAATATCTAATCAGCGTTTGCAAATATATTATTCTCTCCAATTAGTGCGATACATTTATTCAAAAAGCGAGGGGATCTGAAGCACAGACTGACCAGACAAAAAATTATGAACATGCTATACAAGCCACGAGCTCGCAAAATGATCTATGCAAAGAACATATTTAACATGTGCATAGTAATGTATAACAAACTACCGGATGACATAAAATTACTGCAAGGCAATAGGTTTAAGAACAAAATGACTAGCTGGCTTCTGGACAAATGTTATTATAGTGTAAGGAAATACTTGGACCAAAATTGACAATGTGATTAATGAATTATTATTTGACATTTTAAATTATTATTGTTTCGTGACTATTTTTTATTATCTAATATCATTATTATAATTTTGACTACCTTGATATTGTTCCGTAAAATTTGCTAATTATGTGGATATATTTAATTTTTATTATTGTATTAATTATGTCGCTCCTACAAAATGTTTGCACGCCTGCATGCAGGCTGAATGCACTGGACTTTCTTTTATTTTTAACACCTTATTTATAACATGTATTCTGAGCAAATAAAATCTTTGAATCTACATTATTATTACCGGCGAGAGAGCTAGGTTTCAAAATTAACCACTATAATACCTATCACTAATTTGATTAGTAAGATTTTCCTGGCAGCTGACTCCATTATGAAATCTAAAAAATATCATTTCATCTCAGGGTCTTTAATCAAAAGAATGTTTCCTAATCATCTCGTTGGCGTTTTTTGTGGCCCGCTGCATTCTTTGTACTGTCGTAGGTACTGTTTAATATATTGAACGTGTTGCATTATCTAAGGTTGTCTGGAAGAGATCGCTCTTTAGCGATAAGACCGCCTGTTGTTTACCTCTAAGCCTAATGTTTCTGTACTGTGATCTTTTGAGGTGTGCAATAAAGAGTATTTGTATTGTATTGTATATTGAGCACAAGAGCAGGTGTGGAGAACCACCACTACCATCATCATAATTTAAAAGTTTGGCTCTTGCCGGTGGAGTAAATGTCAATTCTCCCGGTGCTTGGCTAAGTTTTTGAGGTCCCCGTAACACACGGCCTTTACTAGCGGCAGTGAGGTCTATGATTCAGGTCTAGTTTCCCGTCGGGTTGGAAGGTCTGATGGCAGTCGCTCCTGTAAAAACTACTGCCTAACACCAAGTCGTCGGATTAGGTAGCGGAACCCCGGCATCCTTCAGATAATGATAATAATGATGAGTGAGGTCTAGGAAATTCGGTATTTTGCAAGACGTTGCGGCGATCTCAAAGCGTGCGATACTCGACTCGAGGCATCGACTCGTATATCGCACGGAATGGGCTTTGTCTTGTCGGCCGCGTCTGCGTTTGTCTTGCTGAGTTATAGCTCGGGTTACCTTTATTATGTTGTTAGCTCGCCGGTGGGAAATATATCGACGGCTGATCGCCGCTAAACACGGTTCATCGGTAATTAATGAATATAGAATTAACGTGGATATGCAGGACGTTGATGTAGTGTAGGAAAAGTGGGGTCATTGGGGAGTAACGGGAAAGAATCTATAGATATTTAGGAAGCTCTAAATACGTCAGCATATAATATTATGAGGAGTCCAGGTACGGTGTAATGATAGCCACGAGTAGATGTCGAATAATGAACCTTTAAATTACAATTTTTACCTATTTTATACATATTTATCGCTTATACAAGCAATATGCTTTATATAAAACCATTGTTAAGGATGATTCACGCTAGACCTTTCCGTGTCCGGGCCGGCCCGTTTACTAGTACAAGAAATCGACGGCCGTCGCGTATCTGTCGATTTCTTGTACTTACTACAAAACTGGCCGGCCAGGACACGGAATGATCTAGCGTGAATCGTCCTATACTGTTAAGCTCTAAATGCGGCTAATTGCCATACTACAAGCAGAAAATTGGTCAATTATTGATGCAAACATCAAAGCACGATACAAATTGGAAAACTAACGAAATTGATTGGAAATAAAAATCGCCATTTTAGTTTAACGAACGTAAATGTGTAAACTAAAGTACTAGGTTTGATGTTTCATAAAGTTTGAAATTGAACGAGTCAAGTGATCAAAAATACTAGCCATGAAAAGCATAAAACCAGTTTTATGATATCCTGTGTGCTAGGTAGAGTGTTAAATATTCAGAGGCCACCTGATCTCAAAATTGGAAATGCACTGCTGCATGCGTGTAGGTATATACTCCGACCCGTCTATTTCTTGTTTTATAATTATCATATCATATTATACGAATGACATGTGATTTTTTATATTTTACGAATGAATGAGTATGAATATGAGTATACGCTCTCGCCCTCGCGTTAGTGTAAGCATAATTTATTTGTGAGTGTGACGCACTTATTGGATTTGAATAAAATTGATGTTATTGATGATGTAATTAATATCTGCTTGCTAGTTATTATCATGCAATGTCTGCATGCTAGTAATTTAAAATTGTCTAAGTATAGTAATTACCTAAGGACTTATACTAATAGGGATGTTGACTCAAAATGTATTATTACTTCATACGAAAGAATACATAAAACTATGCCAAATAGTGAAAATACAATTCAAATATCTCAAAAAATAACGAAACTACAACCGTTAGAATGTCTTTAGTTCGAGAGAGAAAGCGCTACAGATCAGTGACGTCACTGACCTCGACCGCCATAGTAAATGACGATCGTTCAATACAGAGGTGCGTTTTGCGGAACAGGGACAGAAAATGCCCCCTCCTAAAACTTTGAAGACTTATAATTATGTAATTATTTATTCTTTTGAATTACTTTTTTCGCTATTTGATTGAGAATTTGATCCTTTTTCGTGAAAATTCGGATTCATTGATTTTCTTATTTGGTGTCAACATCCCTATTACCAAAACAAGAGTTTTCAAAAAGATCCATACGCAAATCGGTGGCGAGAGATCTGTGTATCAAAATCTGTAACAATCATGTTTAATGATCATTCATATTATTGGTAGATTTTGACATGGTGTCTAATAGTGCTGTAACCGTATCGCTGTCGGGTGACGTAATGTATTCTAAAATTTTTCATTCAATCTTTATAAGGAGCTTTGCCTCTATCGTCTTTGGAGATGCTTCAAAAAGGTTTCGTAATCATCGCACGAGATGGCGTCTTTTGTGGCCGCTGCGTTTTCCGCGCACAGCTAAATATGTTGAGTACAAAAGCAGGTGACATTTTATCTCTTGTTCATTTATTACTGCCGTTGTCGCGACGCGGCTTCTGTCCATTCGCAATACGTCTCCCTCGTCTCATAATTGGTGGCTAGTATAACTGGACCCCGATACTTACATTAACGAGTTATAGTGGTTGCCTGGATTATTGTCGGTGAGAATTCTGAATAACTTTGGTACTCAGGGACTATTCATGCCCTGGTACGGTGTAGCATACTTATATGTATAGCTGTACGGTGTAGCATGCGTAGAATTATTTGGTAAGTAGTAACCCGATAGCCAGGATCTCCGCTCGTAGACAGTATCTGCTACAACCGTAGCGCTACGCGACATAAACGTAGCGGATAAATGCGTAGCAAGCTACTGGTAGAGTTTGGCTACATTAACTTTACCAAGCAAATGAACTGTCAAACAAATATTTGGTTTGGCAACACTACCTCACACGTCACATTTCCGTGACATTTCCATAGGAATATGACGTATAATGCACAGTGTTGCCAAATTATATTTGTTTGACAGTTCATTTGCTAGGTAGAGTTAACGTAGCCAGACTCTACGACTTTCGTTATGTTTGTTTGCAAGCACTGACTTTACTAATCCATAGAAAAAAAAAGTTCTTACATAAGTAAGAATGAGAAGTAATTACCCATCCTCATTGGGGATTAAACAAACATGTGAATATAATTATCGAACCTGCTCAAGGATTATCACGAGAATCGGTTCAGAAATGCGATCTGTCACAAAACTTAACTATTGATTCCTTTGTGTAACGATGACTCATATATTTTGTATGACTAACTTTCGTTATACAAAGGACGCGATCGTAATTTTGTTTTCATTAAGCCCTTAATTATGTACAATTTTTTTTAAAACGACTCATCTGTTGAGGAGAACCAAGAAATAATTTTTGTCCCAAACACGGATGCATATTCAATATACGTGTGTTCGTACAGTTCGAGTGTTCAGACAGTAAATATATTTACGCGTTTTCCCTGTTCGCTTTTGTTTGCGGGTAAGAAGGCAATTTGGGAACAAGCCCGCCATATTGGCAGATACACGATATTAGGGTTTATGCATGAATATAATTAGATTGGCGTGTCTCTGTGAGGAAGTTTATGTAGTAAATATACCTTCTGTTGATATTCGAAGCCAATTTAATGTCGTTTTGTGTTTGCTCGGTGCGTGGGCGTGTTTGAAGTAAAACCATGCATAAGAGCCAATTAAAAGATGTAAGATAATTTATTGTAGATACAAGTCAACAGCTGTACAGTAAAATCCATAAATTTATGTACGTTTTCGTCCTCAAACATATATAAGCAACCCTTAAGGCCGTGTATTACCACTTTTGAGTTTATAAAAACCATCTGAGACATAGAATATAGTGTTTTAAATCTAAAAAAAATATATGTGTTACATAAGGATCTTGTCTAGTCAAAATCGCAGTCAGTTACATGACCTGATGAATTTCACTCGATAGAAAAATATCGCGAAGTTACCCCTTTTTGGAATGTATTTTCAATACTACGGCTATATTACTGATATTTAACAATTAATTTTTGTGCTCAATTAAAAATCGTAAATAGTTATAGACAAATTCGCAGGGTTTGCTTTGATAAAATGATTGGCTTAATCACTATAGCTAAATATTTACAAAACTGCGCGCAGAACTTGCGTAGAGAGCGGGATGGTTAATTGTAAACTCACGCGTGTTAGAGCGGGACAGTTGCGTTGGGGATACCTCCCCTTAACAATAAAGTTGTATATTTTTGATCACGTTTACCGTTTATGAATTTTTTGAACGCGACTGCCCATAGCTACCTGGAATTCTCTTTAAATATCATCATCATCATATCAGCCGAAAGACGTCCACTGCTGGACATAGGCCTCCCCCCAAAGAGTGCCACAATGACCGGTCTTGCGCCACCCGTATCCAGCGTACTCCCGCGACCTTTACCAGGTCATCAGTCCACCTTGTGGGGCGTCTACCCACGCTGCGCCTTCCGGTCCGTGGTCGCCACTCGAGAACCTTTCGCCCCCAACGGCCATCGGTTCTACGTGCAATGCACATTGCACGTCTTTAAATATATAGTGAATCAATTCTTTGTGAGTCTTTAAATATACACTCATCGGCTTAAAATTTGGCCCAAAAACTTTTCGTGATTTCAAAGTATAAATGAAATAAATTAAATAATGTTTAATATATAAAAATACATTTCTCTAATTTGGGCCAAATTTTCTGCCGGTGAGTATATTTTCAATATTAAAATCAATTTTATATACTGACATTAACTAATCTTTGTTCCCTAGACCAGTTAAGGGTAGCTAAGGTTAACTGGAAGTGATCCTTTAAAGGGATAAGTTCGCCTTTGTACATACTATTTCCTTTTGTATTTTTCATAATTGTTTTATGTACAATAAAGAGTTTTACTACTACTTCTACTACTAAGTTCTATTTAATTATCGTAAATATGGTAATTATTTCGAATCGTGACAGCTTGAGTTCCTGCCTTGATGGGATAGAATCTGTAAGCGGTATTATCTAGTTTACCGATGTCAACCATATTAAGGGGAGGTATCCCCAACGCAAATGTCCCGCTCTAACACACGTGAGTTTACAATTAACCATCCCGCTCTCTACGCAAGCTCTGCGCGCAGTTTTGTAAATATTTAGCTATAGTCATTAAGCCAATCATTTTATCAAAGCAAACCCTGCGAATTTGTCTATAACTATTTACGATCTTTAATTGAGTACAGAAATTAAATGTTAAATATCAGTAATATAGCCGTAGTATTGAAAATACATTCCAAAAAGGGGTAACTTCGCGATTTTTTTCTATCGAGTGAAATTCATCAGGTCATGTAACTGACTGCGATTTTGACTAGACAAGATCCTTATGTAACACATATATATATATTTTTGATTTTAAGAAACTATATTCTATGTCTCAGATGGTTTTTAAAACTCAAAAGTGGTAATACACGGCCTTAACTCACCTTTTCAATATGTATGCAGCACTGCGTTCATTATTGCTTCGCTTCTGCGTATCTCGAGGCAATCGGAAAGCACTATTTAAAGGATGATTCACGCTAGACCGTTCCGTGTCCGGGCCGGCCCGTTTTGTAGTACAAGAACACGTACTAACGTGTACTAGAAAACGGGCCGGCCCGGACACGGAACGGTCTAGCGTGAGTCATCCTTTAAACTGTTTAAACGTAGGGAGCAGTACAGAAATTGTACAGACTCGACGGACAATTTACACCCCAATGATACCGCAACGACAAAGGAACCAGTTATATGCCTTATCACGGATCTGTCTCGATGCCTTTCATTTAAATTGCAAACTCACTATTTCAATAGGTACACTTAAATAGCGGCATCCGAAAGGTTAAAATTCATACATAATCCATACTAATAATATTAATACAAAAATGTGCATGTCGGTCCACTGAAATCACCTCTTCAAGGGGTGGAAGTTTGTATTAAAGAGCGATAACTAATTAAGCGCCTGAAATAAAGAATAGCAATCAAATTCTGACGCTATGAGCGAGTTCTATGCGGACGAAGTTGCGAGCAAAATCTAGTATTATTTTAATTCGATATCCCGTTAATCGCTCGCTACATTTTATTGCAAACCGATTAACCGGCACGCGTCCTCAACACCGGATTCATTAAATACAAAGGGTTCTATTGGCTAAGGCGACTTCCTGACTTGGCGGGGCGGGATCGATATGTGACATTTTTTTCTTTGACATAAACTTACTGACGTCGCAAAGATTCCCACTTGACGGAATACTGTCAGTATTACATTTGCGCAGTAGTAATATTATGCGCAGAAGCGGACCATTAGGCTGCGTTTCCACCAGAGATGTGCGAGGATGCGTTTTCATTCTTCTTCATTCTTACTGCCTTCGCATCATCCCGCTTCCGCGCATCCCGCACCAGTCAGGAAGCACTCATTTAAATGTAGGGGCGCAGTAAAAAGTAGTACTGAGTTGACTGACAGTTGACACTGACATTTGACAGCTTTCTCATATCGTACCACCTCCGCACCGACAAATCAGGAAGTCGCCTTACTTTGATGACTTGGCAAAATTCGTAAACCGTCCAGGAATTTTAAACAGCAATCGAGCGCCGCGGGCGACTCTCAAACTACTTTAACTTTCGGACCGGACGGCCGTCATCTTATGCTTTGAGTTGAAAAGATTTAAATAAATACTGGCTTTTGATCACAACTTTAACTTGAAGCTTGAATGTATCTCAAAACTAGGTCAATAATTGGACTTATTAAATGGTTAGATTATTTACGTCTTTAAATCTACTTTTTACATGTACCGGGTAGGATAGCTTAATATAGGTTAATATTTACCTTTTCAATAATCGATACATTTATTCTGCAAACAGCGGGGTAATCACGTAACGAGATGCACTACCGTTGGTACGTATTTAATGTCAGTTTTAGTATGGGATTTGATATTTAAATCTATCGTACTAACGGTCGAAAACGTTACGTGATTACCGCGCAGGGAACTTGTACGAGTGAAAATCTATCAATTAGAAATAAAAAAGTGTTTAAAATAAAATTAATGAAATGGAGTAATACATTATGCATGTCAGAAATAAGACTAAGTGAAATTTATAACAATCCGGATTTGTTACAGATATATTTTCAATAAAATATTACTAATTGTATCTTATCTTATATCTTGAAACGAGCAATTCTTGTATATATATTTATTTATTTCGGGAATCTCGGAAACAGTTCTAACGATTTCGATGAAATTTGGTATGTGGGGGTTTTCGGGGACGAGCAATCGATCTAGCTAGGTCTCATGCACGGGAAAACGCCGAGCAAAGCTCGGTCGCCCAGATATTAAGTATTAATAACTGGAAGCCATTCACACATTAAGACCGACTCATTCGCAAAGACATTCCGAATATCGGTCGTCAAAAGTGTTTGGAAAAAGTCATTTCCCATTCTATCCGTTTAATAGCCCAGCCATGCAGCGCTGCTGAACCAATAGTTCAAGCCCATTGTCTCACAGGCGGAAGCGGGGGCGGTCGCGGTTTTTTAAGGGCGGCATTTGGACAGCCATTTGGCTCGTAGATTAATAGGGGATAATTATCTGAAAGCTGGCATTGCGCCAGTTACTGGCTAGACACAGTAGGACTGCATAGTTTTCTAACTGATGTTTTTAGGCAAGGTTTGGCTTTGGCTTTCATTGCTCTCGAAAAATATTGTGTAACATTCGAGCTATTTCGTAAAAACCTATGACGTTATTATTTGTGTTGTTGTGTTCCGGTGGCGAGTAAGGTACTTAGGCTCGTAAGGATGTGTTGTGTTCAATGGAGAATGACATTTGTCACAAGCTATCAATACAACAAATCCTCATGCCAATTAAGGATCGGCTGCACTTTCGACATTGTTCATTGCATGATACGGTGTCTGCTTACCAATAAACAGGCTTTACGATTGTTTGCCACCGTGCTAGTATAAAAAAAAGTAATTAAAATATAAACCATGGTCGTCGATCAGTTGATATTTTATAAAACAACAAAAAATGGATCATTAACAGCAGACGATACAAAATGTGTAAACATATAATTCTGAAAGACTAGTGCCTCGGGTGTGGTCGTGGCAGCGACTGAATGATTGCTCTTGGCAGCTGAAATATCTAAATCAAATCTCGAAATATAGCTTATCGAACGGACTTGGCAACACAGACCTGCTGTAGCAAGGTACGGTACCGATGGCCAAGAAAAACTATCTGGTCTATCAGCTTACGCGTCCCGTACAGGCGACAGGGGGAGAAGGTGGGGGGGACCGCCAGCGCAGACTCAATCAGTTGGACTTTTATTTTCTAAAAGCGAGCTGAAGTAGCCTGCGTTAATAGCCTTTGTCTAAGAGATAATTTTACTCATTTTGTAAAAGTAATATAAAATAATGTTCAACGCAAAAGAGCATTGTGAATGCACAATGCTCTCTCAAACAAAAACAGACACACAAGATCACAAGGTAAAATTGTCAAGTTTTTTATCTTTGTGTCTATTTGATATTGATGGTGCGTAGATGGTTTACAATTTTGCTCAACGTGTAGAGTTAGCCAAAAACTAAATTTGAAATTACAAATTATAACTAACAGAAAAAAAAGGCTATGGCCTAGAAAGCTACGGAAGATCATATAAAACATACCTATTGAATATTTACAACCTTCAACTGCGTATACTTAAGACGATTGTACCTATAAAAATTAAATATAAATACAAAAATAAATATGAAAATCTATTCAACTACTGCAAAGTGCTAACTGTATTCGAAAAGATTGACCTAGCAATCATAACACAATATCATAACAACATAGCGAACCTAAAGAAAAAAACACGTCCAGTACACTTACGTAATCTAGCCAATTTAGCAACCTTTGAAATTGAAAAAACAAACAATGAATACGGTCAACGGGTCTGGAAGTGTATGCTACCGCGCATCTTGAATAGATTTTCAGATGAATTACTAAATTTAATTGAGGGTCGAACAAGTGGGCAGGCCAGACATATCATAAAAAGATACATGTTTAAAATAAGAAAATACTGATCACTGATGTACCTATCTAATAGTAATAATACCTTCATAAGTAGCAATGTTATGTAATATTAACTAACAAATAGATACTAGACTCCTTAACTCAAAAAATCTTTTTCATTTAAGATTAGTAGTTAAGTTGGAAATGTAACATATATATTATTTTTGAAATAAACAGCTTAAATTTAAAATTTTTTAATTTTTTTTTTAAAAGCTAGACGTTGCTGTACGCCTCCCTAAGCTGTTTGTAAGAACGAACGATTGAGCGATTTTTGAGAGGCTAGAGCGACTTCACTGGCCGCTATGTCAGAAAATTGCAGGTCCGAATCCTCCTCCATTTTCAGAATTCGGACAGCTCATCTGTCCGAGCTCTGGTCATGTTAAATAATCTGTGTAGGTACTTTTAAGCTACTGATATGCAATCAAAACAAAAGATTGAAATTACAATAAACTCGATGTCATTTCATAACATAAACCAGAGTGGCATGAAACTGACACTCAATAGGCCCAATTATAAAAATTTAACAACAAACGATACGGCCCACAATTAAACTGAATACGGAATAATTCCCGCACAAAAGCGCTAATAGACCAACCATTGTCTAACCGAATAATTCCGATAATAACCATGAATGGCGCCAGATTATAGTCAGCGAAAGAACGCTGGCAAAGCGCCAGGACATCGGGAATCGATACTATTAAGCTTTTATTTGATATGCAGTGCAAGACTTAGCTAGAGTGTGTAGTGTACCGTCGGCCTCATGCCTGGACACTTTGGTGCTTGGCTGTCACCCGTTGGAAAGTTAGTATAACAGTAAAAACTTGGCGACAGAGAATACAAAGGTGTGAGGGTGCATGTCCGTCAGAGCTGTGCTACGCTACGTTGCTATGGATGCATTGATATCCACCTATTCATTGGTTCATAGCATAGCACTGGTGGAAAAGGAAAGGCAAACACATCCTCGCAGCATAGCTGCCATAGCTCTGATGGAAAAGCAGCCTTAAGGCCCTTGTCAGGACGACTGTTAACAAAGAGAAGGATATGTGGAGCATATTGTGGGGATACATTGAGTGTTATCTCGATCATATTGTGAGCTAGCCGTTGAGTGCAGGTCCACCTTATAGAAGCCTGCAACCGTAGTGCCTATTTGATCGAGCGAGAAAAGAGTCTCCATGCATGAGGAAAAATGCTTTCATATATTCGGCTATTCTCCTCTAAATTCTGTGAAATTTTGTGAGCAGGTTCTATAATTGCAATTTTTTTTCGATTCAGTTCTTTACACAAATTATAAAAGCATCACTCGCGTGGTCTGATCACAGGGTCACTAGTACTCATCTGTAGGTATGTAATGGTAGGTTCCTGGTAAATAGGTAATGACCAGAAAGTTATAGCGTTCAAGCGACCCAGTCGAATTATAATTGTTAAGTGACAATAAAATTGTAAAGTTAGTAAAATAGGGGTCTGACCATCCAACTTTTTGACATTGCAACCCTACCGGTATATTTTATTTATTTATTCGGGGCATCAACAGTATAATATATGTATATTCATTATATAAGCCTCTATGAAAATCTTTGAACAATGACATTATAATACATATGGAGGAGATATACCTACTATTCTAATCCGTACACTTCAACTAATCCTCTACATGCCTCACTGACAGGAATTCCTCAGGTATTTTTTCGGTTCGGTGAGCCGCGGTAAGCGAGAGGTGGACATCTTCAATTTTATAAATGAATAAACATGATCGAGCGGTTTTCGTAGAATTTCAGTTTACTTGACATATATTTCGAATTCTCCAATATTACAACACAAAAATTGATGCTAAATCGAACCTACTTTTTTGTTACCCTATATTGAACTGTAATTTAGTGTTGTTGTCAAGTGTAAAATCTTGTTGAAAGACGTATAATTTATCGCACACTCGATAACCAATACGGATAAATAGGCTGAGTACATACGTACGTGTGTATGTATGTGTGTATGTATAAACCACATGCTTGATGCCACGTATCGCGCCACACACAAGCCCAATCTGACAATTAGGTGCATAAATAATGTTATCTTCTTTTAAAAATATTCGAACTCTAATGCATGCAGAGCGTTTTTCACATTTTATAAAAATTTGCTGATTATTATGTATTTAAAATCATTCCCGTTGTCTCGTATGTAGGTACATCAGCGCCATTATCATGACATAGTAGCCATAATTCATGCAGGCACAGGCAGGCATTTTGTATGACCACGATCCTTAAAATGGATAGCAGTCTATATTCTAGACGTTAAGACTAGAGTAAATAAACGAATAATCTTCCAAACCCTTTTCGATTCTCGATTTTAATACAAGCTATCCCGCAAGCTATCATTCGTGAATGAACACAAACATCAACGTTGCCGCATGCCAGCAAAGACTATAATGGAACAACTCTGTTCAGCAATAATGTATGATGATGGATTGATATCAAGACGCCAACACTGCACTGCGCGAACACAAATATTTGAAGAAAATACGATTTGCAACCTTTGACTTCTGTCGCTGAACTCGCAGGTAACAATATTTCAAACTGAGCAAGCTAAACCCTGAGTTGAATAACAAAATCTAACTGAGACATAGTAAAATGTGAGTTTACGGACCGTTTAGAGAGGGCATAGTGGAATTTCGTCTGTGTCGTATATGTTTGGGGATAACCAAAGCCCGGGTATCTTACTCTCTTTTTAGGGTTCCGTAGTAAACAAGAAACCCTTATAGTTTTTCCATGTCCGTCCGTCCGTGCATCCACGGATTAGTTCAGTAACCGTTAGTTATAGAAAACTGTAATTTGGCGTGAGTATAAGTATAAATCAAGCCGACAAAACGGTAAAAAAATCTTGAGAAAAGATTTTAGGTAACCTCTCCTACCCGTTAAGTGGGGTGCATTTATTTGTTCCAAACGGTATATCGTTGGATTGCTCGTTTAAAAATATTGTAGGTTTTCGAAAACTATTTTTGATTTAGTATTCCGTTTGCGTGTATTAAGCTTTAAAGTGATAATTTTTGTTGTGGTCAAGTGTCCCCCGCACTGCTAGCTAAACGGTGATTCTTAGGCCCACATAATGTAACGGGTAGACTTGGCCGGTTTTTTAAACACAACGACGATATCAAACAAGCCTACAGCCTGCCCGAAAGCAAGCAGATTCCGTAGCCTATGGACACTAGCGACTCAAAAAGAATCAAAAGCGCGTTGTTGACCCTTAATTGGCTTGATGCTTCCTTGTGTTGTCAGCTAGAGACATAATATGCAGATCTCCCACTTAAAACGCAAAGCATCGCTCTTTATTTGGGTTCAAAAGAGAGTATAATAACAGAGCTATATTAAGGGGAGGTAGCCCCAACGCAAATGTCCCGCTCTAACACGCGTGAGTTTATAATTAACCATCCTCCTCTCTACGCAAGCTCTGCGCGCAGTTTTGTAAATATTTAGCTATAGTCATTAAGCCCATCATTCTATCAAAGCAAACCCTGCGAATTTGTCTGTAACTATTTACGATCTTTAATTGAGTACAAAAATAAAACGTTAAATATCAGTAATATAGCCGTAATATTGAAAATACATTCCAAAAAGGGGTAACTTCGCGATTTTTTTCTATCGAGTGAAATTCATCAGGTCATGTAACTGAATGTGATTTTGACTAGACAAGATCCTTATGTAACACATATATTTTTTTTAGATTTTAAGACACTATATTCTATGTCTCAGATGGTTTTTAAAAACTCAAAAGTGGTAATACACGGGCTTAAATGCGCATCTAATAGGACTGAACCAATTTTGGCTCAACTTCACTTGCTCTGTAGGATGTGTAGTGTTGTGGGGTGGTGGGTCACGAGAGCTCCAGATAATACTTCGGCTGTGTTAAATAAGTGTGACGGGCCAACGGAATACGGAACCCCAAAAACGAGACAAAAGAATAAAATTACGGATCGTAGTCAACATTTATATTTCCCGCGTCTATTAGACCCTCGAGAAACAATACCTCCGATACCCTTGATATTATTGCTACCTTCTTAAGTGCCCATAATGATACGCGAACAAGGAAAATATTAGGTGGAATAAAATCATAATGCCTTCACGTGCCGGCTAGCATTACGGCTATCTGTACGAGTTTGGTACAAAATAGCCACGTATCTAATATCGGGGTCTTACGGAAACACTCGGTCAGGGAAAAAGTTGGCCGGCTTCGGAGTGGTCACGAAAAGCGCGGGCGGAACGGAGGCGGTAGCGGACTCGTAACGTTAGTAGAGTAGAGAGGCACAGGCAACGAAACATTTTCTAGAACAATGTTCCGTGCTTTTCCGCTTTACTTTGTTCTTTATCGGAAGACCAGAGCTTTTAGAAATTTATCACAAAAAGTAACGCCTGATTAATCACAATGACAGTAGTTATTATATATGACGGCGGCATCGTCGTGCCGCAAGCTAGAATTTCAAATACTCGTACTATAAACAACACCTGCACCTGGCCTGACTCGTCGCGCCACTGCGACATCACACGCCCACAACCTGCCACCTGGTGCCTGCACCTGGCAGAGTTGCCATTAAACCCAATGTTTATAAATAGCCTGACTGGGGCTGGTGGGGGCATTCTTGCGTTGGAGTTGGCCGGGTGCACTTGTCGTGCTACTCAGAACTGTCCATTCTACATTTAACTATTGTCGAAGTGAATAATCAAGCTGTTACGAGATATTCCAATAAAACACATTGTGATTTACTACGTGTTCTCAATACTCGATCTCCCAATATCGCCCCTACGATGCTGGCTGTCCGACATATATAAAGGTCCATCTTTCAATATTCCATCATAACTATTTGCGGTTGTATGTATAATGAACATTGGACAAAATACTTTGTGTAGATTGCTAATGTTATACTTAACAGAGGGGAGATTACTACATACATTTTCCATCATGCGAAAAAATTAAATTTAGATCTAGGTTACGAAAGTATGACGTGTTACATAAGTAATATGAAATATAAGCAACTAGCAGGAAGTCTTGGCCAGAGCGGTCTTGGTCTTAACTTTGATTTTGTGGCCTACTTCACAATGCGACGCCATTCTCCAGGCCCTTCAGGTACATTCGTGAGGGAACCACCGACGGCGGCTTTTATCTGGGTCGTCCACCTCATCGGCGATCTTCCACGTGATCTGGTGCCCTTGACTTTCCCTTGCGCTACCAGGCGTTCGACAGATTCGCAGCAGGCCATGGGACGATAATAAAATAACAATTTATATTTTTATAGCCATCAATATGCCTTAGCCATGTGCAATCTCATGAACCTCTGGCTTCGTGGCCCCAAGAGCCAAGCTCTCGCCTAAACCAACAGCGGGCTGCGATCGGTGGCAACTAGATTAGCGGGAGCCGCCAATTAGTGCCCATTCAGCCCCGCTCAATGCCCCCTGAGTGCTCAATGCTCAATGCTCATTTACCACGAACAGAGCTCATCCATGTTTTGTACGTATTTGTGGATTACTGAGCCTGAACATAGTTGGGTTCGAAATATGTGGCATATGTGAAAATGTATGAAGGACATGTGGTAAATAGGTGTTCCATACATTGCTCATTTACCTCAAACGAGAGCCCGTCTTCGATCAGAATGATCTAAGAAAATAAATATAAGGGACTGAATAGTAAACTCAATATGGGCGCTAGTGCTGTCAAGTTGTGATGCTATTAACGGTGATAAAATAATATTCTAGACATAAGTTACTTTGTCACACCTGGCCATAAAGTGGCAATGTGTGGCAAAATCCCACTTCCTGGCCAGGGGGTGTCATAAAATTTTGTACTTACCACGGGCGGTAATAAAGAAAGCCTCAGAACGCATATTTATCGCCCTTGCCTCGGGCTTCAAAATACCTGCGATCTGAGACGTTTTTTGTTTTCTCGCCGATACATAAATTTACATAATCAACTTGTAACTCATACTTGTTCCATCTGGAGATTGAAGTGGTTTAGCAAGGTCCTATAGAACTAAGGAAAGACGTAGTAGGCACTCCTGAAACTAATGAAACTACATGTAATCTGAGTGTTCGAGGGTTTCGTCTATTGTATAAACTTTGACGGTTTGAAGTAGTTGAACAGATTGGCACTTTGTCATAGTGACGTGCCTAAGTAAGAATGATTTCATTGTATTATATTATATACTTAGGTAGTTAAGGTATTGTAGGTAAAAATCATCTCTTTACCAAGCGCAGAAGATAAGTACGCCTTCATAATCTTAACAAGGTTTTATATTAATGGCTGCAATTTGGCTGCGGGGCGTACGAAATGATGGGTTATGATTGCAGTTCACGACAGTCGCTTCGGTTAAACTCGGCTGTTGCGCACCTCCGAGGTGACGATGCACCCGATCATGGAACGGACAAAACAAACATCGAAAGGTTTCACGTATGTAGGTATAGCTTTTGTACGCGACTTCGTCCGCGTAAACTTTCACTCCTTATCTCATCCGTTCGAGGGATGACATTCGGAATAAAAAGTATCCTATAATGTTAATCCAGTCAGCTATTTTTTAATCCAAAAAATCTAAACATCTAAACTTTCGCATGTATGATATTAGTAGGAGACGTCAACAGTGGGCCGAGACGTCAGCAATTCTGCTGCAGATGGCATGCGCAAGCGAAGCCTGCGGCGTCTCACAAAGACGATGAAGGGAAGCCGCTGGTTTTTAATGGGTAGCCATCGTACAGGAGTCCCACATCACCGTGCCTACCCCCAGGAAGGCCCGTATGCATATAGCATTTTCCAGCGTTAAAAAAAAGGATGTATACCTACGTAGGTACCTATCTACATAATGAAACCTTTTGATTTTGGTTTTGTTACAAAAATCTTTTCATTTTGACCGGTTTCTAGAAGAGCTTATAGTTTATAACTAGTTTAGAACATATAATAAGTACGCGACTTTGAATGATACTAATTCAATTAATTAGTCGATTATCATAATCTTTCGTGTAAGTCGAGTATTTCGAGAATCATTCAACTAAATAATGTTGCGTCATCGACGGCCGCTCGATTTAATTTAATTTATTACTAATTATTAATCATCAACATTAGTAGGTATACTACGTACTGATTTCCAATTAGAATATTGACATTAGTAACCGCTAAATAGGCAATTAGTTGTGGAATGCGCATCACTAAATAAATAATTCAATTATTGCGAAATCACAAGAAAAATTGCAACTCATGTTTGTTTTCGGACCTAGCCTGTAATGTTAGTAAAATAAAACGATTTTTCTCCTAAAAAAACGAAGCCACAGTAAATTGAATCCGTATTTAGGGAGTTGAAAATTTGGTGCAGATTTAGTATTTTTGGTAATGAAATGTAATTTTTTAGGCCATCACTTGGCAATTAATTTGGTCGTTCTACAAATGCTATCCATTACATACTTTTGTTTGTTTCAAAATTTAATCATCATCCTCCTAGCGTTATCCCAGTACAGTTGCATCCTGAAGGATGCCTGGGGTCCGCTACCTAATCCCAAGATTTGGCGTAGGCACTAGTTTTTACGAAAGCGACTGCCATCTGACCTTCCAACCCCAAGGGGAAACTAGACCTTATTGGGATTAGGCTGTGTCAAGTGAGTGGGCAACTTGACTGTTAGAAGTTCTCAAACCGCCCGAAGGCCTCCAACTCGGCTTAACGACTGCTGCCATAGACAGCAACCGGGATCAACGGCTTAACGTGCCTTCCAAAGCACGGGAGCGCTCAGTTAGTAACCACTCAAAGCGGTCACCCATCCAAGTCCTGACCGCTGCCCACGTTGCTTAACCTTAGCAAGCGCAAGCGGTTCGCAAGCGCCGCTGGGCCACGAGCGCAAAATTTAATACCTATTTGAAAACGCCACAACTACATACCTACAAGAGGGCCCTCACTACAGTTTGTTACCTATAAGTAGTATTCATTATGTGCTTGTGCTACTAGTAAGTGCTTGTACCTACTTATATCTGCGGTGGTTGGCGGCGCTTCGCATTGACAGGTTGAGCTTCAATTAGTGCCGAGATTGCGCCCCGGTTCGCGGCGGGAATTATCTTGGATTGATTGAAAGCTTAGTACGCTCGACCTTTTCCTTACACGTGCTTCAAGAAAACTAAATTACATTTGAGATTACGCTTTTAAAAGTGTTTTTTCTCGGGAAGGTTGTAAAGAACGGTCGCTTGATGTCGGAGACGAGTTTAGTTAATGCGCATTTTATAAAGCTGGTTTGTAATTTTGGTGCCAAACAGTTGGATGGGTTCGAAAATACGTGCACGGACAAAGTGTTTAAAAATATGTAAACAAACTTTATAGGTAGCCGTGGGCGGCTGAGATAATTTTGAACCTTTGGGACCATATACTTATGAACTCGAATTTACTGTGGGAAAGCTTGTCAATTTCCTTGATTTCGTACATTTTCATATTAGTACTTTTTCGATCTAACTGAAGGGGTGATTTTGATCTCGAACTTAAAAGGTGATAATATTCCTGTTCAAGTATTCAATGTTAGTAAGTGTTTTAAGTACAATATTGTTCACAAGAACCCTAAGTCTTCTTTAATTCACAATAACATCAAACGCAGTTAACTAATTACCGTTAAATTCCACAACAATGGCATCTCGTGAATAATATGAATGTATTGTATACAATATACTTTACACACAACACACATTACACATTATATGCATAAATATCCGTTCAGCCAGTGAAACCCGCATTTCGCGCGAATGCGTCAATGCCAGTTTAATACCTAACAGTTGACATACTCGTATGTAAGCAGAGTTGCTAATAGACGACTGGGATGATCATTAAGAGCCGAACCATTAAAGACGTTATTAGTGGATTAAAAACACCATACTAAACATTATAATTATATAAAAATTAAGAATCTAATATTGATGACGGACCAATAAAACCAGGTTCTTCATACACTTTGGACAGTTGATTATAGGCCTTTTGCTGATGCTTTTCTTCACGCGGACTACGCTGGTCCCACATTAAAATTGGTTGAGCAATGATAAAATAAAAATCATCACGACTGCTTCTTTTTCTTCTTTATATGTCTGAGATTCACGGAGGTTTTCTATTTAAAATCACATCTTCCTTTAGTAACACGGCTTAAGGGTCCTTATTAGTTAAAAAAGGCTCATTTATTTAGGCGATTTTCTGTTTAATTAACAAGTATTTTGACATTTTATCAATGTTACTATCTAGAACAGGACTATTGCGACCTATTGACATACATTTTAAATTATTTTTTTGGGTTTTTCATTAAGAAATATTGATTCAAACATTACTCCTAATCGACCATTTTCGAGCAAAAAAACAGCTTTTTTTCCGCTTAAATTCTACTACACACAATAAAATCAAAAAAGGGCAATGTATCTAAAACTTTAATAAAATCATAGTATCCTTTAATCACTGGTATTGGTATTATCAGTACTTTTTCAAAATTATTGATCAAAAAATTTTAAAACTTGTAAGGCCTCTTAAGTTACACCGTATGTTGGTACAGGACTCACCGTGATCCGTTTAAGCAGCCGCTTGCCCTTGTGCCAGGAGATGGCGGCTGGCGGCCGCGAGCCGGCAGACTCACAGGACACCTCATACCGGCGCTCCGCTGTTAACGTCCCGCCTTCGCCTATCTCTGTAGGCTTCCCTATCTCCACTGTTAGTGGCCTCACTGCAACAATACATTTAAATTATGCCATTGGTTGTGTGAAAAAAAAAGAAATAAAAAACATTTATTCTTGACAAACAAACCGATTTTCTTTTTTTTATATACAACTGAACAGCGAGTGACCTTAGTCTCACCTGATGGAAAGCGACGACAAGGCCTAAGATGTAGCTCACTGGTTCAGTAATAGCCTATTATTATTTTCTATATATATTCTTTGTATCCAAGTTATTTTAAAATCTAATGCTTTTAATACAGAACTCATATGAGGCAAGGGAGATTTTACGCCGCTGCGCGAAGGACGAGGTGCAATAATATTTAGGCTGTAATACCGTACTTACAGAACATGCATGGACAAGGGAGACTTCACTTACACTAGCTGTGAGTTGGCAGCTAGACAGGTCAACACAGCTGCCTATAGGTACCGCGACGGATGGCCAGCCACACCCACATGAATCACTTCTAGGTTATTTACGTAGTCGATTTTCCGTTCATACTGTTTTAACATTGTTATACTTAGTCACTTTAGTCAGTGATACTTACAGAGCATGTCGAGAACAAGCGACACTTCACGCAGCGGGACAAGCTGTGTGTTACAGCGGCGTAGTCAGCACGCCGGATGGCCGACCACGTGAGTCGGCTCTCGATTACGCCTATGGAGTCCTGTCCATACTGTTTTAACGTTGTTAAAGCCAGTGATACTTACAGAATATGTCGAGAAGTTACGGCGGCGTGTAGGCAGCACGCCGGATGGGTGGCCACATGAGTGCGTCCTCTATGCCAGCAGCGATTTGTTCATACTCTCAGAACATTGTTGTTAGTCAACGACACTTACAGAACATGTCGAGGACCAGCGACACTTCTCGCGGCGGCACCAGCTGCGAGTTGGCAGCTTGGCAGGTGAAGACGGCGGCGTAGTCAGCGCGCCGGATGGCCGGCCACATGAGTCGGTTCTCGATTACGTCGCCAGTGTTCTGTTCGTACTCGGCGTCCACTAGCACGCCGTTTACAAGCCATCGGACTGTTGGCTCAGGTCGACCTGTTTAACAAAAGAACAATTAATTAATTAATTTAATTCAATCTTTAATTCGGACTTACAATCCATATGTTGTTAGTAATCTTAATCCAGGCATGTTAGTAGGTATTTACATTCATCATCATCATCATCATCATCAGCCTATATATGTCCCACTGCTGGGCACAGGCCTCCTCTCATAGATGAGAGGGATTGGGCAGTAGTCCCCACGCTGGCCCAGAGCGAGTTGGGGACTTCACATACAACTTTGAATTTCTTCGCGGATGTATGCAGATTTCCTCACGATGTTTTCCTTCACCGAAAAGCTAACGGTAAATATCAAATGATATTCCGTACATAAGTTCCGAAAAAATCATTGGTACGAGCTGGGATTCGAACCCACGACCGCCGCTTGACAGCCGCATGCTTGAACCACTGGGCTACCGTAGCTTCCAGGTATTTACATTACTTCAATAAATTACATTAATTATCATTATAACATAGCAAATATTACGAATTACTCAACAATGGTTCAATGGCTCAATGGTTTAACAATATGAAAAAAGGCTAAATCATAATTTTATGGTTATTAGTAAATAATTAATATGACCTTGTATTGAATGCTGCTATATACAGACCGAATATTTAGCCACTTTCGATTTTTCGCCGACCTTTATTGATGTTATCTATAAAAACTACTTAGAACTTAGAACCATTTAATAGTCAAGACATCGTTAGCTACTGGTTGGACAATAACAAAATACCACCTAACAAAGCTACATACAACGACGTAAGCACATTAAACGAGTTCGAAATAGATTCCAGCAATCAAGTGAATTACCTATGTATTTAACAGCTGTGAATTAATCGTTCCAATTATAGTGCTTCCGACAAAAAACTTCCTCCATTTAAGAAACTTGGCCTTAAAATAAACGCTCGTCATTAATATGGACTTTTGATTAATATCAGAGGAACATGCCGGCAGGTAACCAAAGCTACAGAAATTAATGACTACCTACGCGGATGACGAATGGACGGTACCTATTGAGCGAACTAACCAAACAAACGCCTAATCTACCCGACAGAGACCTAAAAGCGGATAACATAAATGCTCTACAGTAAATGGTAGGTCAAAGAGAAACGAGAGTCCTAAAATGTATAAACCAGTGGCAGTACACGTACAGTCAGCCAAGTAAGACTAAAAGGACAATTTTCAACCGTAGCGGACAAATAATAGAGGCGAAAATTGATCCACAAATTTCATGGCTTCCTGTACAATGCGTGCACTTGGTCGGGTACGCTCGGATGCTCGACGCAACGCAGATTCGTACTCAATCCGACCGTGGTATTCACGAATTTTCCCAACCGTTTTACTAATTATGCCCCTGTTTTTAGGGTTCCGTACCCAAAGGGTAAATCGGGACCCTATTACTAAGACTTCGCTGTCCGTACGTCTGTCCGTCCGTCTGTCCGTCTGCCACCAGGCTGTATCTCATGAACCGTGATAGTTAGAGAGTTGAAATTTTCACGGATTATGCATTTCTGTTGCCGGTATAACAACAAATATGTACTAAAAACAGTACTAAAATATTTAAGGGGGCTCCCATACAGGAGACATTTTTATCTAGATAATGGTACGGAACCCTTTGTGCGCGAGTCCGACTCGCACTTGGCCGGATTTTATACGACGCGTGACAAACAGTTGTCGGTCTGCCTGTTGGCAATAAAACACCAAACTCTAGACTGACGTTTGTGACACCGTGGTGACACCTAATATTACAAGCGCGTTGCGTTGCGGCCTCCTTACTTATTGGCTTAAGAATTTTTCATGTCGAATGCAACGCGGCAGGTTCGGCGCCCTTACTCCCCGCCAGGAACACAACAGTCTAATACTCCATACCTACTGGGCAAAGAGAGGTGTTATTACAGTTGCGATGTTATAGATGGAATGGAAGTACTTCCCCAGTTGAGCTGGCCCAAATACGACCGAGACATTACACTGCGCCCAACCTCTCTAACATATCGCTTTACTTATTCCGCGCTGGTATTGTACTTTAAACAATATGGCCGTCGATATTTGTCGCCCGCAGCCATCGGCTCCTTTCGCCTGGTCCTTTGTTTGCTTGTTTGTAAACCGCTATGTGCTTTTGTTAAGCCGGGATCGAACACTAAAGCGTCCTTAGTTCCGCTCTGAGTAAATTGAATTAGTTCTCGCAGTCCTGAGGCTCTGGCGTGGTTTTGGGGATCTAATTCTAAATGTCAATGGGTTTAATTTGGATTTGCGTTGACAGTAACAAGTGCCCGCACCGCACTAAGCTCGTTACCTACGTGACGTGCCCGTTCAATTATATACCTCCGCGCTCCATTTAAAATCGGTGTTTCCATTCGCAACTTGAAAACGAAGTATTAATTTAGTTTATGATCTCGGAAAGTTTGCGGAGGATGTATTATTTCTTCCGCAAGGTGGAACTATTCCGCTGCGTCGACGGGGGAACTTTTCGCCACGAGCACGCTCGACCGGTTCCGCGGCCCTAATTAATGGCCGAGTTTGCGCTTGAATCGGGGTCACGTTTATTGTATTATGATAAAAATGGAAACATTCCCATTCTCAAATCGTGCCAATTTTGTTTATCGGTCCACTGATATTTGGAGCCGCGCTGAAGATTACCAAACTAAAAGTCACGTTTGATTACATAATTTGGGAGAAAAAAGAAAGAGAACTTTGAGGGCTCGAAAAATCTTAGTTTAATAGTTGGGGTTGGGTTGCGTTTCATCAAACCAGTGTTATGTGGAAAAGATAAAGGTAAGTTGAATTCTTTCTTGTTTCGTTCCATAAATATGGCGTTTTTACTAAATCCAGATAATAGTTTGCTAGAACTGAAGTAAGTTGTAGTTGGAAGGGATATCAGACAGACATCACAGTCACCAGTGCTTTCGCCAAAACAAGTACCTAATTATAAGATAGTTAAGTGGATATCGGACTGTTCAGGATTCAACCTGAATATCATTAAGTTTATGAGAATGAACCGAAGTGAATTAAACGTTAAATGCTTTCGTTATGTGTTAAACGCTGAATATAATACAATCAGCACAATTAAGTGTCGTTATTATACCAAAGCGTCAATTGTCAGACCAACACGGAAAAAGCCCTCAATGAGCGTTCTAGATTGTTCTCTAAATGAAAACGGCGAGTCACCCTTCAGCGTATTGTTCCGAGCTCCCGGTCTCAGCGCTCGGCAAATAGCCTGCCTCTTTATATAGAATTTTGGCGTTTGAAAAACAAACGACTCAAGACAAAATGGAGTTCACTCGAACTCCTTGATCGATACTAAGATAGGATTCAAGATACAGTCGAGAGCATTCTAAGATTTGTGTCAAGTGGAATTCTTTAAATCAATTATCAAATTTCACTTAACTGGAGAAAACTTGAACCGGCTCGAGTATCGCATCAAAGTAAACTTAAATCAATAAAAGGAGTTTGCCCATCAAGTTTCATCAAAGTATCATATTTAACTCAACGATCCCGTGAAATGAAAATTTTCTGAATTACCAAATTTGTTTTTCAACTCCTTAATAACATATTCACGAGGGCTTTGAGTTGAGCCTTAATGGTTTCGTTTAGGTAGTAATGTAAAATGGAGCGCTTTTATTTCGTCTAAAGGACCATACAATCCATTTAAGTGACAAAAGGCGTGGTATTAGAGTAGATTCGTGGTAAATCTGACAAAAAGCGACGGGTTTTTGACGAGTTGTCCGCGCAGTTAATTTTAAAGCGACGGGTAGGCGCAACAGGCCGACTAAGCCATCGTTAGGGCATCTCCGTTTACCAGGATAGAATCTTTTCCCGCCCGGGACTCCCGAATACGGTCCAATCAATTTCCCGATTATGCAAATACGAGGCCCCCGTCGATTGGAATTACGTCTGAGTTATACACTTAATCCGATAAAATTCACATTGATTGGGACCTGATTTTAAAATTGTCGAGGCGCTGGCAGGCGATACCTGTCGATGGTAATTTGTAAAATTAAGGGGCCAGGGATTTTTAATTGGGGTCTGAATTGATAGCAATTACGTTGATGCCGGCGTCCTCTGTTTCTGGATTCAGCGAAAACAAAGTCTCACGTACGGGAATATTGATATTACCTCCTCCTATGTGCCCCGGTGTATATAGGTTGATCTCTGCCCCGCCAGTAGAAATGTTTTGCAAGATAAAAGCGTTTCTGTGTATGTATCTCGCTCGTTGGGAAGAAAAATACACCCTCCGAGAACGCTCGTTGCTATCTTATTATTTAATGTGATCTATGAATCGCGCGTCCTGTAATGTTACTTGATTTATTCAAGTTGAAAAAATAAGGTTACCTCAAAAGTAATGCAATGAAAATGAAAATTTTAAATAAAAATTATAACGTATACCTACTCTAAAAAGGCTTAAAGTCTGTTAAACTTTCTTGAGTGTCATACACACCTAGCAGCAAAAATATTAACGAATTTTTAAGAATTTTTCCCTTGTCACCTCAACACACTTGGCAAACAACATTTGAGTAACAAACTTTTCGATTATAATAAAGAATCGTTTTCGGGGTTGATAAAAGCGTTCCTGTGTCGCGGAGAGGGGCGGGGAATGTCAAGTCTTTCGACAGTCGACACACAAGTGTGTCGAGGCGAGCAAACAAAGTTCGTCGCGTGAAAACAACGCGATCGAGCGCGACATCGCTGGCGGCGGTACCACGCAAACTCGATCCCACATTATGCAAAAACATAACCACTGTTCTAATGAATTGTATCCCATTTGAATAGTTCTGAAGTTGGTGAAGCAGATGCAACTGAACTAAGTTGCTTAATTTTCGGTTTATTAATAAAACTTTGTATACGGTTCGCGTTTCGCGTTGATATTCTAATGGTTTATTGTGTGCTTCTCTAAGTTACGCCTCGCTTTCACGAAGGGGAAGCGTCCGTCGGGCTTGATCGAACGTGCTCCATACAACCAAGTTAGATTCTTATTTGAATATCGACCGGTCCGCTTGCAATGAAATTTAGTAGACAGTATAAATTCTCCTATCTTGGTCTGTATTTGTCAAACTTATATGATTATTTAGCCATAATATTGTGTTTTACAAGTTTTACCAAGTTGGAGGCCTTCGGGCGGCTTGAGAACTTCTAACAGTCAAGTTGCCCACTAACTTGACAAAGCCTAATCCCAATAAGGTCTAGTTTCCCCTCGGCGTTGGAAGGTCAGATGGCAGTCGCTTTCGTAAAAACTAATGCCTACGTCAAATCTTGGGATTAGGTAGCGGACCCCAGGCATCCTTCAGGATGCAACTGTACTGGGATAACGCTAGGAGGATGATGATTGTGTTTTACATTTGTAAGTTTAATACGGGATATATTTAATTGTACATCAAAAATAAATGCGCATCAAATAAATACCGATTTTCTCAGCTAAAATTAAGTACTAATCACACAGCAAAACGCGGTTTTGTGGTGTAATTAGTAATTTTGCTGCAAATCATTTGTTTATATTTTATAATTTCCTGATTGGTTACTTCTATTCTAATTATCCTTCGGAGGGCCGGCTGAAGCCTAACTTGACACTCTTGCAATCCCGCTGTGTATACATACAAAATAATAATAATACTACTTAATACTTGATTGGAAGCCCAGGTATTATTTGTACAACAATCTAGGTACAGGGGGGCTAGCATAACATGCATCTCGTCTGTACTCGCGCGCGAGATAGGCTACCAGTCACTGTCTGATTAATGCTGTCAAAAAGTGACAGGTAGCTTATCTCGCGCGCGGGTAGGTACGGAATGCATGTTGTGCTAGAGGGGCAGGTCAGCGATTGTTAAGCCAAGAAAAACTCAATAGCGCGATTCAGGAATCGGGCACAGCGCCATCTACCAGGTAATTCAACTAACCTTGAACCCAACATTGACGCAATGGAAAATTGTTGCGGGAGATCAGCCTTTAAGATAAAATGTATGACGTATCTTGAATTAAACCAATCGAAACAAGACCGGCAGCGTAAATAAAACGCTCTGTTGAAAAACAGCGCTGCTTAACTTGTTTGTTTGTTTCTTTTCGAGCACGTCAATAGCACAGCGACAGACAACGGGCAAAAAGAGAACTTTACTGTTCCGCCATTTTGGAGTCGGGATTAGCGCGGAACATTCCGCTCCGCTGTATTTGGCGCAGCATATTGTGTTTGGTTGAAATTTGAATCGTACTATGCTAGGTGGTATATATTCGACTTTTTCTGAAGTCTTACTAAAAATGCCAATTATTTTTATTATGAATATACATTAAGAACTAGCTCTGCTGCTAATAAATAATAGTCTTCCTTTGACTTTTTCCCTAGTGTACACTTCCATGACGTCACTATAATATTGTGGTCCAACGCTGGTCTGGAACTTCTGGAAGTCGTGCTACATCCCCGCCCACTTCCATTTTAATTGTCTGGCGTAGAGGAGAGCATCTATAGACTTAGTTAGATTCCTTATTTTTGTATGTGTCTTATTTTCTGGATTTTTCTAATGCCAACCATACTGCGCTCCATTCCCCGTTGGCAAGTTCTTATTAGCTGGTTCTTAGTAGCTTAATAGCCTTTATTCTATTTCAGTTAATGGTATTTAAATATTCACATCTTATAGTTGCATTTTCAATACATATCTCTGATGTCATAACATTCCTGACTCGGTGGACCGCAGAGCCAGGAGGCTCATTGGCGACGGCCAGGTAGTAGGAAACAAGCTACAGAGCCTGGCACATAGACGCAAAGTAGCATGTCTGTGCGTCTTCTACAAATTGTATTTCGGAGAGTGTGCTCAGGAGCTCCATGAGCTCATACCGCCTTCCCCCTTCTTCCATCGGACATCCAGACGTACGGCTGGATACCATCCTTACTTGGTCGAAATTCCTCTTATTCGAACCAAGCGCTTTGCATCATCTTTTATAATGCGCACTTCTAAGGTTTGGAATTCTCTGCCGGCGTTTGTGTTTCCGAGCTCATATAACCTAGACCTTTTTAAGGCACTAGTGAATAGGCATCTTCTGGGTGAGCTCGCTTCATCGTCGGCCCCATCTTTGCCCCCTGGCTAGATGCTGGCCAAGAGCGATCCCATTTTTAATAAAAAAAAAAAACCAGAGCCCGGGATTCATTTGACAACTATTGCCAAGATTTGGCCTAGGCCTTCTACCTTCAAAAACTACTGTTTATCTGACCTTTCCACATACCTAGAGGTCAAACTAGACCTTGTTGGCATTTATCGATTTTTTTACGATATTTTTCTTTATATTAAGTACCTATGCTATTTATTTTATCATCGTAATTTTATAGCGTACCTTGATCAGACAAAAAGTAAAATACCTGAGTATTATAAACCAATATATTCAATCAATGTCGTAGACAAGCCCTGCGTGAAAAATACAAACACTAAACAGGTATCGATTTAGAGCAGACGTGTGATAAAAATAAGACACAAGAATGTTCGATAACGTCCCTTATACTCGTGTTATCTTACAAAACATTATTGTTGGAGGCGAGAGGAGTCAAATTCATCCTGCAGGGTAATTGCGTAACTTTTCCGACCCACGTTACGATACGATCAACAGGAAGTTTTTGTAAAGTAACGCAATCATCCTGCTTTTACTATCAGTCTATCAGCATCACAATTAGCTGAGCATTCGTAAAGATATGGTTATTGTCACACAACCACGGTGGCAAACAAGCGTTTGGTCCAACTGATGAACCAATAGTCGGTCTACCATTGGCCAGTTAACAGTGATGCTGATAGTAGGTATCCGGTTTTTAAAGCTGGCTGTGGTTTTATGAGTGCGCGGTCGGAGAATAGTCTGGGGAAAATCAAGGGGAAACCTCCGACACGACCACGCGGGCGATTTAAACACTGATACTCTAAGTTCGTTCCTGTAAGATGTGAGGTGTGAATCTAAGGTGTGAGTGGAATCGAGCTGCTGGGAGCTGCTGCTGCTTGGTCAACAATAATAATAAACAATAAAGCTTAAGCCACACAGAGAGCGGGCGGGCGGTAGCGGCGCGGGAGCGGGCGGCTCCAGCCTGCTCCCGCGCGCCTCCCGCGCCGCTACCGCCGCTCCCGCGCCGCTACCGCCCGCCCGCTCTCTGTGTGGCTTAAGCTTTATAGTTTCTGAACGTTCAAGGGAGTTTCGACCAGGGTCGGAGGTACCCGTAAAATTATGAACTAACCTCCAAGCACCCGGCAGGTGAGCAGCACGTCGTCCCCCTCCTGGTGCGGGCCCAGGGTCGTGGTGTTGATGACGCGGCCCCAGCGGTCCACCACCACCGGCTTCTCTGGTGGCACTGCAACAGACACACTCTTTAGACTGATGCGGAGTAACTTCAGTTGAAGGCGGTGAAGTGGTTTGTGGTCATTCTTCAGGCCGATGTCACCTGGGCCACTGTTGAGTACTTACGGGTTCCCCAGAAGGGTGGGTGACATGCCACTGTACCCCACCTCTTAGTTACGCCATTGAAGTGGGGTACCAGTGTAACGTAAAGCACATCTGAAGTAATAAAAGATAACAATGTGTGTCATTTATTGGAAAGTGAGGTGTCAAACTTTGTAGACATGGCACTAAAAAAATATCCATAACTTCGTATCAAATTTTAACCACAATGCATATCCAAGTAGAAAAATCCCAAATAAAATATAAGCCAATCGACGGACCCATCCCGAGTTTAAATTTCTCAACAACCATGAAAAAACCAATAAAATAAAAAAGTAAGAAAATAGTAACATTCGCGCGTTTACAGAGAAGATAAGCAGAAAGTAAATCTCTTGCCTTTTCCTTGTTTGTTTACCTAATTTCACGCGCCTATCTGTGGCGATGAATAAAATATGCGATCGCGCTTCTCGTAATATGGGGGCATCACTCTAGCGCCATGAGACTAACTGCGTAACTGTAGGCACTGCTTTTGTACCAAAGCACGACTAACAAATGTACTCAGCTAAGCGTTTAAAAAGCTGTCTCTACATGTGTAGGGCATAGTGTTAGCTCGGTGACAATTTTGTTATCTAGATACTATGGTGGCCCTTAGCTGTTAAAGGTTGCCAACCCCTGGCTTAAAGTAATGTAGATCGTACGCTTTCTTTTCCCTATAGCGGATATGACAAAGCATAGCTCGCCGATACAGAACCACCTAGTATATGTTTGTAATTACTTTATTGTACACAAAAAACAGGTAAAAAATACAGACAAATTAGGTTATTTCTTAGTCATACTTACAGAAGACTTACATGTGATTGCTTATGATTTCATGCCAACATGCATTTTGATACGTTTAATTCCATGGTGAATGCTGTTTCGCATTATAAGTTTCATAATTAAAAATATAGGTTTAATGTTTCAATCAATAAACGATGAAATGAAAAGTTCGAGTTACCCCTTCAAAACTAGGTCAATCCCCGTTTCTCGAGGCTTCGTGATCCGAACAGATCAGATGCACTATATTTCACTTAGTGATTACCGATAGCAAAGGGTTTGAAATTGAAAGCCGCTCCAAAAGGCTGCGTCACGTATCCGATCTCGACCTTTAAATTCTGAAGCCGTGTCCTATCAGAACCTTTCAAGTGTCAATTCTTTTCTATTCTTGGAATTTCACGATCCGGAAAGTGTAGGAATAAGGTAACGTCTGCATCGCTGGCTTGAGTTGCTCCGAAAATAGCGGAGACTGGAGACATTTTTCTGCCTGTTGCCCTTGTGACGCTAATGATGCCGGCGGTATTTTATAGAGCAGTCTCGTGTCTCGGCATCGTGTAGCAACATTGTTTTACAGGTAACATTGAATTTTAAAATAACTTTAGGGGCCCGTCATTCGAGTTACGCTACTGTAGCTAAGGCGCGCGACTTTCAATCTTAAGGTTATGTAAATAATGTTATTTGATATTTAACAGTGGTTTTTCAGGACAACATCGCGAGGAAATTGGTTGAATCCCATTATGTTCTACTTTTCCCTCTGGGTTAGAATGTCAAATGACGTTGAAGGAGAGTTTCCAAAATCAAGTGAGTAACAAGAAACAACACACCTATCGATCACATAATTTTGGATAAGGGTTCGTTTCCACTGACGCGAAGCGGAGCGGAGACTTGCACTACTTGCAGAAATGTTTTTTTATTATTCAATGATCAGGCTGACGGTAAAGCGAGCTCAACCAGAAGCTGATCCCTAGTCAATCGTACCTTAAAGAGGTTATATGAACTCGGAAATACAGACGCCGGCAGGAAATTCCAAACCTTAGCAGTGTGCATTTTAAAGGATGATAAAAAGCGCTTGGTTGGTAAAGATGGTAGCCAACCATACATCTGGATGCCCGATGGAAGAACGGGGAAGGCGGTATGAGCTCATGGAACTGTAGAGCACACTCACCAAAGTACAATTTGTAGAAGACGAACAGACACGCTTCTTTGCGTATATGTGCTAGGTTCTGCGGTTTAGTTGTGTCCTACTACCGTACTACCGCCAATGAGCCTACTGGCTGTGCGATCCACCAAGTAAAAGCAAGTATTGTTACTTAGCCGAGTCATCTCAACGGTGAATTCACTTTAATATTTCATGCAGGATCGGACTTGGACTTTGTATATAAAGTAAGAAGCTGTCGCTGTGCTCGCTTGACCTTATTTAGGAGGCTCGGCTGTTTGGCCACTGTTCGGGCTTTGGACTCGATGGAGGTGCCAAAGTTAAGGTTTGAGCATAACTTAATGCCAAGCAGCTCGAGATCGTTGCCCAGAGGCACGGTTGTTCTTCGGAAAGTAGAAGCTAGATTGAATGGGCCCCTTTTTGCGGCAAACAGACACGTTTGCATCTTGGTGACGTTGAAACTAACCAGATTATTCTATATCACCCCATTGGGACACAAAACTCAGTCAAATAAGAGTCTTTGCTCCACACTTCTCCCCTTCGATTTAACAGATTTATTTGATTGGTAAATTCTGGACATCTCCGCTTCGCCGCAATGTAAACGCACCCTTATTAACTTACATAACATAGTTATTAAGAACATGTGTCATAAATCAAGTTATGTTTACTATAACGAGGTAAGGCATTTGCATAACTAGCGGTGTCAATGTTTGGCTTGACTCGTAAGTCGGTGTGGTGCGAGCGGCGCTGCCGTTGTCCGCGAACGGTTCGTTAGCTCTCCGCGGGGATCTCTACTTCGCCGCCGACACTTTGTTTTCATATTTTCTAAACTCTAAACATCCACTGTTCTAAAAAGTTAATTTTCAATTTACTCACTCACTGAAGCGCCAACAAGTGCTCAAGCAGCATTTTTTAACAAGGCAATGCTTTGTTGACGATACATTTGGGAAGTTTCGTAGATTTTTTTGAACAAAAATTGTACTCCAGCGCTGTACAACATTAACATTGATTGACATTGAATCGAGTTTGGATTCGGGGGAAATCTGCGTTTATTTCAATAAGAAAATCGATATTGTGCAAGATCATAAATATTACAGGATGTCAATTCAGCAAGGAATTAACTGTCATCCTGGAAATTAGACCTGGTTACCATTATTGGTTTGGTAGCAAACAGCAGGGAGGCATCCAAAGCAGATTAATGGCCAATCAGCCTAATACCACGCAGGTGATTGCTCACAACTCACTTCGATTACCATGCGGCCCGCTCCAGTGCCTAATGATCGCCATTGTTCCAATTTTAACTACAAAGGAATAAAGCTTATTTTTGCTTGGCCCAGCTGCGAAACAAACTGGGCTATTCTGGCCTGTTCCATTTAAAGCATCAAAGGCCAATTACGTTTTACATTCGGCGCCACAGCGCTCAATCTAACTTTAACCTCTAATACCAGTCAAAGTGACTGACTGTGCCTACACAATGCATCTCGTTTTTTTCCCGCTGTCTGGTCCTTCCAGATAATTCCAATTAAAACTTCCAAGCTGACTAGCTCTTGATATTAATTGATAAATAGGTGTCTGTTTACATCGTTGTATTAGCGCGGGGCTTCGGATGGAAAGACAACAAAGTCTTGCGGCTCCAAGCGAAGTGATTTCAAGTTTCGATTAAGGCTCGATTCCCCGGTCATCCTCGAAGAAAGTTTGTGATATCGCGCCAGAGATGATACAAGAGCGCTCAGGTAAGCCAAATATTATTCCAACGTTATTAATTTCCAAACCCACTTAGTTTCCAGTGCTGTTGACATTGGGAAGAAACAAGAAACTGAAGAAAAGTTTCGTATTAATTTGTATTATTATTGAACGTTAAATAAATGTACTTTCTTTTTCTTCTTCTTATACAATCTATAATAACTCCTACAGAGTTATCTGTCTATTAAAGTATCTATAAAAAATAAAATTAATTTTGTTGAATTATAAATCTATTTTAAGTGACATTGTATATTGTGAAATAAATAAATCATATCATATATCATATTACATACCTTAATATTGTAAACTTCTTTGACATCTAAAATTATTCACATCTTATGAATAAATGAGCATAAGTATATATACGTTTTAGATTTAGAGATCTATTAGTTTTTTGGGTTCTCAAATGATAATTTCAGTTAGTATTAGGTAGTATTCGTATTATTCTGGAGCTACGACTACTTCGCTTTGTTGATTAGAATATTTATTACAAATATTAAATACCATAATTATAATATGAGAAACTTCACTCTGTTCTCATTTGATTTCATTTTTTATACTGACGGTCAGAGACCTTATACATCTCTGAGAACATTTATTAGATTTTATTATTTTCATGTTGACGCTTAAGAGACCTTATACATCTCTAACAAATCTCTGTTGTTATTAGCTTGTAAAAGTGCCCTTGAGGCCTATTTGCAGAATAAATGTTTTGAATTTTGAATTTTTGAATATTGAATACCAGGAAACCTTTAATTGACCTGTAGATTGGTTGCTGAGTTTTGGGTATCTTCTTTGTATAGAAGTATTTGTATCTATGAAATATATCGTCGTCTAGTAACCATAATACGAGCCATATTGAGCTAGTTCAATTTGTGTAATCTATATAAATATCGCCATTCTCTCATCGTCTCTTCCCGGCCTAGTCCCGCGCCAGTTATCCAATCGCCAGCGATGATCGCCTCCAATATCGCCGATAACACGTTCCGTGGCAAAAGGCGATTCCCTCGAAAGTGGACCGACTCAGTCCACCGAACTTGGCGTGAAATCAAGCCGTTACAGCCTCGCCCAGCCATTACCAATTTTATGAAGAAACGGAAATTTACGATTAACTACTCCTTTAAAACTGGCATTTGCGAGCAAAGTTCCTAAACTATCGGTGCGCCACTGCGGTATAATAAAAACTGTTTACTTTATCTGTGAAACAATTTGTTTCCAGTGTAGGGAACAAAACCTCGGTACGTAAACGTAACAAATCGGAAGCGCGGTGGGCATTTCCATCAAGGCTCGACACGTGGCGCCGGACGGCGAAAGAGACGGCCAATTATCGACACTGTCCGGCGTCCGGCGGGCCGGAGCGGGCAATTACGCCGGGCCCGGGGGGCCGCTGCTCATTAAAGGGAACCCGTTGACGGAAATGCGATCAAATTAACGGCGTCGCGCGGGAGCCGGCCGGCAGATTACCTGGGGGTCAATAAGCGGCATACAATCTGCCTTTCAATTTAATTTCTGGACATGTTCGATAAGAGAGACGTACCAAAGCCCCTGGTTTTAATATTATAGTCCGGCTGATTTGTCCTCCTGGACCGAACTATTATTTCAATTTTAATCTCATTAGTTCGCTTATGACGTCAAATAGAACTGTTGAGATGTGTTGTGTTTTTTTTTACCTTACTTTGGGTATAGGCCGGGCTTGACTGTGGCGATAGGAGAGTAAATAGTCTGGGGGAAATCCAGGGAAACCTCCGACACGACCACGGGGCAGTTTTAAACACTGGAATACTCTAAGAATCTGCGCTCCAATGAGATTGGTTGAGCGGCTTCAACCAAATCTGAGGTGTGAGTGCCGAATTTTTTCGCTGTTTTACTAATGAAGTAGTCTCGCGGGCTATAAATGACAGCTAAAGTGATATTTTTTTATCTAACTCCCTTTTATTTAACCGTACCGTTGCGTATTTTTAACTATCATGAGATCAGTGTGATGCTGGGTCGGACAAATCAATCGAATAACTAATGCCGTGAATTAAACCCATAATAAATTGAAACCAACATGATGCGAAATTTATGTCTCTAATACACCAACTAGGCTCTCGTTGTGAGCTGTGACCAATTACGGGAACAGATACCGGTTGTACTGGGATTTATAGCAGAAAGTAATATAGTTAGCTCAATAGGATGTTGGAATTACCATCAGGTGGGCCACATCGGGGGGCGTCGTTGTTGACGCCAGGCGCCTTTTTCACCACGTCGACAATTGTCAGTGACAATTGTCAAGCGAGAGATGACATGTGACAATTTTGAAAATTATATGTCATAGAAATGCATAATATACTACATTTTAGTAGGTACAATTGTTTGTATGACAATTATGTTGTGAAACTAAAATATTTTTTTTCATGTAAATCAGTTCAGTAGTTTAGGCGTGAAGAGTTAACAGACAGACAGACAGACACACTTTCGCATTTATAATATTAGTATGGATAAAGACATTTAAACAATCATAACTACAAACTAAATCTAACTAACTAAAAACCTCCTAGTATAATGTGTTTCTGGTCACATCGGACGTAAGCATACCCATGGGGCCTATATATTAGGCGTAATACAGAGAAACTAACTCAAAGATTAGTACCTATTACTCCACTCCACCTCTAACTATTCTCCATTCCTTTATATGTTATCTTTCCTAGATTTGGCACGAACGACTGGTAGATCAAGTTTTCCACACAATAACGCAAGCTATACCCTCACTGCCTTCAAAACACAACGTTTAATATGTAGTATTAATTTCGCGTACACGGTGCGCCTGTTTTCGTCTGTTCATTCAGCCGAGAATTTCCCGAACCATAATTCTCAACACAAGACGTTCACAATTTATTAAAAGCAGATTTGCACCTGGTGATGTGACTTTAGGCTGTATGGTTATAGGTATAACGGTGACATTTGCCTGCACTATCACCTTGAGTGTAGCAATGGAAGCGATTAGCATTTGCATGGCATTTGTATAAGGTCAGTGATATTTACACGCACTTTCTATAGTGATAATGATTCGGGAACAGGATACGCTTGACCTGAATTAAAAACGAATAATAGAAACAATAATACGCAAAATGTCTGATAATGTATTAAATTTATTGTCAAGTTATTTTAGCATTTAAGCCGAAAGACCGAGGTTAGGAGGGCGATAAATATAGATGTGTTGTTTTGTAAAGACTTCTCTCAGATGGGCAATAACATTGAGCGGCTTCTTAGACATACCTTTTTTTTTCAACATTCGATGCTCTTTGATTGTACCGTTTGAAATCCTACGCAGTGCCACCTAACAATCAATTTGATAGTCGGTTCCGAATCTACATTATATCGCGAGTCGCGTCGGGACGTAATTAGCTCGCCTCATCAATTCGTGATTAAGCACCCTTCCCACGAAGCCACACGATTCCAACCCCTGTCACAACGATCCAAAGACCACAATCGTGCGCACAGGCCACCTAAGTAGGTAATTTCCTTGAATGGCGGGGTGGCACTTGCCTAACACAGTTTGGGTTTACGCAAATCTCTTGTTTTATGGTGTATTGCGGGTTAACTAGACGACAAATTGCCGAAATGAAAGGATTCAGTATCCCTACTTAAGTTGAATGAAAATCAATCAATCAAAAGGATGAATTGGGGACTTGAGGCCATTTTTTATGATGCCAATCAATTTAGGGTCTTATTGAGATCATCATTAAGTATTTAATGGAAATTCTTTGCAGGGGGAGGATAAAGGCAAGTGACACCGTGGTCGGTCATTGATTAAATGGACCACGAAGATAAGTGTTCCGTCAAAGCGTGCTCTTCCAATGCCACGCACGGGTAGGAGGTGAAAATATAAGAACCTAAAATTGCAGCTGCAGCTATAAAGGACTCATAACAACGACTACTCTATCAAGAGTCGCCGACAAAGCGAAACAAGGAGATCAAATGCGGCCGACGTATTAGACTATAAAATGAGTTTAGTATCAGAATAAAGCCGAGCCTTATGTTGAATCTTCATTAAATGTCAATAAAAAGAACTTTCGCAACGTAAGGAAAATAAGTATTTTTGATCCACTTAGTTTTAATGATAAAAACAAACATAGGTAACCCACTTGTTTCTGTTTCTGTTTTCACAAAAAAGTGAGCTTTAGCTCCGTCCAAAAGTAATTAAGGCAGGTCGGCAACAATTTTCATTGAAAGTTGAAGTGTACTTTCAAGCACGCAAAATATTAAACCTTCGCTTTAGAAGTTCCAAGTTTCGGGTATGGGCGGTGTATTCCAATAATAGCGAACCGCTTGCCTACATGCATGACCTTTAATTTGATAAGGTATAATTGTTTAATTAGGCTTCTAGATATAGGTAAGCCTTATTAAACTAGTCAGTTCACTGATATACGCAAAATGGTGTATTGATCATTGTACGGTCAGGTCTTGTACGTTATTGAAGTCGTCGACGGTCTCGTCCCTCCTCGCGGCTAGAGGCACGTCCGGCCCCCGCTGCAGTCAAGTCGGTAAGTGTCCATTGTCTGTCTGTCATATCGTTTGTTTGTCGTGTTCTAGTCTAAATTCAATTCAAATTGTCTGTCAGTCAGTCGGCCAGTTATATGTCTGTCTGTACAGAGGTTAGACGCCCCAACAATCATCCATCAATATCTTGTGTTCAATCACTTATTTCATTTCATTTCATTTCATTTATTTATTTGCTCACAGAAAATTCCATGCAAAAGATGTCTATTACAGTACTTAGTTGACAGTAGTTACAGAACTAGTTAGTACCTATACAGAACTAGTAATATTACAATCATATTTATTTGTGAAGTCAATTTACAGTAAAATAGGTCATTTAAAAAAAAAAAAAAGGTCATAATTATATATAAGCAGTCAAGTTCCAATACAATGAAATGTCATAAATGATAAAAAAAGGTATTCAAAAATATGTCAAAGGGCAAAATGTAAAATATAAATAAAATGTGCATGCAGTAATAAAATCAATCGAACAATTTTCCTATAAATTCATTGAGACTGTAAAAAGGCCTTTGATTTAAATAATTCTTTAGTTTTCTCGTAAATTCATTAAGTCGATTGGAATCCTTTATATCATTTGGAAGATGGTTATATATTTTAATAGCTATATAGTTTATACTCTTTTTAAATTGGACAAAATTCGAATTTGGTAGTGCTAGTTCGTGGTTTCGCCTTAACGCATAATTTTGGGCTAGGTTAACCGTCTTATAAGAGCTTTTGTTTTTAAAGACATAAATGGCTATGTGATATATATACATTCCAATGACTGTGCGAATACAATGTTTCGTGAAAAGATCTCTATGTGTGACAGGAAAGCATTTTTCTATCAATCTTAGGCATTTTTTTTGTATTAAAAGGATTTTATTTACGCTAGTGCTGTTGCCCCAAACTTCTATGCCATACCTAATTAGGCTTTCTACATATGAAAAATAAATAATCTTAAGGGTATTAGTGTCTACAATTTTCGCCATTGTTTTTAATGAATAACAAGCTTTAGCTAGTTTTTTAGAAATATATTCTATATGACCATGCCATCTGAGAAATGGGTCTAGTTCAATGCCTTAACTTAACTTGTAATAGATGCCCAGTTTGAATATAAGAACAATCAACCAGAAAACCAGAACAACGCGAGATTCGGCGCTGGTGAACATTACAAGACTCCATCGATCCACGCACGTCACGACACATCCCGCTGATTAAATTAATAAACGCTAGGATGAGAGCACTAATGAAAATCGAGCGTCTAAGGGCAACATTGATTGAACATTCCAGAAGTTCTTTGCTCATCGATCACGGCTCAAACATATACAGAGTGGAATTGATCAAGGATCAAAATGTGTCATCTTAAACTGATAAGTAACGAGCACAGATTTGGGTCATAGTCAGATTTAGGTGCGCGTCTTTTCGGTGGACATGTCAAAAGTTAAAGGCTACAAAGCTTAATTTTCGATTGATCTGATAACGTGCATAATCTGTAATTCCGTGTCTATAAATCCATGTAATAAAAACATAAATTACATGCACACAATAAGCCGTTAACTATTGACCACCGAATGGACAACTTTTGTTTTTCCGACTGACAATGACCCATAAACTATAGCGATTTGAAAATACCTTTCCAAGCCACGCCACGGATCATCAGTTTGAAAGATATTTACTTAAAGGATTCACTGCAGCAATAGGTATGTATAAACATCATAAATTATGCTGTTTAAAGTACTACAAAATGTATTTGATCTATCTTGCTACTAACATTAAATTTTGCTTCCTTCGTGTCATCCATTTCATGTTTAAAATAGGTACATGTATACATCTTATTTACCATAC
The DNA here is from genome assembly GCA_951800055.1 of Cenopis cana. Lineage (NCBI taxonomy): Eukaryota > Metazoa > Arthropoda > Insecta > Lepidoptera > Tortricidae > Cenopis > Cenopis cana. Next base: position 22,290,861 of record OX637477.1, on the reverse strand, counting down.
ATATTTCAGTTAATGTAGCGAAAATATCAAATTATTTTTTTATTATCATCGAAGCCTAAATGAGGGTTTATTGTGACGCTTCGGTCTGCAGTGTTCTCCAAACAAAGCGAGTTTCACCTGCCTCTCTAAGAGTTACGTGTATTAGCGTAACTTCTTCAATCAATTGCAACAAACCAAACAAGTTGACAAACAGAAGAAGAAAAGTAATAAAGCGGAAAAGTGCAAGTCGGACTCGCCTACCGAGGTTTCTGTACAAATTTATAGGTCATCCAATTATGACCGCGCATATCGTTGTTACCGTTGCTTAACCTCGATAATGGGTTACGTACTTTAAATAAAGACTATGATATCATTATGTACAAATGTATAGTTTTCAGATTTTTGCCTGTACTGTACTTGTAGTTTAGGTATATAGGCTTGTAGGTAGGTACTTGTAGTACTTGTAGTGTAGGGTGTATATATTGCCCATAGTTATAGGTCAACGGAAAGTAGCCTATAAATTTTGATTCCCTTGAAAGTGTCGAAATATGCGTTTTTTGCGGCATAAACAGCCCTTACGTTTTTAAAGTTAACTGAAAAAAAAAATGATTTTTCACAGCTTCAAGGGTCTGTAGAGCTGAGTTATTACTAAAAGAGTATATGGTTTTAATTTCGACTCGATACCTCAACGTGTTCCCGAGATAACGGGTCTTGACAGACAGACAGAGACAGATAGATGGACAACAAAATGATCCTCTAAGGGGTCCGGTGTTTTGAGGTACGGAACCCTAAATCCAACATACTCTATTTGATATGAAAAACGACTCATTCTTAAATATAGATCAATTTATTAAGGTTCACGATTGATTTCACGCTGTATAGCTACTCAATAAAGTGGAATGTCTTCGGTTGTATGGAGTCTTAATATAAAGAAACAGTAATTTCAGCGTAGTGCTTCGTCATGTTGATGGGCTATGGGATGGGGCAATTTCGGAGAATGTTAGTTTGGGAAAACATTTTATTACGCACTTGTGTTCATATTCTGTCGTGCTTTATTTGGTCTATCCGTAATAACGTAAGTAGTTATTTGTCTGTATAAGTTGATACTGTTGATAGCAACTTTGATAAATTGTTGACGCATATGTTGTGATTATAATGGGGTAATAATGGCAGTACTTTATAATTGACGACCGCTTTAGTTGGTAGTGACTCTGCCTACGAAGCTGGAGGTCCCGGGTTCGAATCCCGGCCAGGGCATTTATTTGTGTGATGAGCACGAATATTTGTTCTTGGGTCTTGGATGTTTTCTATGTATTTAAGTATCTATTTATCTATATAAGTATGTATATCGTCACTTGGTACCCATAGTACAAGCTTTGCTTAGTTTGGGACTAGGTTGATTTGTGTAAGATAATCCACAAATATTTATTTGTTATTTTATTTATTTATTATCAAAACTGAGTAGTTTTGATACCAACGCAAATTATGAGTGTCCCAAGGCAACTTCCGGAATACCATTTTTCTCGGTCTGAGCTCTTGATCTGATAAAAAATGAAGCTCACGTTTTCAGAAGCCTTCTCACACTGGTCTTGAAGATATCTAGATTATTATTGCCATGGAATTAATACGATTGAATAAATTCAATTGCTTAGAACTGATCTTGACTCAAAACTTATCTAAAACGCTAAGCGAGTTTCTCAATAAATTCCTGGTAAGGGTTATTGGCGCTAATGAAAATCGTCACCAACGTTCCAACCTCATTAGTTTCGATGTGTGGCTCCAAGAACACTTGTGCTTAGTATTCACTACACTTGAAGCTCGTTTCAAGCGAACCGGTATATATTAATTACCTACTAGTTTTTGCCCGCGACTACGTCCGCTTGGAACTCGTTCATCGCTACATAATTCAATTGCTATTTTTTTATATCAGGCGGTTACCTAGTTATCGCTCTCCCATACAAACTTCAACTCCCTTAAGGGATGATTCTCGGGATAAAAAGTATCCTATGTTCTTCACCAGAACTCAAACTATCTCCATGCCAAATTGTATCTAAATCGGTTCAGCGGTTTAAGCGGGAAGAGGTAACAGATAGACATATTTTCTTATTTAGAATAGGACATAAATGGGTCTTTTCAGAAGCGTTTCAACTGACAGTGTTAAAATATTGAAGAAATGAGATTGTATTAGGTACTTAGATGCTTTAATGCTCGTAGATGCAGTCAGAATTAATCGAATTTAATCTTGTTGTTTTGTTTCTTTTGTAAATGTTTTTATTGCAATAAATCGTCATCCATACTATAATATTATAATGTCTGTTTGTTACCTCTTCAGGCTTAAACTGCTGAACCGATTCATGTGAAATTTTGGTATGGAGATATTTTAAGTCCCGAGGAAAAACAACGGATACTTTTTATTCCGGAAATCATTCCTTAACGAGTTCCACGTGGACGAAGTCGCAGGCAAAAACTAGTTCATACCACCACTACTTAAGTCTGTAGAGATTTAGAGTGGAATAACTGCATAATTGCGTTATTAGCTGCGTGTGGGCACGCAGAACTTTACTATGATAGGTTGAGATAGTAGCTCGGTCGCTGTAAAAAAATTACGGGCAGTCAGGCAAAATTATTTTAACTCGAAATGAAAGAGATGCGCGTAAATCAAACACAATAAATCAAAAACGTTTATCTTGAAAAATGGAATATCTTTTGGTAACTAGCCTTTTTTGAAAATTTTGTTTGAGTATTATTGGGGAATAAATACTTAAATAGGAAGGTGTACCTGGTTCTTCTTAGTTTTTCGTCGCCTTTTATATTATTATATTATATTTCGGTTTTTCCTTCATATATGCAATTGATATCTTCAATAACTTTTTCGACAGTGACAGACGTTTCTTGTAGTTCTTTTTAGACGTCTTGCCGGCCAGGTTTAGGCACACAAAAAGGTGATATCTAGTTACGGCGTAACCAATTATGTTAAGCATAGTGTGTAGGTAGATTATATGTATTTCAAGATAAAAGACAGTGCATTGTCACTAGCTGTCAAAAAATGAATCCTCATAAGTGGTTCTGCAGACGGAAGCGTCCAGGCTACACAGTCTGTTTACCATCAGGGAGGCCGTATGCTTATTTGCCAACATCTTTGTATTGTATAAAGAAAACAAATGCCACGAATCGGTCCAGTTTTACTGGAACTGTAAGTTCGGAGAGCCTGTGAGTCGCATGGCAGCGCCGCGAGAAACGCTATGAATCGCATAGCAGCGCGATGCAGCGACATACACGTTAGTTCCAATTTGTAGCCCGGTAAGTCAGCGAGGAGCTACAACATTCCACAGTTCGGTAGGCCTGCTTTACGACCGCTTTAATTGATCAGGACGTTTGTTTGTGCCAGCGAGGCGATGTGTAGAAACGTGGCTGCTATTTGTGTTGTTCGCGGAAACCGACAGACCTATGTATGCTTACATAGGTAAATAATAGAAGCACTATTTTGTAATAAACGATGTCATTTCTATTCTTAACTAATTCTTTTGATTATTAGTACTCTAGTACCTACTAGTAGTATAGTTCCTCTGAAAATTTAACGCGACCTAAAAAATCTGCGAGAGACAGCGACGGACGGGCGATTACCGTCGCCTGTACTTAGACACCTGAAACACCAGAGGAGTCACAAGCGCGTTGCCGGCCTTTCAGATGGGAGTACGCTCTTTTATTGAAGGTTTGAAAGGTTATATCGATCCGGAAATTGTCTTGGGACACTAATAATTTGCGTATTAAAAATACCCACCAACTACAGTAAGATTGTATGTATGTATGTATGTAAATACTTTATTGTACACAAGACAAGAAAAATAAACAATACAGACAAAACAGATTATACATGTACAAAGGCGAACTTATCCCTATTGCATCTGAAGCTGGTCATCTGCGTGTTAGTAGGTGATGATGAGGCCGAGAGTGTTACATGCGTACCTACCTAGATAGTGCCTATTCACTATCGACTGGTCCAAGTTATATTGGTCTGGGAAAAGGTTGCGTTGGTATTAAAATTACTCACCAACAACAGTAAGATTGTATCTGAAGCTGGTGGTCTGCGTGTTCCGGAAATCGACCCGGCAGCGGTAGACGCCCTCGTCCCTTCGCTTGACGTCCCGCACTAGCAGCGCCGCGGGGGGCGGGGACGTCGCGAAGTGCGCACGCGGCCCGAACACCTCCGGCGCGGACCAGTGCCGCGCCTCCGAGAGAGGCTTGCCGCGCACGTCGAAGCTGGGGACAAAAGAGTACATTGTAGACGATATTACTTAAATAGTAGATTGTGTCTCACGCGAGCAAAATGATATAATTAGGGCATTTTCAATTTAAAGTATGGGATGCACACTTTCAGGACAGGAGGAGTCAGGAAACCCAAAATTACCTAGATCCGAAAACAAAAGAAGGGGGTAAACTTTCAAGTGAAAATGCCCATTTACAGCGAGGGCGGTATATTGAACATGACCTTAATACAACGGTATAGAAGCGAACATATTATATTCTACTCTCTTTGGTGACGCATATTATTATATTTATGACTTAGACTGTACATTTTCTTGGTACCATAGTAGATATCCAAGTTATTGTACGTATGGGATTCTCAATACGCCTGTGAAAAAATAACCATGTTCGGGCCTGCTTAGCGAAACTTGTGGATTCGCGAAACTCGGCAAAAACAAAACACGAGCCGCATTCATAAACTGCTAGTCTATCACGATTTGTTTCGTAGATTTCTGTACGTATATAGCCACATCACGAGAAAGGAGGGACTCGGAGGGATGGTTTCTTGCAAGATTGACAGACCAAGTCCGCTATCACTTATACCAAACTTGACGATGTACAACACGATGACAGAAACAGGAAGGCCGACCATTTCAAACTGTAGAAATTATCCGCAAAAGTTTACGGATTTAGGTTGACCGCAGACATAAATAACATTTGAGGTGACCGCATTCCATAAGATCGTTTTCATCGTCGCACAAAATAAGTTTTAACTGGAACTATAATTAAAACTCCCTATATTCGATTCGGCTAGATGGGTCGATGACATTAGGAAGATCGCGGGTCACTCTTGGATAAGACTGGCTCAAGACCGGGACGAGTGGCGTACTCGAAGAGAGGCCTATGCTCAGCAGTGGGCAATTACAGGCTGAAAATGATGATGATGATGATGATATTCGATCTAGCTCGTTTGCACAAAAAAAAATAAAGGCGGATCCTGTAGCTGAAATACTTGTCAGCGGCAGCCGCCGCAACCGCGCGTCACTCATTTGTTTCATATTTGATTTTAAACAAACTGTAACTATAGTGGCCTCGGTAAGAGGACTTATACGGCATTTCGTGAACAAAAGATTTCCTGTATCAGGGTAGGTCCTTTAGGACCCAGAGATGGATTTTCGAAGTAGAGCCCTCGAAATTTTTTATGTCAAATGTTTGAGGGGGGGGTGAGTCCAGGTTAATCTTGATATCTGCGCCAGTTAAGCTACTGGGTCAAGTTGGGTGTCAATTTCGAGTAAATCAAGGATGCTAAATTCATTTCTGGAATTATTTTTGGACCATTCCATACAAAATTTTCGAAAATATACAAAAAATAGGTAATTTTTCATTCATACTGAAAACAGAAAAATGGCCATAACTTTAAAAAACACCTGCACATTTTGGAAAAAAAATAGGTCTTCAGAAAACCCTGTTAATGTTATATTTAAAAATATATATTTCAAAAATATACCTACTCTGGAAGTATTAAAAAAATTAAAAATTAAAATATTGAACAAAAAATTAAATTAATAAAAAAACATAGTTTGTGATCTTGGAATAATAGTGGTGGGTTTATTAACTCAATAGAAACATATTTCATGTCAATTCACGTCTTAAAATATTAAAAAAACAATGAAATATATCAATTTCGCCCTAAAATTTCACGTAATAATTTATCAAATTTTAGAGAGCCGCCCTGCTTCGTACGAGTTAACGATTTACAAAAAGTCTTAGCTTATGGTATTAAGGACTAATGTAGGTTTTTATTACAGAAAGAATTTTTAAAATCGTTTGATAACTTCTAAAGATAGGCCCCTACAAACGATAGTACAAATTCGAACTCCATGAATTATATGGATAACGGCTAAATTAAAAAAAAATGTCAACTAACATTAACGGATCCTGTCCAAAATAATATTGGATCACCCTAAAAGTACTGCCTTATTAATAATAATAAAAAAAATTATATTGGTCCACCTTGTAAGTAATAATTAGCATTCATATACCGCGGAGATACCTTTGTAAATTGAAGAGTGTCCATTTTCTCATGGATCCCATTATCAGATCTTGACCAAATTTAAAAGAAAACATCATTGAGGCAGCCCCTTCCAAACCAAAAAAAAAAAACGCGAAATCGGTCTTAAACTAGCAAAGATATTTGTGAACATATCTAAAAAATATTTACAGTCGAACACAGGACCTCATCTTTTTTGAAGTTAGTTATGATTTTTTAAACCCAGGACCAGTATAAACTGATAAAGATGTTGTACTCTCCTTCTTCGGCCTCCTCGACGTCATCTTTGCTGAAACCCCTGGTCCATACTGGACACACATTTAAAACCATCAGTAATGGCATTCATTCTCGCTTTCAAGGACAGTGGCCTCTGCAGCTGCTCTTGCAGCTAAGTTCTCGTGCCGCATTCCAGATTCTGTGTTGGGTTGTCCATACGGGCTGCCACTGTTCCTCCTTTTATCCACTCGTCTGTTAGGGAGGGTATATATTGTGTGTCATTTAAAGTTTGTCCCCACAAGTGACCTGCTTGATAGGCTGCCCTAAGCGCATGCATACTGAAACTAAAATCCATAAAATATTACAGTGTAATTTTTATCACAGTCATCGTTTTAAAACCTGAAAATAACTTAGAGGAACTATCATTGTTATTAGTCAGACACGTCGGTATAGTCAGGTAAGATTCTCTATTAGTTATTTTTACTCTTAAAGGTGGAAAACATTTCAATTCGGTGACTGTACCCAGTAGCTAGTAACTTACCGATCCGCCCGCGCAGCCATCTTGCGACCCATGATATTTTTTTCTGTTATAATTTTGTAGGCAGAGCTATATTGATATTTATATATTTAGAATCTGCATAAAACGAGCTTTCCTATAGTATTTATTTCATTATTTAAATCAACTTTTTACATCCAATATCAGAGCGCTGAATCAAAAAGTAAAAATTAAAAATGTATAAATTTGCGATTTTAGTCAGAAAATTGTTCCAAAATAGTAAAATATACGATCAGAAATGATGTCGGTGTATTCCTTTTATACGAAAACGATACCAAACTTGCCTTAGTAGATATAAGAAAGGAGTCAGCTTAGTTTGAAATGTACAGGTCGGCTGCTATGTTTGGACCCCCCCATTTCTTACCACGTGAAAAATCCGGAGGGCTCTACTTCGTAAATGCATCTTTAGACTATAAATATCAATCCTGCCAAAGGAAATCTTTTGTTCATTTAACGCCGTATTTTCCCTTTTCTTGTTCCGTACAGATGCCACTACTACCCTCGTTGCCCGCAATTTGGTATACCACAATCATGTGACATAAATACTTGTTTATATCACCGTAATGTTGCTCTCATTACGTTAAAAAAGACTGGCGTCCGTCCTGTTCCGGTGAAAAATAATAGACAATGCAATTGTTTTGATATGTGCCCGGAAATTTCCTTTGTGTTACCTGTTGATATGTATTTTATTGTCTGTATAAATAAGTATCCCTCTCATCTATGAGAGGAGGCCTGTGCCCAGCAGTGGGACGTAGATAGGCTGATGATGATGATGATGATAAAAAAAAAAAATATAATCACCAGATCTTTATCTCAAGTTACTATTTTAAATAGGAAACTAAACTATACAAATTAACCAACTAACTTGACGCTTCAGCCGATCGGCTTGTTAGCTTCAACAAAGCATTGTGGACCCTGCCTCCGGCATAGTACCGAGCGGCTGGCGACAATGCCTGTCACGTCACCAATAAGTTTCGACACGTGGCATTGTCGCTGTTGCTATCGGTGACGAGTTTGTCATTGTCATGTTAGCAATCAATGGCGTGGGTGACAATGAAAAGTAATATGTTATCGTTTTTTATTGAAAACTGAAACGGCCCAAGTAAAAATGCTTGATGTGAATTGGATCTTTCTAAGATGCTCAGCAGTGGGCGATTACAGGCTGAAAATGATGAAGATCAGGGGGCCGATTTTTGAGTGTCGACGATCGTTCGAGAGAATGAAATCACAAAAACGGATCATATTCTTACAGCTGCTTTCCAATTAGCAACCAGGATTAAAAATACTCTTTCTCGTCTCTAAAAGCTGGTTCACTTTTAACTATCCTCGTTTTAATGGAATTCGGAAATCTAAAACTAGATCGGAGCCGCGTGAACATTGCAGTGAAAATGAAAATAGACAGTGACAGTAATCCCTTGTTCTACGAATCGCAGGTTTGCAGTAAACAAATAGTAGAATATAGTTACCTAAGTTCCCGCTGGACACAAATATACCTTATTTATTTATCGTATGGTATTTATTTCGAACCGTGAGATCTTCGAGAAGACAGTACGGTTGCCAGTTTTTTTTTTTTTTTTTTTCAAATATACTTAATATCAACGAACGAAAATAAACCAGCAGCAGCTATTGTTTTCATATGTCTACACTACAAACTACGCAAGATATTACGTAATTAAATAATCGCTTAAGAGCGCTTGTCGAATGAAGCTGCAGCTGCGGAGACACTGCGATCTATCACGCCCCGCCGGGACCAAAGCGCTGTAATAATTTTAAAAGCAATGCCAATAAATTCCCCGAGTATTTTTCAATAAATATCTTAAAGTGGACCTGCGAAAAGTTTCCAGCGTACCAAAACATCAGTAATCCCCTTAATCAATATAAAACATTCATTTTTAAAACTCTTCAGCAATTTCAAAGATACTTAGCTCCAATATTTTTAAAGTACCGCTCGCTTCGTAAGCCTTTTGCGCTGAACTGATGAAACGATATTTTACTTCGTCACTTTAATAAATAATGAAACATTGCTGTGGAAAATTTTGCAACAATCTTTGATTTTATTGAAGTAACTAAGGGAATTCCTTTTCTATTTTTAGCTGACGGGGTTGATGACAGATCGTTTGCCCCATGCCTATCGACACCGTATAAAAACTGCGACCGACGGCCAAGCGGGCAGATTGCTATTCGAGAGCGAGAATTGAGATGCCCGCGGCTTAGTTTTTACCAACGATCCGCAAACATGGGACCTTTTATAGCTCAATTTAAACCGACAGTAAAGTTCTAAAGCAAACGAAACTAATCTGCTTTAATGCTGAGATCAAATTATTTTTGAAAGCCGAGACGTCAAAATTTGCGGGACGTGATACGTTTTGAAGCCGGGCCCGTGTTTTTTGCGAAGGTAAATAAAGGAAAGTCATTCGGCCCGTCCGCTGCAGCCCACAGCGATGCGAATTAAGCAGCAACCTCACATAACTCTGACCTGGAAAGCATGGCCCATGGTAATCTATGGCCGCCGTTTGCTGTAATGCATGCGGGCATGTCTATTCATGAACCTACATCGGATTTTCCGTATAGTTCGAACGAAAACCTCAAATGTGAAATTTGTTTTCAAACTTTGGAATAGTCAGGGCTTTGGGAAGGGTATATTGTAGATTTGGATAAGTCCACGGCTGGTTTACTAGGGAAGGACTGTTGTTTGCCGTCCCGGCTCAGCGAGGGGCTCGCATTACAATAAACAAGGGTAAAATTAAGTGCCAGTGCCCTCCATAAATCAGGGAGCTCACATGCCCTATGATTTTAATGTAATCGCTAGGAACGTTCAAAAGCCACGGGCATAAAAGAAGCAAACACGAATGCATACCCATAAAGGAGATTACGCCAGAAAAATTATAGAGGCGTACCATTTTTTTCAGTCATCGGGAACGCTTTCCTTTTATTTTTATGTAGATTAGCTCTTTCATTTTAATGTCGAGTGACATTGTTTTACTGAGGAGCACGTGCGGGAATAAAGAATTGTTCTTTACAACTATTGTACAATAGGAACAGTCATTACTTTAGCAGGATACGAGCGTGCTCGGGGAGGCTTCGCGTGAATAAAAATGTGCATGTTATTGCGTTTGGTTGTGGCCAGGTGTTCGCTCGGGAGAGGTGGGGTGGTATTCACAAAGATAATCCTCCTAGCCTGAGGCGAACCAGTGTAATTCAGGTTTCAGATGCCACGTAGATGTTACAGGTTACAAGTTCAAGGTATGTAAGATGGCTATCGTAAGTCGAATCAACTTGTGAATTGCATGGCAGGCGACCATTAGCGCGCGATGACTTTCGCGTCACGCAATCGTAATGGAACAATCAAACGAATCCAGCTATTAATTCCTTTTATGTAGTTGTCAAACTGTTTCCAATATTCTGCTTGTCCGTTAAATTGATATCGTGTGTGGCAATATTAATGACACGTGATGAATGAGTTTAAATACAAGCAGACTGGAAAAAAGCTGCATAAATTGATGAATAAAGCCATGAAGTATAATGTAACTGTAGGCCGTATCCAAATCAAATATGGGGTATTAAATAATTGACTGTCGACGTTAATACAAAACGCATCAAAACTATAACTCTCCAAAGCAAAGATAACTACTCAATTAACTTGATTAAAATCTCTTTATAACACCTAAAATATAAAAGGAGTACGCTTAGATACAAATTCCAACTAGGTTATGGTCAGGAACCAAGCTAGAATGAGGGCAGCGCGTTATTTCCATTTCTAAATATATAACTCAATACCGCCAGCTTGCCGATATTCCCGCGGGTCGCCACCACTTTGCGAGCATATTAGAGTCTTCCCGTCACACTATTCTTCCACGAATTATTCCCCTCGGACCCCACAATGTTTTCTTAAAGAAAATTGCGCCGTAGAACCTACAAATTTCTTGACTCGGATCCCTGGAACTCATCTCGCAATTATAGATTTATCAAAAAACTTTGTGAAACTTTGTACCGCCCGAAATTATAAAAAAATACGTTTCCCTTCGAATAATTCAGGTGGGCGAGAGGGAATCAGCCCACGGCTCCGGCTACAAAAGAAAAATCTAATTAGCGTGTTGAGAGGGCTCTTCATTATAAAGTTTCTGAGTGATGTGATCTTAATTAGCACCTCCCGGCGCGTCTCGTCTGCCGATTCCGATGTATATGTATTTTACGGAGAACCCCGCTTTAATATTTGCAAACTTTGTATGACTCGGAGTTTTGTGAATTTTAGTTCAAAATTTAGTTTGGGCAACAGTTTGATTTCATTAATGAGTTTTTTCAAGCAAAGTTGGATTAGCTCTGGAATGCATTTGACGTTTAATTATTGGTTTCTGCAAATCAAACATATGCGACGCTTATTTTATTTAAAGCTGGGCCTAGTAACATTTATTATATCCTAAAGTATGTGTAAGGGTGTCCCCTTGTTTTGTCTGCAACAACAGATCATACTTCAAAAAACGTACTGAAGTCATGCACAGGCAAGCCAGACTTCAATATATGAATCTGTTGTATATGCCTCGTGCTCGTAAGGCGATGTATGGCAAAAATGCGTTCAACATGTGTATAAAACTATTTAACATCTTACCTGACGACATAAAGTTACTGCGGGGCAATAGTTTTAAACACAGGTTGACCACTTTGCTTCTGGACAAATGCTTTTATAGTGTGAATAGTTATTTAAATCAAAGTTGACGTAGAAACTGTAATCTTGACTCCACTGGTATTTTGACATTAATTTTGACATTTATTTTATAATTACTATTTTATGATTTTATTTATAATTACTATTTGATTATTGTTTACATTGCTTATTTATTATCATTGAAATATTGTACCGTAACGTAACGTAGCACGAAATGTTTGCATGCCTGCATGCAGGCTGGATACATGGAACTTATAATTTTAATATATAACACCTGTACCTACTGTATTCCTGCAAATAAACGATTTGATTGATTGATTGATTTTACAGAAAAACGTTTCATAGAGTGTGTGTGTGTGTGTGTGTGTGTGTGTTGACATTAATGTAATTTATAATGAAGGCTTGATTGTGAAATAAATGAAATCTAAATCTAAATCTATTGTTTCGCAGAATTTTCATTTCATAGAAACTTTTTTTAAGTACAATTAAAATGCTATTGTGTAGAACCCAATAAGATCTACCAGAAAAGTAGGTTAGAACTGCGACCCCTTTTGAAAAAAAAAAATGTTTTCTGTAAAATGAAATTATGCGAAACAATACATATATGAAACTTCTGTCTGCAAAACAACCATGTGTAAGTATTGATTGTTATTCACTTGTTGAAGGCAAGATAGGTGACGCCGACGCCAGACCTAGTATTCCAAATATTCAAAATAAAGACGTGAAAAATTTTGTACGGGAAATTGCGCAACAATCCGCAAAAGGTTTTTATGAAATGTCTCCAACGGATAATCTGGTTGCATGGAATCAAGGGCGGCTATCATATTTTACGCTTGTCATATTCTTAACCCTGCAGTTCGGGGGTTTTCTTAACCCTGTACTCGGGTCACCGAGGTGTAAGACTGTTTAGTAGTTTTCAGGGATCGGTGTAGTGTCGTATCGTGACCGATCTGCCCCGGGCGACATTAGCGGTGATGGAGCGGAGGCGCGTGACTCACGGCCCGCCGCCCCGGGACAGGAGACAGCGAATTCAGCACCCAGCAGTAAAAATTAATACCCTATAAAAATTAATACGCTTCATAGAAGTACCCGTTTGTCCTTCGGAAAGGAGTGCAGGGAGTGCAATCCAGAATTGGAACGATCGAGGAAATTTCCTCTGTAAACGTTACCTGAAGTGTGAGGCCAACTCTTCAAACTTTCCGCCTCACTACACACGCAAAAAAATCTCGCATAAAATGAAACAAATAAACAAAAATGACAATTTTACAGAAATTGGACTATCATGATAGTAACACAAAGTAAACAGCGGCGGCGCGCGCCGGAGCAGAGAGTCCGCTCAGTACAAAGTGCCATTTTCGCCGCACGCACACAGACATAACATTTACAGGCATTCTCAGTTGATTTCGGACGAGCTTAGTCGCGACTGTCACTGTCGCGTCGCGAGTGCTAGTTGTGCGCGCGTTGATCACTTGACGTCGCCGCCGCTACGTAGGTACTTTGTGTCACGTACGTCAAAATGAATAACCGATATTATTACAGTTGGAATGTATTTTATTGTTTAAATACAACAAAAAACTGTGCCTACACTTTCTTCAAATTTTCAAACGATATTGAAAGGTAAATAAAACGGTTTTCTCATTTTGGTAGTTACAATACATAGGTAGGTAGGTAATTTTTTGAAACTAGCCGCTTTGATAACGACGATCAACCACGTTCGCTGGTAAAACGCCAGTATTTAAGTACTATGGTTTAGTTAAGGCGAGGTTCTTCCATTGCAAATGTCCCGCTCTAACACGCGTGAGTTTGCAATTGACCATCCCACTCTCTACGGAACTGTGCGCGTAATTTTCGTAAATTTTTAGTACATTTTTGGGTGAGAAAAATACATGGCTTACTATATTAACAATATTAATCCCGATTCCCGACATCCCTCATACCATCAAATACGTTTATTTTAGTATTATTTTCTACTCATCATGTTACCTAAGATTGAAATAAAATGAGTTTTAAGATAGAAAATAGAGGTATGTTTGGAATTTTTTTCTATCGAACAAAGTTTTGCAAATTGTGTAACGGACATCCGATGGCACTAGATAAAGGTCTCAAATATAACATCGTATTTTTTTTACATTTTTAATATGTAGTATTTCGAAATAAAACCGTTTACCAAATCAGATTTTTACTATAACCCGGCCTTAAGTAGGTACCTAATTAATTAGGTACTTATATTCTTTGTTGGCGCTCTCGACCGCCGCCGGTCACAAGTCACAACTCGCAGCGGGTCACGCATCAATTTATTAGGGTTCCGTACCCGAAGGGTCAAAACGGAACCCTATTGGTGTCGCCCAGACGTCCGTCCGTCCGTCCGTCGTCTGTCACAAAATTTCTCATTGACCTATGAACTTGAAATTTGGTGACAATTTTCAATATTACGTATATTTTTTTAACAACAAATACTAATATATTGATAAATCATATTTTTGAGGTTGATTCGGAACCCTAAATGCGCGAAGTCCGACTCGCACTTGGCCGGTTTTTTACCAAGATACGCTGGTTCATATTTAAATGTCATGTTGAAGAATTTTTATTATACCTACTCATTTTAAAATTCAGAATCAATACAGAAGCAACCCTCAAGTTTAGGTATGTATTTTCAAGAACGGCGGGAACGGACCTTCTGTATATTTTTTATTTTGTGATAGTAAGCTCAATAACGCTTTTATTTGTCATGGGTTCTAATCTTGTCGACGATATATTAAATAGATATTAATATACGATTTCGTTGAAGCCAGCCTAAAATTAAAACGCGAAACTTAAATGTCGCATTTATCCCAATTTGATGTTCCGTGGGATTTTAAAATAAAAATAGGCGACTTGAAGTGAATAAAGTCTTGCCTTGATTACTAATATGAAGATTTTCAATACTGTTTGTCCCTATGGTACCCCAGGGTACAGAGAGCCTTCACGAGTACACCCCAGCAGCGCCCCTAGCCTCATTCGGCTTATCCGGATGTGTTCCAGCTTCTTTCCGACAGACCAGACAGACAAAACGATCACAGGTTTTGAATAGTGTGTTCTCAAGTTCTCAGCTACCGCTCCCGCTCGCAACTCCTGCCCGGTCATATTTTTTACAGGATTCGTGTTGTTTTATTTCCCCCGGAGGCCTGGCCTCATCCCGTATTCAGCCCGCCGCTCGCCGTCACTCGCAAAACGACGATCCACTCCGAGACCCTTTGTCAATTTGCCGTTCAGCCCTTCCCGCGTGGCAACTAGCTGCGGCTGCCGCGGGCGACGGGGCGCCGTCGTCGCGACGACGTGACGACAACGCGTCACGCGTCAAATCATCCGCGACACGTCGCCACTTTTCTGTGAACATCTGTCACACCCTGTCAGAGTTTTGTATTTCTCTAATTGAATTCTTTCCATTATAACCTACTTTATCTTTGTAGCTAAACATTAAGCATTTACTCAACGAACTCGCGCTGAACACGACGCATAGTTCTTTCCTCTGTCTACAAACACTTATCTTACAAGTGAAAAGGAAAGTTATGTGAAACGTTGGTAAATAAAAGTCAATACTTGTTCGTCGGAAGGATAAAGTTTAACGAAAACTCACGTGTGAAAGGTTCGAGTGAATTTCACGTCACGTACAGTGAAACACATAAGTTTTCTATTTAAAAGAGTGGCAGAGTGCTCGTCATGTTTACGATCGATCTCTTTCACTTTTTTCTGTATCAACGATAAGTCGGAAGAACTCGTTGAAAAACTCGCTTTGTGCTGCCGGCCAACTCCTTGCAAACACGAGCTCAAAGGAATTTAAACAGAACCGACGCAGCGAACGGGTGCCGACTATCCCCTCCTAAAACGGAATTGATAGTCATTTTATGTAATGGACTATACATTTTAATGTGGCTTCCGAAGCGTTATTGTCTTTCGATGTCTCAATCTAGCGTAGAATAGGGCTGCGCTGAAATAGACTTGATATTTTGTCTTGTTAACGTTGTACTATCTCAGGAATTTGGAATCGAGAGCACGGCAGCTACTTATCTCAGCTCTTAGGTTTTTGTGCGAGCAGATGCGATCGGCGAATCGCTCTCCGAAGCGCTCGCGATAAATCCCTGACGCGATTCATTTAGGCAATCATCCCTGAGCAAGCGATACCGGCTTGTTTGATAAATATTTTTGCAAAGCCGTTATCATGCACGTGCTAATTGAAACGTCCATCATTTCGTAAATTTGTTTGGAGTGAATAACGCGGGCTCATTGACAAGGAAAATAATGTTCAACGCAATTTGTTTCATATCACTGTCAGCGACAAGCTCCAACAGTTAACAATACGCTTAAAATTGGATTACACAATCAAAAACGTTTGCGCGACGTTTAGCCGATGGAAAGCGTATGTTATCGGGCGGCGATAACGCGCTTCGGGGAATAACGCCTTCTGTCAAAACAAGAGGAAAACGGCTCTCGGCTTCGCGTGACTGTACTTCATTTTCATATTTGTTTATCAAATATGGAGGGGAGCGACACTGGTAGTTAGGGCGAAGGTATTCTAGTTGAATTGCAAATTTAAACATGACGCCTGTTCATCCGTGCCGAGGCTTTCCCTGGCGGGTCCTTAACCGAGTGTCGCGAATATACGACTGACATCCGACGCAAACACCTAAGGCTTTATTTTACCTCGTGTTTGTTTTCAGAAATTCTGCCCTCTCGGCGTCTTTGTCTCGCCTTCTAGAAAATTCGGAATACTTCAAATTTGCAATTCACTTTAGATGATAATGGAGCTTATTTCGTTTGGTGAGAGGGTTTTTCTTCCGATAATATTGAATGTTTAAGGCGCGTCGTCGGTCGTTATAGCAGTTTAATCCTAGCGAATGCCGTCCGCCATTCGAATCGAACTCGATATTACGAGATAGTTTTCATAGCGCTACAGTCTATGCATTTTCGACGTTAGACATCAGATTCAGATTCAAATTCAGATTATTTATCAATAAATGTACACATCATTTACATATCATTTTTTAAATGATTCCATTTAATTAAATCGCTGTTTGAGAGTTCAGAGAAGTGTGTACAATAGTTACTGAGTATGTGTGGAGCTCTTGTTGCGTCTTGTTTACATCAGTACCGCCCCCTTCCCGTAACTTGTTGACTATGGGATAGAGTTGAAATATGTTGTGGGTGGTGGCCATTTAATACTCCTTCAATCGTTAATTGTTACTGAAAAATCAATTCCGTGTGAGCTATCCCTTCCAGGAATGCTTTATCGTGAGTCTTTGCGTACTTACATTATTATATATTTTTTAATTATTATTATAAGGTTAAAAGTTTGTGTTCAAAAGATAAGACAAGCTGTTTTACAGTTTCGTAATTCTAGTAAGTATGTTAATGAATATAAATACCTTCCTACCTTAACAAGTTTAAAGGGACACTTTTCGACTTATAAGGCGAGTCCCAAACGGTCTTGCCTAGAGAACTAATGGTACTTTAGCATAGAAAATGTGTGAAGCCTAGAAACATGAATGCTTCTCTCGATTAAAATTAGGCCTTGGCGAGTCACAGCCGCTATTTTCGTAGGAATAATTACGGTCAGCTCTAAATATTAAGGTACAATTTTAAGTTCTATTCCCTAGACGTAAGTTCTGATGTGTATACATATTTATAAACATGACTTTACGAAATTAGCGTCGTTCGTCACCGCGTGGAAGGTTGTATAGGTACTAATTTGTTGCAGATACTTTTTTGGCTTGGTCACTAACCGAAGCCCAAAAGTCTCGACTCAAGGTCTGCCAGCGAGCAATTGAACACAATACTTGGAGTCCGTAGAATTGACAGGATCAGGAACACGGAGCTGCGTTCCAGAAATGGCATCGTAGATGTGGGTGTTAAGGCCGCAAAGCTAAAGTGGGACTAGGCTGGGCATGTCTGCCGTATGAACCCGGAGTGATGGGCCAAATTAGCCACCGAATGGGTCCCACAGGATGGCTAGATGGCTACCGAGGCAGAGGTAGACCGAAAAGGAGATGGCGGGACGACCTTGACACATATTGTACTAAATGGCAGGTGCTGGCACACGACTGAGACGAGTGGCGGAAAAGAGGGGAGGCCTTTGCCCATCAGTGGGACACAAAATAGGCTATTGAAAAAATAAAAAAAAACTTCTTTTGGCAGAAATACATTTTTCGCAGAGTTATATTTAACATACATTTTTTTCAATAGGTCGCAGATTTAACTTGTCCTAAGTTAGAAAGAAAAGAAAAGAAAGAAAAGAAAAGAAGATAAAAGAAAACAAAAGAACAGAAAAGAAAATAAAATAAAATAAAAGAAAAGAAAAGAAAAGAAAAGAAAAGAAAAGAAAAGAAAAGAAAAGAAAAGAAAAGAAAAGAAAAGAAAAGAAAAGAAAAGAAAAGAAAAGAAAAGAAAAGAAAAGAAAAGTTCATTTATTCGTGCCAAACAAAACACAAATAGGACATTACAAAACAGAATTTTGCCACGAAATTGTCCTAACTCAGCGTTATGCTGGCAGAGCCAGCGCTGGTCCTAGTTCTAGAAGTACTTTTCTGTTAGACCTATTGCGTTCTACACAATGATCTTTAAGCTGTACCTCAAAAGTTATAGGTTTCTTAAAAAAAAGGTTCTGCAAAATAAAAATTCTGCAAAAAATGTATTTCTGACAAATACTATTATGCCAGATGAGGGTAACCCGTGGAAGATACATACACTAATCCAAATTCCATATTTTAGGGCGGGGGCGATACAATATTAGTAAGCTGTTATCTGTCAGTGTGAACCGTGAACTGAATCAGTAGGTACCGCTTCTTTACTGCATTAACATGATTATTACCTGACTGGAAGCGGGGCGATACCATTGGCCATTGTTGTAGTTGTGATACACTCGAGCGCATACACAATATGAACTCATAGCTCCTACACCGACGCACACAAATAGAAAATGTGCATGTATAGCTCAACATACAACCAGGGCTTGGAACCGGTACCAAAAATACCGGTAAAATACCGGTATTTTGTAGGTTCTCAGAGTACCGGTACTCGAAAAACGCCGGTACTCGAAAATACCGGTATTAGTACCGAAAAATACCGGTACTTTATAAAGGTTGCTACGCGTGTATGCGACCTAGGTATAATTTTTCATCCATTCGACGCTCACGCTTGCTTGCGCGCACAACCGCAACGTCGCAACTCGCGATAACTTATTGTGTTCTTTTTCTCTCTCATTCGCTCACTCTTTCGAGTACCGGTATTTTATCAACTACCGGTACTAGCAGTAGTACCTAGTTCAAGGTCACGGTACCGGTACCTGAAAATACCGGTATTTCAAGCCCTGCATACAACCATAGCTCACCCGCGCCCGTGAGATAAACGTACTGCACCCCATCAAGTGAGAAAAGTGCGACATCGGTAAACTCACGACAAATAACATAATGCCACATACGGATCCTGCCTCGTCAACTCAAGAAGTAGCCTTAGATTGAATGAGTACAAAGCAACTAGCCAGCGAGTGACGTCTGGTTATCCCACAGATGGCGGCACAAATATTAAACGGTACATATTTACGTAGTCCGCTCATCCAAAAAAGTTAATCAAACATCATTTAGTCACTCAATTACCTATTTACTTTGTGAAATTGGCCTGTACAAAGTACAAATACGCACGTAGGCTAGGGTAGTTAGTTAACTTTAGGTAGGTACTATTTTTTGATTGAGGCGAATATAGTCGTTAAAATTTTGTCTCACTCTTGCTACATTAGCAACAATTTAAAAAAGTTAAAATGGAGTTTTGAATCAATGCACAATTATTTTGTTTTTTCCAAAATCGCGGTAAAAATGTCACTCACAATTCAGAAGCAGTAGCGAATTTTATGTTAAATATTCGCCTGTTTAGGATATTTATTTTGAGTTAATTACAAAGAAAAAGTTTCAGATTTTATAATTTCCATAAGATTTTCTCTTAGTTTCTGAGACGGAGGCCCTCAAAAATCAGTCTTTAACTCTTTAAACAAACCACGCTGATGATGGTTTTCTGGAAGAGATCGCTTTTTAGCGATAAGACCGTTTGTTGTTTGCCTCTACTCATTTTGATCAAGTACTGTACGTGTACAGTGTTTTTTTGTTGAGCTAGTGCAATACAATAGTATTTGCATTATGCGATTCGCCTCAAGCGAAAATTCTTAATTATTTATTTCACTAACACACGCCACTAATAATTAGTGGAGATTGGAGCGTGGACTTGGATTAGACATTCTTTAATTTAACAATTCAAGCGTTATTATTTTAACCATTCAGACAAGGCTATCAAGCAAACGCAATTACGGCAATCAATGTAAACTGCCGTTAAGTTTTATCATAATTAAGGCATCAACATTTCATTAAAGTTAACAACCATTCTTACTTTGTTTCCCCTAATTGGTTAACATTATATAATTTGTAGCAAACGAAACATAATGGCGTGTAATCATGCATATTTATTTACCTTAGCATTGACGTTAAGGATGTGTTAAACAATCTTTGTTTGAAAGAGTAACAAGAGGGGGTATTTTTAGTAATACTGGTAAATAATTAAGTACCTTTTTAACATTTTGCTATCCGCTCTTGCCAGTCATCTCGCGACCAAGGATGATTTTAGGTTAGGTTAGGTTTGAGTAAAACTGACGTGTGAGTAAAACTTTAAGTACTATAATTGTTTACATAGCAGACGTCGTAAACAGGAGCGTCAGTTTGTTCACTCGTTTTATGACGTCGTGTGTGATTGTTACCCGTAAAACATACAAGTGTTGAACTAAAGATAGCTTAATAAAATTGGTTTTTACGACTAAGCTTCAGTTAAAGTGTCGCATGGCTGTTGATATTAATTCCGAACGACTGAAGTTGAGAATGAGGTGGCCGGTTATTTCAAAGTAACTGTCGTACGTATCTATAGGCCAGTCATTTTAAAGGTATAGAGGGAAATGCTTATAGAATACAATTTTTGACTTGGTAACTAGATAGGCGACTTCCTGATTTGTCGGTGCGGAGGCGGTACGATATGAGAAAACTGTCAAATGTCAGTGTCAACTGTCAGTCAACGCAGTACTACTTTTTACTGTGCCCTTACATTTAAATGAGTGCTTCCTGACTGGCGCGGGATGCGTGGAAGCGGGACGATACGAAGGCAGTACTGGTCCGCTTCTGCGCATAATATTACTACTGCGCAAATGTAATACTGACAGTATTCCGTCAAGTGGGAATCTTTGCGACGTCAGTATGTTTACGTCAAAGAAGAAAATGTCACATATCGAACCCGCCCCGCCAAGTCAGGAAGACGCCTTAGGAGGTAAACATATCAACAGTACCCGCCCGTACCCCCGCCGGGGTTTTAATATGTAATGAGATTTTAAAGGGGGAAAATAAAATTTTATGTCACACCTGGCCATAAAGTGGCCATTATCGCATGCTCCGCGCGCGAAAAAACCCACTTCCTGGCCAGGGGGTGACATAAAATTTTGTACTTACCACGGGCGATAATAAAGAAAGCCTCAGATCGCATATTTATCGCCCTTGCCTTCGGCTCGGGCGTAAAATACCTGCGATCTGAAGACATTCTTTGTTTTATCGCCCTTGGTAAGTAATGTACTATTATGATAATTTAAATAGCGCTTCATTCCTTTATTTTTTAAAACAAAAAATACTATATTTTATGCACTCAACGAGCTCTACTCAACGATATCCCACTTGATGGGGTAGGCTAATTTTTTTTTCGCGCCCCCCTATAGCTGGAGCCCCCCTTATAAACCCGTAAAAATATTTTTGTTCAATTTGTATAGCTTTGGGTCAACACGATGCTTAAACTGTGAAAATTTAAAGACTATAACTCCATCCGTTAGTTTTAAGGGGGGCTCTATTTTTTGTAGGGTAAATCTATTTTTTGTATTCGTCCCTTTAGGTCCATGGGGGCCACCATTAAAAACTAACTTAAAAGACGTACATATTTCCAAATGAAAATGTTGAAATAAAAATAATAATTTAGCAATCCCATTATCTCAAATTTGGACAAAGATACTGACTAAAATCCATTGTCTTTCCACTCTTTAAAAATTCAAATGTAGGTTTAGCAGCTTAACCGTACGTGAAAATTGTACGCTTTTTCAAAACCATTAGTGTAATCATTTTCGACGCTCATAAATTCAAAAATATGAAACAAAAACTCGGGATTAAACGACATTTGCCAAATATACGAAAGGGGCTATTCATAAATTACGTCATCTATTTTTGACGATTTTTGACCCCCCCCCCCCCTAAAATCATCCAACCATCATAATTCGAATGACCCCCCCCCCCCTATCAAATAAAATGATGTCATTTCTAAAAAATACGTTCTTAGCTTAATTTTTCAATAAAAAACTATTTAAAATGATTTAGTTATTATTATTTCTTTAAAGTTAAAACAATCAACAAAACAACAAATTAACAATCAACTCTAAATATCAAATAACAATTTTTATTCATTTCCCATGGGGACTTCATCCACTCCTCCAAGTTCTGAATTTATTGTTGATTTAAGTTTAGTAGGTAATTTTTTATAGCTTTAACAGTTTATAGAAACACGAATTTCATTCCTTTTTTACTCATTAAAGCACTTTTTAAAGATGCGAGAGATGATGTCATCTTGGGATTGACCCCCCTCCCCTCCTTCGTCATGCTACCATCATCCAATGTTATGACCCCCCCCCCCAAATTTGAAATGACGTAATTTATGAATAGCCCCAAAGGAACAGAGAATAAAATTAAAACAAAACTTCCAAAACACGCTCCTTAAGTATAATACTGAATCATACGATCCCGTTGTATCGCATGACACCTGCTTTGTCGTCAGTTGGGTAATTTCGTTTGCGAGTCAACCTAGAGTCAACTACTAATGTGTTTTATATCATCATTATCATTATCCTCCTAGCGTTATCCCAGAACAGATGCATCCTGAAGGATGCCTGGGGTCCGCTACCTAATCCCAAGAATTGGCGTAGGCACTAGTTTTTACGGAAGAGACTGCCATCTGACCTTCCAACCCCGAGGGAAAACTAGACCTTAGATATTGGGATTAGGCTTTGTCAAGTGAGTGGGCAACTTGACTGTTAGAAGTTCTCAAACCGCCCGCCTCAAGGCCTCCAATTTGGCTTAACGACTGCTGCCATAGACAGCAACCGGGATCAACGGCTTAACGTGCCTTCCAAATCACGGGAGCGCTCAGTTAGTAACCACTCAAAGCGGTCACCCATCCAAGTCCTGACCGCTGCCCACGTTGCTTAACCTTAGATACCGCAAGCGGTACCCGGCGCCGCTAGAGCGCTCCAAACTTATGTGTTTTACATATATAATATAGTGGAACGATGGTGTCTCTGTCCAGCGGTGTCAATTGCGTTCGTGTGAATTATCACCCCGGGGGTGTGTGGGAGCCGAATTTAGACGAAATAATAAGAAGAACAGACCTGACGGCAGTAAACTAATATAATGATTGAACCTCTTGATAGTGCTACATATAAACGGTAAAAGAAATTTATTCATTTATTTTATTGGAGAACAAACAGAAACATGTGTACAAGATAACTTAATAAACTAGGAACACACGGACACTAAGCAAGCACTTACCTATTTCCTAAATAGCTTTCACTAAAACATATTAGGATAAGGTATTGTCCCTTACGGTTGACTAGCAGATGTTGCTACTATTAAATAATTAGCTCTCCAGACTCGAAACAGGGCGGATTTTTTGTTTTTTTAGGCGAATTCCTGACTTGGCGGGGCGGGATCGATATGTGACATTTTCTTCTTTGACGTAAACTTACTGACGTCGCAAAGATTCCCACTTGACAGAATACTGTGTATTACATTTGCGCAGTAGTCATATTATGCGCAGAAGCGGACCAGTACTGCCTTCGTATCGTGCTGCTTCCGCGCATCCCGCGCCAGTCAGGAAGCACTCATTTAAATGTAGGGGCGCAGTAAAAAGTAGTACTGAGTTGACTGACAGTTGACACTGACATTTGACAGTTTTACGTACCGCTTCCGCACCGACAAATCAGGAAGTCGCCTTAGTCTGTGTGTGACCCACTTGGGTTGTGCCCAACGGTTCGATATCGCGTCGTAGCGAGTGTGGCTCTGCACCACAGACATAGATGTGAGTAGTCGTCGCATGTCCGCGATTTGTATAAAGACAGAGCATGCTTATTAATGAAAGGAACATGTGAATTATACTTCACAGGGGAATTCTAAGTGGGTAAATACCATCCACGTACGAGGATCCCCCTACAGATTTTTGACAATAATAAAATAAAAATCATCACTTTGAAGCTGAATATGGTTTTAAACTTCCAATCAATTTTTGAACAAACTATCCAACGATACCACTTTACGTGTACGATCAAGTCGTCGGCGTAATTTAATACTCATGACAAATTACAGCTTTCTATTACTATTGGTTAACTATAAGGGTTTGTTTACTATACGGAACCCTAAAAAATACTTAATAAAAAATACAAATACAAAAGCGTTTATTTTTCTCTTTAAATTCCAATCTTCTTCGTGTTCTTTAGTGTTTAGAGGTATATCTATCTATCATCATCATTCACCGCTTTCTTATTCATATCGTCTATCTATCTATAACAGCTGAACGGAAACTCCTTTTATAACAAACTAAAATCATGGCTCGTTGAAAATGCCTAGTATGACGTAACTGAATAATGTGACAGTTAAATATTAAATAATATGTTTATTTTATACTAATTTTTAAAATTCTAATTTATTTTTAATTTTACTGTGACAGTTGACATAATTTGTAAATCATTTATACCTTGACATATTATCATTGTTTGTGACGTGTAATGCTAATGTATATGATCCATTGCAAATATATTTATTTCTTTAAGAAACAAACAGTCTTTTATAGTTATAAATAACATTAAAAAGTATAAATAAATCATAGACTTACAGTTTCCTTAAAATAATATTTTAACATCATACGTTGTAGTAATGACTATACTCAATATAAATGAGTATGAGTTTTTTTTTTTTCAATATGTTTTGGTGTATTTCGTGATCTACCCAGATACACAGTCTGCGCTCTGCACCCTCGATTCAAACGCGGTGCACGGCGCGCGTAACGTTATTGGCCATGTGCGTTGAATTAAATATGTGGAGATGCCTTGGCGCCGAGTATTGACCGATTTGTTAGTGTCATACTCGTGTTTTGCGAGCTGTTTATCTGTCGGTCCCGCATCGTGTTTATATTTACAAATGGCGTTATTTACGAGCTCCTTTGAGCTGATCTTTAGTACCTACAGTCGTCAGCATCGCATTAGACAAGTACGGTATTAATCCGGCTTTATATTTAAATACTCTATCCAGGTTAAGCAACGTCGGCTGGGGTAAACTCTTGGATACCCATCCAACCGCGTAGGTTACTAACTGAGCGCTCCCGTGCTTTGGAAGGCACGTTAAACTGTTGATCCCAAGCCAAGTTAGAGTCCTGCGGGCGGCTTGAGAACTTCTAAGTCAAGTTGCCTCACTTGACAAAGGGGGGTCGACATTGTACCACGTCCTTAGGGAGTAGGTACCCGCCGCCACCCTACACGTGACCCCTAGATGGTGCTAACAAAAACTGGCAACCGTATTGTCTTCTCAAAGATCTCACGGTTCGAAATACTTAATTGCCGTACGATGAATAAATACGGGTCGATGATCACTTATCAGAGTTGAATTGTGAATATTGCTCAAGAAAATTTAAACTATATTGAAGTATTATACAAAGGTTGTCTAGAAGAGATCGCTCTTTAGCGATGAGACCGAATGTTGCTCTACCTCTGTCTCCCTGTTTCTTTTTTTTTTCTTTTGTATGCGCTACTTTATTATTTGAGGTGGTTAAACTCTTTAACTCTTTTCTCTTTAGGTATTTTTATTGTATATAAAGTATTTGACAGATATTTACCTGTAATCGTTATTTTACGAAGAACGTGGTCATCTGAATTATTTTCAGACGCTACAACTTAGGCCGGTTGCACATTGGACATGTTTTCGTACGAAATTACTCGTCCGAACACGCACGAAGCCGCGCGAACGATCCCGACCTTGAAAGTACAATGGGAGCGCGCTCATTGGATACGAATTGGTCGTATTCGCATCCAGTGAGCGCGCTCCCGTAGTACTTTCAAGGTCGGGATCGTTTGCGCGGCTTCGTGCGTGTTCGGACGAGTAATTTCGTACGAAAACGTACATGTCCAATGTGCGACCTTCAGTTGTCATCCATATCGACTCAAAGAATTTGCTGATTTTCTAATAAATCAGTCAGTGATTTACCTCTATAATTTATCTAGTCAGTGATTTTCCACATTAAATAATCATCATCATCAGTACCACCACCCTTCGTCCCACTGCTGCGCACAGGACCCTTCTCATAGATGAGAGGAATCAGGCAGAATTCCTCACGATTGCACCAATAAAAATCAACTTTAATTTTGGAGCGTTAAAGGAGAATTATTCTTACAACAAACCGCCACCTCCATACCCACCAAGCTGCGTTAGAATTACGTTAAGCTGGTACTGAAAATATAAATTCATAACAACATAAATCATAGCTGCGGCCAATCAAATGAGCTCGGAACAACATTTGATTACGTTTTCACGTTAATAACCCGTATCATGCCATTAGTGGCATTAACTACATCGCGATAAGCACGTTATTCAAAACGTATAACAAATACTTCCGGATATACAACATTGGTTATACCTATAGTCATATGGGTTATGAAAAAATCCTGCACTTTTTGATGAAATTAAGCCGCTTTGCACAGTGATAGTAGGAACCAAATAAGTGTTTTCTTTGTGGCAACCAAAGTTTCACCCGTTAAGAGGCGAGATGGCGCCACTTAAAATATAAAAAGTTAAAATTCTGTAAGCTCAACGATTATAACAGTTTGATAATATCAAACGAAAAAACATTACCAAAAAATATTATGTTTGAATTTTTTAAGTGATATTGTTTTGGCGTAATAAGTTGTGTGTACCACTTTTGAATATCAGTGTACAAATAACAGACTAGAAAAGAGGTAAAACGCTTTTATGGCTTACTGTAAAAACCCGTATTTTCCCTAAACAGAAAGGACGAACATGCAGACAGCCCAATTGTCGTCATCAATCGAGTAATTCATTTGATTGCGCACCATAAAAACAAAACGACTCCATTACGTCTCCCATTAAACTTTACTCGTCCTAAACCAGGCCAAATAAAATAACAACAAATTTGTATTCAATTCGCTGTCGCCATTATCTTCCCAACAGATGGCGCTCCTTAATAATGTATAGAGTGTTCCCATCGATCTCGCGCGGTTGTTTTCGCTAGGAGCCTTTTTACCCGAATACAGAGAAAAGGGCAATGTTTTAAGCAGCACTTTTTTAGTAAAATCAGTAGGTTCCCTGGGGAAGTAAGTATGTCTGAAATAGGCAATGGCAACGATGACATGGCCAATTTCGTGATGAGTATTTTTAGCAGCTTAGAGTGATTTGTCAAACATATTACCTACGGATGAAATTGATGTAGCATTGAGTAAAGTTGGTGTACCTATATAATATATGTAAGATATCTTAACAAGACTAGGTTGTAAGCTTTATAAAAATAATAATAATAATAATAATAACCGATACCAACAGAATCGCCTTTTCCAGAGTGACCAAAGGAAGGTATACCGGAAGTGGGAGGAAACCGACCAGCGTGTGTGCGACGGACAGCTACCCGATGCTACTGCCATGGCTAACTTTTGGCGTAGTATCTGGTCGGTTCCTGTCGAACACACCGAGGGCGACTGGATCGATGTTGTCGAGCGTGAGTGTGAATCCATCGAACCCATGGGGCCAGTGACCATCAGCCCCGAAGACGTAAGTTGCGCCATCCGTACGGCCCCGAACTGGAAAAGTCCGGGTCCGGACGGATTGCACAACTTTTGGCTGAAGTGGGTTCGGTGCTCACACGAACGCTTGGCAGCGCAGTTCCAGCAAGCCCTCGAGCTCGGTTCCCTGCCACCTTCCTTAACAACAGGTGTAACTTCCCTGCTCTACAAGTCCGGTAGTACCACTGAAGCGAAGAACTACAGACCCATCACGTGCTTGCCTACGCTGTACAAGCTCCTTACATCCATTTTGAGAGCAAAAATTAACGCGCACATTGTTGCGAACAATATTTTGGCCCCAGCTCAAAATGGATGTAGGGTTGGGTCGCGTGGTACTAAAGAGCTCCTCCTCATAGACATGACCATTTGCCAACGAGTCCGGCGGAATAGAGGGACCCTCTCGGCCGCTTGGATTGACTATAAGAAGGCCTATGATTCGGTGCCCCATTCTTGGCTGAGGAGGATCTTAGAGCTGTATAAAGTTGATGCAGCTGTAAGATCCTTCTTAAGTGCTTGCATGGGGCAGTGGATCACTGTCCTACGTCAACCGGGTGGACGAGATGACTCTTCTGGGCCGCAGAGCTCTATCAGGATTGAGCGAGGTATCTTCCAGGGCGACAGTCTGAGTCCCCTATGGTTCTGCCTAGCTCTGAATCCGCTCAGCACTTTGCTGAAGGATTCAGGGCTAGGTTGTCAGCTCCGGAGAGAGGGTGAGGTCATTTCTCACCTGCTCTACATGGACGACCTTAAGCTTTTTGCTCCAAATACACGGGATCTGTTGACGCTACTGAAAACGACAGAAGCTTTCAGTAGCGCCATCAAAATGGAATTTGGAGTCGATAAGTGTGCGGTCATGCATGTACAGCGGGGGAAAGTTGTAAATTCTACAAATTTACAGCTCTCTGAGACAATGTCACTCAAATCTCTCTCCGAAGCAGAAACCTATAAATATCTTGGTATGTCACAGTCTTTGGGTATTGAGGGTGAGGACGTAAAGCGGGCGGTGAAGGAGCGTTTCTTCTGTCGCCTGACAAAAGTATATAATAGCTTTTTGTCAGGCGGCAACAAGGTGCGCGCCTTCAACGCCTGGGTGATGCCCTTACTCATATACTCCTTTGGCATACTAAGATGGACTCAGACCGAGCTGGACGCCCTGGACCGTAGGGTGCGTGTTCTGCTTACTGCGCACCGCATGCTACACCCGCGCTCGTCTGTTATGAGACTGTACATCCCGCGGAAGTGCGGAGGACGCGGCTTTTTAAACGCGAAAGACCTCCACAACCGCGAGGTGTGCAGTCTCAGGGATTATTTCCTAAACAGCGAGTGCGGGATGCACCGGGACGTAGTTGCAGTAGACGCATCTTACACCCCGCTCTTCATGGCAAAAGAGAACTGGCGCAGACTTAAAGTAATGAGTACCGAGGACCGCAAGGCCGTATGGAAGAGTAAGGAGCTACACGGGAGGTTCTGCAGGGCCCTTACGGGACCCGATGTAGACCTGCTCGCGTCGGTGAACTGGCTACGTTTCGGGGATCTCTTCGGGGAAACCGAAGGTTTTGTCTGTGCAATTGCGGACGAAGTTATCATGACGAACAACTACCGGAAGTATATCCTGAAGGACGGTACGGTCGACATTTGTCGGGCATGCCGCCGTCCCGGAGAGTCACTCAGGCATATCATTTCCGGTTGTGGTCATCTTGCGAACGGCGAGTACTTGCACAGACATAACCTTGTAGCCAGGATCATTCACCAGCAACTTGCTCTTCTATATGGTCTTGTGGACGTCGAAGTGCCGTACTATAAGTACACACCTGCGCCAGTTCTCGAAAATGGTCGTGCCACGCTCTATTGGGATCGATCTGTCATCACGGACAGGACTATTGTAGCCAATAAGCCTGATATCGTGCTGATAGATCGATCGAAACGCCAGGCAGTGCTCGTTGACATCACCATTCCCCATGACGAGAACCTCGTGAAGGCCGAGAAGGACAAACTCAGCAAGTACCTAGACTTGGCCCACGAGGTAACCGCCATGTGGGATGTTGATTCAACGACCATTGTCCCGATAGTCGTTTCTGCGAACGGTCTAATAGCGAAGAGTCTCGACCAACACCTCAAGAGACTCTCGCTAGATGGCTGGGTCAAGGGTCAGATTCAGAAGGCGGTACTCCTGGACACGGCGCGGATAGTCAGGAGGTTCCTCTCTCTGTCGCCCTGACCACCGGTAGCTTAGGCCCTGCCTCGCTGCCGGCGGCACTCTAGGCTAGGTTTTTATAACGTTTTTATGTTTTGTAAGTGTATTTTTATATTTTACTTTTTATAGAAATGTTATACAAACCTAGGCTAAGAAAAGAAATAAATAAAGAGAAATAATAATAAATAGTTTATTCACAAAATTATACAAATGTTTACATTTCATACACTTCTGCCAAACCACATTGCAACCACATTTTTTTTAAGGATATTTTCATAAGGTTTTTTTTATTTATTTATTTTATATATTTTTTTCGGATTTTATTTCTCATCGTCAGCTGTCGAACGCGCTAACACTATGCCGATTAAGACCAACACTAAGTATAAAACAAACAAAATACCCCTTTTATTAACAGAAGTAAATGAAAACACACAAGTATACTTAATTACAGGTAATTAGAAAGAGTACTCGTTTTATTTAAATCGTGCAATTCGTACTTTTTTTAAACTATTTTCTAAGAAAATGATGTAGTTATTGTTATAAATAAATGCCTTATCTATGTTACATATTTTCGAATTATAGGTACGGGGAAATGCGAGATACGTTTCCTATTAAACCACCACACAAGTTATCAAATACCTACGTTACGTGATTTCCCTCTCTATAAATCTTTCGCATCAGGTGTGAACGCAGTAAATCAAATCTGTACACTGAGTCATCGGGACGCTGCGCAGTCAATTTGATGTAAACACAGCCAGCCCATTTACATTCCTACATGCATGTCTGTAGTTGTGCAATACGTAGGTATTATAATAGGGCTTATGCCAAACGTATTATATACGCTTAGACGCGTGCTTAGTTCAATGTAGCAGAAGCGTAATTACAAAACCTGTTTAAATTCAATAATACGTTTGCGGTTGCATCAAAGTTCGACATGTTTGTATGGAATGACAGATACCGGTGCCATATTTAAAGTTTTTTTTAATGGGATTATTCTTGGCATCTAGCCAGGGGGCAATGATGAGGATGACGGTGAAGCGAGCTCACCCAGAAAATGCCTATTCACTGCCTTAAAGAGGTCCAGGTTATATGATCACGGAAATACAGATGCCGGTAGTGAATTCCAAACTTTTGCAGTGCGCATTATAAAGACGATGAAAAGCGCTTGATTCGAGTTGACCGGTCTGTAAATTGGTGCAAACTTAGCAGAAACGTGCGTAAAATACAAACTTTCAATGTTTGATTCTGATGACAAATTTAATCGCTCTTATCTGACGAGTGTAGGCTTGTTCCAATTAAGGGATTGCCAAGTTATCCCTGTGTATGGGGCGTATCGGAGTTATCAAATAATGAGCTAGCTCGGGGCGTTGTCTTATCGCCACGGTATTGGCAATACGGAGGCACGCGAGTTCGCTTATCCCGGCTGATATCGTCTGGAAACGATGCTTAAAGGTTATACTGTAATGGAGGTGGCGTAAGTAACATTGGATAACGCCTTCATCATTATAATATGTATATGCAAACATTCTTAATACGCGTAGGGTTTGTGGCCTATTGACTGATATGCATTTAAGTATGTATTCTATGTGGACTTACAAGTTATAATATTATTTACTGATTAAGTAGATATTAATGTCAAAATCATACGTTTTTTTATCATGAAATGTTTCGCACCTTTTTTTAATTCGATAGCTATTATTGTCTAGTTACTAGCTGTAATAGCTAATTCATGAAATAAAAATACGGTATTAGAATTATTTACATCATAACAATAGTCCCGTAGTAGTGGATAGGGATATGCTATTCTGGAAGTTTGTCTGCGTGATCGCACCAGAAATGATGCCATCCGTACCAGAACCGAAGTAACCCTACGAATCGCTACACTTAAGTGGCGTGGGCGGAGCACATTGCACGTAGAACCGATGGCCATTGGGGCCGAAAGGTTCTCGAGTGGCGACCACTGGCCGGTAGGCGCAGCGTGGGTAGACCCCCCACAAGGTGGACCGATTACCTGGTAAAGGTCGCGGGAGTCCGCTGAATGCGGTTGGCGCAGGACCGGTCATTGTGGCACTCTTTGGGGGATATGATGATGATGATGATGATGATGATGATGATGATGAATCCGGATCCGCAGCGGCATCCGTCCGGATGCCGCTGCGAATCCACCCTCATACACACCGCGAGTATATATGTAGGAATGGAACGCAAGGGAAAGAAATGAAACTGAACGTAAGTGTGTGATAAGGATGACGCGAGGTGTGAAAGTTAGGGGAGAACGATTTGGACGGTGAACGGAAGCGTGCGTGACTGAAGCATTAAAATTATTAAAAAGGTGTTTTAAATAAGAAATAAAACCAGTAATTGATTACATTCGGTATTTTAATTACGAGGCCTTCCAAAACCCCACATATATGTATTTCAAGATAACATGTCATTTATTTAAGAAAAGAGAAAAAAAGAAACAAATAGTCTGGAATAGATCCCCAAAAGTTACCGAGTACTACAAGATTTGAGTTTGAACACAATTTACTGTCGCTCGCACAAAAGCGTATACAAATATTTCGACACGGATTTTGTACATTTAAATTGACCAACAGGAAATATTTTCACAGCTTATTTTAGTTGTGAACTGAGACTGACAAAACGTTTACGTATTATACATGTTCCGAAATGCAGTACAGCTGACGTTACGCGAGTTTGTCAGTCAGTTAATCCCGTGATATTCAGCGAACAAATGTTTCGCAGCGCGTCGCGTGCTCGAGATACCGGCGACGATATATCATGTAGGACGTTTGCTTATCCCGCAGATGTGGGTAAAGGTGCGAGCACAATGAGCGACAGTTGTTTTGTTTATCCGTTAAATCAAATAATAGTACATTACTTAACAAGGGCGGTAAAACAAAGAATGTCTCAGATCGCAGGTATTTGACGCCCGAGCCGAAGGCAAGGGCGATAAATATGCGATCTGAGGCTTTCTTTATTACCGCCCGTGTTAAGTACAAGTACAAAGTTTTATGTCACCCCCTGGCCAGGAAGTGGGATTTTCCGCGCGCGGATCGAGCGGTAATTGCCGCTTTATGGCCAGGTGTGACATAAATGAATTTTATTCTCTAAGTAGGCCTTTAGCAAGTTGGCAAGTAGGCACTTTTAAAAGTTAAAACCTAATAGAGATTTGTTTGAAATTAGAAACCGTTTTTGCGGCTTTTTGACGACAGCAGGAGCTTATTGTGATATTAATTTTATCACCATCATTATCCAAATTCTTTCGTTGATGAGTGGGAATGAATTGTCACACACATAATTTACATAATTATAGTAATTTTCCATGTTTTCAGTCTTCCTGTTTTTACATAAAGCTTGTCTTATAGCTATTCTATCTATAATATTCTTCTAGCTATTAGCTAGCGTCTGCTATTTTTTATTCTATTTACCTATGTTTTTTGTAATAAATACCTATAATAAATGAATATTCCATTTCTCTGCACAGTCCAGTATCGAGTTGACACTTGACACCTTCAAACTTAAATCATAATATTAACCTGTTGCTTCCCGGTAAAAAAACACAAATTATACTTAAGTACTCCGCTGGCTCAGCGACCCAAAGTGTGTCTTGGCCTCCAATACGAGTGGACGCCATTGATCCCGGCCTTGTACTAGATCTTTCCACGACTCAGCTTGAAGCTCACGTAGGTCAGTCATCACAACGTCAGCCCAGCGGTATCTGGGGCGACCGACCGGCCGTCCCCCTGTCGGTTTACCCTGGTAGGCTCTTTTGACAGCACGGTCATCACCACAAATCACAAAGCCATCACAAATTACAGAGTACTTTTATCTCACGAGCGCGGATAAGCCATAATTGTGTTGAGCTATACATGCACATTGTCTATGTGTGCATCAGCGTAGGAGCTATGAGTTCACATTGACTATGTGTTCGTATGTGTCACAACTACAACAATGACCAACCCGCGCTCGTGAGATAAAAGTAATAAACCAATGTTTTGTAATTTGTATCAATCAGGGTGTCAAATTAATGAAATTAAAGTGTCATCATTAGACATTTACCGGTGGTACACATTTAAAGAGCCCAGTTCTGGAACACATTGTTGATGTATTGATATTAAATTAATGATCAATGAAATTATGTAAGATAAAAGCCAAAGTAAAGGTGAGCACGTTGCTTTGAAGAAATGTAACAACATTACTTATATTCCTCTAAATGTACTATCGAACCAACTGAATCGCGACCCACTGTGGAACCTTGTCACAGAAAATGTCATAGTGACATCGTACTGCCTGGCAAGGAAAATCATTATGACACTTTCTGTGATAAGGTTCCACGGTGGGTCACGATTTAGTTGGTTCGATAGTACCCATCTCGAAGTAATCAAAGCTACTTTCAGCTTCACTGAGAATTAATTTACTAGGTACGGAATAAAAGCTACTTACGGCCGAGAACAGGCCACTAAGGCCTTTGAGTGGTCAAAGCCAATCTCAATAATTCAACAAACGGCCGATCGTCAATTTGCACAATTCGTAAACTCGCTTCAACTAATATTTGAATTGCTAATATTGGTCCACTCTATGTGATTAACGAACAATCAAAAGAACAACGGGGAATATTTAGAATGGACTATTAATTGAACAAGCTTTAATTGAATTACTACCATTTAATTGTGGAAAGGTAATCATAGCTTCATAGTAAAATGTTTGATAATTGGATCCAGCAAGAGAGGCAAGCGCTTTTCTCAATTTTAAAAAGATCCATCCATCCTCCTAGCGTTATCCCAGTACAGTTGCATCCTGAAGGATGCCTGGGGTCCGCTACCTAATCCCAAGATTTGGCGTAGGCACTAGTTTTTACGAAAGCGACTGCCATCTGACCTTCCAACCCCGAGGGGAAACTAGACCTTATTGGGATTAGGCTTTGTCAAGTGAGTGGGCAACTTGACTGTTAGAAGTTCTCAAGCCGCCCGAAGGCCTCCAACTTGGCTTAACGACTGCTGCCATAGACAGCAACCGGGATCAACGGCTTAACGTGCCTTCCAAAGCACGGGAGCGCTCAGTTAGTAACCACTCAAAGCGGTCACCCATCCAAGTCCTGACCGCTGCCCACGTTGCTTAACCTGAGATACCGCAAGCGGTACGCAGGCGCCGCTGGGCCACGAGCGCTCCTCAATTTTAAGAAGATGTATTTGTTATTTTTGACGACCGCTTCAGCCTAGTTGGTTGTGAACTAGTGACCCTGCCTACGAAGCATTTATTTCTGTGATGAGCACGAATTTTGTTCTTGGGTCTTGTTTGTTTTCTATGTATTTAAGTATATTTATCTATATAAGACACCAGTACCCATAGTACAAGCATTGCTTGGTTTGGTAGCAGTTGCTTTCTTAAAACTAGTGCCTATGACAAATCTTGGTATTGGTGCCGATGCGGACCTGAGGGGCTACCGCGAACCACAAACGAAGTGTTCTCTCTCTGTCGCACTTATGTGCAAACTTTCATGTGCGACAGAGAGGGAAAACTTCGATTACTGGTTCGCGGTAGCCCCCCTGGGCTAACTTAAGGACATCATAGCTAGTCACTACTAGGTAAAACACTAGGAGGATAAGGAATCATGATGTTTAACTATGAAATACACCCTCATTTTTTCCAAAAAAATACAAAAATGACTGCCGCTGACGCTATATTTTGTATGTAACTTTCAGATTTTAGATTCCAGTTACCTATAACCAAAAACAAACATAGTAAAAGCATCCCATCGGGGTTTAACTGACGGAGTTTCTCGCCGCTCTGAGATTGCGCCGCGATTCGATCCCGAGTTGATTTCCTGCGCTGGGATGAGAGAAAGCTACACTTTTGAAACTGGAATGGAACAAACAACTTCAGGTCTAAAGACTAAAACGTTCCAGTCGAACAAAAGAGACAGTCGAGCGAAAAACAGAGATAAAAAAACTGTATGGACAGTGTCTTTGTTACACAAATAAAATCTCGTTCCGTTGAGTACACATTTATCATTCTATTCATTTTTAGGGTTCCATAGCCAGACATGACGAAAGTATAAGGGTTCCGCTTATAGTTTCGTCATGTTTGTCTGTCCGTATTTCACAGGCGATTTACTCGGAGACTATAAGTACTACAATTATTAAATTTGGTAGGAAGATGTATTCTATGAACGGCTACACAAAAGTGACTTGAAATTAGGAAAAAAAAAATTAAGGGGGGCACTCCATACATGTAACCGGGGGATGAATTTTTTTTCAGTGCAAGTAGTTATGAGTGATATTTTTGGATAGACAAAGGGTGTCTCTTTCAATCGATTTATCGCCTTAATAAATACTTTCAACGGTTTTTGATTTAAACTAGATGCCATTAAGGGTTTTTGAGTTATCACTGAAAAATTGTCTTGCCCAAACAAAAGGACGTAAGTGCCGTGAGTTACCTATGAAAATACGACTTTTTGATTAAGGTATTGTATAGTGTTTTTGGTTGTGGACCAGTAGGTGTCGGTACGGAACCCTTCGTTGTGCGTGATCCGACACGCACTTGTTGTATTTACCTTATGCATTGACTTATATATTAAAGGTATTAGAACCAACGAGTGCGATTTCAAGGCAAGAACTTTGCTAGTATGTACTGTACTGCTTTGTACAAAGCAGTACGTAATCTCATAATAACATCATGTTTGATAACGGGACGCGCGCGGGGGGTATATTGAAAAGCTGGTCTTTACGTATGGTTTTTGAACATACTCGTATTGGAGACGACTTACTATATGGGTGTAAATAAGAATACGTTCTGCAATTTGACACAAATTAAATATAATTTTGACAAGATTCGATGACACTCATCATCATCATCCTCCTAGCGTTATCCCAGTACAGTTGCATCCTGAAGGATGCTTAGGGTCCGCTACCTAATTGCATGATTTGGCCTTCCATGACACTTTAATAGTATAACAACAAAACACTACACGAAATCGATGGACAACGTTTTTCAGTGAACTGCACAAGCAAGACGTGAAGGGGCAAGATGAAGGCTTAGAAGCAAACTTGCTGCTCAGTGGCAAAACATCTGCATTTACTAGAAAATTATACGGGACATAAGACGTTCTTCACCTGACGCGCTAACTTGGATGGCGCTCTGAAGCGGCCAAATCGCGCGGACTGCAGCCGAGTGCAGATTTCTAAACAGGTACATTCATATTTAGAACCATATTGCTATTGATTTAAAACTGAATTTAAATTCAGCTTTATTGCCAGTTGGGTCTTTTTGTTGCTGGGTGCAGTGCACGTGTCTCGGGGCTTCAACTCTATTTCTAACACGGTTTAGAAGCTCCGAGCTGAGTCTCGGCTGTATACAGGTCTGTTACGAGATATGGATACAGACATGAGCTGAAAGATTCATAAATAAATAAATGGATTCGCATTGTTTAATCGAAAAAGATGTATGTTTATTTGGCAAGGGACATTTTCAACTTTATTGCGATACTAATGTTCCCCAAAATACTTATTTTGTCTGTCTACTGAGGGCATAACTAT
Organism: Cenopis cana; assembly: GCA_951800055.1. Classification (NCBI taxonomy): domain Eukaryota; kingdom Metazoa; phylum Arthropoda; class Insecta; order Lepidoptera; family Tortricidae; genus Cenopis; species Cenopis cana. The sequence continues at coordinate 22,253,492 of OX637477.1, read as the reverse complement.
TATACACCTTTTTTAATGTAGGGAAAATGTTAAGAGTGTGCTAGGTCAACTGATAATTTACACACACAGCTGCACCGCACCGCCAAATGGAAGGAGGCAACTTTTAATGACATACTGTACTAAAACATAATTTAAGAGATTTTGGGAAAAGTCAGTTCATGATTTGATTTTGTCATACAGAGTTGATGAGTCACGTCACGGGCCGGTATTCCATCATATTTTGACGGATAGAGATATTTCTCCACTTTGATATCACTGTTATATTGATTCGAAAAGATAAGACATGCTGGTGGGGATACGAGTATGTCCTCTGATATCCAATGTTTCGAATGGAAATACGACTGTAAAATGATATTTGAAGTACCTATACTTAATAATAAGTACTTTGGCCTCAATCGCGTGCCATTTTATACCTTTACCTTTAATGTGGTTTATTGCTTTAAAATGCAGTAAATATTTTTCCCAAAATATATTATATTAATTTCACCATTTATTTCACGAAGAACAAACTTTTTATTTTAGTAAGAAAGCTGCTGCTGAAAGCTCAAAAAACTCAAAAAACTTCGAAATAGTCTTAGCAGAATAGATAACGCCTTTATAAAACTATTTTACCGCAGAACCCATTTCACGTCACAACCTCGCCTTTAACACGTGCAATCGTATAGCAAGCTCAAGAACTCCCGGTACAAATAACATTGCGGGTCACTTCACAGCCAATTTACATTTAAAAGTTGGTAAACTAAATCGGCGTGTGTTGGCCGAGGACGACGCAAACTAGCCGAGTCGGCCTTCGGCCATTGGTTCGGCAATTCTGTCGGCGGTGCCGGCAAGTTGGCTTTGTTGGTCCTGCCAGGATATTAGTGTGCGCTGTTGACTACTTTCATTTGTTCGTTTGAAATGAAATTGGAAACACGACGTACGAGAATGGGGTCACAAAATAAAGAATATACAGAAGGTCCGTTCCCGCCGTTCTTGAAAATACATACCTAAACTACAGGGTTGCTTCTGTATTGATTCTGAATTTTAAAAAGGAGCAGATAAATTAAAAATTCTTCAACATGACATTTAAATATGAACCAGCGTATCTTGGTAAAAAACCGGCCAAGTGCGAGTCGGACTTCGCACATTTAGGGTTCCGAATCAACCTCAAAAATATGATTTATTCATATATTAGTATTTGTTGTTAAAATATACGTAATATTGAACATTGTCACCAAATTTCAAGTTCATAGGTCAATGAGAAGTCTAAAAATTCTTCGGAACAAATTTTGTGACATACGACGGACGGACGGACGGACGTCTGGGCGACACCAATAGGGTTCCGTTTTGACCCTTCGGGTACGGAACCCTAATAAATTGATGCGTGACCCGCTGCGAGTTGTGACTTGTGACCGGCGGCGGTCGAGAGCGCCAACAAAAATATACCTAATTAATTAGGTACCTACTTAACTAAACCATAGTACTACTTAAATACTGGCGTTTTACCAGCGAACGATAAGATGAATGTGTAATGGTTGATCGTCGTTATCAAAGCGGCAAGTTTCAAAAAATTACCTACCTACCTAGGTATTGTAACTACCAAAATGAGAAAACCGTTTTATTTACCTTTCAATATCGTTTGAAAATTTGAAGAAAGTGTAGGCACCGTTTTTTGTTGTATTTAAGTGTATTTAAACAATAAAATACATTCCAACTGTAATAATATCGGTTATTCATTTTGACGTACGTGACATAAACTATCTACGTAGCGGCGAGGACGTCAAGTGATCAACGCGCGCACAACTAGCACTCGCGACGCGACAGTGACAGTCGCGACTAAGCTAGTCCGAAATCAACCGAGAATGCCTGTAAATGTTACGTCATTGTGCGTGCGGCGAAAATGGCACTTTGTACTGAGCGGACTCTCTGCTCCGGCGCGCGCCGCCGCTATTTACTTTGTGATGGGGTTTTGGAGGACGCATAAAGACAGCCTAATTTGTTTTTATTTTATTTTAAATAGTCGTTTCAGGTATTTTAGATGAAAGAGACTGTTTATTGTAGGAATTCTGTTTATATACAATGTTCGCTGTGGAGGGGCGCGTCGTCGTGGATGACACGTACTATACTAACGGAAGCCTCTTACTAAGTCTCCACTGTCCGTCCGTCCATCTGTCACAAGTTATGAACCATAATATGTAGCCAGTTTTTTTTACAAGATATGTAGGTACTTAACTGTTGCGTGTTGCATGTATAGCAACAAACTATAAAATTAAATAAAAGTGAAAAATACAGTCGGGGTAAGAAAAAGTCACCTTAAAGTCGACATTTGCTTGCACCAAGGCATTTATCAGTCCTGCCGTTTCCAACGAAACCTAAATATCGCATTATTGACGTTTGCAATAACTGATAGTGACAGGTCAACTCAAAGACAGATTTCTCGTAATATTTAGATTTAAAGATATTTCGCTAATGTTATAGCCTGCTTCATGATCTCTGCAATAATTGCAGCTTTTTCATCTATAGTTAAATTTTAACAAATTAAATATACGATGCAGCGTTATCGCAAGAATTACAATAGAAAATATTGACAAACACTGACAATTAAATAGAACATATTTGATTGTTACTCTTACGAAGCTGTTTATTTGACTAGGTCATTAAAAAGGTTTGATGTTGTAGGTATACGAGTATACTATTTTAACGTTTGTTATCATGAATTAATATAATTTTGAATGAATGAATGAATTAAATTTATACTTGTACTAGTATTGGTTTCAAAAGGTACTATGATAATATGACTTTATAACGGAATTAATTTAATAACTGACGAAGGTTTTCGTACCCCGACTGTACATAATACAAGAAACTTGATATTTTCGGTACGTACAGACTAGGGCACCAATATGGATACATTTTCACCTTATCCCATTGAACTAAGGTCCAAAATATGCACAATACATATTTATGCCCTCGACTATTATGTACTTGTACAACGACACAACCCCTCGTATGTGAGAGTCCGACTCACAATATATCGTACAACGAATGGATCAAAATTTCTTATTCCCTTAAAAAGACCATGACCTCTTCAATCTTTTCATTTGCGTAACTATGTATTACAGATGCTGTCTATTCACAATACATCAATAATTCAAACATCGTCGAATAGCTCAGGTGTACGTTAATCTAATTGAATATGTTAGCCCCAGTTCGGATGGCGTGTCTTTAAACGTCGTCGGAGCGGTTCGCAAACGTGACCTCGCGCCGTTTGTCACCGGCGGGCGGCCGGGGCATCCTCTATCATCCGAGTTGGTCGCTAACGTTATTAAACGGGAGTATTAGGAGTTAGTCTATTAGGACTAGATGTTATAAATGCTTTTATAGTTTAGAACATAAGTAATTATTCATTGATAGGTTATTATTATAACTTGCTTGTATGATACGTGGGTTAGGAAACGTAAGGAAAATTTAAGAGTAAACCTTGTCATGACGTGGTTCATTGGCCAAGATGGTTTATAAATTGATGTTACCGAAAAAAATCGGGGCTTAAATCATCCTAGCCATTTGTATTTATAATTATAACCATTTTCCTAGTACTACGCAAAATGCTTTAAAGTTTAGCATTAGGTAGGTACTGAAGAGCCGTATTACTTGTAAGTTTAGTAATGCAATATTCAACGAATACCAAACTAAACGGGTTTGTAATTCAATAGGCTAACTCCGCAAACTACAATCAGGGCTATATTCATTCTGGTGGAAACTAGAACTCAAATGAATTAGTGACTTTTGGTGATGACAATAAGGTCTAAATTGCGAGTGTTATCAGGAATAATTCAAATACAAGTACGGTCTCCGTTGAAACTGGTTGGACAGTTGGATGATTCGTTCCGTCCTTGGTTATCTGATAGCGACAGGGAATTATAATTGAAGAGGTAGTAAAAACACAGAAATGCTTACACAAAACTGTGTTTGTCATCTAATTAATGTTAAGTATCTTTTGTTTCAGTGATTGTCATTTCATAAATAAAACAAAGTGTATATTATGTTTGAAATACATTCGCATTTGTTTGTTTGTTTGATACTCGTGGTCAAACGCGTAGACATGTGATCGGACGGGTGATTCAGTAAATTAAGGATAACTTGGCGGAAATAATTCGTGTATAAGAGGATTTTGGCATAGTTGTAGGGAAAGATGTCCTTAATAATGTCCCTAATATACTAAAAATCCTGACGGATGGGGGTGGAGCTAACGGCTAGGCGGGGTTTAAAGGTAACTTTTTTTAGTTTTTCTTAAAAAACTCGTAAACGGTGGCCCATAGCAAAAATATTCTGAGATATGAATAATCTACATAAAATTCTCTACAAGAAAGTTTCTAGGCACTTTTTCGCTAGGATGAATATTTATTGAAATTTTAAAGGAGAGAAAGTTAATTATAAGTGAGTGAGTGAGTGGGTGAGTGAGTCATGGGTGGGTCATTCCTTTGTTTCTCAATATTCTTAAAAATAAAAAAATACAGTGTTTATGCACTCAACGACTCTACTCGATGGGGTAGGTCAAATTTTTTAGTCGGCGCCGAGGTGGCCGACTAGTCGGCCGACTAGTTGGCAAGGCCGATCATAGGTTTCGGCTGAGTTCGGGCGCAAATCGGGAAGTTCGTTTCGGTCCGCTCGTCGCGCCACTCGCCATGCGTTCGTGTTTGTTTTGTTTACGTTTTAGTGATGTACTCGCTTCACCGGCCGGCGTGTATCATATAGCAAAAAAAAGACAAAACAGTGAAATTATCTAATTGTTGTGTTAAACAAACAACTAGTGCTCTTCTTTAGCATAATGTCGAAAAGGAAATCGCGAGTGTGGACATTTTTTGACGATTTTGAAGTTGATTTCCAGGGAGTCATAATGAACCCATTAGTCGGCCTTTTTAGCCGACTAATCGCCGACTAGTCGCCGACTAGAAATGTGGCCGGATAGTCGCCTTTCCCGACTAGTCGGTACATCTCTAGTATGTACGCGTATTACGATTGCCGGACACTCACTGCGTGTAACACACAAAAGGCCTCGAGTGGGCCTCGTGTCTCCATCAACGCTCGCGGTCGGAAACGACTCCATATCGCTTCACACTTGACCGCGCAGCCTGGCTTTGTGTCGAGTTGAATTGGACACTTCTCGCCTAGAAACTTGCAATTGATAAAGCGTTGAGGGATGGGTTTTTTCTTTGTAATTATTATAGGAAAAAATATATTTCTCACACAAAAATAGACTTTCGAGTATAGATAATTTTTTGAATGAACTACCGCTAGGAAAAACACGCTTGTTATGTTAATATTTGCTACTTGGCTGATGTATCAATATTTAATAGTATAAAATGCGAAAGTGTGTCTGTCTGTCTGCCTGTCTCTGTGTCTGTTACCTCTTCACGCTTAAACCGCTGAACCGATTTAGATGAAATTTGGCATGGAGATAGTTTGAATCCCGGGGAAGGACATAGGATACTTTTTATCCCGGAAATCATCGGTTAAGGGAGTTGAAGTCTGTATGGAAGAGCGATAATTAAGGTAAGCACCTGATAAAAAAAACAGTAGCAATTAAAATCTAACACGATATAAACGAGTTCCACGCGGACGAAGTCGCGGGAAAAAACTAGTTATATTATACATTTCTAAACTCTCGCCGTCGAAGCCAGCACAGATAATCGTGTTCTTTGTTCGTAGAAAGTTTTCGCTACAAAGCGAAGAAACCATGCACGTATTATTATTTATTTTAAACTTTATTGCACATAAAAATTAGTACAAAGGGCGGACTTAATGCCATGAGGCATTCTCTACATGACACTAAAGCTGCAAACGCACTGATAACGGTAGCGGGGCGGGGCGTCGCGGTGCGGAGGTGGTACCAGTATATTAAAGGGTCCGCACAGAAAACCGGCCGGGAAAAAGCGGTCTGTGCGGACCCTTTCATATTAGTTCGAATATTACAACCGGTACCGCCTCCGCACCGCGCCGCCACCGCTGTCAGTGCGTTTGCAGCTTTAGTGTCAGGAAACCTTCAGCCGCGCTTTGCTTAGGTAATACGGATTTTCGCTTGGTATCGGCTACGAAAGCGTAGAGCGTAGAGCTACGAAAATGTTGGCAGTGTCGGTAGAGTAGGTAGAGTTGTCTCAAAACCATGCACTAACCAGAGGATTGGCTAGTGTACAGTCAAGAAAATTTTAACACGTCATCGTATGCGCATTGTTTCTTGATTTCACAATGAAAATACGGGACAAAAAGTTACGCCTTTACTGTGCATTCTGGCCAACATATAGGTACAACGGTTGATCAATTAATTATGTTTAATCTTGATTTACTTCTATTTAGTTAGCTTACATTTTAGTTCAACTAATTGTTATGCCTTTAACCCGTGCTCCGTCCACGTTCGCCCAACCATTATTAAGTGGTTATAATAAGAGCGCTTAATTGTGCGCTTCGTACATAACTTCGATCGGCGCACACGCGACACGAACCTCTATTACGCAAATTAATAATAAATCATATCGCGTACTTACATGTGCATTTTATGGCGTTGTCGCATGTACCGTGCTGAAGACGGCACACATATATTACCAATTATTAAAGCATTTTTATTTATCACGACAAATAATCATGGTCAGACTGCTACTAATAAAATAACGTAGCTTAGATTATTGCGACTCTACGTGAAATCTCTGTTTAATTTTTAAAACCCTATTAATAAATAGCCCCAACCCCCCACGCCTGTGTACACTGTTTTTTTTTTTCATTTATTGCATGTATGGAGTGCCCCCCTCTAATTTAATATTTTTGTAAAATTTCACATAAGGCGACTTCCTGACTTGGCGGGGCGGGATCGATATGTGACATTTTCGTCTTTGACGTAAACTTACTGACGTCGCAAAGATTCTCATTTGACATTAATACTGTCAGTATTACGATTGCGCAGTAGTAATATCATGCGCAGAACCGGAGCAGTACCGCCTTCGCATCGTCCCGCTACCGCGCATCCCGCGCCAGTCAGGAAGTACTCATTTAAATGTAGGTACGTAGTAAAAAATGGTACTGAGTCGACTGACAGCTGACACTTTTCTCATATCGTACCGCCTCCGCACCGACAAATCAGGAAGTCTCCTAGCTTTTATGTCGCGGTTCAGAGAATACACCTTCCTACCAAATTTCATAATTGTAGTATTTACATATTAGTCTCCGAGTGAATCGGCTGTGACATACGGACGGACAGATAAACATGACGAAACTATAAGGGTTCCGTTTTCGCCATCCTTCGTAAGGTGCATAAATAGGTGGCTGGCTCTGAATTAACGAGATGACATTTTGCTTGACCTTACATTCTACGAAGTTTAATCTGATACTTATGAGATAACGCCCACACCAACTCATCGGCTTTTTAGTCGTCTGACCTAGTGTGGTTTAAGTAATGGATTAGTCAGTGGGTTTATGTCCATGTCCATAGGCGGCTTATTTCAAAATAAATGTCAATCTAGCTAAAATTTCAGGCCAAGATATGTCTTGGAACTTGGAAGAACTGAATGGATTGAATGGTCGAAGTGTGGTTTGAAAAGGAAATCACCCACACCATTTTGATATTCAATTTCAGATTCAATTAATTTCAATTCAATTAGTCTAAAGCGACTGCTAACTGACTTTCTAACCCAGAGGGACAAATTCCCAATCCCATTTTTAATAATAAAAAAAAACCGGCGTAGCAAAACAAGCATGATTTCAGGTTGTAATGTCTACACCACTATACTCTACTCCATCTTGGCTATGAGATGTTGAATTGTGCCCCTATACCTATAAATATCCTGATCAGTAATGACAGTGCGGGCGGGTCGGGGCGAATCAGTCCGCTTGATTGAGGCGCTGTTGACCGTTTTTGCCGCGCCTCCCCCAAAGACAAATGAGTGACGATGGCTAATCTTGAGGTGGGGAAGGCTTTGTCGTAATTTGTATCGCCACTTTATTTGAGGGGCTGTTAATCAAAGCTGACTGTTGCTTAAACATAGTATTTACGATAAAAGTGATTTTTTACTAGATTTTTATGTTTTTATCGAGGCAGAGTTTGAACAACGAGTAAGGTTTTGTAGCTGAATTAATAAATCACAGTTCCGTCGGTTGATGTTTCGTCAAATGGCGTATTAATAATTTTGCAATAATCTGTTAAATAACGTTTATATACGTTTGCTTTGTTGTAATTTCGCAATAATAATGTAGCAAATACACCTAAGCCCGATTACTAATACTACATACTTTAATGGCGCAGTGACCCAAAAAGGATCTTTGCCTCCGAGATAAGAGCACGCCACCTTTCCCGAACCTTTCCCGAGTCCCAAATCCGCCTGCACACTGTCTTCCCAGCGATACCTGCCTCTACCTGGGCAAAGTTAACTAAAAATAATTGTATTTTTAGACCACTTGTATGTATACAGGATGATTCAGGAGACGTGAGCAGGAATCAGGTAAATAATCAGGCCCATGAAACTGAACAACTTTCCCCTAGGAATATAGGTCGAAATCTGAAGACATAAAAACCTACTTCACATAGTCACGTGACCAGCCACTTTGTATGAAAGTTGATTTCTAATTTTATTATTTCGACCCATGGTTTCTTGGGGAAAGTTGTTCAGTTTCATGGGCCTGATTATCTACCTGATTCCTGCTCAAGACCCAGAAATCATCCTGTATAGATAGACCAAGAATTTGCAAAACTCACCCCATTTTTTTAATTTTTGCCTAAAGTAATTGTTAATAGTATATCAGTAGGTATAAGCACTAACATTTACTGGCACATTACAAATTTGCTACAAAATGAAACGAAAAACATTTTTGGTAAGACCGCCAGACTAACCGTGGTCCCATATTCATAATAGTTACAACAATAGCACCATTTCGCCTTACCGACTATAAAACCGAGTGGCATTTGTCGAACACCGCTATTCGAAACGGCTACGCGCCAATTTTAACAAACTAAAACGGCGCAAGTACGTACAGATTGATCGGCACATTTGTCGTTTCTGACCACCAGTTTAAACTGGCTAGCGACACGCGAAACAGCCTTGCCAAATTATACGGCCATTCTAAAAAGTACGTATAAATATTTGACTCAACCGTACTTACGACTATACAAGTTTAAATTGAAAATACCAGCCTACATTAAAAGAACAGTTTTAACATAGGTTACTTGTGGTTACACTGTTTTGGAACTGGTAAGGAAATTTAGCAACCAAGTGCCGGGATACACGAACAGACGGTATAATTTTAACAAACGCAATATTACTGGCATTATATGCATTTTGTTCGCTTGAGGAAATTAACAGTTCAGCGGAAGCGGAATATTGTATAAAAAAGGGAGTAAGCGGTTTCTATCCGCGATTCTGCATAATTTGAATAGCTTTCTGCATTTACGGGTCAGTCGGTATTTTGTTGCTTGCCTACCTATTTATGTTACTTATTACATGGTTTTATCGGTATCTACATGGGTTACCACATTGATAAGTCATATTGAAATCAATGTTGAAAGATGAAATAACTAACATGCGACGTTGTGAAATTTTTGGGATATTTTGTTGACACGACTTGTTTTAGGTATTATTCAAGAAATAAGCAAAGCTTGTATTATGGAAACTATAAACGATGGTACACATACTTATATTTTATTCATTTCGATATAAAAAAAATTGTATACTACGTCGGAGGCAAACAAGCTGACAGCCCACCTGTGGCCAGCCATAATTTTCAGTGGCTCAACAACAAATACTCTTTATTGTATACCTCAAAAAGAACACAGTACAGAACAGTAGAGGTAAACAACAGGCCGTCTTATCGCTAAAAAGTTATCTCTTTCAGACAACCAATCAATTAATGTTAGTAAAGATCTAGTAAATTTTTGGGCAGTTACACATAAATGAAAACTTGAATGCATAGAAAACATACTTGATTTGGAGACATTTATTATTTTTGATTCCGGGATTCGAACCCACCGCTGGTTTCGTAAGAAGGGTCAGCACTAAAAACTATGTCAAAGTGGTCGCCAGATAAAAGTTCTAAACATTAGTAATCACTAATCACACTCGACTGAAAGCATTTACTTAGGCGACTTCCTGATTTGTCTGTGCGGAGGCGGTACGATATGAGAAAACTGTCAAATGTCAGTGTCAACTGTCAGTCAACTCAGTACTACTTTTCACTGCGCCCCTACATTTAAATGAGTGCTTCCTGACCGGCGCGGGATGCGCGGAAGCGGGACGATGCGAAGGCAGTACTGGTCCGCTTCTGCGCATGATAGTACTGCGCAAATGTAATACTGACAGTATTTCGTCAAGTGAGAATCTTTGCGACGTCAGTAATCTTACATCAAAGAAGAAAATGTCACATATCGATCCCGCCCCGCCAAGTCAGGAAGTCGCCTTACCCACAAAATCTAGAACGCATAATACTAAAGTCTCATTATTTTTGCCTTACATTCAACTCAAAGTCGACTTACAGGGACCTAATTATTAGTCATTGTCGAAGATCAAATGACCAAATAAACGTTTCAAGACTAAAAGAACTTCGTTTTAATTAAGCAAGTATTAATTACTCGGCTGTGCGGATGAATGCTGGAATTAAGGGAGCTAATTATTTTATCCCGGTAAATAGCTCGATGAAGCCTCTTTTTGTAGGATTTTGGTTTTTTACGATTTGTGACTCCGGAAATGTTGATATTTGAATGAATTTTTTTACTACGATGGTGGCATACAATCGTAAGACCTGCTAAGCGGTTACCGTAGTTTATGGACGCCTGAAGTTATAGGGAATTCATTAGAAACTCGCAAATGCATCAACACAGTAAAATATCATATCAATACAACATTAACCCGTACCGGAATTACGCCCTAGTTCCTTACTTCTCTCAGCAGTTCACATAAAAGAAACATCAAAACGTCGGTAATAAGTAAAGGTAAGTAGTACCTAAAGGTATTAGACCGGCATTAGACCTGTAAAACAAATTAATATTTTAAGCAAGTGTATGCCAGTAGAAAAGACGTGTGCCAGCTTCAAACGGCCGACTTTGATTGGCGACAAGCTGCACAGGACAGAGCACAGTGGCGTATCTTAGTGTCGGAGGCCAAGATCCACTTCGAGTCGCTGAGCCAGCGTAGTAAGTAAGTAAGTATGCCAGTAGGCGATTACAGGCTGAAAATGATGATGATGATGATGATGCCAGTTATGCAGTATTTGTACTCCACTTCTTGGGAAACTTTTCAAATTACACCAAAATTTCCATACCACGTCAGAAACGCTTACCGAAATTGGGTCCCTGCTAGGGTACTTACTACATGGTATAACTACATCAGATATGCAATTCAGTCCATACTCCACGCTTCGAGAGTACAGTTCTCTCCATAATGTCCCGCTAAGGCCTTCAGTCGCCGTTCAAGTACATATTTAGTGCCTATTTTGTACCGACTAAATCCTATTTAAAGTTGGCCGAGCTCCAGCCGTAATTACTGAGTCAAGTATTCATGTTAGGACTTATGTTAATAACCTACGGCTGCCGAGTTGGTGGGAGAGTTATTTGTACTTTTGACTTAGTTGCGGAGAAACTATGATTTGGAAAATATCTAGTAGTGTTATGTAACGTATGGCAATTATTTCGAACCGTGAGATCTTCGCGAAGACAGTACGGTTGCACGTTCATTACACTTTTATCGCCCAGTCACGTTTATTGTACTTTCATCAGATCACATGTAGACTAGCGGTGGGTACTCCCTATGGATGTGGTGCGGTCGACCCCCCTTTACCAAGCGAGTGGACATCTTGAATGTCATAAGCTCTCAAGCCGCCCCAACGCCTCTAACTTGACTTAACGACTGCTGTCATAGACATCAGCTGGGATCAGCGCCTTAAAGTGCCTTCCAATGCACTCAGTTAATAACCACTTAAAGCGGTCACCCCCGAGAGATGGTCCCTGCTGACTTCGTTGCTTTACCTCGCATACCGCACTCAGTACGCCGGCACCGCTGGGCCACGAGCGCTCCGTAGTACCTATAATTAAACTATTCTATGACGACTTCTTTGACTTGTTGGGGCGGGTATTGGTATGTGACATTTACTTCTTTGACGCGTTAGCTTACCTACTGACGCAACAGATTTTCTCAGCAGACGGGATACCGACAGCATAAGGGATCATCCTAATACAACGCGATGACTACTATCTAAAACCTTTTTCTAGAAACCCTTTATAATATAAAGAAAAATACTTTAATGGTATTGAAAGTGGGTAGGTAATTTATATTAACTTAATTTATTTGGATATTTCAAATTGAAAAGAATATTATTATATTTTATTGAGGGCATAATTATAATTCTTTTTACCAATTCGCAAAACAATAACAACGAAAAATAAGAAAAGGATTTTATCTAAATGGTACCTACTTTGCAAAATGCTCATCATATTTTTCTTAGAGAACCTAGGTACTTAGTCTGTTCACATATTTTCTCTTCTTTAGTCGCTTAAAAGTGAAAAATTCATTTGTTTTTGGATAAAAAAGAACCTTAAAATATTGTTTTGTATAAACAGAGATAGTATATATCAATCAAATAATAGCCTGTGGAAAAGATATATTGAAATATAAAAAATAGCATACCGAAAGGTTTACTACACCTAAACCTTATGAAAAATATTATTTAGATCCCCAGAACCGCGAAGCATTGCTCTCAAAGTTGCGTAGGTGTACAGGCGAAATCCCCCTCGACAAGCTAAAACAAAAAATGCGGAATAAACGCACGTCAAGGCAAACATGAACAAAATTAAGTGTCAGCAACAGCGTGTAAATCTTATCAGGCACGCTTTGCGATTTTAAACAATCGGGCCGCGGGCAGCGACACAATAGACTTGATTTACGATGCGTGGATAGATTTCTAAGGACTTTGGGTACAAAGGCTGTTTCCGTATGGTGCGGGAAGTAAGGCAAGTTGCTACCAAAACTACCAGCTGTTTTTTAAACAGAAAATCAATGTTGAATTGATACATAAAGTAAAAACAGAAAAGATCAGTTAAAATGAAAAGAAACGCAATAAAATTATACGCTGTTTAAGGTAGGCTTTTGACTGTGCATGAATATTTAACGAAGTCCGTAAAAACTAGTGCCTACGCCAAATGTGACATTTTCTTCTTTGAAGTAAACTTATTGACGTCGCAAAGATTCTCACTTGACATAATACTGTCAGTATTACGTTTGCGCAGTAGTAATATCATGCGCAGAAGCGGAGCAGTACCGCCTTCGCATCGTCCCGCTGCCGCGCATCCCGCGCCAGTCAGGAAGCACTCATTTAAATGTAGGGGCGCAGTAAAAAATGGTACCGAGTTGACTGACAGCTGACACTGACTTTTGACACTTTTCTCATACCGCCGCCGCCGCTTTTATCGTACCTACAGCCTCCGCACCGACAAATCAGGAAGTGGCCTTAGGTAGCAAATCCCAGGCATCCTTCAGGATGCAACTGTACTGGGATTACGCTAGAACCAATTAACTATGTACGAAAGACACTTAATGACATTCCGGGACACGAGGATATTGATATGTAAGTTGTCCACTAGTATGAATCATTTTTAGGGTTCCGTAGTACTTACTTACTTACTACGCTGGCTCAGCGACCCGAAGTGGATCTTGGCCTCCGACACTAAGACACGCCACTGTGCTCTGTCCTGTGCAACTTGTCGCCAATCAAAGTCGGCCGTTTGAAGCCCAAAAAGACGTGTTCCGTAGTATTAAATTATTTTGAAGTTTGAGTTATCTAAATATATTATTAGGACCTTGCTACCGCCAGTTAGATAATTGCTAGAAATTGATTATATTTATAGTTAGTTTTGATTTTGATCTCACCTTCGTAGGCACGATCACTTACAGGCTAAAGAGGTCGTCATTCATCCAAGATCTGACCACTCGACCATAATAGTGTATAAATCTCCGCCATACGCTGTGTGGTTTTAAACAATCGTGCGGTGACTACAATAGACTTGATTAATGACCAAGAGCCTTATTCAATACGTTATAGTTTCACCCATGATATGGCGACCGACGTTTATCATATAACGTTTTGCCTAATGTGACAATTAATTTATACACATTGTTTGCCAATGTCAAAGTAATGTTCAAGATAAAAGCGTCGTCAAGTATGGAATCAGGTATCAAACACTGGGTTCCGTCACCGTTTTACTTAATTTTTGATCCGATTAATTATTTCAGGTCTCGTAATTTTAATGTCGATTTTTTTTCTGTGGCATAAATCAGGGCCTCCTATTCTGTGAGTAATTCAAAGTATCGTAAAAAAAACGGATGTTTGATTGATTTGTATTGATTGTGTAATTTTTACTAATATTATTAGGTTAATTACAAGTTTAGTAACACTGATGAATAGAACTTTGTCTTTGAATAAATTGAATTGAATTCGATTTGTCACTTGCCCGACACACAACACTAACAGTGTCCTTTGATAATAAAATGATCGATGGTATTTTAAACATCAAAGTCCCGTTTACCAACAATAACGTCAATAACGTAGGATTACTCGAAAACATTAATTTAGAATCAGTTAACATTGAAACCGATAACGTTTAGCCCCGAGGCATCAATAAAATACAATCAAGCGTTAGACGCCACTTAAATTCATGTTAACATCATATTTCGGCAACTAATCCTTCAGAACAATTCGAGCAAAATGGCGCGTGTTATATGCGTTGTTTACCCGAACCGTGTCGTGCCGTGACGTGCCGTGCCGGATCGCAAACACGTCTACTAGTTCGGGATTATGGAAATCAGTGTTTGCTTTAATATGCGTGGCGTAATAATTTGAAACGGCGCTGTTGATTAGAATGTCTTTGCTTAGTAAGTTAATTAAAATTAAGCTAATATTTACCAATGAGGCTTCTTTATCTGTTAAAACCACTTAATTGTATAATCTGTCTTAATTACATTTTATGAAAAAGATGTTTTGTACTCAAGAGTAAGTGAGTAAGCTAGTGGTAAAACACTGTAGTCTAGTGGTAAAACAAACAGCTTTTAATCTTTAAGTCATGGGTCCAATCACCGGCATTTATCATTGGGTTAAAAAAACTCAAGTAAATATGTATGATATTTTACAGTAGGTACATTTTCGGCAAAGGAAAAAACCTGAGGAAACCGGTCTAATCCGAACAAGGTCTAATTTTCTTTCTCTAGTCTTGATTTCAGTCACTATTCTAAAACTTCTGCCATCTTGGAATTAGGGGATATAGCGGATCGCTGCTTAGGATAGGAACAGTCCTTTTGACCTACAGTACAGTTTGAACCTTACTACAATGGCATAAGGTAATAATGTGGATTCACAGCTTTGTAGTTGACTGTACTACGGGAAAAAATGCGGTGAGAATACTGAAACACGAATCTGATAACTAAAATAGACGGCTCAGTTTAAATGCACGTTAACAAAATGTAAACACATTTCATCCAAGGCAATTAGGTATTTGACACATGTTAAAATTTATAACAAAGTGTGACTATATGGTTATAAAACAATCAAATGATCACAATAAATAGTAAAGTACACAAATTAATCAAAATTGTAAAAAAAAGATATATTATGGGTCTATAAAAATGTTGTTTTTTTCATAGGTAGAACAAATGTAAAATATAAAGTTACCAATAGAATAGGCACGATTCTATAAAAAAGAAATTGATTGTCAAAACTACGTCCATAAACGCAATATTTCAGGAGATTTTATTTTCCATACAACGACACAATCAATCAATATCAATGTCAATCAGTTAAGGCGCAGGGTAGGGCAAGGCCTTCCCCATACAAACTTTGTGCACGTTTTATTCGTCGGTTTTGGCACTAACAAATATAATATTTTTTTTGGTTGTAAATATTAGATATATGCGAAGATCGTGATGTGAAAATTTTCAAATATTTCAAAAAAAATCAAAATTCAAAAATTCAAAAAAATATTTAATAAAAAAAATTACATCACAAAACAGCTATCAGAAAAATAAGCATACTGACCAAAAATCATAACTTTAATGCAAACACAAACGAAGTAAATCCTGCACAAAGTTTGTATGGAGAGAGCTTGCCCTATCCCTCCTCTTAAGGAGCATTTTCAGTGCTCGGAAACTTTGCCTCTCATTTATGTTTTTTTTTATGTTGCTCTAATTGTAGTAGGTCCTATGCAACCAATTGATCGTCTCTAAAAATTTTGTTCGAACCATAAAAGCGAATCAAAAGCAAATCAGTCAAATAGAGAATTCAAACACATATATTATATGATTTCTTTCAAGGCAATACGAACTTCCCTAACGTCCGATGTCAATGCATTAAGAAAAGCCTTTAAAAATAACAAAGCATCCCGTCCCGCGGGGCGCGATAATTCAATGCCGGGCCGTGGCAGCCATTTTCTGGGGACCCAGACCTAATTCCGGGCGTTATTGTAAAGGCCAGTAATTCGGTTTAATATGGCATCTCGGGTATTCGATGTGCTAGGTTTGGGTTCAATGGTGGTGCTATTTGTTTGTAAAAGGATTACCAAGTACCTGGGTATAATTTATTAAGGGAACGATTTGGCATATGGAATTTTGTTCCAAGTTTTATTTTTTGCGTACTAAAATTTAGGCTACAATGATACGATATCTAGAAAAAACCGGCCAAGTAGGTACGTGTTGCACCACGCACTTTGAAGGGTTCCATACCGAATACTAGTAGTCAATTTTTAAAACCACTAACGAATACATTGAATCAAAAAAGGTGGTATTTTCATAGGAAACTCACTATCCACTTAAAAAATTCTAAAATTAATGACTAGATACGGAGGAATGCCGAAATTGAAGATCTTGTCGCGGAACCGAATATCATCGGAGTAACGAAAGCGCACCGACTTCGCTGGCTCGGTCATCTGGAACGAATGGGTGATGACTGTGCTGTCAAAACAGCCTACCAGGGTAAACCGACAGGGAGACGGCCGGTCGGTCGCCCGAGATACCGTTGGGCTGACATTGTGATGGCTGACCTACGC
The DNA here is from genome assembly GCA_951800055.1 of Cenopis cana. Lineage (NCBI taxonomy): Eukaryota > Metazoa > Arthropoda > Insecta > Lepidoptera > Tortricidae > Cenopis > Cenopis cana. The sequence continues at coordinate 22,236,454 of OX637477.1, read as the reverse complement.
GAGCTTCAAGCTGAGTCGTGGAAAGATCTAGTACAAGACCGGGATCAATGGCGTACACTCGTATTGGAGGCCAAGACACACTTTAGGTCGCTGAGCCAGCGGAGTAAGTAAGTAATGACTAAATACTGTCTATGTAATCACTGTTGTGCAGACTCTGTATATAAGTTACTTATTTTTGTCTTTAGGCATAGTTTATTTGACATATTCTTTTATTTTAATGTTTATTATTTACCTAGTTACTTCATTTCAATATACACACTTGTGTCAATAACATCTCTTTTTACTAGGTACTTTCTACAATTTCTTTACTTCTTAGAACCCTTCGACCCAATATTCCAACACATTCAATATCAAAAGCATTTCCCGTCATCATGACAGTATCAGGCCTAATTAACATACATATTATGTGATTATCTATAATTGGTCATGAGGTAATTAATCATGCCTATGGTAATTCAAGCTTATGTCAGTCTACCTCGTCTGTAGTATAATCATGAGTGCTGAATCAGCTACTTTTCTTTTTACACGACTGCCCAAAAAGGCGTGTAATGTTTTCAAGTTTCATGTTTATATATATGTGAGTTTCTTTGTACTCCCAGAACTTCTCAACGCCTTAACCGATTTTGATGTCTAAGGTATCTTGAATTTAAACTTTCGTGAGACATGTTATAACTTTATTTTATAATGTGTGCAATCGGCGCGGGTGGTCGCAGACGCACTCATCCTGAGGAAGAACTCCCGACGAGTTCGAAACATGTCGCCCGAAGTGACAATTAATACGTGAGTTTTAACCGTTTAGTAAAATAAAGTCTAAGGTATCGGAGTATCGGAGGATTCCAAATCCTTACGTCATCCCGAGTAACACAAAAAGAAACTGTGGACCCCATTTTGTATGTTCCGAAAAAAAAAACCTTTAAAGGGGCGATTTCAAAAATATACATAACGTTTGTATTTCAAACATGATTTTACGGCAGAGGGGAATTATTAGTTTAAAATTTGTATCTGATATCTGTGTATGTATATGTATGTGTGTCTGTGGTTTCGTAACTCCCTGACGGAAGAAGCAATTCGAGTGGCCTTTTTTTAGTAGTAAGTGTTGATAGCGGAGACGATTCATAGCTATGTGTCGGTTTCTTTGTATTCAAAATTAATTATCTTTGATCTTTTCTGGTGACTTTTTGCATTCGTAGTCTTCTACTTTTCAACGGACAAAATTAATGAGTGATCATTTATTTGTAATTTCCAAATGAATCTGTATAAATACCCACAAATTATTGTGGTTCCTCCTTTTATATTGCTTAAAGGCTTACACATATCAACGTCTAGGTTACGTTAGAGTGATAATTTTAACAATGGTGATTCTTATATTTATAATTTAAATAAGTCATCAAAGTTGTCATGCTCCGATATTTGCATTTCGTTCGCTCATTTGTCGCGGCCTACAGCTGCACTCCATTACTTTATTAATCAAAGACTTCCCTGAGTTATGGGGGTCTTATCCAGCTGTACTGCCAAGCCCATTTCCAACAATAGAAGGTCTCATATCGACTCGTCCGCTAAACTGTTAAGACCATTCGCCTTGGAGCAGCGGAGCGTCCAGGTGATTTGGGTTGGAGCCGAATAATTGGGTATTTGTACGGATTTATTTGTGCCGGAAAATTAGCCCCCGCTTGATAGAGTGAATCTTTTTTGCGAACTCTAATTAAGTTCTGCTATTTGTAGCCATAATCTAATTTTGAGGGGCGTTGTGACTGACTGCATTTGATAAAATACGATTATAAATACCGTTACCGTTTCCCTGTACCAAATTTATCCTTCGTTATTGTTGCCCGTTGAATGAGATCCCAAAATAAATAACAACGTATACCAATTGCGCGTTTAAAGATTACAAACGTGAAAGTTTGTGACGATGTATGTTTCTCTTAACATCCAAAGTACTGACCTGATGTTTATGAAGCTTATAATGTAGTTTAGATATACCAAATAGTACGTACTATAATTTTTTTAAGTGGTTGATATTAAACTTTAAGTCTTAATCTTCTTTATATATATAATTCTTCTGTACGTGTGTTTGTTACCTATCTCCTCCTAAACGGCTGGAGCGAATTGGATGAAATTTTGTGTGTATATTTGTGTTGGCCCCGGGAAGGTTTGAAAATACAATTGGACCCGGTAGGTGGCGCTGCTTATCCGGGCAGGATGACGTCTGCTGGGCCTGCTAGTTATATTATAAGAAAATGAGTATCAGCGTTTTTAAAAACCATATCGCTAAAGGGTCCTTTTGAACCCTTTAAAGATACGGTTTTTTAAAAGGGTTGAAATTTTGTATGGAAAAATACGAGTAATAAGAAAAAACTTCCCTGGGAGACTTCTCTCCCCTCCCCTCTCAATTTACGGGTTTTTTAAACTATAATGGACATACTGGACTACCCGAGGTGGCTTTCTCGTCGTTTATATACGGCTACACATCATTTGTATATATGACCACACATCGTTTAATACAACTAACAGCGGTTATCAGGAAGCGGATGACGTGACGAGCTACTATTTATTCCTATCTCGTAATTTAAGATCCCGTCGGTCCGGAGATGATATACGGTTGCAAGACAAAGGTTGTCCACACGACGATATATCAGCGGCATTGTACAGTTTTTGCCGGCCAGCGTTTTTAAACTAAGCTTGCGTTAATGTGCAAAGTTTTATGAAAGAGATACAATATAGCGTTGTGGATAGTTTAGGAAAAATGGTGTGGCCTAGTTGCAGTGAAATAATGGCCGGTTTTCATTGTAAAGCTGGCGGATGTTTGTAAGCTTACAAAAAATGGTAAAGTAAAACTAGTTTTTTAAATAATAACTATGCTTACGATACAGATGTGAAGAGAAATACCTGGAGTTTGTACCAAATCGTATTTCATAATCAGAGAATGATTTTCATTCTATTTTAAGAAGCAAATGCGAGTGAAACTAACGAAATACTTAACCAAAACATTGTATGGCCACCAAAATTGAATTTACAATCGTTGCTAAAGGATATCTTAAAAAATCTACATTTTAATGGGACTCGTTTTTCGATACGAAGCGCGACGTTCCGTTCTCGATTAAAACTTTGTTTTAAGTTTCTTAACTCTGATAACCGAAACAAAGCAAATATTTTAAGGAGCTCCCGAATGGTACTTTTCGAGTTATTCGGTTTACACTAACGGGAATAATACTGGATTTAGCTAGAGAAAACCGGAATTAACGTGTTTTCGACTAGGAGAATTTACAATCGAAATTAAACTAAATGAAACCTAACACAGGTGTCCCGCGGTACTAAGCGAGATAATTCATCTATAATCCAATGCCCAAATCCAGTGTAAAACTTCGACAGTCGAATCTTCCCATAACTCACGAATTCTCATAATCCTAGAATTAATTTATGGAGTGGTCGGACGGGTTCTTAGTCGGTGGTCGTAGTGAAATATTAACGCGGACGACCCGCTTGTTGCCGGAATACATTAGGGCGGGATTATGCGTGAGTGGGGCGTCTTGCAAGATTACGCGTGTGTCTGTGGGTACATACGTTGGTAAGTAATTATTACCGACAGTGCTTCATGTAGAAGCATTCACCAGCAAGCATTCGGTTTCCAGCTGAGGTTCAAACGTATAAATGAATACGTAAGTGGTATTTACGTACACTGTTAACTAGTATCTATATTAGAAGATAAACTAGGTACTACGTACGAGAGAAACTAAACAGCAATTTTGCGGAAAATCCCATTTCGAAGTAATAAATGAATCATTACATTTTTCGTAATCTAAGTACTCCTGGCCAAATGTAGTTCAAGGGCAGGAAACATGAAGTTGACAGGTGAGAGTCATGGGATGGGCCGTAAAGTTTTATTGGGGGCCAATAAACTCGCGCGCGAGCGAAGTAATTCATTATTCATATTCCGCGGCGCGAGTGCGGAATGCTAATATTGAAACGCGTACTTTAATTATGGTTTTGGTGTTGGTGATTGCGTAAGTTTTGAAGACATCATTGGATGTCAAAATTAGTTATGCAACGAATATATTTTCAAATTATTCTACAAGTACAAAAATTATTGCAGAAAACACAGGACTAACAAGTAATGCCAGATATCTAACCACCACACGCACCAAAAAATAATCATAACATTAATTTCATTTACAATTGGTATTCAATTCACAATCTTATATTATACTTAAGTACCTATGATTTTCATGAAAAATTACTACATGATCAAAAATCAAAACACATTCCTCAAAAGATATACTGATATTTGTAAAATATGTACGCATATGTGAGATAGGTACATTCCAGTAACATACATTATTTGTGTTTTTCTGCGTATTTTCTGTGATAAGCATTCAAAGAGCGTTCCCATGTTTCTTTACAACGAAATTTCTTGTAGATGCAGAGTGATCAAAGAAGGAAGGTCACAAACATCTGTAACAAGGACAAAACAAAACGCATTTATCGAAATAAGCAGATCACAAACGTTGTAATTGAAATGTGCTCCGAATTGAACTTTAGAACACTTCCTGTTACAAATAAAGCATAAAACAGTCAGGTGGGCGGACGACCAATCCCGTGTTGGAATAAACGAGCTAAATAAATAAGTATTTTGACAAGGGAGCGATACAAAGCCTGTCAGTGCTGAGTACACTTGGCCGCAAAAAATGCATGCGTTTCGGCACCTTGTTGCTTCACCAATCCATTGAATGTGTCGCACGAACTGAGGCTTAGAGATGTATTCTCGAGCGGGCTACTGTACTTCGAGGACAGTTTTACTCGGCCTTTCAACTAGTTTGTTTAGGCTTACATTGTGTTTTGTATGAAAGTTTCGTTTAATTTTGCTTTCATTTGCTTTTGTGTGAATAGGGTGTTTGAAGTAGGTCATTTATTTTGATAGAATCAGTTCAATAGACAGCTGATTTGTTTTGGTTGACGTACCTATGTATCTTCCACTTGACAAATCTTTCCGAATTTACATTTGCGTGAATTGCAGCTTTGGACTAATTTCCGCTTACTTGTTTATCAAAATACAAATACAAACGTGAAATGTCCAGTCAATAATAGAATAATAACAAATTTCAATTTCAAGAGAAATCAGCAAAACAGCACAAAATAATAATAAAACAACAATTCACAAATATAGTTTACATGTTGTCATATTATTATTTTGAAAGTGTTCCTTAACGTCATATACTGTGCGAAAAAAAATACTTATTATTAGTAAGTTTTAGTGAATCCCAGAACAAGGAGATTATATACTAACGGTTACAAACCAGATTTTAATAATAGTAGTTATTTACTAATACCAAAAAATTTTCCCTTCAACAACTAAACTGTTTTGTAACCGTTAGTATATAATATCCTTGTCTTGGGATTCACTAAAACTTACTAATAATTAGTATTTTTTTCGCTCAGTGTAATACATTATTTAGGCACTGCTTGAATAATTTTGTTCTTAAATTCAATATTATCTTCATGTAAATGGTAGAAATTTTTTACGGATATAAACAGTATCCTTTTTTCGAAGTCATGATTTTTGTTTTTATTATAATATAAGTCCTTATATTTCGGCTAATTTTGTTCCACATTAACATATTGTCATTACCCGTTCCCTAACTTTCCAGATAACTTTATACAAATTCTTCAAGTATTCTTTCCAACAAGAGTTTGTTTGATCCAAGAGGTACCTACAGTCAAGGCACAAAATAAAGAATATACAGAAGGTCCGTTCCCGCCGTTCTTGAAAATACATACCTAAACTTGCTAGACTCACAGGGTTGCTTCTGTATTGATTCTGAATTTTAAAAAGGAGCAGATAAATTAAAAATTCTTCAACATGACATTTAAATATGAACCAGCGTATCTTGGTAAAAAACCGGCCAAGTGCGAGTCGGACTTCGCACATTTAGGGTTCCGAATCAACCTCAAAAATATGATTTATTCATATATTAGTATTTGTTATTAAAATATACGTAATATTGAACATTGTCACCAAATTTCAAGTTCATAGATCAATGAGAAGTCTAAAAATTCTTCGGAACAAATTTTGTGACATACGACGGACGGACGGACGGACGTCTGGGCGACACCAATAGGGTTCCGTTTTGACCCTTCGGGTACGGAACCCTAATAAATTGATGCGTGACCCGCTGCGAGTTGTGACTTGTGACCGGCGGCGGTCGAGAGCGCCAACAAAAATATACCTAATTAATTAGGTACCTACTTAACTAAACCATAGTACTACTTAAATACTGGCGTTTTACCAGCGAACGATAAGATGAATGTGTAATGGTTGATCGTCGTTATCAAAGCGGCAAGTTTCAAAAAATTACCTACCTACCTAGGTATTGTAACTACCAAAATGAGAAAACCGTTTTATTTACCTTTCAATATCGTTTGAAAATTGGAAGAAAGTGTAGGCACCGTTTTTAGTTGTATTTAAGTGTATTTAAACAATAAAATACATTCCAACTGTAATAATATCGGTTATTCATTTTGACGTACGTGACATAAACTATCTACGTAGCGGCGAGGACGTCAAGTGATCAACGCGCGCACAACTAGCACTCGCGACGCGACAGTGACAGTCGCGACTAAGCTAGTCCGAAATCAACCGAGAATGCCTGTAAATGTTACGTCATTGTGCGTGCGGCGAAAATGGCACTTTGTACTGAGCGGACTCTCTGCTCCGGCGCGCGCCGCCGCTATTTACTTTGTGGTCAAGGGCATAAATATGTATACATTTTTGGATCTTATTTCAATGGAGTAAGGTGAAAAAATGTATACATATTGGTGCCCTTGACTGTACAGCCATGGATGTCTTCATAACGACGTTAAGGCTGCGTTTCCACCAGAGATGTGCGAGGATGTGTTTTCATACATTTGACACCACGGTAACGCGCCACGACGCGCGTATGAGGTGTCAAATGTATGAAAACGCATCCTCGCACATCTCCGGTGGAAACGCAGCCTAAAGAGGTTGCCTTCTGCGTTGATAATCCACAACGGTCTTTGCAAAAAGTTGGTCAAATCTCAACCAGTTTCATTTTTATGTCAGCAAAATACTTTAACATACAATACTTCTGTAATTCGTATTGACTCCGATGAAAAAACTTAATATTATTCCAGTGAGTGCATCTAAATATTTTGTTAACCTATTTAGGAAATTGTGCTACTAGTGGGCTGGCTGTTGGAATAATGTCTGTGAATTCAGCGAGTAAACAAATCGTCAATCACCGCCGAAGCGATCAAAGTGCAAAACATCGGACCGTTCGGTATGAAGACAAGGTTTGTGTCGATTTTTTTTGGTATCATGATAGTATCACAAATATTACTGTTACAACAATACAATAAAAATACTCTTTGTTACAACATAATATGAACTCAATCATATTTTTGACCTAAAGAAGATAAAGAAAGCTAATCGCAAAATCACAGAATAAGTAATGCAAATTATTGTGTATGTTACACTGTATGTAACCTCTTTACAATAATATTATCTTTATCTTTTGTTGGTATACACTGCCCAATAACTTATTTCTATTCGCCATATTGCTATTTGAAGGTTGTCTGGAAGAGATCGCTTTTTAGCGATAAGACCGCCTGTTGTCACCTACTTACTTTAAGTTCTGATCATATTGTATTAATGTATCATATTGTATGTCCTGTAGTGCACAATAAAGCATTTTATTATTTTTATGTTTAATTTAATCAAAGAGTAAAATTGCGATATATATTTTACCAAATATTAGTTAGTCAAATTTATTTTCAAGTATTCACATTTTTAAGAGATATTTATTATTTAATCTAGATACTATCAAAAAAAAAAGAATCATTTATTAACCAAATATAGAGAAGTAAGACATAGATAAATCCAAATCCGCTACGCAGGCTTCGTCAGATGGATACAACCACGGATCAGCAACAGGCAATACTCACACAACAATGAAACAATCCGCAACAGGCTTCGTCAGATAGTATCTAGTTCAAAGTCAAGACCATTTCAAGATGGCAGCTATTGAGAATTTTAACAGCAAAGGTTAGCAATTATTTATTGATAGCAGACGTTTTTGCCCACTCTGTCTGACGTAAATAAAGTTTCAATGAGTACGCCCAGACGAATTAATATCGGTTAAAGTAATTCCAAGCGAAACAAATAAGCAGAACAGACATCAAAGTTTAAACTTTATAATAAGCCACTTGTTTCCCGAATACCTGTCGTTAAAGCTTAAACAAGTACGACAGACTAATTAGGGCTTTCCTTTAGCGGCATACTGTTACCCTTTTCTTTTCATCTCTCATCTGACTATCAAGTCTGAGGGCCCTTCGACCTTTGAATACCGAGACAAGCGCCCTTTCAAAAACTTAGCACAATAACGGTAAGTTTAGTGTTATCCTTGTAAGTCTAATAAGATTACTCGTAATGCCATTGTGTGAATACAAAGCCATTCTTCTCGAGGTGATCTCAATGTCCGAGCTACTGGCCGCGGAGAAAAGAAAGATCGCTCTTATTTGATGGGTTGTAGAACCTCGTGGGTTGCCGTTTGGATTGAACAACTGCTTCATTTTGCGACCCAAATAAGTAAATCAATGCGAAAAGTATTGTTTTTTACATCGCTAATATTACAAATTATACTGTACCCAATTTTTCTGAGTATTTATTTACTTATTGTTCTGTTCTTCACCTTCTTTTATCCATGTTTGATAATCTTCATCATTGTCGTAGCGTTATGTCAGTACATTTGCATCCTGAATGATAATAACTATTTTAATAACTGTTACCTGCAACTGCATCATTTAAACATAAGAGTTTTTCAGTAACATAGGTAACTATGATATTATATTAATTGCTTTTGCTTCTAAGTGATTATTTGCACAGATCAAAAATATACATATAATTTTTATACACTCCGCGAAAAATAAACCATGTTAGCACTAAACTTATGAGACACCCTCGACACATTTCGCGGCATTCGAAAGCATCTGTCCGGCGGGAAGAATTCATTTCGCCGGCAGTAAAATGCGGCGACCGCAAACGAGGGAGTAAAAGTAGTTACCTATATATTGTTTGGTCTCCGTATATCTTTGTTCACTCTAACAATATCGAACGAGTTCAGAAAAGATGCCTTAAAATAATGTCGTATCGATACAAGCGTACTCTCATACATCAAACTTACGACCAGAGACTACGTTCATTTGGTATCATCTCCCTAGAATCACGTCGCCTATTGCATGACTTATTATTCCTTCACAAGCTAATTCATTCCAAAATCGACTCACCTGAAATCCTGTCCCTTATTACATTTAATAAACCCAGGTTTAGAACCCGTGCTCCGAAAACGTTTGCACTTCAAGTCTACAGAAATAACACTTCTTTTTACAATCCCATTGTAAGGATGTGTCGTCATTATAACGATCTTGTTTCAAGGCATGTTGATGTTGATATTTTCAATTCACGACTTAGACCAGTAAAATTAGCTTAAACTTGAAATAATCCGATAACTGTGATTTTCTTTTTGTATGATAGAAACTATTGTTAGTTATAGTTAAAATAAAAAGAATTAAACATTTTAAGACCCCGCGTCAGTATAAAAAAACCAAAAAACAGAATTTTAAGCACATTTTGATTTCATAAGTACAACATAATAAATAACTTTGTTAAAGTACCTATTTTATGATAGGACGCTTGCACTCCAGTTAAAGAAATCAAAATTACACGAATAAATCAATCGGGACTATCATTAATAAAGAAAGTTCGGTAATTTACACATATTCTGGCTTATCTTACCTGATATTATAGATAACTGAAATTTGACAATTTATAATGAATAGTATATTAGGTGTGTTGATAAATTATCTAAACTTAAACAGATACTCTTTGAGGATTTCTAAAGTCACAAATATTGGTAATTTTGGGATACCCAAAATACAGAACTACTTCAAAAGTGGTTAATTTATGCCGTCGTCGTATTGTTATGACTATAAGTAACAAATTAATCACAAAATATGCACGCTTATAAATTATTTGATGTTTAATATTACTTGCGTTTTAATATGAACGTTATTTCTTGCCATATAAGGCCGTCTTTTCTTTGTGCCTCAACTCCCGGCCATGCTGTCGCGAGTAGCGCTGCTCAAAGGGCCGCCGGCGCCGTCGGCTGACTTTTTAACCGACTTCAAGATTTCAAAAGAGGAGGTTCTCAATTCGGTTGTGTTTTTTTTTATTTTTTTTAATGTTTGTTACTCCATAACTAACTCCGACATTTCTGAACCGATTTTGTAATATTTTTTTTAGATTGTAAGTATATATATCCAAGTTGGTCCCGTTGTTGTCAAAGCGCAGTTCTGATGATGGCATCCATGAGGAATCGAGGGAACTCCTCAAATGTGAAAGGCACACAAATAGTGATTTTAGTATTTTCATCAACTAATCAAGCATTTTCATTAAAAGAGTGACATTTGATGAAGTGGAACTGCTGATGATGATCAGAACGGAACTCTTCAACGACGCATAGTACATGTTTGCCGATTTGTTCTCTTCGTTATGTTTGTCAAGCAAATTAGGTTTTCAAGGGATATTTTTGTAAAGCTTGAGTTCTGATGGTGGATTCCATGAGGAATTGAAGGTAATTACTCTTTCACCATTATAAACATACTCTTAGCCATTTTTATTTGATTGTATGGAATCTAAGACTAAGTATAATATTCTTTCACCGGCCTCCAACACTGAAGTCGGTTTTTTTCCTAAAAATTATTAACCGACTTGAAGATTTCAAAAGAGGAGGTTCTCAATTCGGTTGTGTTCTTTTTTTTTTAATGTTTGTTACTCCATAACTCCGTCATTTCTAATCCGATTTTGAAATTTTTTTTAGATTGGAAGTATATATGACCAATTTGGTCCCGTTTTTGTCAAAGCGCTGTTCTGATGATGCCATCCATGAGGAATCGAGGGAACTCCTCAAATCTTATAGGCAAACATATGAGACCGTCCATAACAAAAGGGCCCTTATGGCACTTTCTAGTTTCGTAGATATCAGCGTTTTAGTAAAATACGGTAAAATCACATATTTTTTGTTTTTTGCATATTGATAAAGTATAAGACTAGATGTGTATTTCTAGCTTGGTTTCACACGTATAAGTTAAGTATTTCTACCTTAAAATTAGTTGTAAAGTTTAGTAAAAAAGGACCCTTATGGCAGAGCGCAGATAATAATGATATAAAATAGGTTAATAACTTATTCTAATTACTTCTAACCATTTTCTGTATTATTTATGTGCCTTTTCTGTTTACTGGATTAGGTGGTACACGTTACAAATACCTATTTCTAGTCTCAAGTCAAGGAAGCTCTAGTCGTGCCGTGCATGACCGTTGCAAAAAAAATTGTTTTTTATTACATTTCCTATTGAATTGTATTTTTAGAGTTCCGTAACCAAAATGGTGAAAACGGAACCCTCATAGTTTCATCATGTCTGCCCGTCCGTCCGTCCGTGCGTCCGTCCGTCCGTGCGTCCGTCCGTCCGTGCGTCAGTCCGCCCGTCCGTCCGTGCGTCAGTCCGTCCGTGCGTCCGTCCGTCCGTCCGTCCGTATGTCACAACATATGGTAGGAAAGTATTATTCTATGAATTGCTACATAATATAATAGTAACGTTAACTTAAAATAAAAGGTAGTGCCCCCCCCTCCCACCCTCTAATTTCCATATGTATGAAAATTCTGAAAAATAAATGAGGTGGTGTACAGTCACCAGCATTAATATCTGCCAAAACAATGGTGGCATTTAAATATCCGACACAGCTCCATTTGTAGGGCCGTAAGGACGGGTCAGATATTTATGCCGCCTTTGTTATAGCAGATATTGATGCTGGTCACTGTACATTAATAAATACTTACGACGATTTTTGGTTTGATAAAAATACGGCTACTGGTTTTTGAGTAATTGCTGAAAAACTGTTTTGCCCAAACAAAAGGGCGTAAGTGCAGTGAGTTTACTATGAAGATACGACCTTTTTGGATTCGACGTATCAGATAGTGGGTTTAAATATGGACTAGTAGGTGTCGGTACTGTACGGAACTCTTTATTGTGCGTGGTCCGACACGTACTTGGTCGGTTTTTTTGTTAATAGAGTTAAAAAATAATTGTTACTATGCGAAATTGCTTTTTCGTATAATTAAAAATTACGCAAAATTCAAAAAACTTGTAATGAAAAGATTTATTCAGAATTACGTTCGAATACAAGATTGCTACTTAGATAATGTAAATATTATTATTTACTTACATTTTTGGTTACATTCGTCCATAAAGGTCCTTTTCTCAAATGTATGGAAGTAAACCTTGATTTTCATGTAACTTTAATCGGTCATAAAACTGAAACTAATTGACATAAAAAAAATTAAAACCTGTGTAATGCTTGTCTAGACTTATTACAGGTAAGTATGGTGTACTACACGGAAATTGTTAAATTTATTCGTGACGAGATAGAAAAAATATAATTTTCTATATTTATTAAAAAATATATATCACGTTAGTTTTTCGTTTTTATTTTCCAGTCGAGGTGTAAAGAAAACTATTTTCTAGCATACACTATGACAAAGATCACAAAATACGAAATAATAATTCACATATTACAAATTTCCTTATTTTTTTACGATCGGCGCCTTGCACTGATCAAAGGCCATTTTTTCTCAACGAGGTAGTGGAATTGAAAAATCTTTGATTGTTTCCTACAGAAGAGAACCTCAGGATTCAGAATCTACCATCATCTATGTAACTTCCCACGGGAACATACTTTAAATGAGTTTTAAACTTCTCTTAGTTATTTCTCTAAAGTGCATTTTTGGGTTGCGTAACTTTGATGATTTAAAAAAAAAAAGTACACCTAGGGTCATGGTTTTTATTGTTTTTGGTAGCTTATGTATTGTAGATTATAGATCCGTGCGTAACTCAATCAATACCGACCATAAGGGCCTCTGTCGACCCATCGAGAGAACTCCTCAAATGTGAAAGCCACACACATAGTGATTATAGTATTTTCATCAACTAATCAAGTATTTTCATTAAAAATTGTGATATTTAGAAAATATACGACCCTCTTCTCCCGCACTACGAATATTATTAATATTACGAATAGTCGACCGAAAATTGATATGAAAATCGTACACTGACGGTTACCCTTAAAGGCAGTATACTTTACCACGGGGTCACATCGAATTTTCGAATACCTTTTTACAGGCCAAATAAATAAAAAAAAACGGAACCCTTATAGATTCGTCATGTCTGTCTGTCTGTCTGTCCGTATGTCACAGCCGATTTACTCGGAGACTATAAGTACTACAATTATGAAATTTGGTAGGAAGATGTATTCTATAAACCGCTACATAAATGTGATATGAAATCAGGAAAAATTACCCCATACATGTAACCGGGGCATGAAAAATTTTTTTCAAAGAAAGTAGTCGAGAGTTTTCCATTTAAGTCAATCGTTTGTGAGATATTAGCGGCCAAAGTCGTACAAAATGTGTCCCCCCCCCCCCTCTAATTTCTAAACTATTAAAATTAAAATTCGTGACGTGACCACATATGAGGATACGACTTTTTTCGATTCAAGGTATTATTAAATAATGTTTTAAAATGCGGAAAGCTAGTTGTCGGTACGGAACCCTTCGTTGTACGTGATCCGACACGCACTTGGCAGGCTTTTATTTTTATTTTGTTTATTTTTCAATCTGAACTTTGAACCCCCCGCCCCCCCACCTGTCGCGGAGTTCAGTCTGGCTACCGGGTGTTTTGGGCTTAGGTAGACGTATATAACATCCCTGCCAAATTTCATTACTGTACCCCAAAATGTCATACTCATACTCATTAGAAAACGGACTACGAGTATATTGATATATGTAAATACTTTTTTTATGTCAATTAGTTTCAGTTTTATGACCGATTAAAGTTATATGAAAATCAAGGTTTACTTCCATACATTTGAGAAAAGGGCCCTTATGGACGAATGTAACCAAAAATGTAAGTAAATAACAATATTTACATCATCTAAGTAGCAATTTTGTATTAGAACGTAATTCTGAATAAATCTTTTCATTAAAAGTTTTTTGAATTTTGCGTAGTTTTTAAATTATACGAAAAAGCAATTCCGCATAGTAATAATTATTTTTTAACTCTATTAACAAAAAAACCGACCAAGTACGTGTCGGACCACGCACAATAAAGAGTTCCGTACAGTACCGACACCTACTAGTCCATATTTAAACCCACTATCTGATACGTCGAATCCAAAAAGGTCGTATCTTCATAGTAAACTCACTGCACTTACGCCCTTTTGTTTGGGCAAAACAGTTTTTCAGCAATTACTCAAAAACCAGTAGCCGTATTTTTATCAAACCAAAAATCCTCGTAAGTATTTATTAATGTACAGTGACCAGCATCAATATCTGCTATAACAAAGGCGGCATAAATATCTGACCCGTCCTTACGGCCCTACAAATGGAGCTGTGTCGGATATTTAAATGCCACCATTGTTTTGGCAGATATTAATGCTGGTGACTGTACACCACCTCATTTATTTTTCAGAAATTTCATACATATGGAAATTAGAGGGTGGAAGGGGGGCACTACCTATATTTTTTTAAGTTTACGTTACTATTATATTGTGTAGCAATTCATAGAATACTACTTTCCTACTATATGTTGTGACATACGGACGGACGGAAGCACGGACGGACGGACGGACGGACGCACGGACGGACTGACGCACGGACGGACGGGCGGACTGACACACGGACGGACGGACGGACGTACGGACGGACGGACGGGCAGACATGATGAAACTATAAGGGTTCCGTTTTCACCATTTTGGCTACGGAACTCTAAAAATACAATTCAATAGGAAATGTAATAAGAAACAAAAATTTTTGCAACGGTCATGCACGACTAGGACTTCGTTGACTTGAGACTAGAAATAGGTATTTGTAACGTGTACCACCTAATCCAGTAAACAGAAAAGGCAAATAAATAATAGGTACAGAAAATGGTTAGAAGTAATTAGAATAAGTTATTAACCTATTTTATATCATTATTATCTGCGCTCTGCCATAAGGGCCCTTTTTTGCTAAACTTTACAACTAATTGTAATACTTAACTTATACGTGTGAAACCAAGCTAGAAATACACATCTAGTCTTATACTTTATCAATATGCAAAAAACAAAAAATATGTTTTTTTACCGTATTTTACTAAAACGCTGATATCTACGAAACTAGAAAGTGCCATAAGGGCCCTTTTGTTATGGACGGTCTCATATTTTCCTTTGAAATTGTCACAAACTTTTTATCATCTCGCCTTTTACTTGCTGCAATTAAAGTATTCTGTCCTTTTCGACCTACAGACACCACATCAAAGTTCATTGCACACATACATATCATACAATTAGGAAATTCCATATTGATAATATTGATATCCGCATAATTTGCACGCGCGACGGTAAAACCATGTGCATAGTAATAAACTCGTTAGGACAGGTCCACCGCGCCTCTCGCCGCTTGCTCGCCACTGACGCCCCGCTCTCTCCACCCCGCACCCCACCGCACACATCACGCTTCGCACGTATTTTGAATTGGATTTTCAATTTTTTAAGCGTGACATTTACTTGTTTAATTTTGATAAAAACATGATTATAGCAAAGAAAAAAGCTATCCTTAAACAATAAAATCACAGTTATGGTTTTTAATGAATGAGAAATAGATTATTATTAAAACGTTAACAATTAATGATTAAGTTTGGTCCTAAGTGTCTAAGAAGACACAATATAGCTTAAACAGATAAACACATCATAGTTACCATTTTGGCTTGTCTAGATATTGAGATCAGATAAAAACTGTGAAAAAAAACGTACATGCAAATTTGGTTTCCGTTTAAGTTTGTTATTAAGAGATCGCATTGGAATGCACCTCAAAATTATACTAACATGGTATTTAGTTATCGTTTTTGGTTGTAGCAAAAAGTTAGGTAGTGTACAATATCTCAAGATTTTTATCAAATACGGGTAAGACCCCGGATTTTTTTATTAATATATCGAATTAATATTTGATACTCAATATCAATAAACGATTACATAACAAAAATAACGAGTTTATGAATTATGTCCAGGTTAAGCTAATTTGACTGGTCTAACTTGCGGTTTTCAGGAGGCAGGTTACTAAAGTTCTCTGTCAAAGTGCTCAGTCATCCATAAACTCCAAATTTGTATTTTGTCATATCATTTATTTGTAACAAAATCTAGTTAAGTTGCTCATATATATTGCTTTTGTTTCATACTTTGTTGTAAATTACTTAGGATAGGTTTCGCTCATTATTTGTAATCATGCTGTGCATGCATGTTTTGGGTGGCGTTCCATTCCAGAACCTTTCAATCATGTTATTGTCGCTACATAATGAATTTTACCTGTTTTGTGTGCCTTTTAAATAAATAAATAAAAATATAGTTACCAGCCCTCAGTGCAGCTTAGTGCGGTTCTTAAGTACAACTCCGAGAAAATAAGTGTTTCCATAACAGCTTCCTAAAGATTCCAAATTCCTAAATGTGTTCTGGAAGAGTCTGGTCTTTGGAAGAGATAAGGCCTCCTGATGTTTACCCCTACTTTAAGTCATGTTTTGATGTCATAGCTAGCGTTTAAAATGATATAGCTATGACATCAAAACATGACTTGATATGTATATATAATTATATATATATATAGGTATACCTGACTGGTTTTCGCGTATGGTGGCTCTAGCCAACTGAGCTATAGGAGCAACCCGTACCCGGTTCCCAATTTCTTCAACCGTTCCTTCATTTATACAAACGCCTTAAGGGAGGCGTACAGCGACATCTACCGAGAAGACTCAGGCTTCATTGACGGCACTAGCGTCTCAAATTATGTTGAGAAATCGTCAGTTACGATGCGCCATCCCATACTTAATTCGTTCGAACCTGCGACCTCCTGGCATTCGCGGCCAGTCGCTCTAGCCAACTGAGCTATAGGAGCAACCCGCACCCGCCCCCCAATTTCTTCAACCGTTCCTTCATTTATACAAACGCCTTAAGGGAGGCGTACAGCGACATCTATCGAGAAGACTCAGGCTTCATTGACGGCACTAACGTCTCAAATTATGTTGAGATAATCTTCAGCTATATACGATGCGCCATCTCGTACTAAATTCGTTCGAACCTGCGACCTCCTGGCATTCGCGGCCAGTCGCTCTAGCCAACTGAGCTATAGGAGCAACCCGTACCCGCCCCCCAATTTCTTCAACCGTTCCTTCATTTATACAAACGCCTTAAAGGAGGCGTACAGCGACATCTATCGAGAAGACTCAGGCTTCATTGACGGCACTAACGTCTCAAATTATGTTGAGAAATCGTCAGTTACGATGCGCCATCCCGTACTAAATTCGTTCGAACCTGCGACCTTCTGGCATTCGCGGCTAGTCGCTTTAGCCAACTGAGCTATAGGAGCAGCCGCTCGGAGCCTAAATTTTACAATTTATCCTTTATTTCATAATTTGTAGTTTGCGTTAGCAGCGTTACTGCTTGATACTAAATTAATTCAGGAAAATTTTGTAAGAGCCCTGGTAAGTATTTAAGACTGTGTCGGTCACTGATATATTTTACAGCTATAATTTATTTAAAAATATGATCTATCAATATATTAGTGTTTGTTGTTAAAATATACGTAATAATGAACATTGTTCCCAAATTTCAAGTTCATAGGTCAATGGGAAGTCAAAAAACACTTCGGAACTAATTTTGTGACAGACGTCGAACGGACAGACGCCTTGGCCACAGCAATAGGGTTCCGTTTTGACCCTTCGGGTACGGAAACCTAAAAATTAAGGATATCATAGCTGGATAATGCCTTGTCCACTCGAGTCTAAAATACTTACTAATAGTCCTACTCATCTTCATGGAAAAAATCTCCATACGCGTATTTCCTTACAAGAACTTATGCAGACACAAGACTATAAATTGTCAATAATCGCGTATTAATTGTAATACAAAACAAATACTCTTTATTGCACACCTCAATTAAAGGATACAGTACAATACAAAATCACAGTAAGTAGAGGCAAACAACAGGCGGTCTTATCGCTAAAGAGCGATTTCTTCCAGACAACTTTATAATACAAGAGTTTAAACCAATTAGTAAAACATCGTTGGAGAGGGCTATGCTGGGAGTTTCTCTGCGTGATCGCATCAGAAATGAGGCCATCCGTAACAGAACCAAAGTAACCGATATAGCCTTTCGAATCGCTAAACTTAAGTGGCAGTGGGCGGGGCACATTGCACGTAGAACCGATGGCCGTTGGGGCCGAAAGGTTCTCGAGTGGCGACTACGGACCGGAAGGCGCAGCGTGGGTAGACCCCCCACAAGGTGGACTGATGACCTGGTAAAGGTCGCGGGAGTCCGCTGGATGCGGGTGGCGCAAGACCGGTCATTGTGGCACTCTTTGGGGGAGGCCTATGTCCAGCAGTGGACGTCTTTCGGCTGATATGATGATGATGATGATGAGTAAAACATCAGTCTAAATAATTATTTAATGAAATTAAATATTCCTATTGTTTTGCTCATGCGTTTTTAATTAATTAATTTTATGTCACACCTGGCCATAAAGTGGCCATTATCGCACGCTCCGCGCGCGAAAAAAACCACTTCCTGGCCAGGGGGTGACTTAAAATTTCGTACTTACCACGGGCTATAATAAAGAAAGCCTCAGATCGCATATTTATCGCCCTTGCCTTCGGCTCGGGCGTAAAATACCTGCGATCTGAGACATTCTTTGTTTTATCGCCCTTGGTAAGTAATGTAGTATTAACTTTAACCCTTTATAGGGCATATAACCCCTGAGTAAACCGCGGAGGAACGGAGGTTAGCATAAGCTACTTCAAAATGTTGTATAGCTCAGCATTGTGGTTTATTATTCAGTGTACACCCGTGCCGCCATCTGTCGGGGCTGTGGTGGAAGGAAATATCTTGGATATCTGCTCCAGGGTTCGGACAGGCTGCGAAACACAATCTCTTCAGTAATATTAATGTTGACAGTCAAACTACGGTGAATTGACGGATTATTCGTATCGGTGTTATAGGCAGGTAGGTTTTATTAAACTATACAATGGATTACAAACGTAAGTGAATATTGAATCACTGGTGTGTTTCATTGTAAAAATGGTGGTTTATTATGTTCTTGTTTATCGCACGATAAGCGAGAAGATAAGGCATCTGCCACTCTTAGCATCATTTGCTTTATCTTGTCGTTTTCACGTGATAATACGGGGCCAGATGACTAAAACGATCACTCCGTCCTTCCTCGGGACTCAAGCTATATCCATACCAAATTTAATGTTAATCGGTTCAGCGGTTTTAGCGTGAAGAGGTAACAGACAGACAGACACACTTTCTTATTTATAATATTGTATGGATTCTCAAAACATTGATAATAATAGAGCCTCGGATGTAACAAAAGAACTTCCATAGGCTATGGGGTCAGTTTACCATCAGGCAGGCCGTGCTCTTGTTTGCCACTGCTGTTGCATATACAGGGTGTCTCAAGACTATGGGACATCAAGGGAAAATACATTGAATATTGTAGATGGAAGATTTTACTAATAGAGTAGGCCCATTTTTGAAGAAGTAGCATACAAGAAGCAAGTCATGTAACAGTTGGGGTGACAACGTTATCAGAGGACTTAGACCCTGTAGAATACGGTTCTGCCTGTCTCCATACCCAAATTTGAGCCGGAAGTCTGTTATACCGGATAATGTGCAGCCCATACAAATTTTTTCGTTGTACATTTGGTAAATCGTGGTTTCGGTACCCTAATTATGGTCCGATTGTTATAGGTTTTTGATATGCCATAAAGGACAATATTTGTCATTGTATCCCGAAATTTTCGACCCTCCAGCTCCATATCTTTCTCCGCCATCTTGGAAAATCTGTCACTTTTTCAGTGTTTTCCTTGTACTGTCGCTAAAGTTCATTTTAGTGCTAAACATGGTTCGGCAATATTGTAGAAGACAAAATTTGCTAAAACTTTTGTCTACAAAGATTTTTTGTATGACCCCTAAGGACGAAGGTATGACAGGAGATATTTTTAAAACTGCAAATTTATTTTAGTATTCCTCCCATATTTACGTTTTAAGTGCATTTTAGCGCTAAGTATAGTTCTGCAATATTGTAGATCACAAAATGTGCTACAACTCTTCTATTGAAATATTTTTTCCACGATCATCAGGAAAGAAGATACGAAGTCATCTATGGAGTACTACCGTCGATATTTGCTTCTTTTTACAGTTTTCTTCCCATATTTGCGTTTTAGTGTATTTTAGCTTAAGTTCTAGGTCTGTAATATTACAGAAGACAAAATTATATGCAAATGATCTTACTAGGTATCGTGGAAACAGACGATTTTGTCTTTTGAGGGATTGAAGTGGTATAGATCGGAAAGTGACAGATGCTTTATCTTGTCGTCTATCCCGCTATCACTCGACCATCATAGATCCCCTACAGATTGCGATTAATTGCACTCAAACCTAAATACGAGAAGAAAACTGCAAAAGTATCTAATTTCGACGGTGCTACTCCATAGATGACTTCATATCTTCTTTCCTAATGGTCGTGGAAAAAATATTTCAATCCAAAACTTGTAGCAAATTTCGTGATCTACAATATTGCCGAACTATAGTTAGCGCTAAAATGCACTTAAAATGTAAACATGAACGGAAAACCAGAAAAAAGTGGCAATTTTTAATGATATATCCTGTCATATCTTTGTCCCTAGGGGTCATGGAAAAAATCTTTGTACCCAAAAGTTTTAGCAAATTTTGTATTCTACAATATTGCAGAACTATGTTTACCATTGGAATGAACTTTGACGGCAGTAAAAGCAAAGAACTGAAAAAAGTGACACTATTTTCAAGATGGCGGCCAAAGTTATGGAGCTGGAGGGCCGAAATTTTTAGGTTACCATGGCTAATATTGTCCTTCACAACATACCAAAAAACCATATCAATTGGACCTCTTTTAGAGTACCAGAGCAACAATTTACTAAATGTACTACGAAATTTTTAGTATGGGCTGCACCTTTTCCGGTATACCGTACTTCCGGCTCAAATTTCGAGATGGCGACAGACAGATCCGTATTCTGCAGGGTCCAAACCCTCTGATAACGTTGTCACCCCAACTGTTACATGATTTGCCGCTTGCATTGTTTAGAGACGCCTTTTCCAATTCTGTTCTCTAACTATAAAAGAAGACATTATTTTAATTTAAATAACAATTTAAACTGCATTAATAGATTTTTAATAATTATGTAACATGATTGAACCGGGAATCGAACCCGCTACACGAGAAAAATTACCATGTAGCTTTATCATACCGATCGAAAGGCATTATTTTTTGCTACTTAAATACCATAGTGTCAGAAATAAAAGGAAGACCATGAATTTGATCAACACAATTTTTTTTCTCGTGTACCGGGTTCGATTCCCGGTTCAACCATGTAATTATTTAAAAATCTATGAAAGCAGTTTAAATTGGTTTTTTAAATTAAAATAAGGGGCTATTCATAAATTACGTCATCTATTTTTGACCCCCCCCCCCCCCCTAAAATCATCCAACCATCATAATTCGAATGACCCCCCCCCCCCCCCCCCTATCAAATCAAATGATGTCATTTGTAAAAAATGCGTTCTTAGCTTAATTTTTCAATAAAAAACTATTTAAAATGATTTAGTTATTATTAATTCTTTGAAGTTAAAACAATCAACAAAACAACAAATTAACAATCAACTCTAAATATCAAATAACAATTTTTATTCATAAAGTGTTTATAACAATTTATTGTTGATTCAAGTTTAGTAGGTAATTTTTTATAGCAATTAACAGTTTATAAAAAGACGAATTTCATTCCTTTTTACTCATTAAAGCACTTTTTAAAGATGCGAGAGATGATGTCATCTTGGGATTGACCCCCCTCCCCTCCTACGTCATGCTACCATCATCCTATGTTATGACCCCCCCCCCCCCAAATTTGAAATGACGTAATTTATGAATAGCCCCTAATGTCTTCTTTTAGTAAAATCTTCCATCTACATACAATATTCAAGGTAATTTCCCTTGGTGTCCCATAGTCTTGGGATGCCCTGTATATATTTTTAGATACTTAACTAGTTTGTACAAGTACAGTCGATGAATTGGAATGGTTGGCACATTTGGCCCATTCCGGCCCCGAACGTCCAATTCCTGGAATATCCATTTGCATGGATCATCCAATTCTTCGAATTTATATTTGCCCACCATTATCTATAAATAGAAATAGAGTACAAAGTGACAAACATTCAACTCCTCGACTATATAAATGCTTGTTGTATTTTTTATTCAGCGCAACTCTGAATAAAGTATCTCCATTATCATGATGCCTCCGAAACTTGTTATCTTTTAATTACGTATTCTGATTTTCCTAGAAATGTCTCGTCTTCAGTTGTCGTGTTTTTTTATCTAAAACGTATTTAGTAAATTTAATTAATAGTAAATCCAACAATATTCCTTTGCTATTACGCTGAAACAACGTGAAGGTCTACCAGTGATAATGAGATGCACCCACTTGCTTATTTTTTGCACGCGGTTAATCCAAACACGCACAAGTTTGACATAAGCCTCGACACGTGTTTCGCCTCTCTCATCTCTTCATCTCTCTCATTAGGAGATTTCGCTGCTCCACATCCGCCGAGCTACTAAGACAGACCAAGCCTCGCCTTATTCAATCAATTATTTGATTTTTAAATTAATAGTAGTCTAACAATCTACACACAGGCTATTACTGAACCAGCGAGATACATCTTAGGCCTTGTTGACGCTTTTTATCAGGTGATACTAAGGCCAATCGCTGTTCAGTCATACATAAAAAAACCGGCCAAGTGCCTGTCGGGCCACGCGCAAGGTAGGGTTCCGTAGTCGTCCAAACATTACATTATGTGGACTAAAAAGTTCGCAAACTTATATTTACTATGTTTTTGACAGAATTAACAACATTATTTAAGGTATCAATGGAAATTGTACGAAAGTTTGCTTTTGCAAAGTACATTTCTGTTGCTCTAGTATAAGTTTTTTCGAAACATTAACTAATTCGAACACGTTTGCGTTTTGTCTCAAAATTTATGAAAGTGGTATGAAAACGTGAACAGCGCCTCTGGTGGTCACTAGTGGAAACTAAAACAGCAAGTATAACATTTGTTGCTAACCGATGAACGCGCGTATTTCAAACTCGGTGAGAGCGTTTTCATACATTTTGAGACAAAACGCAAACTCGTTCGAATTAGTTAATGTTTCGAAAAAACTTATACTAGAGCTACTGAAGTTCGACTATTACTCGTTAACTATAGTTATGTCTACAAAGCTGTGATAGTTTTTCTTTTAAATTCATCGTATAAACTACTACCATGATTTTAACCCAAAAAAAATTTTTTTTCAACATTTTATTCCACCGTTTTTTCGGCGTCATCAATATCTATAGTCATACCAAATTACAGCTTTCTAGTACTAACGGTTACTGAGATAAGCGGGGGACAGACGGACGGACGGACGGACATGGCGAAACTATAAGGGTTCCTTGTTTACTACGGAACCCTAAAAACTATTATGTATGAATGATCTTACAGGACCATTATGTGTCACGTTCATTGATTTCAGATAACCTATGTTGGCTGTGACTTAGGACTTAAATTACGTACTCGTATTGATCTGAATGTGAATTATCTACAAGGAAACTTTTTTAAACATCTCCATTATTGTTGTCTTTAGGGTTCCATACCCGAAGGGTCAAAACGTAATTCTATTGCTGTCACTCACGCGTCCGTCCGTCCGTCCATCGTCTGTCACCCAGGTTTTATAGCCAAACAGTTGGAGCTACAGTCTTAAAATTTTCACAGTATAAGCATCTTGGTGCCCCAAATTAATACAAATAGTCAAAACTTATTTTTTAATGTTTAAAGGGGGGCTCCCATACAGCTAAAGGGGCGCGAAAACAAACCAACAGTTCGGAAGCCTAAATTTGCGAAGTCTGACTTGCACTTGGCCGGTTGTTTTTTTTTCTACAGAAACATAAGTGTATGCGTAAAGCATAGTTTGAAGCATTGTCCGCTTCGAAGGTGGTAGTTTTAAGCTACCTACTTATAGTTTTTTTAATAACAATTTCTATAGATCCAACTTCAATTACAGGCCACTGGGGTTTTGCTATGAATCTAATTACATTCGTTGAGCGAAGCCATATAACTAAAGACTTCCGGCACTGTCCAATCATGAAGTTAAAAGCACAGTTTACTTTGATAGCTCCAAACTTAATTTAATTAAAAGCTTACAAAGTCCGAAACAAGGTGACATCTAAAGTGCTTTATGCGGAGACAAACGAGGCGCATATATTTGAAAATGGCCGAGCATGACAGACGTTTCTGTTGTCTGTCTTGCTTGTACCCAATAGACTATAAACAATATATTTTAGTATGATGTCCACCAAGTTTAGCCGTGCCGAATAGGGTAGAGTTTACTTCACAAAATCAATTGAAACAGTACCGAAATTGGGACCTGAGACTCGGTAAAGAAGAGAATAATTAGCACCGAAGCCGAAAGGTGCTGTAAGTCGTGCGTATATATTAAGAAGGTTTTTTAAATGGAAATTATATTTAATTGGTATTTTATCGTCTCTTTTCTAATATAAAAATCTGAACAATCAGCACCAAATATTGCAGTTACGCTTCTTATGAATAGGTGAAAAGTCCTTATTTTCTTTTACTACAAGATTTACTTTGACTTAGACACAGCCACAGCACACCATTACCGACCTTGTTAAGGCAGGTAGGTATAAGGAGTTAGATATTTACATTTAAGCTTTAAAAAGAACACAATGTCTATCCTAACTTCCAGAAAAAAAAAGCGTTTTTTAATCTACACAGACTAAAATTATAAAATCCACTAAATTCACGATCACGATCACGCCCATCAAAACCGAGAAATACTTCATAACAAGAAAGAAGTGTCCGAATGGCGTTCGTGTAGTAAAATTGGCGTAATCTTCCCATAAATAAGCCCGTAAACCGCGAGATCGGATCGGCCGTAACCGGGTTTACGCGGCCGTAACCGGCTCGACTAGTCAGCGATCCCCGTTACTGTCTCAGCTGACTGGATGCTGAGTAAGTGTCTAAAAGTATCATTAAAAGTCTAGAAAACCTGAGCTAACCCACGTATTCAAGTGTACACACTATATACCGCGGATAGATCAGTGTGTGAGCAGAGAACGCAACGATAGGAGCATAGATTATTCTAGACATATAAAAAGTGCGTTTGAGCATATACATATATACCTATGCATACATATATATATACACACACATGCCTATGTGACAGATAAGTAAAACGAACTATTATAAGCGTGTATACTTAGTATGTACCCAGATGTAGTAACTTTGGTAATGCGTATTGTACAAACCTACCCATCATTCTATGTAAAGGAGCCCCTCTGCCAACAAACTGTCCTGCAGTTTGGCAGAAGAAAACATTGTTAACCAAGGGTTGTTTCGTAAATAAATTTATTATTTATTTTATTACTAGCTTTTGCCCGCGACTTCGTCTGCGTAGAACTCGCGTCATCGCGTTAGAATGTTATTTCATTCTTCTATTTCATGCGCTTACCTAGTTATCTCTCTTCCATTCTAACTTAAACCTCGTTAAGGGATGATTTCCGGGATAAAAGTATCCTATGTCCTTCCCTAGGACTCAAACTATATCCATAACAAATTTCATCTAAATCGGTTGAGCATTTTAAGAGGAAACAGGCAGACAGAGTTACTTTCGCATTTATAACCCGCCCCAGTTTCGCACGGGTAGTCCAGGTTTTAAATTTATTTAGCTAAGCTTTTGCCCGCGACTTCATTCGCGTGAATATCCATTATCCATATCAACTTCTACACCGTATTTCGCCGGGTTGTCTCGCCAAACATTGCGCACGCCGGCTCAATGCGCCCACATGAAACATGACAGAGGACTAAATATATGTTATTAACTTATTATTGATGCAGATGAAAACGCTCGCGAGCGAAGCGAGCGCGAAACTTTTCACATATTCTGATACGGGTGTGGAAAATACTTCATACGCATCAAGTAATGAAGATGAAAACGCGAGCGCAGCGAGCGCGAATTCTTTCAAACATTACGATGTAGGTGCGGAAAATACTTCATACGCATCAAATAGTGTAGATGAAAACGCGAGCGCAGCGAGCGCGAAATGTTTCGAACATTGATGCAGGTGTGGAAAAGACTTCATACGCACCAAGTAATGAAGATAAAAACGCGAGCGTAGTGAGTGCGAAATGTGTCGAACATTATGATGCAGGTGCGGAAAATACTCATCAAGTAATGTAGATGAAAACGCGAGCGCAGCGAGCGCGAAATTTTTCGAACATTCTGATGCAGGCGCGGAAAAGACTTCATACGCATCAACTATAATGTAGATGAAAACGCGAGCGTACGGCGCGCTAAAATTTTTTGAACATTATGATGTAAGTGCGGAAAATGCTCATCAAGTAATGTAGAAGAAAACGCGAACGCAGCGAGCGCGAAATTTTTCGAACATTCTGATGCAGGTGCGGAAAAGACTTCATACGTATCAACTATAATGTAGATGAAAACGCGAGCGTACGGCGCGCGAAAATTTTCGAACATTATAATGTAGGTTGTGTGGAAAATGCTCATCAAGTAATGTAGAAGAAAACGCGAACGCAGCGAGCGCGAAATTTTTCGAACATTATGATGCAGTTACGGAAAATAATTCCTACGCGTCAAGTAATGTAGATAAAAAAGCTAGTGCGAAATGATTCGAACATTATGATGCAGGTACGGAAAATACTTCATACGCATCAAGCAATGTAGATGAAAACGCGAGCGCAGCGAGCGCGAAATATTGAACAAAAAAAATTTGTTGACCTATCAAGTGGCTTTGTAAAGAATTGGCATTTTTTTTGTTCATAAATTATTGGAATTTACGAAATTTTGTTCCGATGAATTTTTTAACTTTCCAAACACCTTTAAACCTTAAAATTTGGTAATAATGATTGTTATTACGTATTTTTTACCAACAAATACTAATATATTGATAAATTAGTTTTTTTTCTTTGAAATTTCCTTATTTTTCCTATAAAAACCAACTTAACTTTGCGGTCGGTTTGGAACCCTAAATGTGCGAAGTCCGACTCGCACTTAGCCGGTTTTTTTTGCTTTCCAATCCGCCTGTTCGAATTTGGTCATACTTGATGTTTATTGTTACGTAGGTATGTATGTTTTAATAACGAATAATAACGAATACCAATATACCCTAAATTTATGTCCGTTACGCGCTGAACGTATTTTATACATTTTGCTGACGGAAAACGCAACTAATCGGCACCTCGAAGAACCTCAAAGATGACACCCATATCGATTATTAAGAAAAGTAAATAAGTAAATGTCCGCCATCTTCGATTTGAAAATGGATAAGTATCATTCTTGTAATGAGCACCTCAAAAAACAATATTTTATACAAAAATGCACATACATAGTAGTACATGTCGCAAGTGCTACCATGCAACCGAGAGCCCGCCGCTCTGCGTAGGTAAGTACCCTCCATCGAAAACAAAAAAAAAACCGAGGTTGCGTAGTAAAGTTTGTGAATATTGATAGTGACTGACTGACCAACATAATTAGATCTCTCATTTGAAACAGTTAATATGGTTTCAGGGACTTTTGTATTTTTGTCTATAGCCTTGAGAGGCAGAGGTATTGTTATTTCACCCCCCATTTTTTCAAATACTATCTGTTTATTATACAATGTTTGAATGAGGTTCTATTTACTTTGCGTCCATGTATATACTTACCAACTTTCAAGCCTGTAAATCATGAACTGAAAGACTTCTCATACAAAGTTTAACCCCTCTTTTCACCCCCTTTCATCCCTAACCTGTATGATTTTTATAGCCTATAACCTGGCCGAAGATCCAATAAACATATTAGTGAATGCTGTATTCAAATCCATTCGCTAGTTTTCGCGTGATAGTTAGACATATAAACAGACAGACAAACAGACAAACAGACAAACAGACACGAATTCTAAAAACAGTTGAAACGTGTTCTGTTATCGATTCTTAGACCCCTCCATCGATTTTTTTACTAATATCTTCAATGTACAGATTTTCGACCCTCTTCTGCTTTATTATATGTATATAGATTAGATCGTATTTATTATGTGCCCATGCGAGCCAAAATTTTGTAGAACGAGAAAAACCATTAAAATATATATACATTCCGAAAGTGTCAACCTAAAATGAAGCTCAAAATTCTACTATTATATTAAGTACTGGAATCATAGAATAAAACATCTTCCGCAAGTAAGTTGCGCCGAGCGCTCTCCGGCGCTAATAAAGCGCTTTTACGTGCCGATTAACGCTATCTTAGATAACGTACCTGTTCGGAACTCCGCTTTATGACGAAAATCAACCTAATCTTTATGAGGTACTGTGAGTTTGTATGTAAAGAGGCTGTTGGATGACGATGGAATGTTTGTAGTATTTTTCCTAGCGAATAAGGTAGCTTTGAAGTCTGAATGATGGGCGAATCTCCGGCGATTGCAAACGCTCGTTTTTAATGTCATGCTGTCTACCGCAACGTAGGAACGGATGTCTGTTCGATCCACGCGACATATTACAGTTTTTCCATTTCCTATTGTCGAAGTGTACATATAAATTGACAGTTACTCCATTCCTGAACTAATCGCGGTCTTATATTAAGCAATTCTTTCTCAGTTTGGGACAGCACAGCCCCCTTACATCCTCGGCCCTTTCTACCCTATTTATTAATTATTATTATTGGTTTTTTGGAGCGCTCGTGGCCCAGCGGCGCCTGCGTGCCGCAAGCGTTATGCAAAGTTAAGCAACGTGGGCCGCGGTCAGTACATGGATGGGTGACCGCTTTGAGTAGTTACTAACTGAGCGCTCCCGTGCTTTGGAAGGCACGTTAAGCCGTTGATCCCAGCTGCTGTCTATGGCAGCAGTCGTTAAGCCAAGTTGGAGGCCTTCCGGCGGCTCGAGAACTTCTAACAGTCAAGTTGCCCACTCACTTGACAAAAGGGGGGTCGAAGTTGCACCACGTCCGTAGGGAAAGTACCCACCGCTACCCTACACGTGACGGTGGTTCTAAAAGTGCAACAAAAACTGGCAACCGTACTGTCTTCTCGAAGATCTCACGGTTCGAAATAAATGCCATACGATAAAAAAAATATTGGTTTATTGTGGGCCTTCTATGCCGCCTCGACCAGTCATTGGTCTATTGTGGCAACCCTTACAGTTCTTTGCTTATACCCGTTGCTTCCAGGAATTTCCAAACTCTTTGGGTCGCAATTTGTTGTATATCCTCTGGAAGCATATGTGCCTCCCTAGGTAGATACTTCGTTTGCGCATAAGTGGTCCACAGGAATAGAGGTTATGGATGGCAGTTTTTCTCCTCCTTCTGACAGCACCTGCATGCTGCACTTTGTTTTATACCCATTTGTGTAACATGTTCCTCTCCTAGTTAAAGTATTGAAACATAAACCAATAGCATCGCCTGCACCACCTTAATAATGTTTTCGATTTGGTAGGTGGCACTGCTTGTCCGGGCAGGACGACGTCTGCCGGGTCCGCTAGTAAATTATATATCTGCAAAAGCCATGGCAACATCTTGCACTCACATCATTAAAATCTGCGTAAAGATGGCCTGGCTTTCGGCCTGGCTCTGACACTCAATAAAAACTGGGCAAGTAATCATGGAGCGCGGGTATATTAGGGGCCCATAAAGCCGGTATTACGGCAACTTTTTGATTTATCTGGCGCGTAATAGCGTGGACGCACTGTCCCGTTCACGGCCGTTAAGGGGGGATATTTCAAGTTGCTTTGGTGACACTAAAGGCCCAATGATATCGTAGCAGTACATTAGAAAGTGAGCAATCGAAATATTGCTCTTGAGTCAACGAGTATAATTTTGATAAACTGTTAAAAAAAGTCAGTGTAAAAACGAGTGCACGGCCCGCCTCATAGTTATACTTTCACACACACAAACACACATACGCGCGCAGTCACAATTATGATGAGATGAAAAGTTTCAGTTAACTCTTCATAAATTAATGATCATAGTCCAGTAAGCAATAAGCATGTATATCTATTGTTACACACGTAATATATGGCTCCTTTATTTTATATATAATTGTGCTGTTGTATTATACAGCCGTGTATTAATATAGCATACTATTAATGGTATAATATTCTCTAAACATCATAGATGCTACACGCTAAGAAATAAGATAACCATGCTTCATAATACTATTTCAAAATTCTGCTTAAAAGCATGGTTTAATTATACTCATAAAATATAGGTGCTTTGCAGCCTTTTGTCGTCGCCTCCCGTTGCATCGGCAGGAAACAAAAGCGCAGTTTTGAAGCTAATTGCGTCGTTATAACTACCTCCACGTTATTATTAACGTTACAACGCAAATCTCAAAATTGTTAACTGACTAAGAATTTGGAGACTTCTCATTACCATTTAGAAATCTGGTTCTAGGAATACCTGCTTTGCGGCCGGTTGTTCTATTTTCGTAATTTAATTAGCGATCAAAGCAGAAAATACCCACAATGCGGTCGCACATGGATAGCTACTACAGAAGTTGCTGGACGTTAATGTAGCAATGCGAACTGCTACCTGACAGCTGTGGCTGGTTTAGAAGCGTTTGTAAACTCGGCTTGCTTTGTATGAAAAGGTTGACAAAGGAATTTCGACGAGAATTACCTGTGAGCGAAGCACGGATTCGCTTGAAGTCGCTTGAAGAGATTTTCCCTCTCGTCTGTAGCCGTTTGCAGAATATTCTCCATCCCTTTTAATTGTAAATATCTAATTAAAAATTATTATACAAGAAATTATTTTTAATTCTTGTACATAAGTAATAAGCTCCTTGTAAAATAAGACCCAATGTATACAGGAATGGAATATCTATGAATTATAATATTTTGTATGCAACTGATTTCACAAAACACTTTAAAAAAGGCTTTCCACCAAATTTATGACGATTTCGCCAATCATTACTTGTTCAAAGACGTTGCGCGGTAACGACGCCATGACAGTAGGCAACTGGTTTTGTTCGGTAACTAGTGGATTGAGCCCGTCGTCGTGAAGAGCACATGTGTTCACCAACGCGGCGACGGGCAAAATCCTGCAACTGATTTATGAAACTTCATTAGCGCGATTCAGAACATGTCAGATTTGACAGTTGATAGGAGTGATTCCACATTCTAGTTAACAGTGTATTAAATGTTTTACAACAGTTTACGCATAATTGAATTGACTTATCGCAACGGACCCTTTGACGTTCCCTTATTAGAATAAAGGATTCAGTTCCCAAAAAAGGATAACGATCAAATTTGGTATAAATGTTTATTGGAGGCTATGTTTTATCTGAGGTTATGTTGCGTAAGAAATTTTCACTTTGTTCAAATCCTGCGTACTCTATAAATAATATGTATTTAAGGCAATAGTGGTGTACATTTTCCCTAAGCCACTGAGACGAAATTGAATTATATTTATGTCATAATAATTTACGTGCAAAATGCCACACTTAATCTTCCAATCCACTTTTGTATCTCACACTCCAGTGTCCTCGCAACTTTACTCGCTCGGGTACCACTCGCTGAATCCCGCACTCGCTCAAGTCGCTGTCGAGTGCGCACTCGCCCAAGCTCTCTATTTACTCTATCCACAGCGTTCTATCTGTTATCCAGACGACAAACGACTCAAATGCATTTACTCTTGTTTATACTTTTATTACGACGCGCACTACAGAAGTTTAAAGATTTTATTTCCAATTTTCTGACAGAGGCGGAGAAATATTTGCTGTTATATGTAGTCTCCTATCTTCATAAAGTACCATAACTCGGTAACATTTAGCTTTGCAGGTAAACTTATCAATTAGGCTAAAATTTCAAAACCACTATAGGAAGATATTTCAGAATTGCTTTTAGTTTTTTGATAGCTTCACTAAAAAACTCAAAGCTGTTTTGAAATACGCTAGCTTTTTTAAAGCTAGTAACGACCAATGCAATTAAGAAATGAAAAATATACATTTCCCTCCAGCTACAACTATGAGCGTTCAATCAAGCATTTCCGAACGTGCGAGCAAATCCGAGACGCGAAATAGGTTTCCGAAAGCTCACCTGCAACTCTGCCCAATTGCATTCGCACCTATTATTTCCGGATTTGCTCTGCTGGAAGTTCATTACAAGGAGGGAGAAAAGAAAAACGGGCGCGACGCCGCGCCGTTCAGTGCAACTTTTTGGTGCAAAACTTCAGAGTACGAATTGGTGTTGCGCTGTGGTGATGTAGCGAGCACAGCCCTCGCACTTGTGTGTGTTTAAGATGTAACAATAATATCATGATTAAAATTTCCACGTGATTTCCACGTAGAGCAAAAACGTCATGAAATAATTGTCACCAATGGCGATATGTTTCAGAGCAACCTAATATAACCTAGGTCGTAACCACTATCTGCCTATCTACACTATTTTATGTACATATTCTTAGGTTCAGCTACAGGTTGAAATAGTCGTTGGTTTTCATATGTTCGAGCAGATCGGGGCTGGGCACTTTTAGCCTACCCAGTACCTACATCACACACCGTAACTCTCACTAGATATTATCAAATGGGAACAAATAAAATGATCACCTAAATAACTTTTGATATCATCAAATTTTCGAACCCTAAAATAAAGTTGAACACTCAAAAAAATTTATCGATCAGCAATTCCGAGTCACCAAAAATATTCTACCTATTTTTGCAGCACTTGCACCTATTTTACTTATTGCGTTCCTATAAATTTATAATCGCATCAAAAAAATTGTTAAGTACCACCAAAAACACTAAACTACCACCTAATCTCATGCACCTTTTTTCATTAGAATTACATCCAAATATTATACACATCGCATGCTACATTTTAGTAAACAGTTACAAATTAATTGTTTTTAGCACTATAAATATTTTAGTCATTTCCAAAATGTTATAAATTAGAAAGTAAAATTCTGAATTAATTTAAAAAACAACGCGCAATGTGGCTGTGTGAAATAATAACACGTATACTGCTATCTCACTCAATCAAATACAAATTGTCGTTAGAGTGAAAGGTACCTATTGCTGTTTCATTCTAACTACCTATTGCTGATGGTTTACAAACTGCAAAAAGTTTTATTATTAATTTTTTAATGCGTTGACGTGAGCGCGTTTGATTGAAAACTTTTATTTGAAAATGAGTTTTGTTGATTTATTAAATTCTTAGTTTGTTATGAAAATGGATAAAGGTCCTCAAATGAGTTTACTTTATTAATTTAGATAGACTTTCATGGAAAAATTAAAGGTAGTTAATAGGTAGAAATAGGTATAGGTAGGTTTAGGTTATGTTAGTTTTGCATCGGCCCGAAGGGCCAAAATAACTCAAAATAGGAGCTCCGCGCCAGCGGAGATCCGTCAATACTGTTCCAATGTCCACTAGTTTGAAATAAAAATAGATGTCATAGAAAAATACTACTACCTAGGCAAATTGACGATTATCAGCGAATAGAGTAGAGGCAAAAACATCTGAGAACAAATAGCTGTATGCGACCAGTACGGAAAGCACTGTTGAAAAGATATTAAATTAAATTATGTTATGTACGTGTCTCATTAAAATTACAGAAATTTTGAAGCTTCTATAAAATAAAATCATTTAGCGCTGTCTTGCTCGCACGCGGTGCGACGTGCGAGCGAGACGGACCGTATGGAAAACCGCATCAGTGTGCTAGCAATGAGGTTAGACTAGATTGGAACTGCTTTGCGCGTGGGGCGTTAAAAAACAATTGCCGCGTGAAATTTGGTGATCATGTAGTATTTCTGGGTATCGAAAGAATTATTTGGGTGTGAATAATTTTAATAGGATTACGAGCCCTGTAATATTTGGATGTAAATTATATGAAATTTGGTGTTTGAAATTAGGTGATCATTAAGTATTTTTGGGTAGTGACTAATTTATTTGGTAACAATTAAATTTAATAGGTTATCGACATGTTACTTCTTTGAGTTGCACTTTATATTTAAAAGGAGTTGAAAATTTTGTGCGGATCTAGTATTTTTGGTAATCAATGTAATTTTTTAGAGCATCATTCGGCAACTAATTTGGTGGTTCGTTAAATGCTACCCTTATCAAATCATGATAATTACCACTCGAATTTGGTTTCAAAGAGGCCGAGCGAAGACACAGGAGCAAGAAATACGCTTAATTAAAAGTACCTATAAGGGTTGGTTGCAATACACTGTAGTTTGTAATCGTAAGCTGTATTTTTTCATTCAAATTCAAACATTTCTTTGTTACACGTACAAAAAATAAAAATAAAAAAGTACAGAAGAAACAAGAAGACGGTGTAGACCGTGTAACGAAATGGACCTAAATCAGCATAATGCTGGCTTTACAGTCAGCGCTGGACCTCTGCAGGCAGGCAGGCAACAATTTTTTTTTCGTTACACGGTCTACACCGTCTTCTTGTTTCTTCTGTACTTTTTTATTTTTATTTTTTGTACGTGTAACAAATAAATGTTTGAATTTGAATAAACAAATACAACTTACGATTACAAACTACAGTGTATTGCAACCCACCCTTATAGGTACTTTTAATTAAGCGTGTTTCTTGCTCCTATGTCTTCGCTCGGCCTCTTTAAAACCAAATTGGTTTAATGTACAAAAAGTGAAACAAGGATAAGACTTGTAATAGGATAAGACTTTTTTTATATGAGCAATAAAAAAAAGTGCTAAGATCTGTTTGTATGTAAATGTCAATTTATGGGATATATTGATTTAAACTTACACGATTTTCACACATTATTATAATTAATTAATACGCAATTTTAATTTGTACGCGATTAAGTCCCGTCCCCAATAATAATTTATGGGATGACAGCCTCCCTATATAGTAAATAATAAGTTGGTGGAACCCACCAAAATTAAGGAGGCTGTGCTCTCTAAAGTGTAACAAGGCAGGTACGAGTTCGCACTACAATACGCATTGTCGCGCGGCGCGGCGCGCGCAATGCTGCCTTTTTATTAGCCTCTGCGGCGAAGCCCTTTACAACATTTTTAATGAAATCGGTTTCATGATATTTTGATACTCATACTCATACTCTTTATTTATAATATTGTTAAATATTAAATGTCACATTAAAATTCTGCATAACACATTGAAATAACATTATCTGACTAAATAACCACCTTAAAACTTAATCAATTTTCCTAAAAAAATAATAATTCAAAGCTATTAGGTAGGTATCACATTTATTTAAAAAAAAAACAATATATTTCTTTGGCAACTTATACAAACCGCAACCGACTCACTAATTTTATGCGTTATTGACTAAAGCTTCCACCAAAATCACCAAAAATCTACGATTTTATAGGATGCTAAATAATATTGAAATGAGGGTTACAAAAAAGTGTAATTATTATCACCGCCTTTAGCTGGAATAGTTTCTCAAAACACATTTTGCAATAAAGTTCTGACATACATATGTACATACATACACATTATAAACAATGGTCAGACAAATAAGTAACTTCGAATATTTTCATTGCCGTACTGTACGTCGCGTATAATTACATAAACGGCTCCATTTAAAAAGCGTCCGCAATTTTATTCTCATCGTCCGAGAGAGTAAAGTTATGTGTTACATGCACGCTACGCCGCCGAAACATAAATTATGAAAATAAATTAAAATTATGAATTCTGATTAATGAAAACGTGGCGTGCTGTAAAACGTTACTTTGTGCTTGGGATTGAGACGTTAGGTTGACTATTAATTTCATTGTTAATATTAATGAAATCATGTTAAGACGATTAAGACATAAAACTATTTCGAGAAATATAAACCAAATTCTCATAAAGATATTTTTTTAGGTTTTTTTTAAACCTGACTGTGGCTTTATAGGCCGGGCCCATTAAAGCGATAGGAGTGCGCGGTTGGAGGGTGGGTCTTAACATCCAGGGGAAACATTCGACACGACCACGCGGGCGGTTTAAACACTGGAATACTCTAAGAGTTTGCGCTCCAGTGAGCTTGGTTGTACGGTTTCAACCGAACACACTCCGTGTTAGTGGAATCGAGCGAATTAAACCGTGCTATTCAAGTTTCTCTAAAATATAAGGAACGGTTCGCCACATGATAAATAATTCACCCCAATTATACAGTTTGGTCAAAAGCCAGGCGTGATTGTGGGCGGTAAATAACAGGCCAAGTTCCCAGTCCTGTGATTACCGACACCGACACCGCTGCGGAATAATCGCGTTTTTTCACGGTTTCCCCAAATAAAACTGTTAGCGGCACCGCTCCGGACATGTCCCAGTTATCCACTGTGTCCAGGCAAGCGTCCTACACGAGTTTTTTGCGCTAGTTATTTGTTCCGAATTTTTACCATTCAAATCGATTGATTGCGTAAACTCAATACGTACATCGTATGACGGGGAGTTTTCAAAAAATATGTCCTTAATTTTATTTTACTAAACGGTTAAAACTCACACATTAATTGCCACTTCGGGTGACATGTTTCGAACTCTTCAGGAGTTCTTCCTCAGGATGAGTGCGTGCTGCGATCGGCGCGGGCTTTAACAGTTTTAGCCGTTTAGTAAAATAAAATTATAACATGTCTCACGAAAGTTTAATTTCAAATATATGTCCTTATTGATGACAAATGGGTGTTTGTCTTGAAAATACACATTTTACATAATTCTAATATCTAATATTGTTCACCACATTTCATTTCATTTATTTATTTCATTTTACAATATAAATTGTGTTTGAAAATACGTTCCCACGTTTAAAAGTCGTTTGTAATTCTAAGTAGCTTTTCGCTTGCACTGTTTTAATCGTTATCTCACTAAATCCGTGTGTGTTCGGGGGATTCAAGTTAGGGAGTTTTAAGGAGGGATTAGAGTCCGGGTCGCCGGTCCATCGAGGGCTGCCGAGCTTAGCCGGAGACTAGTTACGAACTTGGCCGGCACTACTGCACCTTGCTACAATATCATTTTATGATATTCTAGATTAGTTTTGAAATTGCAATTTAGGATACTGAAGTTATTGTTATTAGGTTTGATATGGGCGTCGTCGTCCAATGAGATTACCAAAGGCTCAGTTCCTTAAGGGGCTCCTAGCTCCCAATGACCTTCGATATATAAATCTCCGTTTTCCCGTTTTTTATTATTATCGTATTAACAACAACGTGTTTTACCGAAATAGTATCCCATATTTATTTAAAAACTCACTGTCTTTGATATAATATAGCATCAAACTTTGGAAATTTTAGGCCAAAAAACCCACTTTTTTGGACGTAAATTTTGTTAAAAATTAAAATGTCTATTGCGTTGTTCGAGACGTTAATAAGGAACAGTGGCATGTAGATTTCATATAAATAAGTACAGAAACAACAAAATTATATCGAAAAGAGAGCTTTTTGAGCCATGTTTGAATAAACCAATTTAAAAAAAAAACTAAATTCGGCTCTTGCTAATGTAGATAAAGAATCTGAAGAACCAATAACCTAACTTTGGGCCCCCTTTTTTTATTTGTGCCATAAATAATATAAATATGTCTATAGTTTTGACGGAATAATGTCAACTAAAAACTCGTCAAAAATCGACGGATAGCGCGTGGAGTCCCCTTAACGGTCCGTTGGACCTCATGTCGGTAAGTTGCGCCAAAAATGTATTCAGTACAATACTTTTTCCTCACGAGCGCGGGTTGGTCATAGTTATAGTTGTGACACGTGAAATCATTGCGCCTACGCTGACACACACAGATAATGTGCATGTATAGCTCACCACACAACCATGGCTCACCCGCGCTCGTGAGATAATAGTACATTACTTACCAAGGGCGATAAAACAAAGAATGTCTCAGATCGCAGGTATTTTACGCCCGAGCCGAAGGCAAGGGCGATAAATATGCGATCTGAGGCTTTCTTTATTATCGCCCGTGGTAAGTACAAAATTTTATGTCACCCCCTGCCCAGGAAGTGTGTTTTTTCGCGCGCGGAGCGTGCGATAATGGCCACTTTATGGCTAGGTGTGACATAATAGTAGTTTATGCAACTGGTACATAATAAGGGGCATTAAAACACGAGTGTGTTTTATGAAACGAGCCGAAGGCGAGTTTCATAATAAGGTCACGCGAGTATTTTAATGCCTAATTATGTACAGTTGCATACATTACTTTATCTACACACATATTATAACTACTCTAAGATGGGTTCAGAAACCGTAGTAAATAAATACAATAATTGTGTTAATACAACCTTTTTTGCACGGTTGCCGAAATATCGAAATCAGAACTGGCAACCGATACCTGAATGTTATTTTAAAAAGTAAAGAGTCCCTATTCTGATGTGATCATGTCGTTCTAGCTCAAATTTCGTGCGATATATACTAAAAAAACATCGAGCTGACATTTCGCATCAACTGAATTTGATTTTTCAGTGATACTAGAATAGGGACATGTCAACTTTGACATTTAAATTTTGACAGTTTTGTTTGACGTTTAATATTTTAACATCATATATGAGATTAAAATTAAAAATTATATTACTGCTGTAGCCTTAGCCAAGAAAATTGCCATAAATTCATTGATTGTTGAAATGAGAGTCATTTTCTACGGTTTCCGAACGCATATTAGAGGATTTATGAAATGTGTGTAGATAAAAGTATTATAATTCTTTAATCAAAGTGAAAATTGAAAAATTCAACACCACAGGTGAGATTTGAACCCACGACCTCCGGAATCCGTCCATTGCTCTGCCAATTGAGCCTTTCCCTTGTGATGGTGAATTTTTCAATCTTAACACTCATCTATTAAGCCTTATTAGGGAGGATTTTTGTTCCAGAGGTCGTGGGTTCAAATCCCACCCGTGGTGTTGAATTTTTCAATTTTCACTTTGTTTATAAATTTGAGATTTTCGCTAGCGGACGCATCCGCTTAACACACATTAAAAGAATTATAACCTTAATTTGATATGACATTTTACTTAGTCATAAAACCTGGCCTAAAACAGGTAGCTATTGTATGTAAATACGTTTGTGAATATTCTTGAATGTTTTACGGTTTTTGTAATAATTCATTCTGGCAGGCTCCTGCCTCAATAATCCACCGTATACTTTAACTTAATGCGCAGCCCTTGCTCGTAATTGAAACAAAAATGGCGCCTAAACACCGCTCGCGTCGCAAATTACGTGGTTACTGTAATTCAAAGCGTTTTTATTCGCGCTAAGGCATTTTTCTTTAATAGTGGCTGAGTGTAGAAGAAAACAGCAATAAAAGACTTATAGGTGCATAAGTTTTATTTCATTTTGGATTTGAATTTGAAAGGTAGCGTTTGATTTGAAGCGTGATTTTGAGGGAAAATGTTTTGCTATTACGGCCTAATGGCACGTTTACATTGTTATGGGTTGTCTAGGTGAATCATTAAAACAACGGATTATAAGGAACTTAATATAATCTATTCTATTTATACTTAGGTAGGACAACTAGGGAAGTAAGAGTACAAAAACTAAAAGTATTAAACTAAGGTGCTTAACTAAAACTTAAATCTAATATGGTGTTGAGCGCCAAGAGGGATTTGAACCTAATGTTCGGGATCCTGCTAATCCGCGGCGCCGGCTAGCGCGATAGTAATTATAAGGGTTCGTTAAAACCGAACCTCGAAGGGCATGTCCAAACGCTAAAACAAAGGGATCGTATTATAGTTACTACTGCTGGTTCATTGCTAAGTTGTATGATCGCTACTTTTACAAACTACAACTTACCCCTTCGTTGGTTAATGGCACTCACGAGTTTAAACAAAATAAATGTCCGTAATTACTTTAAAATTCCATTTCGGCAATCAAACACTGGTGTCACAATTTATATGGCGGGTATATCCACATTGTGCTTTCCAACACTGCACGTACCATTGCCTTAAGGACATGAGTGGGAATGACCTAGCGAATCAACGTCGTTACTTTAAATAACAAAACTTCGTTAAAAACATAGAAAAAGTAAGTCCGCGCCCAGGATACGAACTCTCGCCTCTTGCGTCTCAGGCCGCCGTCATTACCACGGAGCTATCGAGACATATGTTACTCGCGCGAAATAGTTATACGCTCTCATCTAGGTGCGCTCCTACGTCACTATTGCCCCGAGACGCGATAACGATTCTAACCGGTGCTACATTTTAATTAAACATCACATGCCCCCTCCCTCAATAAAATAAATAAATTATATTTATTTATTTTTTACAGCGTAGGGTTTTAAATCTTTGATATGCCAGACACCAATGTTCTTACCGTGTTCATTACTTAGTCTAAAGACAATATCCGACAATTTTTCCACTACAATTGCTTTTTCGAACTTGGGTGCCAGCTTGGCCATGAACTTATTGCTTGCATTAGACAGGTACTTGGTTTTTTTCCAGACTGTATCCCCTACTTGGAAAGTGCCCGTTCGTCTTTTACTATTATAATGATCCCTACTCCTGACATGAGCATTTTTAATCTTAACCTGCACGTCTTTAAAAATGTCCAACCTTCTCTTAAGATTGTCAAGATAGCACGTCGTACTTATTGCTGAACTATCTAGTGGAATAGCCATATCACATTTCTTCGGCAACGCTATTAAATTAGAGACCGCAATTTCCCTACCAAAAAATAAGTAGGATGGGGTATACCCGGTCGTTTCGTGAACTGCTGACCTAATGGCGTGACCAACCTCATCCAAATTGCTGTCCCACTCATTATGTTTTTTTGTCTTAATATAGGCTGAAATCATTGTCCCTATGACCCTATTTACCCTTTCAGTAGGGTTGCTTTGAGCGTGGTAGTGTGGAGTGTACATAATATCTGCGTTATATTTAGCAGCCAAATCTTTAAACAGGTTGGACACAAATTGTTTCCCGTTATCACACACGATGGCTTTTGGTGCACCAAATAATAAAAACTGTTTCTCCACCACTTCACACATTTTGTCAGCCTTACCAGTGCGGAGAGGAAACAACAGGGTAAGCTTACTAAACAAACAAGTTATTACTAACAACATGGTGTTACACTTTTTACTTTTAGGAAAGGGACCCATGAAATCCAGTGACACTATTTGCCAAGGGCCTGAAACGTCTCTGTGCTGACCCATGAGTCCTAAAGGAAGTTTCTGAGAAACCTTCCGGCTAGCACAACGTTCACACTCATTCACGTACTGCTTTACGTCTCTTAACATGTCATGCCAAAAGTATCTCTGCTTAATCCTTAAATATGTTTTCCTAATTCCCAAATGGCCTGAAACCGGATTGTCGTGGCATTCCTGTAGAACTCTACTACGTAGCGCCTTGGGTATAAACAACTTCCATACGTCTTCTTCATTGGGATACTGTTTCATGGGTACCTTCTTATAAAGCAGTCCATCAGAAACAGTCCAATCCGAGTCACGGTTTGTAGACGACACTTTAGCTACCTTATTTTTATACCAGTCATCTTTATGGCTATCCCGTATGTCTATAACGCTTATCTCACAATCCGGAAGTACAACGCTCCTGGATAAGGCATCCGGTACTGTATGGCACTTGCCTGGCCTATGGATAATATCAAAATCAAATTGCTGTAACTTCATAGCCCAGCGTGCCAATCTGCCGTGTGGGTCCTTCATTTTGTGAAGCCATAGTAACGCGCTGTGATCCGTTACTACCGTAAATCGGGTGCCATCGATATACGGCCTAAACTTCTCAACCGCGTACACCACACTCAGCAGCTCTCTCTCTGACGCAGAATACTTCGTTTCTCTCTCAGTTAATTTTCTACTTAAATAAGCAACTGGTTGGTCCACATCAGCAGTTTTCTGACAAAGCACGGCTCCGACTCCCGTACTTGAGGCGTCGCATTGAATGGTAAAAGGCTTTGTGAAGTCCGGACATGTCATCACCGGGGTTGAAGTGAGAAGAGTCTTAAGCTTCACAAAGGCCACTTCTGCTTCCTTCGTCCAAACAAATTTTTTACCTTTCTTGCCCTTAGTTAAATCATGCAGTGGTGCTGCCACACTGGAAAAGTCCTTCACAAATCGCCTGTACCAGCTTGCTAGCCCTATGAAGCGCTTCAATTCGGTAAAGGTCTTGGGCCTGGAAAAGTTCAGGATCGCCTCCACCTTGTCGGGATCTGTCCTGAGCCCATCCTTATCTACAATATACCCCAGGTATCGTAAGCTTGGCCTAGCAAATTTGCACTTATCCACATTGATAGTTAAATTGGCCTCCTTTAAAATCGACATCACTTTCCTCAATAGCGAGAGGTGTTCCTCAAAACTTGCTGAACATATAACAATGTCGTCGAGATATGCCCAGACTTTGTCTCCCTCAGCATTAAACAAAATGTCCATAAGTCTCTGCTGAGTCTGTGCTGCATTTACTAACCCGAAAGGCATTACTTTAAAGTGAAACAGGCCCCGGCCTGCGATAGCGAAAGCAGTCTTTTCCTTACTGCTATCTTCCAACTCGATTTGCCAAAACGCAGATTTCAAATCGATGGTGCTCAAGAATTTCGCGTTACGTAGATTATCGATAATATTAGAAACTCTAGGCAAGGGATATGTATCTCTCTTTGTAACACGGTTCAGCTGCCTACTATCTAAACACAGCCTGTTATCGCCATTTGGTTTTTTAACGATCAACACCGGTGAACACCACGAACTGTGGGATGGTTCCACAACATCCTTGGCTAGCATATCATCCAATTCCTTTTCTAACTCCTTCTTTATTACAGGTGAGAAGTTGTACTGTTTCTGGTGCACAGGTTTGCTGTCCCCAGTGTCAATGTTGTGCTTTAAAATACCCGTCCTACCTAAACCCGTCCCTATCGACTGTTTCATATCACCTATCAATTCTTCTAACTGTTTTTGTTGGACGGAAGTTAAGTCTTCTCTGGCTATAATTGCTGGAGGGTCATTAATATGGAGCGCGCCTATTTCTGCTTTTCTACTTCTCTGCTCTCCTTTGAATTGCAACTCTACCCCAAACTCGTCAAAAAAATCTTTACCCAAGATTAGATCCTGTGTCAGAGCAGGCATAACCATAATTGGCAACACTTTAAATTGACTATCGAATGATATTGGCACATCCATAATCTTACTAATGTTATGCGTTACTCCGTCAGCTGTAGCTAACTCTATAGATCCCATATTAACGGCCTTCAACCCCTGCCTGACCAAAGTGTTAGCAAAGCGCTCATTAGCAACCGTACGATTTGCACCAGAGTCAAGTAAACCCTCACATTTGTAACCTAACACATCCAGCACCACATACGATCTGTTATCGTTATCTCTCTTAACTAATATGGGACACAAGTCACCATCCTTATGCACAAAAAATGTCCTTACTGTCCTTAACCACGCCTGCCACTCCTCGCTGTCACGACCAAGGGAGAAATTCAGTTGGCAGGCTTCGAATTTCCCCCTTGCGCGTTTCCCTTACACTCACAATCTTTTGATGTAATGCCAAACCTGCCACACCTAAAACAAAACAGTCGCTGTTTTGGCATTGGACACTCTCTAAATACATGGCCACTTTCACGACAATTCCAGCACCTTTTTACTGACTGGCTCGTTCCCCGAGTCTGCCGTGCCCTTATTTCAGATACCTCGCCTACGCCCCTGTCCTCAATTGCCTCAACTACCGAAGTATTTCTGTAAGCCAAATCGGGTTCCAAGAGCGCCTTAAATGTCTGTGGTTGCCTAAAACTTTCACAGCTTAATTTTGCCCTTTCTACTATCCTAAGGACATTTATCATTTCGGGAACCGAAGTAAAATTATCCCTACATACCGCCTGCTGGTAATAAGGCAGCAAGTTCTTTTGAATAATCAAAATCTTCTCACTCTCCGTTACTTTACTTGGTAAGCGGTTAAACATATTTTGCATGACCGAAATATAAATCAACACCGATTCGTCGCACCCCTGTGTCCTAGCTCTTATTTCTGTTAACAGTTCTTCTTGGTAATAAGGCTTCTGGAACGCCCGCTTTAAAAGAATAACCAATTCATCCCAATTTACCGCATATTCCCTATTTGCCCTGTACCAGATCAATGCGTCCCCTTCAAAAAAATCGATAGCATAACGCCACAAATCATCGTTAGAAGCATTACGTGCTTCTTTTAGTTCCACGACACGTTCCAAAAAGGCGTTAACACTCATGCTGTTTCCTCCTGCAAATTTGAGACCCCACTGGTATATAGGAACTAACTTACGTCGCGGTCCATCCTCATCGATAGTTGAAGTTCGTACTAGAGCAGACCTACCAGTACCAACATGATCACAATCA
Organism: Cenopis cana; assembly: GCA_951800055.1. Classification (NCBI taxonomy): domain Eukaryota; kingdom Metazoa; phylum Arthropoda; class Insecta; order Lepidoptera; family Tortricidae; genus Cenopis; species Cenopis cana. The sequence goes on along the minus strand of OX637477.1, from coordinate 22,191,963 downwards.
GCAGATAAGAAGGATACATTTCTGTTTACCTTGTTTTCTTCCGCATGACTCACATCTACTACCTCCTCTTTCGGAACACTCCCTGACCCCTGGGACCCCGCATCCGTCTGTTTCTCTATCCTCTCTATAATTTGAACCCCTAACTCACCTAGGGTTTTTTGTAATACTTCTTTGTCACCTGCCGTCAAATTCTCATCCTCGTCTATATCGTCCTGCCCTTCTAACTTATTCAGTAATATCTGGCACTGCTGCAACAGACCCTCCTTACGAATGCCTTCATCTTCTATGCTGTGCTCCACCAACACTAGCCTATTTTGCACGTGGTACAGTCTAGAAACTAACCGCCTGAACAGAATCTTATCCGGCTTGCCCGTAAGTTCAGAAACGTAATTTGATAGCACATTAAGCTTCGTTGCACACAGTTCAAGCTCGTGCATAACGGATTTTGATTGCGGTGCCTTGATTTCCAGAGCAGAACCCGGAAACTGCCCTGACCGTAATAACTCAGTCAAAAGTTTTTTCATGACTGGAACTGATGCCGTCAAAACAATTCCGCGGGATGCGAGTTCATACTCCAACTCATCCTTCAACAAGAACTGCGGATCCATGTTTACACAATACAAAATTATATCACACTTAACAAAAACGTACACACAGGCTACAAACAAGAAAAATAACAAATCTTTTAAACTGCAGTATAACCGCCAAACAACGTTGACTATGGAGCGTAATTTGTGTACCGTTTTACTCAGAAATACCAAAACAAAACAAGTTAATGAGTAAAACACGACTATCAAAAGGAACAAATTAAAAAATTGAACAAGTAATAGATTAAATACAACAAATCACAACTTAACTAAATGGTACACTAAGAAGTTTAAAAAAAAATGTAAATAAAAATAAAAACAATAAAAAAAACAAAAATATTTTTCAATGTGCCAGGTTTTGAACTTAGGCACTCGAACTCCGAAAGCTAATGTCTTACGACTGCGCCACTTCACTGTTGGACAACCTACGCGAAATAAGCCTACTTATACTAGGTATTCTACTAGCAAATGCGATTACACACCACAAAAAAATAAAAAACACAAAAAAAAAGTCAAAAAATTCACTGCACTACCGTCTGCTCCGTGATATGCACCTGACAACCACAATCTTTTTTTTTACGTTGGGCGCTATTTGTTATGGGTTGTCTAGGTGAATCATTAAAACAACGGATTATAAGGAACTTAATATAATCTATTCTATTTATACTTAGGTAGGACAACTAGGGAAGTAAGAGTACAAAAACTAAAAGTATTAAACTAAGGTGCTTAACTAAAACTTAAATCTAATATGGTGTTGAGCGCCAAGAGGGATTTGAACCTAATGTTCGGGATCCTGCTAATCCGCGGCGCCGGCTAGCGCGATAGTAATTATAAGGGTTCGTTAAAACCGAACCTCGAAGGGCATGTCCAAACGCTAAAACAAAGGGATCGTATTATAGTTACTACTGCTGGTTCATTGCTAAGTTGTATGATCGCTACTTTTACAAACTACAACTTACCCCTTCGTTGGTTAATGGCACTCACGAGTTTAAACAAAATAAATGTCCGTAATTACTTTAAAATTCCATTTCGGCAATCAAACACTGGTGTCACAATTTATATGGCGGGTATATCCACATTGTGCTTTCCAACACTGCACGTACCATTGCCTTAAGGACATGAGTGGGAATGACCTAGCGAATCAACGTCGTTACTTTAAATAACAAAACTTCGTTAAAAACATAGAAAAAGTAAGTCCGCGCCCAGGATACGAACTCTCGCCTCTTGCGTCTCAGGCCGCCGTCATTACCACGGAGCTATCGAGACATATGTTACTCGCGCGAAATAGTTATACGCTCTCATCTAGGTGCGCTCCTACGTCACTATTGCCCCGAGACGCGATAACGATTCTAACCGGTGCTACATTTTAATTAAACATCACAACATTAATTGGCACAGAATAGTAATAGTGAATCAGACACTTAGGTATTTGATTTTCTTTTTTACAATTGCAAACATGGCCTCGAACAAATATCATGTTCATTTCAACTTTATTTTCTTTTCATATTTTTTTATACTACGTTGTTGATATACAAATATTCAATACTCCTGATGGTAAGCTTTTATTGCAACATATGGACAAATGCAACTTCAGTGATCCAAAGATAAATCACCAAAACATGAACTAAAAATGTCAAAATTCTTATACTTTTATATCACGAGCGCGGGTGAACCATAATTTTGTATGTGTGCGTCAGCGTAGGAGCTATGAGTTCACGTTGTCTATGTGTTCGTATGTGTCATCACATCGCGCTCATGAGACCAGGGGTCGGACAAAACGTGCGGATGACGTAAAAATTACGTAATTACATTTAAAAAAACTTCCGTGTGACATGTAGTAACCAAGTAGTATTAATGAAGTAACAAAATAATCGTAAATAAATCGATGGAATTAATAATACAGGTGGTAGGGTGATGTAGTGAATAAAATAAATTTCACGAAACTTGTTACCATAAGGTACGATTATTTGAAATGACATTTTACAGCGTCTTTTGATCATTAAAAATATAAATTTTAGATAAATATAATCGTGAAGATACAATAGCTAAACAATAACGAAGTCAATTTATTGTTCATCTGATTGACAATGTCGTGTCAGTCAAAAACGTACTTACTCATTTCAAGTGGCGATATCGATTAATAAAGAGGTTGATAAATGATAAGTGATAATTGTTTATGAAAATCAAAAATACTATTTGAAATCAGCCTATAAGTGGTTTGGCGTCATCCGCACTTTTTGTCCGACCCCTGCTGATAACATATCGTTACCATAGTAATACACGCCATCTAGTGAGTAGGGGAAATAAAAGATTACTTACCTAACTGGAAGTTTAGACGATGTCTCATGAAAGTCATGAAAGTAAATTCAATCCATACTGTAGGTAAAGTTTTTAACAAAATGTTGTACGGGTTACGTTCTCCTAAACATCTCCCAAAACCCCAAACGAGCTTAATATTTACACGTCGATTTACATTCGAGTGCCCGATCCGTCAAACCCAGAATTAACCTATTTGATTAGACTTTGCGGTACACTACAGTTTCTACAAGGGTTCAGACAAGCTTTTTCAAGCCAAACAAATTCCAACCGAATGTTCAAAGGTTTAGGCTTAATATAGATTGAGCGCTGCGCTCGTTTTAGCAAAATATTTAATTAACATGCGTTGCATGCGCTACGAATGTCGTAGCGACAATCTGCTACGATCATTAAACGTCGATCTGAAGTAGGGATTTACAACATAAGGTTTAAAATGGATTAGAAGATATTGCTTTTGGAAAAGTGCACATGTTGGCACTTGGCTGGAGGTATGAAATAATCTGAGGGTCCATCAAATTTAAAGGCTTATCTTATCCTTGGTAAATTATTGTAAAAAATTAGGAGTCATGTAACTATGTATACGGATAAGCGGGGTTACTATCAAATTGAGGGGCGACATTAAAAAAACAGTTTTTATGTTGTGTTTTAGTTTTTATTCGGTTAAACCGGGGTCAATGGTATACTTTCATAAATTTCATAACTATTAACTAAACTGAATCACACTAGAAATAGTAAGTGATGATTATGTAAGTATTCTAAATCTATCAAAGAAGCCCCATTTTAGGGTTCCGTACCTAAAGGGTAAAACGGGACCCTATTACTCAGACTCCTCTGTCCTGTCCGCCCGTCTATCCGACTGTCACCAGGCTGTATCTCATGAACCATGATAGTCAGACTGTTGAAATTTTCACAGACGATGTATTTCTGTTGCCGCTATAACAACAAATACTGAAATCATGATAAAATCAATATTTAAGGAGGCTCCCATACAACAGACATGATTTTTTTGCGGTTTTTATAAATAATGGTACGGAACCCTACGTGCGCGAGTCCGACTCGCACTTGGCCAGTTTTGTCCTAAAGTAACCCCAATTTTACGGTACATACAGGAGGTTCTATATGGCCGAAGTCACGGACAAAAGCTGGCTAAGACTGGCAGAACCTCCTATATTTATTATGGCGTTTCAGAGTCACTAAGAAAGATGTCACAAAAAAAATCTAAACTGCTCTGGCAAAACTAGAATTTGATCGGAATTCTGCAAAATTTCGCCTGATTCCATACATTTAATTTACATTATGTAATGTTTTGGTGGATATGTTGTTTAAATCTCATTAGTGAATTAATTATCAAATCGAATTACGAACCATCGCCACACACTTATTACGAGTGTATGAAATCCATTTAGACAGAATTAAATAGATTAGTGGTACTAATTGAAACAAATAGCGTACGTTCATACATTCTAGAATATTAATTGAATTCTGGATACAAAACTATTTAATCGAAATGCCCCAGACATTAAAATAGTAGCAATACCTAGGTGTTGAACAGAGACTTATATTTCGAAGTTAATTTAGGTAGAAATGGTGTTCGGGAGAGGGGTTATACAAGATTTTGTAGTCTTAGTGCAACTGTACCCTTAAGTACTGCGTAAACGATTTAGTATGGCGATTCTTAGTTCTATTGCTTAACCGCTTGTTCATACTGAAATTTGGAAAGATGTGGTCTCACTTAAGGTTTTCAAAACTAAATTAGCGCTCCATATTTATGAACAATACCCTCTTTAAAAAAACCTTAAGCGTGAACACACAAACTATGAAGTAAATTTCTACTATTCATCAAATGTACATGTACCTAAATCCATGTTCTCATATAAGTGACTACATTGTCTTTTTTGAGAATCATCATCATCATCATCATATCAGCCGAAAGACGTCCACTGCTGGACATAGGCCTCCCCCAAAGAGTGCCACAATGACCGGTCTTGCGCCACCCGCATCCAGCGGACTCCCGCGACCTTTACCAGGTCATCAGTCCACCTTGTGGGGGGTCTACCCACGCTGCGCCTTCCGGTCCGTGGTCGCCACTCGAGAACCTTTCGTTTCCTTTCCTTACCTTTCCTTACCTTTTTTAAGAATAAATATCTTTAAACTGGAATAGTTGTAAGGAAAGTAATTTACTTTAAAACCGGTATCTTCTAATTTAAACGTCAAGTCCAATTTTACCACTGTACCGGTGATTTCGTAAAAACTGAAATTCAGGCAACTGATTTATTACATTATTTATATGATACCTAAAAAATCTATACGATCATCACACCCTGTCATTTAAAAAGAAATACGGTTTCGGATAGTCAATGCACACAGATATTTACTATCATGTCATTGAACACAGGACTAGGATGAGTACAGTATATGATTAGATTCCTTTGACTTCCATTACCATACCATTCATCACTGCATCATAAATCACGTCATTTGTCATATATGATTCTATGTAATCTTGAAATGCTTGTTTGTTTCGATACATTACATGCATTCACTATCAATCTTTAGTTTGACAGTTTTAAGGATGTACATCACACCGTGGCGAGGCCGGCACGAACGTTGGCGAGCATGCGGACACCGAATTCCCGACGAACTTTTAGACTGACACTATTTTGTCCAATGAGGATACAAAACTGGCATGTTTTTCAGATATCTCTAACGGGGTCTATGGGGGCCGAAATCGCACCACGTCCGGGTGTACCCACTGCTGCCCTACACGTGACCCCTATGTGGTACTAAAAGTGCAACAAAAACTGTCAACCGTATTTTCTTCGCGAACATCTCACGTTTCAAATTAAAATCCATACGATAAATGAGGTCCACGGTAGTCGCGTGCGCGTGGAAAGTGACAGATGCTTTATCTTGTCGTCGCATAGATACACTCTGATAGATATACTCTGTAGTTAAAGATGCGCCAACGAGCGACCGGGGCTATGTCTTTCTCGTACTTGCTCATATTCATACAAAATGTGTACTACGCAATTTGGCCGGTTTGCATGCCCAATGTATTGCTTATGGAAGTTTGCATTTGCCTATAACCCGACCATGAAAAAATGTTCGGTCGGTGATAGGGACAAAACATGCCATTCTTTTCCCCTTGTGTCGTCTATGGCGCTAACACGCTATTAAATGTAATTTATAATGTAATGTAGTACCCTATTATTGGACCCTACATTAGACCCATTTTATGCTTATAACTATGTTTAATATGCCAGCATTTCTGGTATATTAACAGTCGAATCAGCAACTTTATACGAAACGGAAAAAAGGCCTGTTAATATAAAGTTAGTATAACAAATCAAATTAAAAGTTTAGGGAAAATTGACCGTGTATCAGTTGATTGGCCGTTTTATTACTTGTACATTCGCCCGTGCCAATCGCCCCGCATCCCGCGTTTCCTGGCAAACGTAAATCGATTGTCAATAATTACGAGCCAAAATAATCACGTCCATTTATTTATTTATCATTTTTGCGTTACGTTTCTGAACTGTTTTGTATGTTTATTGAGGCGTGCAATAACGAGTATTTGTATTGTATTTTGTTTCGAAGTTCAATAATTATTAAATCTAAATTTAAGTTAAGTTAAAGTTAAATCTAAATTACATAGTCCATACTTCGAGGAGCGCTCGTGGCCCAGCGGCGCCGGGTACCGCTTGCGGTATCTAAGGTCTAAGGTTAAGCAACGTGGGCAGCGGTCAGGACTTGGATGGGTGACCGCTTTGAGTGGTTAACTAACTGAGCGCTGGCAGTCGCTTCCGTAAAAACTAGTGCCTACGCCAAATCTTGGGATTAGGTAGCGGACCCCAGGCATCCTTCAGGATGCAACTGTACAGGGATAACGCTAGGAGGATGAATGATGATAGTCCATACTTAAAATGACAGGCACCTTAGTAAAGTGTTAGTTTAAAACGTTACGTAAGTAATAAAATACCTAGCCGGTTACATGTCACGGCGTGGGCTCGGGCCGGCCCGGGTTCAGCACTGTGTAAGCCGGCCTCTTCGATATTGACATTTAATAATAGGCTATAATACACTCAAGTCGAACGTTATCTATCATCCGTAAAGTTGATATTGAAATTGATCGAGGTGACAATCAATCAAGTAAGAACTTATGTGCTTTAAGGACAGCGACCTATTTACTACACGTGACGGCTCTAGATGTTCATACTGAGCTGGTAGTTTTCGCCAGAAATATATAAAGAATTACGAATGCTTGAGGAGAGACCGACACATAATAAACATACCTATGCTTTAACCCCGTATAAGTTAAAAAAACCGAAGGTCATTACAAATTAAATGTTACTATCATAAAGCTTCCAAACTTACTAAATGAAAACGCAAAACATATCTACTAATTTAGTAAAACCTTTGTCTCGCGAAAGATCCGTGCTAGATACGTAATTTTGTACAAATTAATGCACTATTCTCAAATTAGGTATTTTATTGTATCGATGGAATCGACCGCTAGACTTTGAAGTTTCGTTCCAACCAATAGGAACACTGTATTACCTACCTTACACAATTACCATTTAAAAAGTTACCATACTACTTTACATAACCGCAGCACATGTCGAAATACAGCTTCGTAAAAACCCCTTTTACCTTTGAAGACGAGTGTCCTTCAGTGACACCATTAACCCACTTCCTCATCAAAGATCTGAGCCTCATTATGCCGAGCACAAAGCGGGGCGAGTCATACAACTCATACATTTTCCATTAAGTCCGCCGGCTTCGCACATCCATTACGTATAATTGCCCTGTCCGCGGCGTTTGGGACTACGACGGTATGGTACAGATCAGGAGAGTATGCATTTGAGGTGATTCTGAGGTAGTGTGAACCTCAATCTCATGAGATTAAAGACCATTATAGCGTGAGGTAAAGTTAGCAATGATCCCAACAGAATTAAGACTTTCCTTTCGGGTCGGCCATATTTAGACTTTGCAAGCATTTGATTTGTATTTTTTATCCAATTATTTATTTAGAGGACTTTGTCATCATATCATACCAATCGACATTTGATTATATACTTTCAAAAACGAAAGTGATTGCGATGAAGCGAATGGTTCGTTACGAGTATGATTAAATTTTTATCGTGTAGATTACTATCCAATATCTTAATTTTATCCCAGAAACTAGATTACATCAAGTTTAGCCGTTGCAATCGTAAGAGCTATTTTCGTAAAACTGTTTACGAACAAACGTATAAATGTTGTCGTTAACTATCAGATACTGCGGCATTGTTTTAACTGCGCCCGCACCGCGGCGACTTTTCTCGATTAATGAAATTCGGACGTGTTCGGGCAAATTGATCCGCGGGCGGCGCGGGCGTGCCGCGGTTTCAATATTTACCTCCGTGTCGGACGATCGCTCGCAAATATACAAGGCTGCCGTTATGAAAGGAGATGATGGGACCTGGCCCCACCACACAACCACACCACCACCACAAAACCACAAAACTTTACAAGTCTAAAATTCTACAATATATTACAATCCTTAGAAAAAGTAGACGTCGAATTGTACGCTCGTAAAGTTTTGTGGTGGTGGCCCCTGACTTACGAGGAACTAGAAAATTATAGAAACAGAGGTAGCGTAGGGCACAGCCCTTGTCTTGGCAATTGAAGAAATATCGACTTTACAGAAGACTGCAGCCATGATAACATAACTGGAAGAGATCCCTTACAGGGATAAGTTCGCTTTTTGTATTACATGTATAATCTGTTTTGTCTGTATTGTTTCTTTTTCTTGTCTTGTGTACAATAAAGTATTTACATATGTACATTGCTGACCGCGCAAGAAATACATTTTACGGCTACTTTACCCTAAGATAATTCTACACAGTATCAAACTCCGTCCAAGTGTAGTAGTAAGAAAACTCTTTATTTTACCTAGTAAAATTTACACAACAACAAGAATGAAAAAAAATATTATTGGGGAACGGGACTTAATCGCGTACAATTATAACTAATTTACCTTTTTTAAGGTTTTGCCCGACGTTTCGAATGTATCACAACATCCGTGGTCGCGAGCTGACTGGCGTGAGCGGGTATTGATAATCTTCTAGCCGCACGGGTTTTCCGAACTACCCGCACTTGGTCTTTATTAATTACATTCTCACTAGGGTTGTCACGCGCACGACACACAACACTAACAATGTCCGTAATGTGTGTTATAATTGTACGCGATTAAGTCCCGTTCCCCAATAATAATGTGTGAAAATCGTGTAAGTTTAAATCAATATTAGAATGAAAAATACAAAATGAAATAATATCATATGTACAAAGGCGAACTTATCCCTTAACAGAACTCTCCAGTTAACCTTATCTTAGTGTAACCAAGCGTACAAACCATTCAATTCAATGCAAGTCCGCCAGCACGATAGTTTCCTCCACGCGCGTCGACTTCCAGCTAATTCCATAAAAGCATTTGCCTTGTAGTCAGAAGTTATTAGCTCCAACCTTTTTCCTAACCTGCTTGGCCAATAAAACCATTTTACGTCTATTTTCGGCTCGATTTGGAGCCTCGGGCGCTTGAATGAATACGCTTTTGTATTTATTTCCGTGCAGCCTTGCCTGGCCCATCAATCATACCGCTCTGTGTAAGGTCAAATATTAGATTCTATTATATACGATACACACATTTGATTGCCGACTTCAGACGAATACGCATCATGGGCTAATTTTCATAGCTTTGTGACGAATATACACACGGTGTAGGTAATGATGTTTTTTTACCTTTATCGTTCAGTTTTGTAGATGTACCTGTAAAAGAAAATAAACAATTTAGATCACAGTTTTCTAAAACGTATAAAACAGTCTAATGCTGAAAGAATAGATATCAACACTTAGGTTCTGCATTTTAATTTCATATCAAAGCTTATCGCGACAGGTTGGCATGTGCCAAACTAAGAGAAAGATTACAATACAATACAATGCAAATACTCTTTATCGCACAACCTCACCAAAAATAACACAGTACAGTACATAGTGACACTGAGTTGAGGCAAACAACAGGCGGTCTTATCGCTAATAAGCAATCTCTTCCGGACAACCTTACGGTAGCGAAAATCATACCTAAGCATCATCTCACGGTTCTAAATAATTGTCATACGATAAATAAATAAGCATAATGATTTTTGATAAAATGATATTTATATATACTTAGCTTAAGTTGGCACGTTAGGTAACTATCAAGCAGAACCGCGCTTCAAGAGCGATAGTGAAGAGTATGGTTGAAATTCTTTTTGTTGAACGTATTACTATTAAAATGTTATTGGATTCTAAACCTTATTGTTTGAACAGTAAAGTAGCTTTTTAAACGAATTGCTTTTAAACAATTCGTTCAACTGAAATGATTTTAAGTTTCAATATACCGTTTATATATATATATTCTAGTGAAAAAGAGATGACCTGAACAATTTCGAATACACGTTTGATAAAGCCGTAGATTTTATCAACTTAGATATATATATTTAAAGATACTGACATTCTTGTCAGTATTGGTATGGTTTGGGATAGAAATCCCAAACCACACCCTAAACGCCCTCAAACCTAAAAACATAAAACCTCTCGATATAAATAGCGAAGCAATCAGGCCGAGAAGTGGTAAAGCGGTTTTTTTTATGTCGTACGTGACAAATACAAAGATGGCCGCCGGAAGTGACCGCACCGGAAGCGGACGGCGCGTCTCCGACGTCTCTGGGGCAACCTTTTATGGTAAATGAGGATAGTATACACTAAAGTGAGTTCTCAGGTGTGTCTTTTGGTAATCATCTATTAGAATCTGAAATAGCTTTAAAAAAGTAAGTACTAAAATCATGGCATTCGGGTTATACTTTGGATTCAAGGATGTTTAAAATATACTTAGGCGACTTCCTGGCTTGTCGGCACGGAGGCGGTGCGATATGGGAAAACTGTCGAAAACGTCAGTGTCAACTGCCAGTCGACTGAGTGCCGCTTTTTACTGCGCCCATACATTTAAATGAGTGTCCTGATTGGCGCGGGATGCGTTGTAGTGTGGCGATGCGAAGTCAGTACTGGACCTACTACTGCGCAAATGTAATATTGACAATAATCCGTCAAGTGGGAATCTTTGCGACATCAGTAAGTTTACGTCAAATAAGAAAATGTCACATATCGATTCCACCCCGCCAAGTCAGGAAGTCGCCTAACTCAGATACCAATTTTTTCAATTGAAATTGTGCCTAAGAGATACACAGCGGAATGTTATCCGGGACCTACATTTATTTCTAGCTTTAACATAATCTACCGAACCTGGACCTCTTTAAAGCACGGCTTTCTGGGTGAGCTCGCTTCACCGTCGCCCTCATCATTGCCCCCTGGCTAGAAGCTGGCTAAGTGAACCCATTTTTAATAATAAAAAACAACCTCCAAATCAATAAAAGGTCACTTCCCTGGAATCGCATGTGTCCATACTTTACGCTTTGATTTTCATAATGTACCTATAAAAAAACCCGTAGGAGATCAAAGAAAGGCTAATTTATCGCACCAGTTATAACCGTACAAGTTTCTGAAGCTTAATGGCTCGATGCCGTGTTCGCGACCGCTCATTACTCCGCTAAATTATTTTAAACGCCGACCGTATTAAACGGCTCACGAATTAGCACCATTCCGATAATCGACCGATCCCAAGACGCCGTGAATACGAGGGAATGAACGTAACAAAGCAACCTACAAGGATTTATAATATTGCGGTTTGCTAATGAATACAACGGAGATCTTAGAGAGGCGTGACGCTACGCACTCCATTTAACAAGGATTCTGCGTAATGTAGCCCTTGGAATATATGGGATAAAAAGTGCTTAATTGGAACTGTCACGGAACTATCATTATTAACTCTAAAGGCGTCGGAATGAGCCATTCATTCAGTCCAAGTGGCAAACAAAACGTCCTTCGCACAATACATTGTCTCCTGCGCGGCTCAAACATCCGTCCTCTCCGTAAGAGCGAGCAATGGAGTTTGTTAAAAAACAATAGCCTTAAGTGGGATGCGCGGGTGAAACCCCAGCGACTGTGCCAGTTAACGTATTAACTATATCGCGGTCGCTTCGTGACGGGACATTTTAAAACGAATTAGACAAGCGATGTAACGCGTGCGAGCGTTCCGGTCGCGAGCTCCGTGTACGTTTCCGCTTGTGGTAAATGGCAACGTTGAGGACGCTTATTCAACGAGTTCCCAGCTTTTATGTTCGCCTCTGCAGAAACATGTAGGAAGCCGTTGCATAACTAAAGTTCGGTACACTTTCACGGTAGACTCGCGAAGAATATTAAACAGGAAACTATCCTTACACTCAAGGAAACAGAACTGAAAATTTTATACGAGGATATTGGATTTCACGCGTCAAAACTTTACTTGGACGAGAAATGTGTGATAGAGTTCACTTAAGAAGAAGTTGTTGGATGCGGATCCGCAGATGCTTCCTGTGTGGAAATGGGGAAACCAGGCGGAAGCTGTCTGGATTGGATTTTTTGACGTTTTTGCAGCGAGACGGTTTATTGAGAGAGCTATTTATTTATTTATTCATTTATTTCAGGCTACAAGGGCCAAGGCAAGGGATAAATACCTTATAACTAACGTACATACAGTTATATACTTAACTAAAAACATTATTTAGGCGACAAAACGGCGTGGCTCCGTTGCATTGTCAAAGCCCTACAAGGAACAGAACGACATTTATTTCGCTTACTGCGTGAACGCTACGTGTACCAATTACATTTTTTTAATGAGATCAGCAGTAGTATATTTCACCGAACACACCGAAATTGCTTTAAACAAAGTATTTAACTCAAGTTTATTTAACTTAAAATCAGATTGGAAAATAACGGTAATCTAAATATTTTGCACTTTATTTAATGTATATTGACCACAATGGAAAGCAAATAAATTGCAATCAGTCCAATTATAAACTTAAAAAGCGATGCGAGGTTGTCGGTAATTCTGCCGTGTTTGTTTGCCGGTTATCAATCGTGTATACTGCGGCGATGTTTGTTACAACGATGATTAAATTAGTAATCATTATGAAGTAGGTACTGCGTTGAGTGCCGTGTTGCGATTGGGTTTTACCGCCACAGGAAAATATGCGTCGCACCTCCGATCTCCGACGGCGCACAGACCACTTCTTCCTTAGGCGACTTCCTGACTTGGCGGGGCGGGATCGATATGTGATATTTTCTTCTTTGACGTAAACTTACTGACGTCGCAAAGATTCTCACTTGACATAATACTGTCAGTATTACGTTTGTACAGTAGTAATATCATGCACAGAAGCGGAGCAGGACCGCCTTCGCATCGTCCCGCTACCGCGCATCCCGCGCCAGTCAGGAAGCACTCATTTAAATGTAGAGGGGCGTAGTAAAAAATGGTACCGCGTCGACTGACAGCTGACACTGACATTTGACACTTCTCATATCGTACTGCCTCCGCACCGACAAATCAGGAAGTCGCCTTACTGTCTTAACAATCATCTGTCAAGATGCAGGGGTCAATGATGATGTAGCAAGATTTGGCTCGTCGCCGCGTTGGTGAGCGCACGCGCCCGGAGCGACGACGAGCGGAATCCACTACCGTACACTGTCTTGCCTACTGTCATGGCGTCGTCACCGAACATTGTCTAATGTACACGTGGTTGGCGAAATCATCATAAATTTGATGGAAAGCCATTTTTTTAAAAAGTGAAGTGATGATGAAGTAATATGGCGGTAAAACGAATGTCTCAGATTGCAGGTAAGTATTTGACATTCGAGCAAGGTAAGGGCGATTAATATGCGATCTGATGCTTTTTTTAGAACCGCTGCTATAAGTACGTAGTATGGGAATTGCCACCTTATGGTGTATATGTTACATAAGAGTAATTTATGCAACTACGACATAATGGAAGGCATTAAAACATGAGTGTGGTTTTACGAAACAAGCCGAAGCCGAGTTTAATAATAATATCACACGGATTGCATACACTATGTATGTGTAAGTAAATTAAACTGAGGTTTCCACTTTTCCAGTTCTATGGAGTTACGTTACGTTATATTTTACAGCATATATTATATCTGAATGCACAAAAAGAAGGTTCACCATTTGTATATTAACATTCTAGCCATTATACCTAATCTTAAACAAGAATCTTAATTTACTTTAGCCATGACGAATTCCGTAACTAAATCCTCACCACAAACGATAACATCAGCCCTGTCAAATAGGCCCGGAAACATCCACCTTATTCACTACCTTAAATTAACTCGTTACTAAATGAAACAACCATTTGTCCGTGTGTCCGAGATCAGATAAAGGATATTTCCGTGGTACGGCGCAGGAAATTATGGAGATAGGGACCCGAGGGAGTATAGAGGCCTATTCAACTCGTAGACTCGTAGTAAGGTGTCGGTGTGATATTTGTTGCTCTAAGTCGTTGTGACATGTTAAATGTAACATTAACGATTCGGGAGCGCGTACGGGCTACTAAATACTAGTGATATACCTAGTAAAAAAACCGAAATACTAAGGCGACTTCCTGCTTCGTCGGTGCGGAGGCAGTACGATATGAGAAAAGTGTCAAATGTCAGTGTCAGCTGTCAGTCGACTTGGTACCATTTTTTACTGCGCCCCTACAATTTAAATGTGTGCTTCCTGACTGGCGCGGGATGCGCGGTAGCGGGTTGATGCGAAGGCGGTAATGCTCCGCTTCTGCGCATGATATTACTACTGCGCAAATGAATACCTACTGACAGTATTATCATCATCATCATCATCATACCAGCCGAAAGACGTCCACTGCTGGACATAGGCCTCCCCCAAAGAGTGCCACAATGACCGGTCTTGTGCCACCCGCATCCAGCGGACTCCCGCGACCTTTACCAGGTCATCAGTCCACCGCTTCCACTTGACAGTATTATGTCAAGTGAGAATCTTTGCTACGTCAGTAAGTTTACGTGAAAGAAGAAAATGTCACATATCGATCCCGCCCCGCCAAGTCAGGAAAAGTGCGGAGGCGGCGATGCCAGAAATTTATCAGCTGTCAACAACTGGTCTTGTAAGTACCGATACTAACACTGCACCCCTACATTTAAATGAGTGCTTCTTGACTGGCGCGGGATGCGGAGTAGCCCCACATTCGCACCGCCCCACTTTCGGGCACATGTAATACTCATCGAAACCGGGAGACAGGGTTCACTAGGAGAGATCACAGGGTAAATTCATAACGGGGAAAACTTTTTAATATCAAAACAGCACAATTAAGAAATAAAAACCTTAATTAAAAGTAAAATACTCTAGAAAATTAATTACAATAAAAAATATTACCAGCTCGACATAATTGAATTTATCTGTACTTTTATCTTATTTTATTTACCATTAAAGGATGATTCACGCTAGACCGTTCCGTGTCCGGGCCGGCTCGTTTTCTAGTACAAGAAATTGACGGCCTCCTGCCTGCCATCCTGTATTAGAAAACGGCCCGGACACGGAATGGTCTACTGTGAATCATACTTAAGAAGTGACATACAATACTTACTAGGTACCAACTTTTAAAACATGTGTTAAGACAGGACATAATCAACCGTTATTTTTTGTAGGTTAAATTGGATCCTGAAACTCTTTCAAAACTTTAAAAAGATCTCCCTGGAAGCAGTTACCTATGGCTGCCACATCAAGTGCGCTACCACAATTTGCTGCCAAGTAGTATCTCGCGCGTCTCAACAATTCCTGTCTCACTCGAATTGTCAGAATTAGAAAGAGGGAAATAGACTCTATTCGCCTTGCGTCTCAGCAGCAGTTGTGCTAGCCGCGCTGCCGACATTTGTAAACTCGTTTAATTTAATTATTTTTCAATATTCCACCAGTTAGGAGGTAGGTATTTGGTCATGTCGCTGTTCACCAAATATTTATTTTCGGCCCTGTGTACACAGCGGCGTCAGGATGTTTTTTCCACGTGGACTGGAAATTTAATAACGTGAATGCTTCATAAAATTAAATGACAAGTGAAAATGACTTTCATATACTTTTTCAGCATATTAGAATGCTAAAAAGGAATTTTCAGGTAGACAAGGGCTGGAATATTTCTATTTGACGTTTTTAGTCATGTTTTTGTATTACTCACTTTATTATTTAAATATTACTCACTTTTTTATACGTAGGCTGACACCACCAGTAATGGACACTTTAAGCTGACAAGTACCAGTAATGGTCACTTTAATCCTAATTCAAAGATCATATGGTTGATTGTTCTATAAAAAATGAATGACTCTTATTTTCTTTTAAATGTACCAACATAATTGGGCCTTGTCCATTACTGGTGGTGTACGCACTATCATAAAAGGCGAATGAAGAAAATAAATCAACAACTAGTACGACCTTGACTATAACTTTGAGAACAGGCCCGCAAAATCGATTCATTTAAACTGCTACAAAGTAGTTTAATAGAGCCGTTAAGGCCGAGTACTGCTTGAAACCGGGCCGTAAGATCAGTAATAGTAATCCATCGGAAGAGTTTTAGTTGCGGCGGACGAGATAAACTGCTAAGTTGAGCGGTTCGTAAGTAAGTCATGACGTGACCCACTGCGGCGCGAGGCAGAAGCGGTAGAGGTGAGCGGCGTTAGAAGCGGAGGCGGATAGCGACACGCAAGTGCAAACGAGGTAAGATGCAAATGTGTATTTTATATCATTGTTTGAATATATGATAATAAGCCTTTCAAATAGAGGGTACAAAGAATAAATAGATAAGAAGTGCAAGAAAAAATTCAGCAGCATAATAATGCAGCAGTGGCGTATAAATACGTACGGGACCGGCAATTCAGAAAAGAGTTATATTCTCTGTCTGCTACGCTAAAATGCGTTTCAATGTTTCTTTGTACTTTAATTTTTGTATCAACGGTAGGTACAATTAAAATGGTTGTGTATTTTTTACAATGAATTACGAAACATTAATGATTTGATAAAGTTAGTCAGGCAACTTCCTAACTTGACGATAGCGGGATCGAAATGTGACATTTTCTTCTTCGACGTAAACTTACTGACGTCGCAAAGATTCCCACTTGACGGAATACTGTCAGTAGTACATTTGCGTAGCACAAGCGGACCATTACTGCATTCGCATCGTCCCGCATCACGCGCCAGTCAGGAAGCACTTATTAAAATATAGAGGCGCAGTAAAAAGTGATACTGTTGAATGACAGTGGACACTGACATTTGTCAATTTTTCTCATATCGTACCGCACTCGTACCGCCACCGCACCGATAAATCAGGAAGACGCCTTACTGATACCTCGCACGGTTTTAACTTAAACTAACTTATTACTTGACGGGATACTGCTAGTAAGTATGACGTTTTCGCAGTAGTAGTCATACTGCCGGAAGTAGCTGCATTCGCCTCGCCTCGCTTCCGTGCATTCCGCGCCAGTATACAGGTAAATTACTTTCGAGACGTTTTTGCATTTGTAGTTGTGTACGGACAAAATTTAAATGTGTAATTATTTTTTAAGTGCGTGTAAATTTAAATTTAGAAACCCTGTAAACATACAAATACTACTACAAATGCAAAAACGTCTCGATAGTAATTTACCTATATGGCTAGCACATGATGGCAACGTCAGTTTGTCGGCTTATCTCAAGCTATCCGTCACTTTCTAACAACACCTATCAAAAAAAGGCGCATAGCTCGAGATAAGCCGAGATACTCATGTGCTGGTCCTACCTGTACAGCGGTACTGACTCGACTAACAGCTGCCAAATTTCTCGTATCGTACTGGCATATTATGAAATCGCCTAGTCTCTCATACCTTGTTCCACATCTGGGTGGCGACTGAGGGGCTAAAGTTACGAATTAATCCAAACGCCTATTAATTAAGCTTTAAGCCCTTTCATGTGATTGGGATATACCACAGCCGGTGCTTACGCTAGATTTACGGACCCAAAAATCTTATTTGCCACAGTGTTTGTTCAAACTGGCAAGTACATATATACCGGGTGGAGCTGGATTGCGGATTTTCTCGGCTGAGGGGGATTATAAGTCATGGTAAAGAGGTCTGTAGTTTAGTATTAGCAAAATAAATTACTTGATAAATCAATGATGCTCCAAATATTCTAAAAATGTGCATGGTCTACTTTATTTTGAAATAGAGTAAGATAGAAGTACTTAGTTTGAAATATTACCATGCGATACTTTTGCTAAGTAATAATGTTTTTTTTTTAAATGTGTGAATAATATCAGATTATTAAAACTTGCCTTTGCCTGCTGCTGCTTTAACTACTTAGGTTACAATATGTTTACTGTGCATGGTAGTATACCTATAAATTAAAGCGTCTAAAGATAATCAACTATTATTTATTTATAAAATACTCATACTACTGTTATTATTTTAAAGGCTACGTGTAATATTTACTGTCCCGAAAAAGAGAAACCAAACCTACACGCATCAAAAACCAATCAAGAAGTAACCAATTAATGTACAGTCAAGTGCAAAAATATATCCTCTCATAAATATGGTACTAAAACCTTAATTTACCGACATAAGAGCTATGGGACATATTTTTGAGCAAGTTGTATGCGCCCATATTTTTGCACTTGACTGATGTACCTACAAAAAGTGGTAATGGTCATGTTACGAAGCACTCCAACTATGAATTTATTATCTGTATAATATTTGTACTCTAGAAAACAAGCAGACTCTAAATGTATGCAGTCGCTATCAAAATGATATTGACTTTCAATATTTAATTTCGGGTAGAAAAACAGCGCTAGTGTTGAAGTAAAGAAACTGAACACTGTCTTTTTGTCTGTAGAGAGGATGGGAGAAGATCGACAGGTGAAGAGTAGTATGCTCTACTTGGGCCGACCGACCGGACGACGTCCTGTGGGTAGCCCCAAGTATCGCTGGAGGGATGTGGTGGAAGCGGACCTGCGTGAGCTCGGAGCTGGTGCAAGCTGGCGAGAAATTGCGCAGGACCGAGAAAAGTGGCGTGCTCTTGTGTCGGAGGCAAAGACTTATTTTGGGTCGTCGTGCCAGCCCAGTTAGTTAGTTATTGCCTTTTTGAAGTCGGATTTTTTAAACTCTCGCCTCTGGACCATCGCGTTCCTTAAATCATCATAGAACCTTTTTACAATGGCTATACTCTATATAGTTACCTACTCATATGATTGACAATCACGACGAATTAGTGGTAGCTAAATTAATTCAAATCATGCCCAAATTCCTCGGGTTACAACCGAATCCGGCCCATTGTTAGTTTGCTCTAAAAACGCTCGACATTTCATCACGAACTGTGATAAAAGATAAAGCCTCGCCCATTCACATTTCGCAAACATCTCCATTATTATACCAACAACGAAGTCAGATCCGAGTAAACAGAACCGTAACAAAACAAGTCGAAAATAGAGCCAGCGACAAAGGTTCGGGACGCTGACTCATGGAGGAAATTGAAAGTATAACGCGTAGGGAGTTAGGAATGCGTGGACTCGTGGAGGAATAAGTTTTTTTTAAGTAGAAAACTTCCGTGAGTCTCAAATATATTGAAAAATAATAAACGGGTCACTCACGTCTTTATAAGTTTTTTAATATGGGATGATGTGCCACTTGTGCTGCCGGGTTATCATAGCACCGCCCCCTTTCTTCCAATTTTTCTTATGGCCCATGGAAGTAGTAAGACTCCACTATAAGGACCGGTGCCCACCGCCTTTTTGGGCAACTATCCCAAAGGCTGGCCGAGGTGTCAGGGGACCATAGGGCTGGCTCGTTCCTTGGCCAGCGGATCGGCATAGCCATCCAAAGGGGGAACGCAGCCATTCTTATGGGAACCCTTCCACAGGGCTCCGATCTTGGGGACCTTTTTTAAATTAGTTATAATATTATTTTAGTTCCTATGTTGATATATTTTGTGTTGTGCAGAATAAAAAAGACCTAGGACCGGGTTGAAATTTTGTAGGCAATGTGCTAGCAACCCTACAGGTGAACTTTTTATCAGGTGCAACACGGCGGAAAGTTGTCTCGCTCATATTCGGAGCAGCCCAACTGGGGAAGTACCTCCACTTTACAGAAGACCGCAGTCATAATAATAACACACATCTTTAGGTACGTGGTGTTGTGTTCATGTCGATGAGCAAGGTCGCCAGAACTCCTGAGATTGCACTGTGTTGAGAGTGAAGACCCTGTATGAGTATCTAGCTGTCAAGAGTGTTGTGCCTTTGCCCCGATTGACATTACTATTTTACCCATTTATGTCTAAACATTCAGTATCAAAAACTACTCAGAGGAGAAGATGCATATTTAGATAGATTCCTTACTATGGCAAATGATCGTACTTCCATTAGTCCATTTCGAAATTTTCTATTCCACTGTCTATCGAATTATGTATTGAGCGAATTCTATTCATATTGTTCTTACTTCTCCATACTGTTGTATTGCTCATCCTGAATTCCGAATTCCACGTTCCAACATCGACCAGCTACCAAACAGAATAAATTCGCCCTCATTCCTATACATGCAAACGATTATTATTGCGTATTAGCCTTCGTTCTGATACCGAATTTGTTTCGGCCCCTAGCGTCCATTCTAGAAGTATATTACACTTGAATAGCATTTTCATTTGTCGTGCTCTCTTTTCTACATGTGCCTTTCAAGCGCATGTGACAAATGCTTATATTAATATGTTTTAAAGGTAATGCGTCTGTGAAATATTTAGACCTGTAACTGTTGCGGAAATTTGGGCCAGTCCGGTTCAAGTTTTATATGAAGTGTTTTTAATGTGAGCGTTTCAATAAATTGATGTTTAGTTTTTAGTTCATGAACCAATAACAAGTTTGAGTATGCGGTAATTAGGTAGTTAGCGGTATACAGCACATCTTTAAGCAGCGTGAAACAGTCAGCAAAGAAAGTCCTCTACCACTTTTGGACTTTAACGTACACATGACAGAGTCGAAAAGTGGAAGACCTCTTTTTTGGTCGACTATACAACTACATACTACATACAATACAA
This sequence comes from Cenopis cana, assembly GCA_951800055.1. Classification (NCBI taxonomy): domain Eukaryota; kingdom Metazoa; phylum Arthropoda; class Insecta; order Lepidoptera; family Tortricidae; genus Cenopis; species Cenopis cana. Next base: position 22,171,035 of record OX637477.1, on the reverse strand, counting down.
TATTATTATTTTTCTTTTCGAATTTGTAGCTTAATGTCAAGGTGAGCGTTGTTTGTAGGTACTATTTTTTTTTGTTTAATTCTTATTATTTTGTTTTTTGGATACTCTATAGTTAATACACTTACAAATCCAATTCTTTCTTGTTTCAATATTTTTTTTATAAATCATGGTGACACCACCACCAGTGACCAGAAAAAAGTATTAAACATGTGTCGTTACAAAGCAAGACCAAACCTAACACACGAGTGCTAACCCATCTAGACCGCTAACCAGACGGGGCGCAAAACTCACACTTCGCAACCTCAAAGCAAAGGATGTATGTGTATGTAGGTAATCACTCCGTTACATCGCCACACCCATACAACATCACTTTTGACCATTTAAACCCCGTCGCTTACGTCCTTCTCATAAAAACGAAGCACATTTGTCCCGTTGACAGGCAGATATGGGCCGAGTGTCCCTTCGTGTATTAATACCGCTGTGTACTTGATTTTGGTGCTTTATTGCGTCTATTTGTAATGTCTGTCCGGGACTGCCCTGGGCTGATTAAAACGCTTTCAGGGAAAATGTGATTTACTCGTAAACTGCGCCGCGTTTGAGCACGTGGGCTTAATTAATAATTAAAGCGGGATATTTCGTTGTCCATTTCAATTGGGACGTATATTAGCTTATGCTGGAGAGGATTTCAGAGTTTGGAAATCGTTGACCGAATTGTTGATGTTTCTAATCGATATCGACTAGCAGTAAACTTTACGCAAAATTCATTAATTTAGGTAGTAGGTAAGTGTACAGGGTCTTATCGAGGTCCCAATTTTATGGGGACATAAAAGACCTGTCGATAAAGGTTTTGTTACACAGATCAAGAGATTACACCTTTAGTTTTCCCATACTTATTGCAAGTTAGTGATAATAATGACACAATAGCCCGGCGATGTCAAATAAATAAAAGGTGCTTAGTAAGCTGACAAGGATTCCCTAAGTAAAGGTGCTTTTTCAAATCGCTTGTATTAATAAAATTAACTTCTAACTTTTTTCTTCGTTCGGTTTTGATTCAAAGCTTTGCAAATTCATCAAAATTGTTGCAAAATAAATGTTATTCTAATCTGAAAAAAACCACTTTTAAAGTTTATTAAAGTATACGCTGAATGCTACTGACTGTGTGAAACTATAAATAATTAATAAATATAAATATTTGCGAGACAACCTTACACAAATCGACCTAGTTCCAAACTAAGCAAATCTTGCAGTATGAGTTCTAAGCGACGATATACAGACATACGTAGATAAGGTAATAGATAAATATCTAGACACATAAATACATAGAAAATGTGTTCATCACACAAATAAATGCCCTGACCGGGATTCGTATCCGGGACCCCCAGCTTCGTAGGCAGGGTCACTTAACTACCAACTAGGCTAATAAGGCGGTTGTCAACTAGGTGTAATATATGTTAAATGCATCTTACTTTGATATTATTCAATAAACATCTGTACTTTTTTTATTTTTATTTGGGTAAACAAACAGTCACTACAAAAAGGCTTAGATATAGTTTGTTGACAGTAATTTTTACAATATGTGTGAACAACACTGTTCACCACTAATTAATTTAAACAATTAAGATCATTCGGAGCTGTATATATGAGGCACAGTAGCTCCTAGTGTCTCAACGACAAAAGTACATTATATAAATATGCTAAAAAACTACATAATTATAACAAAAGTGTTAGACGGTAGGTATCGTTATTTTCTAAAAGTTGGATCGATATCCTCTTAATGTATTGAATTTACAATTTAAGTAATCTTAAAATCATTTCAGTTAAACGAATTGCTCCAGAGCAAATCCTTCAAAAAGCTTCAAGCTACTTCTTCAGGTTGTTGTTACACGTCAGAATATTTTTAACATCAGCAAAAAAGTAGGTATTTGAAAACACTTGCCTTTTTGAAACCCTTGAAAACAACACAAAAAAATAAAGCGATCGATTACAATAAGTGGCATATTATGTTGCGCAGCGTGAGCTGTCGAATTCATTATATGTTAATTTGACACGTGAACATCATTGAGGGAGCCTGGTTACGAGTTACGACTGAAAGAGGGTTGCGTGCCGATCTCAATTTGGGAAGAAATGAGTTTTAGATGCGTTTTTCGCTTTTGAAGGTGTAATGGTTTTAAAAAAACATTTTAAAGAGAGAGTAGCTGTAGTAGCTAAAGGGATTACTTTATTTTCTTGAGAGTAAGGTAAGTTTTTCTAAAATGAAATGATTAAGTAAGTAAAAACAGTGACAGTGTGCCGTCAGCGAAAATGAATTTAGACATATATGACAGTTTGAGGCGAATATTACAGAATATTGTATGAAACTGGGTCCTGTTACTCAGGACATACTGGCTCAGGACACAGGGTCGTCATATATTTATTGTTATTTTTATTTTGTTGATCCCGGCTGCTGTCTATGGCAGCGGTCGTTAAGCCAAGTTGGATGGATGGCTTCGGGCGGCTTGAGAACTACTAACAGTCAAGTTGCCCACTCGCTTGACAAAGGGGGGTCGAAGTTGCACCACGTCCGTAGGGAAAGTACCCACCGCTACCCCCACGTGACCCCTGGGTGGTGCCAAAAGTGCAACGAAACTGGCAACCGTACTGTCTTCTCGAAGATCTCGCGGTTCGAAATATTTGACATACCATAAAAAAAATACTAATTTGCGTCAGGCATCAATAGTCCATATTTGACATATAACATATAACCTTATTTATAAACATACATATCAATAAAAAGAAAAAAGTTCTTCGACTTCATCTCCCTCGTGTAACTTCGTCCGCGTGAAGGGGCAATTACACTTCGTCGTTCGCCGCATGCTGCATGCGACGACCGCGAAAGTGTAAAGAACACGTTAGTCGGCCGCATTCGGCGATCGACAGCTGCCTAGTCGCCGTAGTAGGCGGACAGACTAGTGTAAAGATGATGTTCGTTCACCTAAGTAGTTTAAAATCAATTCGGCGACCGCATTAGGTGAACGACCGTACTAGAAAGCTGTAATTTGACATGAGTATACAAATCATTGAGGCCGACAAAACGGTAGAATAAAATCTTTAATTTTTTTTTTATTAATCTTTAAAAGGAAAACTATCACAGCTAAGTAGACATTACTAGTTAACGAGTAATAGTCGAACTTCAGAAATGTACTTTGCAAAAGCAAACTTTCGTACAATTTCCATTGATACCTTAGATAATTTTGTTAATTCTGTCAAAAACATAGTAAATATAAGTTTGCGAACTTTTTAGTCCACATAATGTAACGGGTGGACGACTACGGAACCCTTTTTTTAACGTTGGGGAGGTAACGTCCTGTCGGGGAGGCAGGACGGGTATGACGGACTAACCGCGGCTAACGACTACGGAACCCTACCTTGCGCGTGGCCCGACACGCACTTGGCCGGTTTTGTTAAACAAGATGAAGTATATTTTCAGAGCTTCCAGTGATACAAACGACTGTTTTTCTACCTCCAACTGCCTTTACCCAGAGGGAGGAAAAAGTAATTTTATACCTTAAATAGAATTCTGAGATTAAAAATTATTTCAATAATTACCGGAGTATGATAAGAGGTATCTTTTGGGAATCGCTTAATTTTTAATTTAAAATTTAATTTTTAAACTGGTTAAATTAATTACGATGTTTGTTTAATGTAACTAATTAAGATGTTTGTTAATTAATTAAATCTTAAATGAAACTCTGGTTTACTGGTTGTTTCTAAGACTCTTAGTTCTTCAGTAATTTACTTTTAATTATATGAAATACATTAACGTCCAAAAGCCGCAAATGCGGTCCTAAAATATTCAGAACGACGTCACTATTCATTTAAATTAAACCCGATTGATCTAACACGCTTAACCTAATCCACGGCCATAATGAAGTGATAAATGCAGTCTGCAGTCAGAAGCGGGAAACCCCCTTAAATCTGGTCGATAACTCAGCTAAGCTGCCTTTCGGCAGTCCTTTCACCTATAAATACCTAGGACTTAACATATATAGGAAGTCGATTCCGCTAGAATCTCTTCAAGTCCGATTCAGTATCGATATCGTTTTCGATGGATATCCGATATGGGTAGTATTTTTGCATTCATTGTATCGGTCCGATCTAAGCAATTTTATTAGATCAACCAAGATGGAAGATAATCTACATTTAAGCAATATCGTGCCACGGGTTATTGTTGTTTGTATATATGGTCTAAAATACATTTATTTCAGACCTACATGTATTTTAGACCATTTGCTTTTCAGGCGACTTGTATTTAGCTGCGTTTTGATGCAGTGACCAGCTGCGTTTTAACTAGACGAGTTGCTATTTCTACCAGTTGCGTTTTAGACGAGCTGATCCTAGCCTTTTTTTTTTTGTGGACAATCTTACACAAATCAACCTAGTCCCAAACTAAGCAAAGCTATTTGTATTTAGGATATTTGTTATGTCTGTGTAACCTGTCTTCAACCACCGCTGCAGGTGTCTAACACCTAGGCATAATGCTGAGACAGCAACCGATTCACTACCGCGAAGACACATTGTGTTCAATTTATTGTGCGATATTCGATTTTGTATCGGTTTAATTTCTTGCTGTGAATAAAATGTTTCCTTTTTATATAACTATATATACTCGCCGTTGGCTGATGGCCGTTGGGGCCGAAAGGTTCTCGAGTGGCGACCACGGACCGGAAGGCGCAGCGTGGGTAGACCCCCCACAAGGTGGACTGATGACCTGGTAAAGGTCGCGGGAGTACGCTGGATGCGGGTGGCGCAAGACCGGTCATTGTGGCACTCTTTGGGGGAGGCCTATGTCCAGCAGTGGACGTCTTTCGGCTGATATGATGATGATGATGATGATATATACTCGTACACTTAACTACACTCACCGGCAGAAAATTTGGCCCAATAACTTTTTAGCAATTTATAGTTTAAATAATGTTTAATATATAAAAATGCATTTTTCTAATTTGGGCCAATATTTTCTGCCGTTGAGTATACGTTCCGTGTTTCTAAATAGTACGTACAGATGAACCTCGTGTTTTAATTTTTCAATGTTTATCTATATTTTATCAACGCTGATATTAAATCGAAACTTGTAAAAATGGCCCTACAAAGTCAAAGCCACTTCTGAAGCAAAGTGCTAAGCTCACGGATTCCCAGCAAAGGTGGGAATTTCCAATTAAATTGGACTGGTTGATACCGGAGTATTGCAAACACAATGGCGTTTGTTTATTAAGCCCGATCTCGCTCCCGACCCCTGAATATGAGATTCTGAGAATTATTAAACTATGATCACAAACTTAAAAGCGGCGGCGCGCGCCGGAGCAGAGAGTTCGCTCATAAGTGCTATTTTTGCCGCACGCACACAGACGTTACATTTACAGGCATTCTCGGACAGTCTCGGACAGAGCTTAGTCGCGACTGTCGCCAGTGATAGTTGGGCGCACAGTTGGGCGTGCGTTGATCACTTGACGCCCCGCCGCTACGTAGGTACTTTGTGTCACGTACGTCAAAATGAATAACCGATAATATTACAGTTGCAGTGTATTTGGTTGTTTAAATACAACAAAAAATTGTGCCTACACTTTCTTTTTGTCGAACTTTTTTCACTTTTGTGTTTTAAGTGGGATCATTATCATAGTTCTATCTTGTTAGCTAGTTAGTATAGTTAGTTGTAACAAGCTGTTACGCTCCAGTCTTCGTCATGTGTGGTGTCGGGACCATTAATGGATATTTGATGCTCTTTAACATCTAAACAGTCTCTAAGGAATGTAAACATGATAAAATGTATGTATAAACGAATCGATGTATGTATGTCTGTAAACTTATATTACCTACTCCTTTTTTAAATTCAAAATCTATACAGAAGCAACCCTAGTGAGTCGGGCAAGTTTAGGTATGTATTTTCAAGAACGGCGGGATCGGACCTTCTGTATATTTTTTATTTTGTGCTATGATGCAAATCGTGATTAAGCGAGAAACTGGAATTTGTAGAATAATTCATAGTCTGTCCTTTTAATTTTTTTTTTCGAAACGAGATGGTATGGCTTGGGTATTCGGTAAAAATAAAATAAAAAGTATTAGAAATAAAATAATAAGTACCCTTGGATGACGGATGAGATGCTATGGGGTTAATAGTACATTACTTACCAAGGGCGATAAAACAAAGAATGTCTCAGATCGCAGGTATTTTACGCCCGAGCCGAAGGCAAGGGCGATAAATATGCGATGTGAGGCTTTCTTTATTATCGCCCGTGGTAAGTACAACATTTTATGTCACCCCCTGGCCAGGAAGTGGGGTTTTTCGCGCGCGAATCGTGCGATAATGGCCACTTTATGGGTAGGTGTGACATAAAATACTTAAAATTGTGACTTTCCGTCGAACCATTATATGCTGCAGAGTCTCTTCTAACGTAACGGGGCTCTAACATGATCACATTTTTGGTGTAAAAAGGTTAAGCTATATGAGCTTCAGTATTTTTTAACTTACTGTGCAGTGATTATTAACCATATTATAATAGTTATATCATGACCATTATGCGCTTATACCGCGTTACATCAAAAAATCTGTAAAAACATAATCCCACCAGACTAATTCAAGTGTACGTAAGTCTATAATTTTATATTACGACTCGAACCGGATGAAACATTGTCTGGTTTTAAAAGTGGTGATTTACTTGTGGGGAATTATATGCCTCTGTCAATATTATACCGTATCTCATATGAGCCCGTTTCCACTAGTGATGTGCTCAATAGTCTGTTAGGATGTGTCTAGGTATATCTACATCCAGATAAATAAAATAAATAAGTAAAAGTCTATTCAAGAAACTGCTTACAAATTCAAATAAAAGAAAAAAAAAAAAAATTACTTTATGGAAGTCGTTTTATTTTTCGAAACAAAGTTTATCCCTGAAAGATAGACCAAGAAAAAACGTTACTAACATTCCAGCCGGATTTTAACTCTATGCCCAGTAATTAGGTATCTAAGCACAAGCTCGAGCATGTCTGTTCACGTTAGGCATGGTTTTAAAAACCAGATTCACTATCGTTCGTAATGCTCCATCTATATTTTTTTGAAGGCATTACACTGCATTCATTTAAAACATTTATTCGGGAATTCTCAAGTTACATGCTAGATAAATATTTTTTACATTTTTGGCCACCTCAATTGAACACCGTTTGATATCCGAAAAACGCCTCGGAGCACATCTCTTGTGCTCGTAAAGGCTCGGGACCGAATGCTAAGCAACACCCTAAAATATTCATAACACATTTAAGCTCCTAAAATGATGGCACCCATCACTTTGTTTCGAAGGGATGACTTTATGCTTGCGTCAATATTTACTATGTATTTTTGGGGTGAGATAATAGGAGAGGATCAATTGGGCGCCTATATATTGTTACTCAGCTTTTCTCAAAGGAAAAAATCCGCATCTACCTACACAGATTTTGGGTGTATGATGAAGGCAATTTATTTACAAGTATCTCTTGGGTAACGAGAATTTTGGGGATAAAAGGTGGCGCGTGTTACTTTCTATGCAATTTTTTTATTCAGTTACAGTCTATGGAACATGGTTTTCCAAAAAATACCTCACCAATCAATGAACTTATATTTCACAGTAGATACATCTCCAGTTAGTTGCTGAGCTGTCAAATAAAACTTAGAATAGACAGCTGACCGAAGAAGGACGTATAATTGACCTGAAAAACATTACCCAACAGGAAGGGATGGGCGAAGGGAGTCTAAGTAGGACTTCAATTAACAAGGTGACAGACCTGACTGGCACAGGTTCATTAGGTAATCATACAAAAACGACTAAGTGCGAGTCAAACTTCTCACATTTAGGGTTCCAACCACCAACCGCAAAATTAAGTCTGTTTGTTTTCGCGCCCCCTTTATATGTAGGTATGGGGGCCCCCTTAAAACATTGAATTATGTTTTGACTTTTTGTATGGCTTTGGGCCACCAAGATGCATTATAGGTACAGTAAAAAATTCAAGACGGTAAAAACCTGTGTAACAGACGACGCACGGATGGACGCGTGAGTGACAGCAATAGGGTTCCGTTTGGACTCTTCGGTCACGGAACCCTAATAAACACGGGCCCCTTAAAGATCCTTACGTAACGTAGGTGACCCGTTTATTATATTTCAATATTTTTAACTTTCGGCGCGGGTCGCAGACGCACTCATCCTGAGGAAGAACTCCCGACGAGTTCGAAACATGTCGCCCGAAGTGACAATTAATACGTGAGTTTTAACAGTTTAGTAAAATAAAGTTAGAACATGTCTCACGAAAGTTTAAATTCAATATTTTTGTTACCAATTGAAGTTTGAATCGGAATATCATATTTCACCATAATTACTGGTATAATTTGAAACACAGCTCCCAGTGAAACCAACGAGAGAGCTAACAGGGTAATTGTATTTGCACACTCTGATGTCACTGCTATTGGATATTTCACAAATCCAAATGAGATTCCCGATGCTCGTGTCGCCTCATTCATCCGTTTGTGCCTAACACCCAGGCAGCTACGTCCTCTGTTAATATGTTCCAATTGAATGTTTATGTTTGTAAATTAGAATATTAAAGCGAAATATGTCGTTTTACGTTTGTAAATTAGATTAGATGTTCCGTTTCCAAGTAAAGTCTTTAAGTTTGGTGAGTAGCGCAAGTTTAGTGTTAGTGAACCAAATATATTTCCTTGAGTTATTTATTATTTATGCTGAAAGAGAGAGTTCTTTATTAGGAAACTTGTCTTTATCTTTTTAATGCAGTCGTGTTTTTAATTTTTATAATTATTATTTTATTTCCAGAATGTTTGAGACTGACAAAATGGTCTTTATCAGTGGCGGCGCGTCAAAAATATTATTAGGGAAGCTGGAAATAATTTGCCTTTCTTATTCTTCATGAGCCGTAGTAAAAAGACTGGACTGGCTGAAAATTAGGCAAGCCGGTGGGAATCGAGTTGTATGGACGCTCCGCCACTGGTCTTTATTGAATGGACTACACCGGCTTTCCGCCGGTGTGATTCCACTCGCCTTTCCGATTAAAGTTGCGGCGTGACCTGTACATTTAAATTAGCCCTGTTTGTCTCGAAATCTGTTCTAACTTACTTAGCAGTCTGATAGTAATACGGGAAACATTCAAAAAGTTGGATGATTCTATCAACAGTTGCCAGGTAATTATAACTTGAAACGTACTGTGAATGTAATTTTACTTCCCGGCAAGCTAGAGATAGAGATTGTTCTTACAGACAACCCTGATAAAAACCGGAGTCTTAAGTAACCTAAGTAACTTTATTTATTTATTTATCTTGACGGTATAAGGTATATAGATTTTTTTTGACAATACCGAGGTATATACGCCATTTTACGTCGCTTCATGAATAAGAGTTATAGTAATTCATATAGGTGTACAATATCCATTAGGTAATACAAAGGCCGGGAAGGAAGAGACTGCCTGCAGAGTGAGTTTGACGACCGCTTTAGCTTAATTGGTGACCCTGCCTGCGAAGCTGGAGGTCCCGGGTTCGAATCCCGGCCGGGGCATTTATTCGTGTGATGATCACGAATCCCTGAGTCCCTGAGTTCCTGTATCTTGGATGTTTTCTATGTATTTAAGTATCTATTTATCTATATAAGTATGTATATCGTCGCTTAGTACCCATAGTACAAGCTTTGCTTAGTTTGGGACTAGGTTGATTTGTGTAAGATTGTCCACAAATATTTATTATTTATACCGCCCATACGCTAAATGGGTGCGGCTCAGTAGCTCTAGTATATGTTTTTTCGAAACATTAACTAATTCGAACGCGTTTGCGTTTTGTCTCAAAATGTATGAAAACGCTCTCACCGTGTTTGAAATACGCGCGTTCATCGGTTAGCAACAAATGTTATACTCGCTGTTTTAGTTTCCACTAGTGACCACCAGAGGCGCTGTTCACGTTTTCATACCACATTCATACATTTTGAGACAAAACGCAAACGCGTTCGAATTAGTTAATGTTTCGAAAAAACTTATACTAGAGCTACTGGAGCGTTCCAACCACCGTTTCCCGTGTGTTATCGAATACTCGTGAACTCGCGACAAAACGACTACGAGTTAGGCTTATTGGCTATGTTTAATGCATAACTGTTGGTTTTCTTCAAATTTATTGATTTTTCTCCACGATTTAGGAGTGACGCCGTAACACACCGGAACGGCGGTCGGAACGCTCCTGAGCCGCACCCAAATATAGTGATAAGAGACAGGCAATCCCTGTTCCAGTCAAGGTATGCATAGTGATTTATTTTTCAAAAAATGCAAGGAAATCTGAATAGGTATTATGAGAACAACCCTAATGAAGCTTCGAGGATGTACTAGTAAAAACACGCGCTGCAGCAGCCGACATTGAAATGTCAGAACTCAACGGTAATTTCCTTTACAAATCCCATTACCAACCTATTTGGCGACGCACTGCAACGATAAGTTTTGCAGTCTACTATCGCGAACACAAGCGCCATTATAAGATAAGATAAGATATACTGATCATAATTGAGAAAAAAACGGTTTTTATAATTATTTTATTTTTATTTTATTTAAAAGGCACGCAAAACCAGGTAACATTCATTATATAGCAACAATAACATAGTTTTTGTAGGTCTTACCGTTTTGTCGTCATAAAGTCGACGCCTTCCACGAATAATTGTGTACTGATTCCTTTTCAAGAACTGATGACTGTTTCAATAGCGAAATGAACTTAAGATTTAAAAAGCAGTTGAGTAAAAGGTGGTTGCTAATTAACTTTAACACAGACTGTTTTTTGCTTCGTTTGTTTTTCTCAAACTGGTTCGGATTTTCGTCACTTTTTCGACGTTATGGGGTTTACGTTTGCGTACACTATTTCAGTGTACCCTTGTGTTTTCATAGAATTACTTTAAAATGTTATAATTTACTAAATACTTCCGGAGCGTTTTGATGGATACAAATAACAATTCTATACGTAGATACCGTTTGTCTATATAGGAAAGTTGACTCAAAACTATACCTGACTGAAGTGGTTTTATTTCTCACCGCAAAAACTTCTAAAGTACGTACTAAAATTTATCAAGGTATTTTCATGGCATTATTAGGTACAAATATTTATCGTTAGCATTCACTACCTTTGAAATTGAGATTGTCTCTCGAGTATCGGAGAGATAATTTTATTTTTCATCGCCTAAAGTAAAGCGTCACTCACTTAAGTGCATCGTTCCAAAAAATCTAGATTGACGAGTAACGGCCATTTTCAGAACCTGAGTGGAAAAATCTCCTAAAAGTGTTCGTGAAAGAGATGATAAAATCGGTGTTTTCTGCTTGTTTTCATTGGTGAGATAGATTTTAGATTTTTTGCTTTAGTTTGGCGTCGCTTCTATAAAAAATCTTTCTCATTCTCTCAATTTGCATGAGCGAATAAAAACAAACGAGTCTGCGCAAACAATTATTTTTGTTTGACACCTATATTTGGCATCTTAGATGCCAGTTTAAAAGTTTTTCTTATTGAGTACATTTTACATAATGTATATGGTAATGAGTTGTATTTTGGTAACACTGTATGTTAAATTGGAAGAACATTATGAAAGCTGCGGTATACTTATCCACAATTTGTGACGTAGAAAGAACTTCAATCGGTCTAAAATGGAAAGTTATATCTGCTTTAAAAAATTAGATAGTGGTACATTTGTACCACTTTTTTTTATTTTTTTTATTTGTGTCAAATGTTTCTTCATAACGTTATGGATTTTTTTTCGTGTCCGGTATCGGAAATCGTTTTTATAAAATAATTATTTTACCAGTCTGTTAAAGTTGACCAAAAAATCCCAATGCCCTCAAAAGGTCACAAAAGCCATGTTTATGGTCTTGAAGCATTTTCCGGAATATAAGAGGAATCCGTCCGGGAAGGAAGGACGTATTTATTTCCGGACCCGCCGAACGCATCCGGCGACGCGATGTCATACTTCTATCTCATGTACATGTGTGAGCAGGATACATTACTAAAAATATACGCGGGATATATTACTAAAAATTTAAGCAAGCGCACTGCGCATAATGCATGCTAATGCATGTCCTGTGTTTGTCTCAAGAAAGACCAGAAGACATTTTTCTAAATTTATGAGCAGGTCAACTACTAGTTTTATATCATAAATGGATCATACCCACCTATCATAGTTGAAAAAACAATAGTTGTCTCCCCAGGAAAATCGCTTAATCTAAAAAATCTCAATATTTTTATTAAAAATAAAATGAGTTGGTTCCATGAATTCTCGTTGAGTGCCATCGATGTAATCCGAATGCGTGAAATTAATGTTACCTTAATTAAGAATTATTGTGACATAGCGAAACGTACTTAATAAATAATAATTAGGTATCATTTGCCGAATTGTTCTCGATATAACACAATAAATGACAATTATTCAAAAGCAACTGGCACTAAACCACGCTCCGCGAATAACCCAGATTATCGTAAACTACCCCGATACCAGAAACTTGACTTTTTGGCCACCAATCAAGCGTCATCAATACAAACAAAAACAGACCCTAACGTTATAACAATACAGGTCCCTGTCACCGAAAATTACGTGGTCACTGCCAACATTGGAAGTCGAACTTTGTTGCAGGTGTGGAAGATTCAAAGTGGCTTGTAATATTACATGGTCAATGGCAGTACAACAATATCGCGTATGCTTTATTTACGAGGTTAAATTAGGAGTGATTTTGTTCAAGTGCGGATCATTCGCGTCAAACACGAATCGAAATTACTATTTAGTGATTTGTAATCAGCTGTGGGTGTAATAATTAGAGTTTCGATCAAACTACGTGCCATCGGAAAAGCGCACTGTATCTAAATGGTTCTGGGTTAACTGCGTTGTATTGTTATGTCTATCGTAAATATGTTTATCTTCAGCATAGCTTTATGTCGCGCTCAACGAGCTAAGGTTCGCTTTAAATCATAGGTATACGTACATTTTGTCAATGTTCCTGCTTCACATGTCACCGACTTTAAATTGCGAAATCACTAAGTACTCTTTATCCCCACCCTCTTTATCGCCACCTTCCCTAACAGATGGTCGAGGGAGACGATGGCTGAGATACGCGTCATACTCGTGATCGGGTGCTGTTTGTGGAGTCCGGTCGTTCATGCTTGCAAGGACATAGTAACTACTTTAATACTAGTGTCTTCTCTTGGAGATTGACGAGAGACATCACCCTGTTATGGATTAGTTTTTGTTGACATTGACTCTGAGAGAGACCTCTATATTAAATTGTTTTTTTTTTTTCCTTTTATATTTAAAACTTATTATTTTTATTTTGACGCTTTGAGACCATGTACATCTCAAAGCACGTTAGAATAGTCATTATTAAGAATATTTTGACGCTCAGAGACCATTTACATCTTTGAGATATTATATTAAATTTTGTTATTCAGACTGAGACCTTATACATCTCTCAATTTTACTATTATTGTAATGTTTGTAATAGATAATTAATATTTTGACATGAAAAATGTATTAAATTCTTATTGATATATTTCTTAAATTTGACGACCGCTTTAGCTTAGTTGGTAGTGACCCTGCCTATGAAGCTGGAGGTCCCGGGTTCGAATCCCGGCCGGGGCATTTATTTGTGTGATGAGCACGAATATTTGTTCTTGTGTCTTGGATGTTTTCTATGTATTTAAGTATCTATTTATCTATATAAGTATGTATATCGTCGCTTAGTACCCATAGTACAAGCTTTGCTTAGTTTGGGACTAGGTTGATTTGTGTAAGATTGTTCACAAATATTTATTTATTTATTTATTTATTTATTTATTTAAATTGTAAATTAATATTTTCTCATAAAAAATCTATCATATTATGCTTATATTGTAAGACTTTTTTAAAATTGTACATTAACATTATGACATTTGAAAGTGCCCTTGTGGCCTATTTGCAGAATAAATGTTTGAATTCTGAATTTTGAATTCTATGTGTCTTAGATTTCTTGATCTTAAGTAGGTTAAGTATTATCATTGTAATAAGCATATTTTTGTGAGAAAATGGCTGACCGTCGAGTTTCTTTCGGCGTTTCTTCTCGGCAGTGGCCTCTGTGAAACGCTAGTAGGGTTTGACTTGTAAAAGTGCCATTGCGGCCTACTTACAGAATAAAGTTCATTTATTTCATTTATTTCATTTATACTATGCCAAGGAGAACGACAGTGTGTCACGGTGACAAAAACGTATAGGTGTAGGTATATTTAACAAAAAAATAGCTATATTTTATGAATAAACCTAACTTCTGATAATACAACTGACAAAACATTATTCATGCCTATTTAACGCCTCTCGCCTCGAGCGCTCGTGGCCCAGCGGCGCCGGGTACCGCTTGCGGTATCTAAGGTTAAGCAACGTGGGCAGCGGGACTTGGATGGGTGACCGCTTTGAGTGGTTACTAACTGAGCGCTCCCGTGCTTTGGAAGGCACGTTAAGCCGTTGATCCCGGTTGCTGTCTATGGCAGCAGTCGTTAAGCCAAGTTGGAGGCCTTCGGGCGGTTTGAGAACTTCTAACAGTCAAGTTGCTCACTCATCTTGGGATTAGGTAGCGGACCCCAGGCATCCTTCAGGAGGCAAACTGTACTGGGATAACGCTAGGAGGATGATGATTTGACGCCTCTCGCCAAGGTTGCATGGTATCGTTTAAACCGAGCCTAGAAATATGATTTTATGGTACGAGGTGCAGGGCAGCGGGCGGGAAAGCGTCGCGTCCCGGCCCGGGCCGTTTATTAGCCCTTCATTAGACGGATGTTATTTGGATGTCGTGCGGAGCATAATTTATCACCGCGGCCGCGTTAGGCCCCCTGATTGAATTGTAACAATTTGGGAACCAGATTGATAGCTGGATTTATTTTTATGAATTTCACTGAAAAATATTGTGGCTGGACGGGACAATATTTTGAATATTTCAGAAATACCGTTTTGGGTTTTTGTATGCGAAAAGCTATTTTATAATGTTCCAATAACGTACCAGTTTATTGTATTTGGAATTAATTTTTATTTGTACCCGACCGCACATTAAAAAAAAACGATATTTATTCGAAAATCCCACACAGCAGAGGAAGTAAAAACGGCCTGTCCTTTTCAGATGAATACCAATTCGACTTAATAACAACAATTCCTATTGACATTATTGGTAACGCGACCAGTAGGTTGTATCAAGACAAAGGGAAAAACTACGATTTATAATTCATTAACCTGCACAATTTCCACATATTATGGTAAATATACTTGATTTGAGAATAAAAAAAATAAAACTTAACAAACAATAGTTAAACACAGTTTCACATACAAATTTATCTAGGGCCGAAGAGCGTGCGCGTTATTTTTGTGCGTATTATCGTTTCAGAAATATGTCTACGGACAAATGATGAGAGAAAAAACACGCCCTTTGCATTTATTCCCATTCAGCACAAGACTTTCATTAACGCGAATCTTTTAAGCTTCCCATGACTTCGTCTTAGAGTTCAAGGGTTCATCCCCTTCGTTACAGCGAAACTTAATCTGCAGTATGGCGTTCTTCATTATCCCAAAAGCATTCCACGACAAAGGATTTCTCAAAGGGATTGTTACCGGGGTGTTGAATTTAAAAACCAATGAGCAATAAATGTATCAATAAATATTTGTGGTCAATCTTAAGCAAATCCATATAGATTTTATGAGAGGTAGGGCACAGCAAAATGTCATATTGCTCGAATTTTGAGCAGCCCAACTGAGGAAGTACCTCGGCTATAATATTATTTACCATACAAGTATGTAGTGTTGTTTTCCTGGAGGTGAGCAAGGTTGACAGAGCTCCCGAGGATGCACTGTGTTGAGAGCGAAGGACCTAAATTACGATAGCTTGATAACATGTTCGAGCTATCAACCAACGGTTTTGTTCGATAGAAGACCTTCAGTTTGTGTGTTCTATTCATTATTCTGTCACGGCTGCAATTTAACCGCGTGACTGGTCTGTTTACACTTTGATTAGTGAAAGTTTATACATTTGTGACGATTAGTGATTGTGTGAACTCATTCGCTGTAAAGTCAACATAATGCTGAGTTTGGTCCATGTCGTGACACGGCCAGGGGTAATTTTTGCACGCAACAAGCGCGAGAAGCGCTGCAAAATCTACTTACTAACCATTTTTACCCGACTGCAAGGCAGGGTTATGTGTTTCGCGCGTATCTACCTACTATGTATGTTTATAATATTCTTTATTATATTTATTATCCTTTAATTTCATATTTTTTGACACAAATAAATCTTGATTTTAATATGTTTAACCATAGTGAAAATTTACTTTAAATAGCTAAATCTGAAAGCACTCTTATATCACGGGGTTAAATGCGAAAAAACGGCCAAAAGCAATTTATCTTAAGTGGCCAGAACGATGAAATATTCGGCAACTTTTAAGGGGTTTAAGTTTCTTGGGTTTTTAATTAATACAGGAAGTTCTTGTGCGTTAATTATTGTGTAATGAACAGGTGCCGCCTCGCTGCACCCTACCTCTAGGGATGGGGAGAGATCCGCATTTTCCGCGTTAATTTTAACACCCTTATTTGACTTTTATTCGCTGTGGCATTTTATATATTCTTAAGGAAACACATCTGGATTTTTTTTCATTAAAACAAGAATTTGCTAACTTATCTTAAACTTAACGCGACTCTTTAAAACGTAAATATAGTCAGTGATGTGATTTAAATTGCTTAAACGTCAATGTTAACTAAGGTTTAGGGATGTGATCATTTAAAAAAAATGTGCTTAGACGTGAAGTCTTAGTTTGTTCGAAACATCAGGATCTGTCTAAGTTGAGCTTAGCTATCGAAAGAGGTAACGCTGCCAGCCTTCTGGACCCATAGCCAGCGATGGGGACTTGGGGGGCATTTACTTTTTATAGGTTATAGTTTAATACTTATATTTAGTTAGTTCTACGTTTTTTGTTATTGAATTTAATTGGTTAGTAGGTATGTAGTAAGATATTGACGACCGCTTTAGCTTAGTTGGTAGTGACCCTGCCTACGAAGCTGGAGGTCCCGGGTTCGAATCCCGGCCGGGGCATTTATTTGTGTGATGAGCACGAATATTTGTTCTTGGGTCTTGGATGTTTTCTATGTATTTAAGTATTTATTTATCTATATAAGTATGTATATCGTCGCTTAGTCCCCATAGTACAAGCTTTGCTTAGTTTGGGACTAGGTTGATTTGTGTAAGATTGTCCACAAATATTTATTTATTTATATTGATATATTTTAATTTAATCGAAAAAAAAACAACAACACATCGCATTGTAGAACGTATGTGTGTGTGTGTGTCGCGTCGTGTCGTGTCATGTTCATTACCACTGATAGACCTACACGTACTTTCAGCGGAATAGCAAAGGAATATTGTTGGATTTATCATGGAATTCCGCAAAGTAACGCCTGATTCAATCAATTATTTCTTTAAATTAAAATTTTGACATATACCCCAGTATTGTACTTATTTTTTTCTATAATACCTTAAAATAAACTCATGGAATCGAAAATGTAAGCCATAGTAAACCTAAAATATTCAAGTCAACATTCACAATGTTGGCATCCGCGGATGCCAAGAGTCCCGCATCCGTGACATCCCAGCCGCAGGGGAGGCGACGCATTGTAGGCGACGTGGAGCGCGAATCATGAACTTAAACAATGACTTCCTTAATGCGGATTAATTATTGTGCACGTTAAATAAGTGACACTTCAAAGCGCTGGAGGCTTTTGTTTGATTCCGTTTGTAAACAATTATTAATGAAATGGCTCAGGAGCTTGGAAATGGAAATAATTGCGAACATCTGGTTCTATTAGGATTTTAAAGAACATGCACGGTTTAAAATCAGAGGAAATATTGTAATGAATAGAATAATTGAGGACCCTCTAGCTTAAATAAATACAAGTAAATAAATACAAGTAAATATAAGTAGTATTATGAAATAAATACAAGTATTGCCTGCTGTTAATAAAGTACTACAGTTCAAATACGTACTTCATAATCAAAATAGTTTATTGCACCATGGTTTTACACAAGTTGTTACAAGATTAAGTGTACTAAACAGATTTCGCATGGACCCTGTTCGGGTGTAGCAATCTTAAATATGTAGATACAACATATTATATTTATATCTACATTTAAATCTAAGTAGGTACTTATCTATGTTTATATTATACCGATCAGTATTTCATCAATAGAGATAGAGTGGTAGTGATAAATCCAGTTACTTTAAAATGCAACGGGCGATAGGCAATACCTATAAATAATAGGGATGTCGACTCAAAAAAAAAATTACTTCAATAGAAAGAAGACATAAAACTATAGACAAATAGTGAAAATCCTATTCAAATATCTCAAAAAATAACGAAGCTACAACGGTTAGAATGTTCGTAATTAGAGAGAGAAAGTGACGTCACTGTTAAGTAGCGCCATAGTAAATGACGATCGTTCAATACAAAGGTGCGTTTTGCGGAAAAGGGACAGAACATACCCACTCTTAAAACTTTGAAGACTTATAATTACGTAATTTTTTTTTTGAATTACTCTTTTCGCCATTTAATTGAGAATTTGAGCCTTTATGTAGAAGATTTTCTTTTATAGTGTCGTCATCCCTATTATGCCATTGACACACGCCTTAATTAAAACGACTTCTCAAAATCCACAATCCTCATAAATTAGGGATGGCCACGTGACGAAGTTCTTTCAACTTCACACAATGCAGCGCCGTCGCCGAATACTATGCTAATGAATAGCTCCATTGATAAGCCAGGCTTAATCCAAAACTTCCCGAGCATGTCGTTCATGCGAGATGGAAGTTTAAGAAAGGCATACATGAAGAGGAATTCGGGGTAAGATAAACTGTAACTTACGAAGTATGTACA
Organism: Cenopis cana; assembly: GCA_951800055.1. NCBI lineage: Eukaryota > Metazoa > Arthropoda > Insecta > Lepidoptera > Tortricidae > Cenopis > Cenopis cana. The sequence goes on along the minus strand of OX637477.1, from coordinate 22,152,088 downwards.
ATGTTTTGCATTCAAGATAACTAATTGGAGCAATCTCAACTAGTGGCACTCTTCTGATGAACATAATATTTATAGTTCATTGTAACTTATCGTTATAAATGGAGTGCCCATTGGAGCACCTTTGCGACAGGAGTCCATAATATCCATATAATTTGAAAAACGAAAATGAAAAATAATTTATTTCCGTAATTAAGTAATTTTTGATTTACAGATTACAAGGTAGGGGCTTCCTATTAAGTAAGCAATACCTGTCAGGAAAACCCGCTCCTCCATAGCAACAAATTGTTATTAATTTAACATTATAAAAAATAACACAATTTTAAAAGATATATATATATGTGTGTGTAAGTGTAAGAGATATATTATCATGCATTTACATTTACATACATATTTTTTGGGTGTATAAACATAAGGAGTAAAATAATTGTCATTTCACAAAGCAGCAGCTTGAAAAAAGAAACAGGTAATTAATTAATTACTTTTTCCAGTTTGGCTTTTAATTTGATAAGTGAAGTTACGTCGCTGGTTAAATTAAGTCCCTTATCCCTAGGCGCAGCCATCTTCACGCTAAAACTTATTCACAAGATTAAACTTCTTGAGTGCCTAACTCGCGAAAAATATTTAAAAAGCTATCAAAAAATTTGTCCACTTCGTAATTTACGGGCTGGCGAAGTTTCGGTGTTTTATCTAAGTTGAAGGCGATGACGCTACGAACGTCGCGATCGAGATCGCAAAACCTTGTTGGGAAGTCTTAAAGCTTGTGATTGTGAAGCCAACTTAGTTTACAGCTTTAAACGATGCTCCATGATGCTTATTTTACGCTTGATGTGAAAAGTGTTGACGCGCTCTGGTGTTTCCCAAGGCATCGTTTTAGGGGACTAGTTAGTTATACTGGGCATTTTCCGCAAGTCGACATCCAACGTGCCTATTTTGCGTGAAAAGGGGGGTAGCGCACTCTAACCATCCTAGTTCCTGTATGAAACCTATTAGTGTCTTTATGTTGTTTACTGCTTCCTGCAGTGTGTTCGGATTTCCTAGGTGTTTCTTCCTGTATACTTCTACCTGCTTAGGGGACTAGTAAAGGTAAGTACAATTTAGTAATGTGTCGTAAAGAGTGCATAAGCTAACGTCGCCGTTCAGTTTTTGGCTAGCTGCTTTAATGATCTCTTTAAATTAATAGATACCATAGTTTTAAGTAGTTGGATCCACTGAAAATCAGCGTCGTTGCACCACCCCGTGCTGAGTGGATTCCATTTTTGTGACAACAATAGATTTTTTTATTTATTTATTTAATCTTTATTGCACAAAAGAAAAACTTATCGTACAAAAGGCGGACTTAATGCCATATGGCATTCTCTACCAGTCAACCTTAAGGCGAAGCAGATTCCTACTTTAGTGCAACCATTATGTAATGTTATGTATTATTGTTGTTTCAAAATGTATTTTTCTATTTTTATTTCTATAATGTTATATTTTATGCGTAAATTTATAGTACCTACATGTATATAAACTAAAAATTAGACGTATTTAGGTATTTTTTTGTATTCCTTAGGTACAAATTGTATCAGACTAAATAATCAAAATACCAGTCTGATGATACTTAGACCCATATGCTGGCTTATGTTGTAATATACCTAGAATCTCTCCCTGGGGTACACTTTTCATTTCTTCCCTTCACTTCACGGTAACTGTCAAAGTTCCTCGGCAAGCAATTAAAAGCGAATAACTCTTGCCACAAAAATAGCCCTGTCTGTCACCGCGCTCGCCACTCGGGGAATTTCGGCAAACTTCGGCAATTATCGCCTGCCGTCGGCTGCACTCTGATGCCTGATTGTGGTGCAACTCCGGGAATGGTCAATAACAATAAATTCGATTAAGGCGACTTCCTGACTTGGCGGGGCGGGATCGATATGTAACAATTTCTTCTTTGACGTAAACTTACTGACGTCGCAAAGATTCTCACTTGACATAATACTGTCAGTATTACGTTTGCGCAGTAGTAAATATCATGCGCAGAAGCGGAGCAGTACCGCCTTCGCATCGTCCCTCTGCCGCGCATCCCGCGCCAGTCAGGAAGCACTCTTAAATGTAGGGGCGTACTAAAAAATGGTATCGCGTCGACTGACAGCCGACACTGACATTTGACACCTTTCTCATATCGTACTGCCTCCGCACCGACAAATCAGGAAGTTTAGTCGCCTAATGGTGAATGGATGTCCTCTGCATATATGGAGGGCTTACACATGTAAGGAACATAGGAACTGAAAACTTACACCCTGGTTTTAAACCGTTGAATGGAAAAACTAGTAATTTTCCGTTTTTTTAGTGAAATATTGCGTTTATGGACATAGTTGCCATACAATTTCTCAGTAAATGCCATTATCTTTTTATATTTTTGATTAATTTGTCTAATTTACTAATTATTGTGATAATTTGATGGTTTTCTATCCATATAGCTACACTATGTTATAAATTTTAACATGAGTCAAGTACCCAATTATCAATGTCTTTCTGTACAGGAATAAACGGCCTGAAACCAAAGTAGGTAGGTCAGGGTAGGTGTAAGTTTTCGGTTGGATGTTACTTAGGCGACTTCCTGATTTGTCGGTGTGGAGGCGGTACGATATGAGAAAACTGTCAAATGTCAGTGTCAACTGTCAGTCAACTCAGTACTACTTTTTACTGTGAGCGCTTCCTGACTGGCGCGGGATGCGCGGTAGCGGGACGATGCGAAGGCAGTACACGTACAGGGGCCCGATTTTTGAGTGTCGAACGCTCGAATTCTCACTCGACATCTGTCAAAACATCATAGTATATTGACAGATCTCGAGTGAAAATTCGAGCGTTCGACACTCAAAAATCGGCCCCCAGGTCCGCTTCTGCGCATAATATTACTACTGCGCAAATGTAATACTGACAGTATTCTGTCAGAGTGGGAATCTTTGCGACGTCAGTAAGCTTACGTCAAAGAAGAAAACATTATCTCATGTCGATCCCGCCCCGCCAAGTCAGGAAGTCACCTAACACTCTGTGTAAATGAGGAATTAAGTAGTCTGCCTTGGAGCTAATTTAATTTAATTATTCCTAAACTTTGACCATAAATGAGGACCAATTTTTTGACGAAAGACACATGACAAAGTGGTATCCAAGTAACTAAGATGTAGCAGGCTAATAAGAAAGGAAGTTAGGAATTAACGGGAAACTTGATCCTACGGGTTATAAAATGTAACAGAGAGAGAAAGAGAAGAATATTATGTTATTTAGCCTAATTTTGTGCTCTATAAATACTCTATTTAGGAAATGTTTGTGATCAATTTAGAAATAATTGAGTCGTCATCTTGACCCATCTTCGCAAAAGGTCACTGTATTAAATTTATATTTCGTGGAATAGGAAGCCGCCTTTTTACTCACTTTCTGGAAGAACAGACTCATTTGTAACAATTCTTTGTTCGTTTCGTTCACAATTTCCTCATAGACAGGAATTTACCAATAAAATAATTCTAGTTCCATTATATTTCGACGTAACATTTCCTTATTCCTCCTCTACTCCTCAATATATTGAATTAACGGTAGTTTTTAGTATTGCAAATAGGTAATAGAATATCTTAGGAATAGGAACATTGAACTCATCTTTGCATTTTTTTTTATTCTAACCCTATATGATTATGAGTGAGTTTGGCTCACACAAACTGGGTCGTCCGCATTAACCAATAAAACTCACATTTAATTTGAATACGTAAAAACTCGTTCCGAAATGGTGCCCCGTACATTATTGTAAAAAAGACTGCACTGAATAAGCGCTATTCAATGAGCTCACGTTACAAACTTTTAATACAAAACTAAACGATGGCCAACAGTAAACAACTTGGCTGCACATTCTGCTAACTTTTTATTAATTACCTTTTGATAATGTTCCGTGTACGATTTGTTACGTCGAGTAAATACTATTTTATGTTCAATCATATACTTTTGATAGTTTGGATAGGTAAAGATAGCTATGGAATATATGGAAATTCCATACAAAGTGTACCCGTTATTTTTGCTCGTCAGTATAGTTTATTTATACATAGGTATATGAAAGTTCTTTAAGGCTCGTGCTCTCTTGCTCTTAAGCGCTCGTGGCCCAGCGGCGCCTGTGTACCGCTTGCGGTATCTAAGGTTAAGCAACGTGGGCAGCGGTCAGGACTTGGATGGGTGACCGCTTTGAGTGGTTACTAACTGAGCGCTCCCGTGCTTTGGAAGGCAAGTTAAGCCGTTGATCCCGGTTGCTGTCTATGGCAGCAGTCGTTAAGCCAAGTTGGAGGCCTTCGGGCGGCTTGAGAACTTCTAACAGTCAAGTTGCCCACTCACTTGACAAAGCCTAATCCCAATAAAGTCTAGTTTCCCCTCGGGGTTGGAAGGTCAGATGGCAGTCGCTTTCGTAAAAACTAGTGCCTACGCCAAATCTTGGGATTAGGTAGCGGACCCCAGGCGTCCTTCGGGATGCAACTCTACTGGGATAACGCTAGGAGGATGATGATGATGATGATGATGATGAAAGTTCTTTAAGGAGTACCTAAACTAAAACCAATATAATACAGTGACGGAATTTTTTTAATCAGCCAGAGGAAACTAATACATATGGGAATTAATATTCACAAGTTTAGTAATGTCTTAAATTATCTTGAAAAAGAAACAATTGAAAGTACAGAAAATCTTATAACTTCATTCGTTCGTGAATTAAACGGTAACTTTGTTTTTAAAGTAAAAGTCCCAATAATACTCGACACCTTAATGCTCCAATAGTTGACACCTTTTGATCACCTCTTACATAGATTGAAAAGTACCATGTATTGGGCCAATGTTGATGACAGAGATTACCTTACATAGAATGAGATCTTCTTAGATCGCAGTCTTTGAGGACCATTTGGTAGAATTATTTACCTTTTAAGTCATTCTTAAGTGCTTGTAGTATGCTACACACACACTCTCTCACAAGCCACTAGTATTTAAGCCCATGTACCGCCATATTTAGGGACAATATATATATTAATCCCAACGTAAACAGTCGTATTACTACGCCCATGCCTACATGGCGATCCTGCCAGTGCGGCCTTGTGCCGTGCTTGGGAAGTAAGTTAGCATAAAGTGATCACATACAAGATACTAAAACTGCATACATAGTGGGTACTACACTGCCGAAGACTCATTTTAGGTCATTGAGGGTTCAGGCTTCCTCATTGGAAAGCGAAGTTACCGCCCTGTCTTCCGAGCTCACACGATCTCTTTAGCGTTTACAATGTAGAAATAACCTGATTTGCTTCGCCTAGCAGACAAGCACTTAAAAATACTACTTTGTCTTGGTGGCTGCGTATTTTAAAGAATCTGATAGAAACGTCAGTCTTCGTGAAAATTAACTTAATAAAAAGTTGATTATGTGACTTCCTTTCAAACTTTTTAACTTGTTTAAGACGTCTTAACTCTAGTTCCGGTTCGGCAACTGACAAGTGATAACCGTCGAGAGTGTCTCTAAGTGTTTTTAACGTTATTTCAGTGTAAAACCAAATGTTACAGTATAAAATGGTGAAATACTTACAAATCAATAACTAAAGTCTGTTATTCACTAAAAATTATCGTTAAAAAGTGCCAGTTGAAAGGAAAATAGTGCGAAAAACATTCACGTTTATACATATCTACATACACATATATAACCGTCATAACCTTAAAAAGCGGCATTGAGTCACATCCGCTCAGTGACAGATGTCACTGACACCTGACGGCTGATACGGTGTTGCCAGTCAAAAGCTATAGAAAACTACGAAACGAGGTTACCAGCCTCAAAAATTAACGACCAACTCAGTAGAAAAGTGCAAAATGTCAACATTGTCAACAGAAACCATGATGCAATCGTTCTTGCTGAAAATGAACGATAAAATGGATGAACTGAAAGAAGACTTTAAAAAACATACTACTAACTTAACAGAAAACTTCAAGGCTAGCATGTCAGCAACGATTGAAGAAAAACTAGCACCTTTAGTTGAAGAAAACTTAAAACTGAAAAGCGACGTAACAACGCTGCAGAACAAAGTGCATAATTTAGAAAGAGAAGTGCGAAAAAACAATTTAATACTTCATGGCATAGAAGAATCCGAGAAAAACGATATCGAGCTGATGGAACTTGTTCTAAGCACCTTAAATACGGTGACCAAAGATAGTAATGTTGATAACTTTGACAAATGGGAAATAAGCGTCGTTCGCCGGCTAGGAACAAAGAATGACAACAGGCCGCGACCCATACTGGTGAAACTAACCCTAACTTGGAGAAAACTCCATGTCCTCAAAAACGGAAAGCAATTACCCACGAACACCTATGTTACTGAGGACTATCCTCGGGATGTATTACAAAGAAGGAAGGAACTAAACATCAAGAAAAAGGAAGAACTTAGGAAAGGGAATTTTGCTGTAATAAAATATGATAAACTTATTATAAAGGAAAGAACTAACCAGGATAAAACCAATGAGAAAAGAAAAAGATCACCATCAAAAACGCCCACACACACACAGTCAAACAGCAAGCAAAAAGATGACTCGATACAGATGGCTCCTTCAAAAATAAACAAAACAAATGCATTTGAATTTATGAATCGCCCCAGGAGCTTTTCTCAATCATCCACAAGTAAATCATAGCAACTAACAGAACACGGACCCCGGAAGCCAAACAACAAAAAGCAAACTACCATAGGAAAAACAACACCACCAAAATTCCCCAACCTGGCTGGTCACCATGGGGATTACGACCACCACCCTCCATCACAAGAACGGGAACAAAAGATTTGCCAAGATATGAGCAATGCAATTCCCAACCCGGTTAGTCATCATCAGAAGTATGATCACTACTCTCACACAGATTTGGAAATAACACAAACACTGAAAATATGTACATATAATGTGAGATCACTGTCTTCTCCAGAAAGATTACTAGAATTAATGCATTCTCTCAATAAAATAAATTTCGACATCATTGGACTAGCAGAAGTGAGAAGAATGGGCTACAAAATAGAAGAACATAAAGAATTTATACTTTGCTATATAGGAGAAACTACTGGATTACATGGTGTTGGCTTTATAATCAAGAAAAAATATAAACAAAATATTGTCAACTTTATTGGAATATCCGAAAGGGTGGCATTATTAAAACTAAAATTCGACAAAGAAACTATAACAATAATACAAGCCTATGCCCCTACCGAGAGAGCAAATGAAGACGATATACAAAAATTCTACAATGATCTCAGAAAAGCGCAAGACATGCAAGATAAAACTGTTCTACTTATGGGAGATTTCAACGCTAAAATAGGACAACCACAACTATCAGAAAATTTAATAATGGGAAGATATGGATTTGGAAAACGCAACGAACGAGGTGAGCGACTAATACAATATGCCTGTGAATAGAAGCTAGCAATAATGAACACATTCTTTAAGAAAAAGCCTCACCGCAGATGGACTTGGATATCACCAGATCAAAAATCAAAAAATGAAATCGATTACATAATGTGTAATAAACCAAAACGAATAACAAATATTGAAATTTTAAACAATGTGTCCTATCCATCAGACCATAGACTACTGAGATCTTCTTTCCTAATCAAAGAGCCCAAAAAGAGTAGAAAGACATTTAGGCCATTACCGAAGCCACCAAAAACTGAGAATGAAAAGCTTACTTACATCAACAATCTAAACGAAAATATACTTAAAAACTTCGAGAACAAAGAACATGTTGACATACAAACCTACTATGACAAACTAGAAATTGCCGTCACAAACAGCCTTAAAAGTAATGCAGATACAGAAAAGAAAATCGAAATATTAAGTAAAGAAACATTACAACTGATAAACAAACGCACTGAACTTATAAACATAAAAAACAAAACAAAAGATATAAAAATGGAGCTGCAGAACACATTTAAAATAACGAATAAAGCAATAAAACAAGATTATAAAAAACATAGGCAAGAAGTCATAGAAAAAAATTTAAATAAATACAGAAGCTCTAAACGTGCCCACCAAGAACTTAGAAGCCATAAAGAATGGGTACTAAAACTGCAGGAAGGACAACATGAAACCAAGACCAGGAAAGACATCATTGAACATGCCTCCGAGTTTTATAAAGAACTGTACAAAAGGCCATCATCAGAAGAACAAAACACTACAGTCTATGCAGAACTATGTGATGATGAACGGGACACCTTAGAACCTATTAGTGAACTCGAAGTACTAAAACATATTACTAAACTGAAACCAGAAAAATGTCCTGGCCCAGACAGTATAAGCAATGAGGCCTTGAAAATCGGAGCACCCATTCTGGTGCCCCATCTTGTCCGTCTGTTTAATATGATCCTGGAGTGTCAAAAAGTCCCTAAACAATGGTGTTGCTCTGATATTGTCCTAGTGTATAAGAAGGGAAACCCATTAGACATCAACAACTATCGTCCAATCAGTTTGCTACCTAGCGTATACAAGCTCTTTACATCCATACTGCAAACTCGATTAACACCAGACATAGATAGCAATCAACCCATCGAACAAGCTGGCTTCCGATCCGGATACTCGACCGTGGATCACATTCACACTCTAGACCAAGTCTTAACAAAGTATATAGAATTTAATGTACCATTGTATATAGCCTTTGTAGACTATTCCAAAGCATTCGACAGCATAACACATAGTTCAATTTGGCAAGCTCTCAAGACATGTAGAATAAATAATACATATATAAACATCCTAAAAAACATATATAGTCAGAGTACAAGCAGAGTCAGGATGGAAAATAGAGGGGAAGAGATACCTATAGGAAAAGGTGTCAGACAAGGAGACCCTTTATCGCCTAAACTATTTATAGCCCTACTAGAAGAGGTCTTCAGGAACATAAATTGGAAAGACAAAGGAATAAGAATACTTGGTCAACACCTTACCCACTTACGTTTTGCGGACGATATTGTACTCTTCGCCGAATCCGCCACCGACCTCGAAAGTATGATGGTAACCCTTGACGAGGAGAGTAAAAAAGTGGGACTGCACATGAACACAACTAAAACGAAGGCAATGACAAACAGCCGGAGAAGAACAATACTAATGGCAGGCAACGAAGTTGAATATGTAGAAAAATACATATACCTAGGGAAACAAGTATCATTCAGCTCCTCTTGTAACGAAGATGAAGTAGCCAGGCGTGTTAACATCTCATGGAAGAAGTTCTGGTCACAAAAAGAAATTCTTAAGGGCAATTATTCCTTACCACTAAAGAAAATTGTAATGGACACCTGCATCCTACCTACCCTGACATATGGAAGTCAAACTTGGATCTTCACAGACAAAGTTAAAAACGCAATCACAACCTGCCAGCGAGCAATGGAAAGAAGCCTATTAAAAATAAAGAAAATACAAAAAATTAGGAGTGAAAGCATTAGAAAGAAAACTAAACTGACAGATGCTCTCCAGCAGGCTCTCCGTTTGAAATGGAAATGGGCAGGACATATATCTAGGTATAAGGACAAGAGGTGGACATTGGAATCTACAAAATGGAATGGTCCTGTGGGAAAAAGACACAGAGGTAGACCAAAAAAGAAATGGACAGACGACATCAACTCAGTAGCAGGAACAAACTGGATTCAAGTAGCCCAAGACAGACATAAATGGAATTGTGATGAGGAGGCTTTTACCCGAAAGGGATCCACAACTGAATAAATTACAAACAATATAAATAACAAACTATATATGCAAATATTGTGGAAATATAAAAAGCTTTAATAATAATAATAAAAAACTCTAGGAACATCAACTTCCCAATAGGAATATCTGCAATTTATTTGCCGTTTAGCATGTAATATTTGAATGAGAAGAAATTATTTTAATGGGCGGATATTGATACGAAGCTGGCAAGTTCTTTTCACGGCCAGGCACGTATAGTGCTTTTCTCAAACATATGCAATGAAATAAAAAAAACCTCCCAAAACCAAATTTATAATTCAACTGTTTAGCCTGGGGCGCTACCGCGAAAGCACTATCGTATTTTCTCTCTCTATAGCTCCAATTGGAAATGTCATTTGAGTGACAGAGAGAAAAAATATGATAGTGCTTTCGCGGTCGCAGCCTTTTTCATGAACACAAACGCCATGTTTACATTAAAATAAAATAAAAAATACTTCCCGGCCTAGGCGTTAAATTTTGTATGAAATTCCTTTACAGTTCTCTCGAGTTGCTCCGCCCGAAACGTGATAGTACTTTAAAGCCTGTTATATTGCACGTAATGACGACATTTCATTGCATATTTAATAAAAGATATTAGACGGGATATGTACCCGGAACCACAGATACACATTTCCGAGTGTCATTGAAAAATAACCTTATTGACTAAAGGAATAAGATGTTTAACGGGATAAGTACCTGTATAGCGGAATGCCGGCATCGTCCCGGAACCAGAACACCATGTAGACCTTGTCGTTGGCGGCGGTTCCGAGGTCGCACGGGAACTGCGCCACCATGCCCTCCACGGCTTGCACGTCCACCGTTCGCACGCCCGCTGCAACAAGCACGAAATGTTCATGAAAACATGACGGGAGTACAGAAAATATGGATGTGGTATGAGAGTGATGTATGCTTGGAAAGGAACGTAGAGAAAGGGACGGTGTGCTAGGTGTGAGCGAGAAAGGTATAGCGTGAAGTAGGCTAAGTTGTTCGTTTAAGTTTCCTTCCGGTTAGACTTATTTTGTAATGGCGGATCTCATTACTGCTTTCCTGCGGCTTTCCTTGTGAAAATTAGAATATAATTGTTATTTCGAAGTTACGGTCTACTTATTTATCTCCCGCGGTCCCACATGGATATAATGAAAACATGTAATTAAAATTTTAAATGACAAACATGTAATTAAAGTTAAATTTTATAAAGGGTTGGCAACGCGCACGTGACTCCTTTGGAGTTGCGGTCTCCGCTTGCCATTAGGTGGACCGTATAGTACTTCTACAATATCTCGAGCGCGGGTTGGCCATTGTTGTAGTTGTAACACATACGAACACATAGACAACGTGAACTCATAGCTCCTAAGCTAACGCACAGGCACACATAGACAATGTGCATATATAGCTCAACACACAACCATGGCTCACCCGCGCTCGTGACATAGTAAGTACTATAACCTTGTTTGCTACCGTACCGTTTGCGTCGTTGTAGGTATTAAAAAAAGTGTTTATGAAATAGTGACGTATTACTGATTACTTAAGGTGACTTTTTAATTTGTCAGTACGGAGGCGATACGATATGGGAAAATTGACATATGTCAGTGTCTCAGTATCGCTTTTTACTGCGCCCCATCAGCGCTTTCTGACTGGCGCGGAATGCTCGGTAACGAAGATGCGAGACCATATAAGATACTACTACTGGGCAACTGTAATTAAAAACATTATAAAAATAAAGTGTAGACACTTCATGATCCCTGGGTGGTACTAAAAGAGCAACAAATTGGCAAAACTCGAAATCTTGAATCTTGTCGAAAATCTCACGGTCCGAAATAATTGCCATAAACGATGAAATGGGGCTAGTGTGATTCGAATGTAAATATTTCTTTAAAATTTGGTATTCGTTGGGTTTCCTTTTAATTTAAACTTTAGAAGTTTGATGTTTCCCAAGTATCTTCAAACGTATTGTTTATCAGAAACGTAGTAATGATATTTAATAACGTAATAATGGCCCACTTTATTGACATCAGATGCAACTTTGTAGTCATCGTGGCGCGGTGCAGATAACCGGTATCGGGTAACACGCGACAGCAAAATTAACTGTGCGTTAATTAAAATCGGCCGGTGCTGCATCCAATCAGTTGGGTTTATAACTTATTAAATGATTCGCTCTTTGTAAAATTTTTTGTAAATTGGAATCCAGCTTGAAAACAAATATCTTACCATATTGTTAGTGATAGTTAGGTACAGAGATTTAAGAACTAAATGTGAAACCATAGGTATGTTTGTCCTCGCTATCTCAAGGAACGTTTTAGTTTCCTTTCCTCTGCTAGGTCTGCTCAGAATTTTCTTCTCAAAGTCCCTACCTCAAACTCTAAATTCTATAACAACTCTTTTACTTTCCGAGCTGTCCGATTATAGAATTCACTGTATCTTTAGTCGTCCGTATGTCTGTTACGACGTGTTACATCGTTATCTCGATTGTATTTGTATGTTTATGTAGGTTTATATATCCATTTATCTATGTAACTGTATGAGCTTAATATATTTGTGTCACCTACTCATGTCAAATTTCTGTAGTGTCTCCACCACCCAAAGGTTGTCTGGAAGAGATCGCTTTTTAGCGATAAGACCGCCTGTTGTCTACCATCAACATGTTTTATTTTAAGCTGAACTTCTATGTAATTTTTGGTGAAGAATAAAGATTATTTGTATTGTATTGTATTGTATTGTTGTATGTTTGATTCACTAGTTTAAAAAATTGTATACAAATTATTTATAACGAACGTATCTAGTTAACTTGGACTACTAATCAGAATAAAAAACTACCCTGTCCGAACAAAAAAGCATTAAAGAATAAAGCTGTTCAAATATGGAAAAAGTCATGAAAAAATATAAGCTCGAAAGTCAATAGTTTTAGCTTTTTATTGTGTACAATAAAGTGCTTACATACATAATAGGTTTACAAAAAAAATCGGCACGGATTTTGGCATTCGAAAATCGAAAAATATTGTGTACAACAAAGTGCTTACATAGGTACATACATAATGGATATACAAAGAAAAATCGTCACGGAGTTTGGCGTTTCAGCTACTTAGGTACATTATTAAAAGAGGTTTGTTTAATAATAATAGCAATGAAAATTAATTCAAACCTAACATAACAACGTTAACATCACCGGCACATAAACTTTCCAAACGATCCCCCGAACTCCATTGTCGCCAATCATTTACGCCAATTCACTGTCGTTCCAAAATCTAAACCTAACACTTATTATTGTCCAACTCAGTTCCAAGTAACTTCCATTTCCGGAACTTGGCCAGAGTTCCGGGCCTCGTTATCATGCTAATGGCTTCGTGTAACGTTGTATTGTTTCTGAACCTCAAGAGGCCTTCGAGATAGTTCCTATTTGGTTGTATGAATTAATAAGTTTAATCATAGTTCCCCAGAAATTCGAAGTTCTTATTGAAATAAATTATAAACACCTACGTCGAAGTTTGGAAGTTGGAATAGAATAAGGCGAGCAATACAAGTGTGAAGGAGTTTGTTATAATTACAAGCACGAGTGTGTTATTGTAATAATAGGCCTTGCAGGAATGTTGTAGTAAAAAAATATTTTATCTACACCCATATAGAAAATCCTCTATAACATGTTCAAACCTACGCGCTGAGGGTACCAACAATACCTCTAAAACTCCCAAAATATTCACTAAAGTATCACTTCCGAAATATTCTTTCTCCATACTGAAGCTAAAACTTTCAATGTTGAGTGAGTGAACCACTCACAATCCAATCCAAACTTGACCTGAGACCAAGTGAGTGAATGATAACCGGATGAGTGAGTGAATGATAGACCGGCTCATGAGTGAGCAATAGACGACGGTTCAACGAGGTGCCTTCGGTAATCTGCTGTCATCAACCTTAAGGACATTAGGTGACGGTGTCGACAGGTTTTATATGAGAGACTAATTGGTTTTCGTTAAAATCGACTGTATAGCAGTATAGAAACTATTTATAAACCGATAAAATAATTTTCTAATATAACGCATAGGTCTAAAGTAAAAATAAAGTCAGACGGCCCGAGCTGAAGGCAACGCTGATAAATATGTGATCTGAGACTTTCTTCATTATCGCCCGTGGTAAGTACAAAACTTTATCTCTCCCCCTCGGCGGGAAGTAGGCTTTTCCGCGCGCGTACCGTGCGGTAATTGCCACTTTATGACAAGGTGTGCTGGCATAAAGAAATAATATTTAGGTCCATAAGTAAGGCTGTTTATTTGTTTATGGACATGTCATGTGCAAGTATTTTTAGAGGGCAATGGCGCATCGGAATGCGATCTCACTCTTATTTGTAACAGTCCAACTGGGACAGTATTCGTATGCTTGGCTTTGACAAAATAATTGGCTTAATGGTCGTTTAAATATTTACAAAAACTACGCGCAGAGCTTCCGTGGAGAGCGGGATCGTTAATTGCAAACTCACGCGTGTTAGAGCGGGACATTTGCAATGGAAAGACATCCACTTGTGAAGTATAAAGTCCACTAACGTGTCTTAAAAATGCAATATCACTTGTAGATTGTTCACCGAGTAAGGTTCCTGTAACGAACCTCGCTTTGTCACCTTTCGGGGGAGGGGGTGCTAATGAGTGCACCTGTCCTCATCACTCATCCCAATAAAGGTTTGCGGTGCGTTTATTCCAGGGAGGATTAATCTTCATATTGTCGGTGGTATTCGTGTTTACGCAACCGTACCATATAATACCGTAGCTTAAAAAGTATTCTTTAATTTATATATTAGTAAAATTGTTTTTCTTTATTAACATTTAAATTAAACTTGTTGATATATCGAAATATTTTTACCCGATTTTTTCTGTGTGAAAACGGTTCAACGAAATTTCACAATCCAATTACTTTTACTAATTCGAAACACTAATTAGTTTAACTACCTAATTGTTACATGAGGTAGGTATATAATTTGAGGCGGTATATCGATTGAAAGAGACGGCCTTATGTTTTCGCTCACGACAAAACGGCATACAACAATCTCCGAGAATGGCGTTTTTAGACAAATCTCGTCCTTTTTCCTCTTGACAGAGTTTAGAATTTAGATGAGGTAAAATACCATAATATTAACTTAATCGTATCTTTTAATAATGCGTTGTTTTAGTAGGCTGAGTAAAAAAATAGACTCAATTTTGGATTTTTTTCTCTCGAGGAAATTTTAAACAATCATGTTTCGGCTATTCTCAGTACAACAATCATATAGTCAAGAATTATATATCTGAAAATCAGCCCCTACTGTTTGCTAGTCTGGGCAGGACAGCGTTTCAAAGTTTCTAAATTTCTCTCTGTAGATCATTACCTAGAATTTAAAAATCGATCTGTATCTACCTCACCTCCGTTGTTCAATTGTTTCATACTAATTGCCTCAAACCTCAAATTAAGAAAACCAAGAAATTTTGGAATTTATCAATCGTTTTATTGTTTACTTCTTTCAGCATTAAAACGGCTGGTTTAATTGGCTGCCACTCACTGGTGGCAGACGTCAGGATTGGGCCTATCTTTCCAAGCCATTGGTTACAGACATTTCCAATTGATATTTATTGAATAAGATAACGGTGTCGTATCGCTACTGAGACTGGAGAAACATAAACTATTTAGGCGACTTCCTGATTTGTCGGTGCGGAGGCAGTAAGTACGATATGAGAAAACCGTCAAATGTCAGTGTCAACTGTCAGTCAACTCAGTAACGCTTTTTACTACGCACCTACATTTAAATGTGTGCTTCCTGACTGGCGCGGGATGTGTGGTAGCGGGAAGATATGAAGACAGTACTGGTCCACTTCTGCGCATGATATTAGTACTGCGCAAATGTAATACTGACAGTATTCCGTCAAGTGAGAATCTTTGCGACGTCAGTAAGTTTATGTCAAAGAAGAAAATGTCACATATCGATCCCGCCCCGCCAAGTCAGGAAGTCGCCTTACAGGTAAATTACTTTTGAGACGTTTTTGCATTTGTAGTTGTGTACGGACAAAATTTAAACGTGTGTAAATTATTTTTGAAGTGTTTGTAAATTTAAATATAGAATCCCTGTAAATATGCAAATACTACTACAAATCCAAAAACGTCTCGAAAGTAATTTAAGTACCCGTAGTTTGATATACCTGGGGTTATTTCAAAAGGTGTTAATTTTTAGTCATTGTATGTTATAAAAAATTATTTTTCAGTTGTAACGTAGTTTGATTTATTGCAATAAATGAATTTTATTTGCAATAAGCATAATATATGTTTTGCTATAAAAATACAAGGCGAGGTCATATTCCCAAAAGCCTTGTACGTGCTTGTAGAATTTGTTTTTTTTCCCACATTGTATTACACGTATTTCCCACATTGTGGTACTAGTATGTTATGTATGTTAGAGAGAGTTCTCCATCTAGTAATATTGTATTTTAATTTCGTATTACGTCTTGATTTCCATGAAAAATCAACGTCGTGCTTTTCATGACACTATGCTGAGAGCGGCACCTATTATAATTAATAAATTAAATACTTTGTGTTGTATATCTATCTCTTGTATGTGTATGTAACAAATTTATACCAAATATTTGATTCTTTCATTTATGAGACGAGATAGTAGGTGTAATCAGGTGTGATCAATGTAGCTGGTAAAGAGTTCTCTTTATTAATAAACAGGGCCACAGAATAAGTAATAGTACAAGTACAGAAGCTTCATTTTCTAACAAAAACAATGCCTACTCTGTGCATCTCTGTCTATCGTATAACTTGTATTCATTCACACGCGGCACGTGTAGCGCTAGGGCTATCGACTCGTCGCTCGTCGCGTTCTAGTCTGCAGCGGCAGCGGTAACGTGCATATAGACGCGTTCGCGCGGCGGCGGGCGGCCCTCGGCTAACAGCCGGCCCCGGGCCGAGCGAGCGGTAGGCATTTAAAGCGACGCGCGCCGCCCACTGCAAGCCCCTTGCCCCTTGATAGGGCTAGCTAAAATAATACACTTTAAGGTTGGTCTGATGAAAGTAATATACTTTTATGTACCAGTAAACTATTGTGTTACTGCTAAATAAAAAATAGTCAATTGCCATATCGCACATACATTAATATTTACAATCTTATTACTTAGTTACTTAAGTATTTAGCACTAATAGCTTGATGGCACTCGAACATTATGCCTACTTACCTACACAAAAACGGCTGAATAATAAAATACTATCGTTAACATACAGTCCCAACTAGTTCTAGGTAATTGTAGCTCATTTACAAAGTCCACCTTGCGCCTACTTTCACAAACTAAACAGGCCTATGTGTGTCGGAACTGTGTGTTCATCCGGCATTATGGTTCTGTGCAAAGTTGACGATAAGTGGATGCGGTGAATTGCCTAATGAGTAGAAAGAAAGTGATTGTGTGGCTAGGACAGGGACCCGCCCGGTATCCCCTTCGAGGGTTTTTGAACGGGTTTTTAGTAAGGCTTTGCTTACCCAATCCGTTGCGCTTCAAACCCATTCATTTGGCTTTTAAAGCGCTTTTAATACGGTATCCCCTTCAAGGGGTTTTTGAAAGGGTTTTTAGTAAGACTTCGCTTACCGAAGTCGTTGCTCTAAAAAAACCCATTCATTCGGCTTTTAAAGCGCTTTAAATATGGGTAAGCCGTTCAGTTAACGAATATCAGATATTTTTACTAAGCGCTTAAAAAGCCTTTCGAAAAGGCAACAGTTTGAAGGGGTTTCCCTTTCCACACTTATGCAATTTTCATCCTTTTACTGATGACAATAAGAGCAGTAATTGCAAATTTACGTTTGTCGACTGGATGACTGCCGGCGCCGTCGGCACAGGTGCCATAAAACGCCGGCGCCTTTGAAATACCGCTAAGTTGCGATTTAAAAATACCTTATCACATTGCAATACGGTTTCCTTTGGCATGGCGAAGGGCCGGAACAAGTTGAAGCGTGCAATTTATCGAACGGGCCGACTTTTCTGCAGTTGTAACATATTTAAAAAGTAGTGTTCAAAAAACAAATGCTGATTCTGTTAATGCAAATACTTTTTAGGGTTCCGAAACCGAAGGCTCTAATCGGAGCCCTATTGCTGTCACTCACGCATCCGTCCGTCCGTCGATTGTCACAAAATTTTGTTCCTAACAATTTTTTAACTTCCCGTTGACCTATGAACTTGGAATTTGGTGATAATGTTTATTATTTTACCAACAAATACTAATATATATATTGATAAATGAGGTTTTTCCTTTGAAATTTTGCGGATGGTTCGGAACCCTAAATGTGCGAGTGCAACAAGCACTTAGGTGGGTTTATTATGTTAATTAATTATTAAGGTACCTAAAAAATATAGATATACTCACGGATTAATGATTGGATTTAGCAAAAAAAAAATCGGATGAATGTGTTAGTGTTAATCTCGGTACCGATCTACCGATACCGATGTTCCCCTGAGTGACGAAATTGAAATTAATAAAATGGTTGTTTAAAATACGATAATGAATATATTTTTCCCTAAATTATGAATATAGACTACAACAATATTCAAAATACAAAAAACATTGCATATATGGCAAAACCTTTTAAAATAAAGACATTTTAATTTCCACTGAGTTACATTTTGTACAAGGTGTACGTATACGTACACTATTATTTAAGTAACATAATTTACCTAAAAAACGAGAAAAAGGTACATATTTTTTTTAGTAAAGTGCCATGTAATAGACCGGTTCTATTTGCATGCATTATAAACGAAGAAAAACATTATATTCCACAAAATTATTTTTTGTGAGATGTTAGTAATACCAATATGACGTATAATGCACAATGTTGCCAAATCTTATGTCTTTAAACGAGCAATTCTTGTATATATATTTATTTATTTTGGGGATCTCTGAAACGGCTCTAACGATTTTGATGAAATGTGGTATGTGGGAGTTTTCGAGGACGAGCAATCGATCTAGCTAGGTCTCATGCCCAGGAAAACGCCGAGCAAAGCTCGGCCGCCCAGATATTTTATAACTTTATACGAGCAATTCTTGTATATATCTTTATTTCGGGGATCTCGGAAACGGCTCTATCGATCAATCGATCTAGCTAGGTCTAGTAGGTCTCATCTCCGGGAAAAAGTCGAGCAAAGCTCGGTCACCCAGATATTTATATTTGTTTGACAGCTTATTTTCATGGAAGAGTTAACGTAGTGAAATTGAAGTTTGAGCTTCCAGTGTGAAGAAATAAGGTAGAATTATACTACACAAAAAACTATTTAGACTGAAAAAGAACACAGTAAAATAACCGAAGAAAACATTGAAAAATGCCTTAGATAACTCTGTCATAAATCCTAATATCATCGTAAAAATCAACTTTAGTGCTGATTATTTCGTAATTTTCAACGTCAGTTATAATTATGTTCTTTTTTTTACGAAACCGGTAAAGTGCGTGTCGGGCCACGCACAATGTAGAGTTCCGTAGTTGGTCACCCGTTACATTATGTGGACTAAAAAGTTTGCAAACTTATATTTACCTACTATGTTTTTGAAATACTTAATTAAAAACATTATCTGAGGTACCTACCTCAATGGAAATTGTACGAAAGTTCGGCTTTTAGTCGTTAACTAGTAATGTCTACTCAGCTGTGATCATTTTACTTATAATTTCATTATATAGGGTGTAACATTTAAATCGGTCAGTATGGGAAGTCTGAAACTATAAGACATACGAAGATCTGTTCTTAGGAACGATGTCATAGATTTCAGTAACAAGAAAAACGCAATAGTAAAATCATCACCTAAACGAGTTTAATATTGCATTGAAAACCATGGTTGCCATTTCAAACATCAACTTAATGAAGGGTTATGTTATGAATTTATGATGCATTTTATTCATTTTAGATAGCATCATAGTAACATTTACTTATGAAGTTATGTCCATACCTGTGCTAACTCGGAACAAGTTCTAGGGATTTGATATCGATTAAATTAAAATTTTAATTGCCAGCAATGTATTGCAAAGTAAATTGACAACTCAGTACAAATGACAGCCCTTAGTGTTCTGTTTACTATGACGTTCTCTTAGGCAGTGCGTTACGTAGTACATTGAAGGTGCGGAATTAGGAAATTTTATTTCGCAGTTTTTGGGTTTTTGCTACTCCTAAGCTTAGTGAATCCTCAAATTTTATAAAGGGTCGGCAATGCGCACGTTACTCCTTTAGAGCCGCGAGCGTTTATAGGCTACGGTGTCGGCTTACCATCAGGTGGACCGCACGCTTGTTTGCCACCATCGTAGTATAAATTCTAGTCGACGTAGAATGGCTAATGGAACATATTAATATCAGTTTAAAATTAATACCTGCTTCCCGGTAACGCACTGTATCAATACGTGTGCTCATTGATAATTCTACTTACGTCGCCATGAAAAAAGTAATCAGTCAGTAACAGGAAATTTCAATAACCAACACTTGGTAGCTTAATATCACGCCAACAGATTCTTGAATCAAAAAACGGTTTGAGTAACCTCACAATATTTAGACAGCACCAACATGATGCGGTTTGAATGAAACAAAAATAAATTCACCAACACTTGATGTCTAGGAAAGGTACCCTAAAAAACATGTTTTTCAAGATGTTGTTCTATATTCGTCCGTTTATATTTAGTACCCGTGCCAAATTACAGCTTTATAGTACTAACGGTTTTTGAGCTAAGCTGGAACCGGACGGACGGTTCGACGGACATGGCGAAACTATAAGGGTTCCTTGTTTATTACGAAAACATGACAAGCAAGGATAGCTTTTTTATTGTTCTAACACAATTGGTAACCGGATAGATTTTTGATAAGTGATCCAGTATTCCAAAAAACGATCAAAATAAATATTTACGAAAACTACGCGCAGAGTTCCTTAAAGAGCGGGATGGTTAATTGCAAACTCACGCGTGTTAGAGCGAGACATCTGTAATGGCACTGCAATAAACTAGTACAGAATTCATATTTTAATTATTATCCTTCTTTATGCACTTATAACGCGGCTTTACCGTTACACTGAGTAACTTTTCGATCCAATGAGAAACAAAATTTCTCAGTGGAACTTCACGCTTGTACCTTGAGATACAAAATTTAAGTTATTTTATTATGAAAAGTAACGTTATTTCTATATCAATGAATGATGTTAATAATATCACCACATATAAGAAATACGATAAAATACTATAATTACCTTCTAAAACTCCGTCACTAAATGGAACTAAAAATAGTCAACCAAAAACTCTGCAATATAACTCCTTTTGCAACGAAAGCTTTTAGTATACTGACTAACCAACAAAACCAACACGGCATGGATAAAAGAATGTAGCCTTACCAAAATAAAATTGTCTTTTTGGAAGAATTAATCAAAATATCATCGAATAACATTCGTTATTCAATAGGAATCTCTACAGCGCTACTTTTTTGAGCAATATTATACACTAAACATTTAAATTAAAACCATTACAATGATGTAAATATCGATGTATCTATAAACTTTATTGCTAGTCAAATCATATACTCTTACCATACAAAAATCTGCATCTGCAATAAAATGCTGGGACATGGAAAAAATATATATTATTAAAAAAAGTTCCTACGCATTATTGATGCAAAATTATCTATTAACGTATTTAATAGCACAAAAGATACGCAACTACTTTAAAAACATGTCTAAAGTGATAAAAATAATGGTAGGACATACCAAAAATGCCGCTATACAACGGTAGAAAAATCGCCCGAACACGAAACAAAACAAAACTTCGGCGTCGGCTACCCAAATATTAAAAACTAAAGTGAAACTATTAATTCACGCCGCTCTACGCGAGTTGCAAGTACTTACGCAGCACAGAAAACTGAAGATCTTCCAAAGGGTAAGCGCTAAACTCGTTATGGTTAGCCTTTCCCGAAACTATTCATTGAATGGGCAACCAGCGCTTAAAATTGTCGGAAAGGGATACCCTTATAAAAGCGGTGGTAGCCTCTTTCCTAGTTCTAAGCAAAATGAAGGGGTTACCCCTTCGATTGGGTTAGCAAGACGTTAGGGCTATTCATTGAACGACTAAGCCGTTCAAAGGCTTTTTTCTGGGAAGGGGTGGTCGGGTCCCTGGGCTAGGAGTCCCTTATTAGCTCTTATGTAGTGTTTCAGTAAATGAGGTCTATGCGCAGCGCGTGCGAAAACGTTACGTTTATAAGTATGTAAAAGCACTTTTAATTTTGTCATTCGTAAAGGATGTTAACAAGAATATTGGCGATCCGTTTTAGGCTTTTTAGTACCATATTCTGACTACAAATAAGTTGTTCAAAAATACAAGCAAACGCCTCAGGTTCGCCACCATTTTGTGACATTTTAAATAAATAAAATAAAATTTTATAAATAAAATAAAATTTTGTAAATTAAATAAAAAAACAGCAGTAACGAGTTACAAAGTTGAGACCAAAGATGTGAAAATACCATAATGTCTGCGTATTGAAATGGTTAAGACTCGTGACCTACAGTGAGAAGTACAGACAGATTCTGTATTTATATTTCCACTGCTTCGCTGCGTTCGACTGCGTGTGCTATGTATGAGTACAAGCCATACATGAGGTTTTAATGTCTCTCTTTTCGCTACAAAGTGTAAACGCCATATCAATAATGGATTAGAAATACTATTGAGGCGTGACAGTTCCAATGTTTAATCAATAAATGCGCACCTAAAGCGCTTACCCAAACCCCCAATCACTCACGTGTCCTGTCAATTTCATCAACCCTAACGACTCCCCGACCGGTTTAACCCGCAAATACCAACCCAAAGTCCTCTTAATCGAGGGCCTTGTCAAGCACCCAGCTAAGACAATACTAGCACTGTAACCTAATATGTGGCAAGTCCCCGTGACATACCGGTGTATCCAATGTCGATTAAGATCGTGTGGAGTGAAGGCGACCGATTAGATACCTATATTTTGTATTGCAGTTTGATGTCGAGTGGTCCACCTAAGGCGACTTCCCGACTTGGCGGGGCGGGATCGATATGTGACATTTTCTTCTTTGACGTAAACTTACTGATGTCGCAAAGATTCTCACTGTCAGTATTACGTTTGCGCAGTAGTAATATCATGCGCAGAAGTGGAGCAGTACCGCCTTCGCATCATCCCGCTACCGCGCATCCCGCGCCAGTCAGGAAGCACTCATTTAAATTTAGGGGCGTAGTAAAAAATGGTATCGCGTCGACTGACAGCTGACACTGACATTTGACACTTCTCTCATATCGTACTGCCTCCGCACCGATAAATCAGGAAGTCAACTTACAGAAGACGCATAGGCATAATTACATGACTACTTGCACTGGCAAGCGGTATTGTGTTCCTAGTGGTAAGGTTAGATTTGGTAAGAGATCTCCCAAGGATGCTGGGGTTAAAGCTAATTGAACATATAGTCCCTATTCGTCCCGGTACCGCCGCATACCGGGTAGTCAGTCCGACGCATCACACGCTCGAGGAATGTCCAGCGTGGCAGTCCGAGCGGCAGGTCCTGGTGCAGGAAGTGGGGCAAGATCTCTCCCCACCTGCTCTTATAGCGGCAATGTTGAGCAGAAGCTCCGCCTGGGATGCAGCTGTCACCTTTTGTGAGACTGTCATGGTCCAGAAGGAGACCGCAGAGCGGGAAAGGGAGCGTAATGACCCTGCTCGGAGGAGGAGGCGGCGACGATAACATGTCGCCGTTGCGCCCTGTAGCCCGGGCATAAGAATACGGCTACGGTATCCTCTGCCTGTCGTAGAAGGCGACTAAAAGAGGGTCCTCGGGGCCGAAGACGGTTGTAGTTGGGGGCTGCGATCGTCCACAAAAACATGGCGGGACCCAGAGGTGGACTCTTGGGCGGCACTGGAGAGTTCCATGGGAGAGCCCAGAGCCGTCCGAAATGGGTTGAGGAGGACAATCGGGGGGTTTTTAGTCGGTGCAAGTCCGACATACCTAACCTGCGCATTGCCCCCGCGGTGCGGAGGTATCCATAAAGGATTTTCCCCCCAACAAAAAAAAAAAGGTTTGGTGAACCAGCGACAAAACTCCTAGTAGCTCGATTCCACTCACATCTCAGATTCGGTTGAAGCCGTTCAACCAATCTCACTGGAGCGCAAACTCTTAGAATATTCCAGCGTTTAAACCGCCCACGTGGTCGTATCGGAGGTTTCCTCTGGATTTTCCCCAGGCCACTCTCCACCCACGCACTTCTATCGCTTTATTGGGCCCGGCCTATAAAGCCACAATCAGGTCCAAAAATATCTTGATACCAAACCAGAACGTAAAACACAAGTCTCTGACAGACCTATGTAGTTACGGCAGTTAGTGAGGATAGTGAGGAATCCCGGCGTTGGACATCTGTCGTAATGCCAATTACTGTGGAGTGCTGCCCTTTAATTACTTTCGATGATTGCGGCCGCCGCTTGGCCGGAATGTTGGATTTTACACTTTAATACGACGGTATAAAGTTCATTTTCCCTTATACGACGATAATATTGTGGTAATTTTATTACAAATCCAAAATGATGACACGATTTTTTGGCGAGTATACTGTTTCACTCTTAACCTAATACATTCTACAATTAATCCGGTTCCAAATAATTGGAGGGACCTGTAACAAAATTGAAGATGTATTGGACTATTCAACTACATTCAAAAGTTCAACGAAAAACTTTATACATAATTAGCAGTACATCGCGCTCCAGCGTCGCATAGGTACTGAGCCCTGTAGAATGTTAATTATAAAGTTATTTTTTAATGAAATTTTCATTAAGTTATGCCAATACAGGTTCATCCTGAAACATGCCTGCGGTCCGCTACCACAGAATAACTACCAAAGGTCACTTCCATTTTGTCGGTGCGGAAGCGGTACGATATGAGAAAAGTGTCAAATACTCAAATATCAGTGTCAGCTGTCAGTCGACTCAGTACCATTTTTTTACTACGCCCCTACAATCTACATTTAAATGAGTGCTTCCTGACTGGCGCGGGATGCGCGGTAGCGGGACGATGCGAAGGCGTTACTGCTCCGCTTCTGCGCATGATATTACTACTTACTGCGCAAACGTAATACTGACACGCCTAAAGTTTCATCACAACAAAAAAAAATACAGTGCCCGAAAAAATGTTAGCCCGTTTTAACTCTATTGAAGCATGATGTTTTAATAAGGCGAGTTCCTGACTTGGCGGGGCGGGATCGATATGTGACATTTTCTTCTTTGACGTAAACTTACTGACGTCGCAAACATTCCCACTTGACGGAATACTGTCAGTATTACATTTGCGCACTATTAATATTATGCGCAGAAGCAGACCAGTACTGCCTTCACATCGTCCCGCTTCCGCGCATTCCGCGCCAGTCAGGAAGTACTCATTTAAATGTATGGGCGCAGTAAAAAGTAGTACTGAGTTGACTGACAGTTGACACTGACATTTGACAGTTTTCTCATATCCGCCTCCGCACCGACAAATCAGGAAGTCGCCTAAATCAGGCTAATATCCTCCTATGTTGCTAAGCTAAATAACTGGAAAGTTTAGTCTAAAAGCTTTGAGTGGTTGAAAGTAAGAGGAACAAACTTTAACGTTTATAGTATAGGTCCTATTTTATTGATGTTTGCGTAATACGTTATATACAAGATAATAATACATCACCTAATAATACCTTCAAACTTGTATAGAGCGAAATAAGTATTAATAAAGTTACATGGAAATACAATACGTCCCACTCATTCGTTCCATTTTGTTACAGACGCAATAAAAGTTGACATCCCACGCGCTTGACTAATAACGAGCTTTGAGAATAAGAAGCGTTACTTATCGTTGAAATAATTTTTGTATTTTGGTTTCAGTCACCAAACAAACAACGTTAACTTGTTTAGTTGGTAGACTGTCTTTTTTCTTTAAAAAATGCATATTTAATTTTAAGGTCTGTTAACCCATGCAATGCTTAGGCGCGGATCTGTGCCAATCATTCGAACCTATTCCTTTTCATCTCAAAGTCAGTTCAGTAAAAATATACAAAACAGATAAAAATATACACGGTCTCGGTTATATCGGCACAAAGGAGACTTATTTCCGTAAGAGATCTCTTCTAGTTTATTTCTGAGAAATTGGGTGGCGGACACGGTACAAAGACGTACAATATTTACATTTAACACGATCATACGGATACAAAATTTATGCGATTACAGTTTAGTCTACTTAAAACCGTTACGTAATTCTGAATTTTTTTTTATAATCATATAAATTTTTAACTGTTTACTAAGAAATATATACTGTGTACTTACTAATATACTTAAATATGGATTTGTAATCTGATAAAAACATAAATTCATTAATTCAATTCTTGCAAACAAAAATATGTCAATTATACTTTTAATTGTGAATAATTGGGATTAAGTATTAACTTACTTTTAATACAATTGGAATAAACAAAGCAATTAACTATCCTCCAAAGAAGAAGAAGCCGGACCCCACATCCTGGCAATCCAGGGCTGGCAAGGGCGACGTCCGATGGGACAGGGGCCGAGGCAGCCCCAGCAGTCGCGCCAGAAAGCACGACACACCCACTAACACGGGCACAGAACAGCCACCCTGACCACGCCTTCGTAGTCTGCGACCAGCCAGCAGTCGCCAGCCACGGAACCCCAGGGGAGTGCCGGGCCTCTCGTCTCCAACCAACCACCAACGATTCACGACCCTAAAGCTACATACGTTCAGCGCGGGTCCGAATAGGGAACTTTGAATACATACCTAGTCTTGAACCTGAATTTTAATTCTACAACCCTAACCCTTAGGACAAGCCTGACATTGGCACACACTTCAATGCGCCGGAACTTGTTCCACCGGAAAACACCGAACATAGTGCGTCTGGCGATTTTCTCTCCCATTTCCCTGCACATGGCTACAATTAACAAATGAGGTGGATATTTTGAGTTTCATAATTGCTGGAGTTGTTCCAGAAGTTTGCTACGTTTTGGGCATACGAAGTAATCATTTTGCGTCTCCTGAATCCTGAATGTGTTTTGATTTGAGAGCACACGTCATGCTTAATCTTTGAGTTCATGTGAATGATGATAAAGCCTTCATTCTTAGATAGTAAATAACTAGTATCTCTGCGAGCCTGCGATTGATATTTTTTAAATTATCATCTCCCATGAATACGCATTGAAAAATTTCATAAAATGAATTAACTGCAAACGTTTTTTTAAATCGAACTTGCTCCAAAATTTCATGAAAATTGGTTGAGAAATGTGACCTGTAGAGGAGAAGCACTGTCCAGTGCTATGTCCATCCGCCAGACAGACAAACGAAAATATTTGGCAAAGTTATATAAAAGCTTTTCATTTCAATTTTAAAAACATCAATGTCAATTCTGGTTAGAATTTATATTCTATCCGTCCCGCAGGCAGTGTAGTCGTTATATTCGTTAACAGACATGCTAAAACATGCCACAGATTGAAAAATTGAAACGTTAGCCACCCAAAACATTTAACATTTGGACATTATACACGTGTACGAATTCAATAAAATGGGATATTTCTGTGATAGACTGTTAGCCCATAACCTGCAACCATTAGGTTTTTTTTTTGCTTTTAATGAGATCAGTTTCTGTTTAGTCCTACTGTTGACTTGTAGAGAAGGACTTGTGGCATCCTCGGTTAATTGAGTAAAAATACATATATAAATGAAATTAGAAACAGTACCAACACACCTACACGGAGCACGCACTATGTCTAGTCAAAATGTTCTGTATTTAGTTAGAAAAGTTCTGTATTTCAGTACAAAATATAAGTACCTGATTTGTGTTTTCGTCGTGTGTGTGCGTCGAATTGCGTAACTAAATACTAACATTTGTTAACGTAACAATTTTTGTGATTGCATGTGATGGATCGGTTCATTTAAAATTTTAAAAAGTGGTCGTCAAGCACTTAACAGCTCATTGGTTTGTATCAACCAAGCTGTCATTCAGGTTTCACGTCTCCATATTCATTTCACACTCTAATGCCGTCATCTGTATTTCCGAGTTCATATAACCTGGACCTATTTAAGGCAAGAGTGAATAGGCATTTTCTGGGTGAGCTCGCTTCATCGTCGGCCTCATCTTTGCCCCCTGGCTAGATGCTGGCCAAGAGCAATCCCATTTTTAATTAAAAAAAAAAAGTCATTGTGTCAAAGTTTATAAAAATGAATCAAATGGATGGTGTGATTGGTAAATAGGATTTAGTACCTACTTATGTCAGCTCGGATTTCATTGAATAACCCGTTACTTCAGGACTGAATATTATGCTAGCAATATTAATACGGAAAGACAGCTTGTCACTGGCAGTGAAAACAAAATCACACATATAGAATACAGGGTATTTGGTAGATACCCTGTATTCTTAAAGGGGTGCTGATAGACGAGGTAATTTTAGGCATTTTAGACCACACATAGTAGGTACATACAAAGTCTAAGATATGCGCCAGTTTATTTTTTATTTTTTTACTTTTGCCTTGTTTATTTAATGTATGGCAATGACTGACTGACGCTGATCCTATGATTATCATCTTTTTCAATAGGTATCACCTTAAGAAAGTTGCGTTTGTAATGGTAGTTTCTTCAAAAATAATAAAATAAATATGATTAAAACGTAACATTTTTCTATATATACCTGAAAATTTCTTTACACGTTTAATATGAAAATAAAATTATACGGTTCAACTTCCTTATTCTTACTACGATGAGCGGCATGTTTCGAATTTTTCCGGAGTTCTTTAGAATGAGTGTTATTGCTGCGGTATCGCTTAGCGTGGCTGACTGTAGCCACAATTATTACGTCAGTTTAAACGCATACTTTTATCTTTACACCTAATCCTCTCCATGTATACGCAGTGTTTGAGAACCTATTGTGTCGTGATATGGATGGTGCATTGTATGCTACAACAACTTCCTCTAACAATTGAAGCGCAATGGATATATATACATTATGTATATGTTAATATATGCTATCTGTTTGTGTGTGCAGGTTTCCTAATTGATCGGATGAGCCCTCGTGCAACAAGCGCGTGTTAATCTGCGTCCGAGATGCGTGCTTGCTTACACTTGGAGTCTATTGGAATGAATGTGTCGAGTTGAAATCGGTTTGGAATTAGTTGTGCGCTGGTTTCGGAGCCAAGGTGTTAAAATTAGCGTGAACGGTAGACAAACGGGCTCTAATTAGTAATTGATACAAATAAATTGGCACAAAAATTTCATAATCATACATCATTCTGAGAATATTATAATTCATTAGAGAAGCATTATGTTTGATTCACTACTATCATTCTTCTAGCATTTTCCTGGTGGTATCCTAAAGCCTGAAGTCCGCTTAAGCACCTAATCTAAAGATTTAGTGTAGGCATTAATTTTACGAGAGCCACTTACATCTACAACCCAGAAGGGTTAGACATTGTTAAGATTAGTTACCGGATTCCTGACAAATTATTTCTTCATTGATTAGTTGTAATTAAATAACGAATGATATTTTGTAGTATACTTACCAACCTTCAAGACAACGCATCTTGACTGCAGTAATTACAAGCCATATTAAGTGTAACTTAGTCAGTGTTCTATTTTTAATTTAAAATATTCTTATCCGTAAGAATATCAAAAAAATGCAATTTGAAGGTGCTTAACTTTAACTTTAACTTAATCTTGGAATAATGGTTATCTCAATCAAAAAGGTTGGTTTTTGATAGCTTCATTAGGTTGTTTGTCATGCTTCATCTATAGTTTTTATGAGAAGCAAATAATGAGTTTGCAAACCATACGTTATATTACAAAATTCAAAAATGGAATATCTATTCGCACACGTTACTCACACATACAACAGGTCATTTACTTAAGTTTTTCACCTATACCATTTTGTGACTGGCTGATATTACGTAAAATAACAGAATCAAATAACTAAGAGAAAGATAAATTCGATCGCTTGCTAGCGTTCAAGCGTATATAGGTGCTTATGTGTGTTGTAATGGGACGTACTTATAATAAGATTAAAATATAAATTGAATACTAAATCGCTTTTTATACAAAGGTCCAGCTTCTGTCCTAAACATTTGCAGTATAAAAGGCCTGGGAAGGCTATTAAATGTAACCCTTTTTAAGTATGTTTTGTGTTCATTAAAATTACACTTTTAATTTATTGCGGACTGGAATATAATTATGTGGATGTTTATTTTATGCTGTTATTAATAATGTATTAAGGTTATGTTTAAATTTTTTGGTTTCCCTTTATACTTACATCTTTTTCATTAGAGAACTGTTCAGAAATAGTGTTCTGTCTTTGATGTTTCGGCTAAAACAGACAACGTTTAGTGGAATCTAATTGTTTTCCAATATTTGCTTAAATTTTATAGAAAACGGTTATCAACGCAAATGCCTAGCCACCAGTAAAACAGCTGGGTTTACGAGTAGGTATCTCGTAGTTGACGATATTATCTAGTGTTGGAAATTTTATTTCTGTCGGCATCGTGCGTTTGCGTTTGCCATATACCTACTCTGTTGTACCTACTGGTACAGATAGGTAAACCACGATAACATGTCCCGCCCCTCCAAATTACTATTTTACTACTGTTTAGTCACATTCTTACAACAGTGTGTGGTGTGGTTAGGTCATGCAATTTCAAACCGAGATTGACATTCGAGATCCCGCGTGAAAGAAAAGTCTGAGGTCGAAGTTTGAGATTCGAGATCTGGATCGAGATAACAGAAATCGAGATTTCTCTTCAGAGAAATTGAACCTCGAAAATCAGCTCGAGATCTCGTGATTTCTAAATTGTATTCGCTAGGTATGGTGGTGCTTTATAAATACTTTCACAATTTTGAATTTTGGAGGGGCGACATGTTATCGTAGTTTACCCTAATGCTATTTATGTCTTTTTGATCTACATCAATATCGCCACCACCGGATTAACACCATTTGATGAATGTACAAAATTTTGTCATCATTATGCTAAAAGCGATTATCAGGAATTAATGGGCTAACAAAAAAGCGGCGATAATTGAACCGTGAAATTTTACCGTCACCCAAGCTGCGTCTTTAATACGATTATGAATATTAATTACCACCTCCGGGGGCGCAGGGCGCGGGGGCGTAAACAAAAGCAGATGCCCCCAATCGGTTGAGTGCCACCACTGAACCAACCAGCTTATATTTACCGCTAACGAAACTGCCATAACCACACCGCTCGGAACAAAATCCTTTGCAGAAACATGGAGGTTGTATTTCCATAACTGTATTATATAACTTCGTGTCCTCCAGTTTGTTCGTCTGCCTGATTAATTAGACGCTAAACAACCAGCAAAAGTTCAACCCATTAGTTGCGGGGTGATATTAATTGTGGTTTTGGTATATTTCTGCAGCTGATACAGATTAATTCTAGCATTTTGTTTAATCACTTTGCAAATTACAGTTTTAAAAGGACAAACAGTAATGGATGAAAGCTTGGATCCAGCCTAAGTAATTAAAACACATGCGTTTTGAATAGAATCCTGTAAGTATTCGTAAATTAATTACATTCTGCGTTTATTTTGAAGAATTTCGCCCAAGGTAGGCGCTTTTGTGCGAAGTCTAAGCATCTTAGTTTAAGCTTTTCGAATATTAAATTCCATTTTATATTGTAAAATTTATTATCGTGCGTAAATCACCTTCATTTTCTTATTATTTATATAGGTAAATACTGTATGCTTAGATTTTTATGCAGGGATTTAATTAGATAAATTTATTTGTTTGAAGAATTTATAAAAAATATATCTTTAATAGAGAAAATAATGTTCTTGACTTGTGAAAAAGCCCACGGGTCCTACTTACAGAATAAATATTTGACTTTTGTTCTGGGATTAGAAGCGATGTATAAAAATATACCAGGTACATTCCTCCAGGTACATTTTTCAAACTGGTCATCAGGACTAACTGCGAGCCTTCATCGCCGGGGCCGGCATCCATCTTCATTACTGCGAAGAAAGCGGTCTTACCGGCCGCACATTACTCTACCAAATTTTGTATAGATTAAAAAAACGGTCAAAGAAAGGAATCCTTGCGGTAAAATTTCCAAAAGTATTATAACTGCGAAAGTATGCATGTCTGTTACCTATTCACGCACCGCTGAACCGATTTAGATGAAATTTGGTATGCAGATAGTTTGAGTCGCAGAGGACACTTTTTATCCCGGAAATAATCACATATTACATACATAGTCAGCTGATTGTACCTACTTATTTCACTCTTATTGTCAAAAACACAACGTTCATTAAAAAAAATAACTCTACCCAAAGGCTTCCTTAGAACAAAAACTCGCAACGCAGCAAAATATGACCCATCCACATTTCCCCACTTTGCGCGTTATTAGCCCGCTCAAGTGGCTCGTAGTGCCCCGTAGTGCCCCGGAGTGCCCGGGAGTGCCCCGTAGTGCCAAGTGCCTCACGCACCGATGCCGCGAAGATTGGGCACGCCAAGCAACTATTGAGATGCAATTAGGTCACGCAGTTTTTCTTTGACTTTGTGGGTCAGACGTTGTGGAGTTTAGCTGGTTTAACATTATGTAGCGTACGGGTTTATTACATACCTGTATATATCCTAAGTAGGTTAAGTATTATCATCGTGATGAGCATGTTTTTGGGAAAAATTACTAACGTTCGAGTTAGTTTAGGCGTTTATTCTTGGCAGTCATCTTCTTTTTCAGAATCGCGCTGGTTGTTGTTTGGCTATAGTTTCAAGTCTGTATATACTCTGTATTAGTTTTATTTACGGAGGTGTGCAATAAAGAGTATTTGTATTGATTGTAATCAAGTATTTTGAAATTGAGTTGTTCCAGGTGTTGCGCCTTTAAAATGCCGTCGAACTCCAGCGAATTCTCAAATCGCTAAAAATTCGGCAACTTGCTTTTTAGTCCCGGAAAGACTACGTAACGTTTTCGAGCGTAAAAAAAATGGTAACCTACATCAACCTAGCGTAAGTATATGTCAAAGTAACGTAATCAACTAGCTGGAGTTGGGAGCGTCCACATGCTATGGTGTCTAATTTCTTATTGTTGTTTGTATTACACTAGTTAGCCAACAACGATGGCCAACAAGGTAAGCGGACATCATAGCCTATACACGCCCGCAACTACAAAATGCCCTACCTCTCTGCTTATAATAAGACAGTCTGTATGCTTGTTAGCCATCGACGTTCTTCCATAAAAATATCCCCAACTGTATGTTATCCTAAAATACCTACTCACAAAGCTACAAACATTAGATGAAATTCCAAGAACTCTTTACAAGCATCAACCAAAAATAAAGTCCGCAACCCACCAACCTACCTATTACTTCAACTATAAATATCGCTAAACCGTATCAAAGTAAAAGCGTTTCAAATGGGGTGAAAAATATCGCTATTTCAAATATAAGTGATGAAAGCAGAGAGCTTGTTCGAATACTTCGAATGCACATTGTCCGGTGTATCGATGGCTCTCGGGCCTAACGCCTCTTGCCCTCGAAACCTGTTTCCAATCCCCCATTACAAATGAAACCCTCCACGAACACAATACGACTCAAATTAGGATACAGACGATTCGGATCAAGAAGTGTGTCAGTGTAAAAGCAACCGTTTCTGTGCGATTTAATGTTGTTTTTTGAGTGGTTGCGTAGGAAGGTCGTGACACTAATACTAGCGCTGGCTTAGCTTTGCTTACGAAGCAATATGAGATGTGAATGCGTTTAAATAATACTAAGGTTTCTTGATAAGGTGATGAAGTTTTCAACGTTATGTTAGATGGAATCAGGCGTTACCTTGTTTCATATTTGGTTTCATGATAAACTTGTAGAAACATGTAATTTGTTATTCCATTAAAAAATATACGGGTCTCTTGGTGATAAGTAATGAGATGTACACAATAAAGATTATTGATGAATAAGTAAATGAAAAAGGTACAGTTGGCTTCACAGGGGACTTTACACATTCGTACCAGGCCCCTATTTCACCAACTTGACAATTGGTCATCTGACAATGACAATTCCAAGTGTCTGAGTCGTCACGTAAAGATGGTCATTGGATAGCATCGATAGTTTACCGGCCCGGCAATGTAAACCCAATTGTCATTGTCAGGTGACAATTGTCAAGTTGGTGAAATAGGGGCCTGGTAGCCTAAACTTCATGTTTACACTGTCTATACTATTTATGAGGCCGACTGTACCTTTTTATATATCATGTATAATATTGCATGTAAACAGTCAAATTTTATCAGACATCGTACATTTTATAGCATATTTGGTGCAACGCGTACAGTTATTGAAATTGGCATAGAATATTTTAACTGAAATTTTTAATTAAGCTAAATATTAACGTTATTATTGTTAATGAATCATTAGGAATTAGATGTCAGTGGTCAATTCGGTTAACATCACTCCACTGAATCGAAAATGCTATAAAATTAACGATGTGTATGTTTATGATAATATAAAAAACGGAACTCTTATAGGATCACTTTGTTGTTCGTCCATCCGTCTTTTTTTATTATTCAAAATAGGTTTGCGCTTGACCACAAATCACCTGATGGTAAAGCCGTAAAGCGATATTGCGGTTTAGGATGGAACGCGCTTACCTAGTAAATACCGATTCACTCTCGCCTTGAAGACCGAAAGGTTGTAGTTTACAGGGAACAAGTCTGTCTGTCTGTCAAGACCCTTTTTCTCAGGAACGCGTGGAGGTATCAAACTGGAATGTATATCAAATACTCAGGTCTACTGTCCCTTGGAGCTGTGAAAAAATCAAACTTCTAAGCCAACGCAATCAAAAGATACAGCCGTTTATGCCGCAAATTTTCGACACTCGCAAGGGAATCAAAACCTACAGGGTACTTCCCGTGAACTCAGAATCTTGAAATTTGGTACGAAGCAACGTCTTATAGCACAAATAAAGGAAAAATTGCGAAAACTGTAAATTTTTAGTTACAATATCATATAATAAAAATATTTTTAATAATGTTAAACTTACTACCCCTTTCCGTTATGTACGGAACCCTCGGTGTGCGAGTCGGAGGCCGATTTCTTTTTCTTTGGAACACAAAATGGATTTGCAGCTCACATGGACATTAACATTAGAATTGCGATTAATAACGGGATATTTACCATGCATAAGTACATATATTACAACAACAGTATCGAAATATCGGAAACTCAAAAACACAAATATATGTACATGGTAAGTATCTCTTTATTAATCGTAATTCTAACACAAAATGGAGTCCACAGTCCACAGTATATTATACGATAGAATAGGTACAATCAAACAATTGAATCAAAAATGCGTGAGCAACTCATTCCGTCTCTAAACGAGGCCACGCAAAATCTTTAATATTAACATCAAGGCCTTGTTAAGGCGATATATCGATTGAAAGAGACACCCTTTATTTTTCGCTCACGACAAAACGGGATGCAACCCTCTCCGAGAATGGCTTTTTAGACAAATCTCGTTAAATATCTGACTGTGTGCAGGTTTATTAAATTTCCTCTTGTCAGTACCTAGATGAGGTAAAATACCATCATATTAACTTAATCGTGTCTTTTAATAATGCATTATTTTAGTAGGCTGAGGAAAAAAAGGAAAATATAGACTCGACTTTGGATTTATTTTCTATCGAGAAAATTTTAAGCAATCATGTTTCGGTATTGTCAGTACCACAATCATATAGTCAAGAATCATATATCTGAAAATCAGCCCCTACTGTTTGCTAGTCTGGGCAGGACAGCGTTTCAAAGTCTCCAAATTTCTCAGTGTAGCGCCTTAAGCCATTTGTACATTTTATGTTAAATTATTAGAAATAAACAGTTTTTTTTAATATAATACAATGCTCTTTATTGCACAACCTCACTAAAAATTAAGCTATAAATAAACCTCAATAAAACTTGGTACAGAACATAATGATAATGAGTAGAGGCAAACAACAGGCGGTCTTATTGCTAATGAGCGATCTCTTTCAGATAACCTTAGGGTAGCGGAAATCATATCTTAAGCATAATAACTCACGGTAGGCGATGCAGATATAGTACATGGAATCTACTATAAATTACAACACAACTTATTTTATTACTCGGAATGATATAAGAATTCCAACGATACGTCACACATCTAAAACGATCAAGGCGTTCAGAAGTTCTGGAGGAACAAAGAAACTCACATACATACAACCTGAAAACATTACACTCCTTTTTTGGGCAGTCGTATAAAAAAGCATGTCACGAGCTCAAAACTTGCTGAATAAATACAACCACGAACGCAATCATTTACACCCGCACCCTTCCAGGGTGTATCATAAATCCAAATAAAAATTGACAGCGCGATTTGCAAAACCACGGGAATCACTCCGCTTGCATCAATCTTCATAAACTGTTGAAAGCCATATTTTCGTTGGCGCGCGAACTGTCAATCAGCTGATAGCGCTGTCACTCCCACGAAGCCTCAAAGGGGAATCAAAGATCGGTCCAAGGTGTCCGGACAAAGGCTTTGTTCCTTTGTCTTTACGCCTCCTTTGTGATTATTTATTGAATCGATCCCTAGCGGATCTGTTTGTGCCGTTTCAATAAATTGATAAATAATTACGGGGCGATAACCGCCTATTGTGAGGGTGTTATTTCCAGTTAAATAAGGCTCGTGTTACGGTCGATGTTAGAGGTATATTCATACTTTTTGTGTTATTATCTTTGAGATAAATACCTACTTAAGTCATTATTTGAGGTATAGCATGGAAAAATCAACATCATTTAATAGAAAGGAACGGAATTGGCAATTGAAATGCATAATATCGACAAATCGACACTACTTAGCATATCTTGTCTTGTCTTCTAAGCATTTAGAAGTGTGAAAACTTCACATCTTATAAGCACTTCCTTATACCAAGAAAGGGTCTGCATAAAATTTTACAATTTATAGCTCAGCAGATGCAAGTCAGATTGAAAAGCCATTACTTAAACAAAAAATTGCAGTTAACACAGGAATTTGTTTGGAAATTAGAAAAAAAAAAACGTTTTGTCATATCCCAGTAGTCTTGAATTCACTTTAGAAACGGCCTGCGATTTCAAAATCAAGGGACTAGGTTACTACGTACTCTCGCTCTTACACGTTTGATCCAATTGAATCTTACAGTATTCCTAAATCCAGAGTCTGCAATGATCTTCTTGCAGTTTAGTCACTTCAGTGTCCCATCTTCGCTGCAGATATGTCCCGACGATTCAAAATAAACGTATCTTATAAAGGAGCGCCATGTACTCAACACAGAGGATGCTTTTATAGACATGGGGAAAAACGTTACTTTTCGATCACCGTTATTGTTATTCCCGTTCCAAAAAAATCACATTGAAAAATCACCGTGACTTTGTCACTTCGGTTATTTCGTGTCACGACATTTGCGTGTCGATCGTTCGCGGCAGTTACTGATATTTTTGTAACAACTGATGTTACTCTGTGACAGCGCACCGCAGTCACAGTCACAGTTAGTAACAGCGGTCACGAGGCACGACGCGACGCGTCGCTTACACACTGTTCCAGTGATATCGTCGTTATTTTGTAACGTTGTTACTTCGTGACAAGTCACACTGTTACTTTTTAACGGCGGATCACCGTGATTTTTTCATCGTGAAGTTATTTATCACCCATCTCTATGCTTTTAAACATCTCTCGTTTAGTCCCACATAGGTATGTATAACATCGTACGGCGTGGCGGCACAACACCGTATCGCTGAATTTGAATCATTATACCGACGCCCAATCAAACTTTTCTTTTGATAATGTTACGTGGAAAACTCCCAAACGCTTAATTTGCAGCTATAAATTGTTTCCAAACTAATTAATTCTTGAAAAAGTTATGTCCCAGTTCCATCGCTTCAAGTCGAGTTTCTTTTAGATTTAAACGTTGTTTCAACGTTCATTAGACTCGATAACTCTTTAACAATTTTAATGCTGCTTTTTAAATGTCCACTTTAGACCGAGTTGGGTTTTCTGCGAAATCAAGAGCAAGAAATCTAGGTAACGGAGAGTACCGCGCTGTGTCTGATGAAGGATGTCAAAAACAGTCCGAAACTTCGTGATGCACTCGCGAGAAAAACATCGAATTCGAAAATTCTCTAATTATTTTATGATGCATCCGGAGCACCGAGTGAAAAACCCTCCTCACGGAGAGACCCGCGTCGATGTTACCTCAGTTTACGCTCATTGACCTCTTGTTAGATAAATTGAACTTTTAATTTTATTGAATTAGGGAAGGCGTTTTGCTCTTTATCGTTCCGTTTTCAATTAGGCTACGAATTTTGTAGATTACTATGGAAATTTATTCCGTTTCGTGAAGAAAACTTGTTACAATGTTGTTAATAGATACATATAGGAACGCCCACATCAATTATAAAGTAATTGGAAACTAATAAATGCGTACGAACGTACATTTTTAAAGCACGGGTAAGGGTAGCGAAGACGAAGTTTCAGAGACGGTTTTAATACGTATTAGTATGGTCTATAAAATATCTTAACACCCACCACCCGGTCGGTCGGTAATGAAAACATGTTTGCTTATATAAAAAATAAACAAAAATGCTATTTTTAAAGCACAAACACATCTTCTCCTCTTCTCCTCTTCTTCTCTTCTTAATCTTCTTTCTTTCTCTTCTTTTCTTTCATCTTCTAGCTTTTGTGACATGTACGTGTTTTAACTTGTTATTTTGTGCAATAAAGTGCTTACATACATACATACATACATACAACAAGATTACCCTGAAAACTAATTCCTACAATCCCCTACCCTAAAATCTATATAAACCAGACTTATGATTTCATAATATTACTTCCTTCTTTTCCTCAACAATAAACTCCGTGTCAAGGTCGCTTCTGATTTGAAAAGGGAGTTACAAAGTTGAAACAATTTATGGTCATATCGATAAGATGGCTGAAGACACGTGCTTGGCTGATCTTGATACGAAAAAACCATTTCACTGGCGTGGACGCATAAATCCGGGCTGGGATTTGTAGTGGAATAAACCTGCAAAGCCTGAATATTACGTCGTTGACTTGTGGATAGTTATGACCATTCCGTAAGATTTAAATGTTATTCGTGACTGTTTTCAAATAGAATGGTTCTTTTTACTTGCGCTAGTGATTAATTTTAATTGGTAGCAATTATTGTGTCAGTTTCAAATGCCAGTTTATTAAGGCAATAATTAATACTAAGGTTTGAAGGTGACTTCATAGTTTGTATAAGATGCGAACTATTTTAAAACCAACGTCAAAATAAAATAGAGTCGTTACTTTCAATTTTGTAAATTTTGTATTTTCCGTTACTCATGGGATGATTTTCGGTATTCCAATTATTCTAATCCAGGCTATAAACAAGTTGCATGCTTTTCATCTTTATCCGTTCAGCCGTTTTTGAGTGATTGAGTAACAAACATCTAAACTTTCGCATTTATAAAATTAGTAGGATAGTTATCAAGATCAGTAGGATCTAAAACGCGAGTTCCCGTAATTGGCTCTGTATCTCTAACCAACCCGCAATTTATGTAAATATAGCTGTTAGTTCTCCTTATATAAATAAACAAAAATGATATTCCAAGCTCCAATTAGCACATAATTTAGTAAATAGAAAGCAGGTAGCATGTTGCCGTCAGCTGCTAACGGAACACTCCGCAACAAATCAGTACTGAATGTTGTTCGTCCAAACGTATTATTATGCACCGAACTTCGTCCGCAGATTCCACGAAATATCGTTGCAGTTTCAAAATAAATACATTTAAAGTGGGAACGGGCTACGTTATTTGACTCGTAAATTTTATATTTTGATGTACCTAAGAGCTTACATTTTTATGATTTTGTTTTTTGTTTCAGTTTTGGCTTAAGGCGATTTAAGTGTTTTTATAAGAACGTTTTGTTTCTATAAAAATATTCTTTGCATTGAATATAATCAATGTTCCTAATAGAATTGTGCTTGAGCAAGCTATTTATCCCTATTTTAGATTACGCTGAAGTTTGCTATACTGATCTTTCAGAGGATCAACTTAACAAGTTTGAGTGTATTCAAAATTTTATGTATCAGGTTCATATTTGGGTTACGCAAATATGACCACGTATCCAGTATCCGCTCTCAACTCAAGTGGCTTCCTATTTGATTCAGCCGTAACTCTCACATTCTCGCCCTCTTATGTGAATTATTTTTTTACCCTGTAACTTCTCGCTATCTCAAGGCACGTTTTAGTTTCGTTTCTTCTGCTAGGTCTGCTCAGAAGTTGCTTCTCAAAGTTCCTACCTCAAAACTAAATTCTTTTAAATTCCGAGTTTTTCTATTGTGGAATTGACTATTTGTTGATATTAGTCGTGCAGAAACTCTTTCCATTTTTGAAAGTAGATTAACCTATAGGATCACTATTTATCTCTTCCGTAAATGTTCGTTGATGTAACTTTTTTGTAGTTTTTAAGTCTGTTACGACGTGATACTTCGTTATCTCTATATATTGTAATTGTATGTTGATGTAAAAACATCATAGTACAAAATATCTTCATAAATTTTTTTTTAATGCCTGAAAACCAGCGTTAACGGTAGTCAGTAAACTTGCTGCAACATTATGCTGAGGCAAGCCCCTTTTTAGCATCACAAAAAATATAATTAAATATGCATGATTATTTTAAGTTAGATCTAAGTTCTAAGTCTAATTTTAAGATATATATATATATATATATTTATTTTTTTTTTTTTAATTTATTTATTACAATAAAGAGTAACATAATTACATTTTTACTGATCTGCCAAACTGTATGACAGTTTGTTGGCAGAAAACATTTATATACCTAATATAATACTTGTACGTGTAATTGCGTGCAATGTTACTGTCAACTCGTGCCTTGTAATGTTGAATAAAATATTTTTTTGTCTTCTATGTCTTAATGGTATAGTAATTTTGTCTCATGAGCGCGGGTTGGCCATTGTTGTGGCTGTGACACAGTATCGGAACACATAGACTACGTGAACTCATAATTCCTACCCTGACGCACACATAAACAATGTGCATGTATAGCTCTACACACCACCATTACTCACCAGCGCTCGTGAGATAATGTACTTTAACAGTAGTGTTCTTAATTTGGTTCGGGAACTAGGGACCGAGATTCGTCCCTCATTAATCACGTCTCGAATTAGATAAGTGAATCTTCGTTCATGAGCTTCCATTTTTATGAGCGTAAATCCAAGTGTAGACTATGTAAGGAAGATGCTGTGATAGTCAGACTGTGATGGGATCATTATTAATTTGTTATATGCAAAATTAATACCAGAAGGAATAGCCTCCTTTATAACCTTTTGACTTTAAATTATAGTAAAAATAATGATACAAAAAACAAACAACAAAAAAGTAATGATATGTAATGTTAAACCAAGTCGGTTATATTTTAGTCAATAGCACCGGAGGGGTGTCCACAGAACAAGATTTCCACCGACTTGCATCGACATTACTTTATTTTTTTTAATATATAGACTGACTTGGCCATCGCACACAACGCTTTACTTATACATGTGTATCGCTCAAACTCGCTCAAGCTGCATTCATTTAATTAGGAATATTTTAATCAGCTGACGATTGTTCTTTTGCCATTATGTAGCCGTGCGATGGCCAAGCCATTTTATATATTTAAAAAAATTAAGTAATGCCGTTGCAAGTCGGTGGAAATCTTGTTATGTGGACACCCCTCCGGTGCTATTGACTAAAATATAACCGACTTGGTTTAACATTACATATCATTACTTTTTTGTTGTAGAAGAACTGTGTTGCGAGACTGGCATCTTTTTACATGTAATGTTTTTGATGGGTATATATTTATTCTACAAGAAGGCTTCAAGGGCTCATTTATAAAATAATGTTTTACTACGGGAAGACGCGCCGTGGGGCCCCAACAAGATGGACCGACGACCCAGTACCGGATGAGGGCAGAGCAATACCGGGCCTTGTGGTATAGATACTATTATATCTATAATTATGAGCTTGTGGCGATCGTTGGGGGAGTCATTTTTACAGCAATGGATATCTTTCAATGATCGACGATGATATTTGCCGAGAGGTATAATGAGGTCAACGGGTGAACTGCGTATTTAGAAGACTAATCAAAAACTTCTAGTACTTTAGAGCTACTTTAGTGCTCTACTTTATAAGCCAAAGTTACAAACTTTTTCTACAAAAAAATTGTTCTACAATGCTGTATTTATGTAAAATCCTCAAAAGACGCAATTAATTCATTGATGCCTTTGGCCCGGTTCAACTTACATAGTGTCTAAATGCTAACTGAACGTGCAATAACGCGCGTCGGCCGTCGATTTCTTGTACTACAAAACGGGCCGGCCAGGACACGGAACGGTCTAGCGTGAATGATCCTTAATCTGTTAATCTAAATTTCTAAATTAATCAATAATCTCATCAATCTCAAAAAATGTTAATAATCTGCTGCACCGACCCCAAATAAATGGGAAAAGGGTAAGCGAATGACGATGATGAATAAATAGTCTGTTAAAGATTACACATGTTCAGCTGGCAACTCGATATAATTATGGTGTCCACTTCTATTGCAGAAAAATGTTTCATAGAATGTATTGGATTGCAGAATTTTCGTTTCACAGATTCTTTTTTATCAGAAACCGTTAACTCTTTAGGTGCAGCTAAAATTACATTACATCTAACAGAACCCAATTACATCTAACAGAAAAGCACTGCGAGTCCTTTTTATGAAAAAAGTTTTTTCTATGAAATGAAATTTCTGCGAAACCATACATCCATGAAACTTCTGTCTACGAAACAAAGTACAACCTACATATGTTTTGTCTATGGTTAAGTACGATTATTGACTACAGTTAATACCTACTCGGCCAACGGTAACTTCCATCAATCACACGCGCGACCTTTCTTGTTGTAACGCGCGAGTACTCAATTAAAATTGCAGCGATTACGGTTTATTTTAATGAACAAGTTTGATTTATCCTCACCATCGCTAATACGAGTTTCGATTTTGACTTTGTTTAACTATTGTACAGTCAGAATCATAATCCATACTTCCATATCCATATGTATAAATATTTTCAGAATTAAGGTGAAAAGGAAGGTTTTAAACATATTTAAGTTGCTGGTTGTATAGATGCCACATGAATAGGTACTATTCAACTGCTTTTGTTGATTTACTGACGTAATTTCTATGTGACGGATATAACGTTTCATTTGCACAGAGATAATTAATAACCGGTACTATAAATTGTAGGTTCATTATAAATAAGTATACATTATAGAACTCAAAATATCAAGTAACATGAAATGATACTTTACAACAACTGTTGTCAAATTTTAACTTTAGGAAAACTTCATTAAAGCTTTAATATTAAAAATCTTCGCGTAGTCAAAGTGGCTGAATACATTAACAGTTATTTCAACTTGTTTTTGAATTATGTACGTAAAGGACTGTAATAAATTAGGAGACTCTTTTTGTAATAACTAACATTTTATATGATCTCATACACTAAATGTTTTCCACAGAAACTTTGCCGAGTACGCACCGCGCTGAGCCAACCACATTGCAGATTGCATTTATGAAATGGCGCACTGCTAAATAAACTCTATACGTTTGTGTTTAAATAAGGAAGCCGTGCTTTTGTTCCGAAATAACGTCTGCAATAAACGTTCACTGTTATTTTAACGCGGCTGGTTTTTGAGAGTTTCGTATAGTTTGGAATTTTGAAGCACTTTACCTGTTTTTGGTTAATGTTGGTGGTATCTCAGACTTTAAGATACCATAATAAAATAAATAAAGGTCTAGTTGATAATAATGTTAATGAAATAGATTGTGTAAAAAACCTTCTGACACTTATACATCCGTATCGTGGCAATACGAAAAATCAAAGATATG
This sequence comes from Cenopis cana, assembly GCA_951800055.1. Classification (NCBI taxonomy): domain Eukaryota; kingdom Metazoa; phylum Arthropoda; class Insecta; order Lepidoptera; family Tortricidae; genus Cenopis; species Cenopis cana. Next base: position 22,108,427 of record OX637477.1, on the reverse strand, counting down.
ATACAATCTGCATATTTCTACGAAAATATAAACCTTTAATCAAAGACCCATACCCTCAACAAAACATTAAAATAATTATATGTTCACTTCCTAATTATTCCACGTTTGAAAAGAAAAATTAAATCCATTATACCTTTTTGTTGGCCTCTGGTCATTATAAGGAACTTTATGTTTTCATGTCCATGTAAATATGACTGTTAATGAGCAAGTTTTGTTCATAACACGCGCCAAAGCACTACGGCCACATTACCTGCGTCGCCAGGACCGCAGCTAACCGCCGGTAATGGTAATTGCGCCAAAAATGCCGCAAATTAACGTGTATGCTCGTTCCTGCTAAGTAACAGGACGCTTTCATTACCAGCCGAAGGCCTAGCATGATTTGATATGATTCTATTGTAACATAAAATATTTACTAGTGACCCTGTGTGTGTAGGTAGACCTCGTGAGTAATATTTTTACATTTTCAAAAAAAAATCCAATAACTGAATCGACCAAAAAAGTTCATATTTATCGGACCTGCTAACAAAACTTCACGGGAATCGGTTGAAAAATGCGACTTTTAGGTAAAAGTGAACAGTCGGACATCCACGACGACGCGCCCCTCCACAGCGAATCTCATACCTACTTACTATTATTATTGTTTTGAGACTGACATGCGACTCCACAGTCAAACTTATAAATAGTTTTGTGGAGCGATATATTATATAAGACTTTTTTTGTACTTATGATTAATAAATAAATAATAATAAAAAATAATAATACTAACCTATGCGCAATTATACTGATTGGGCCGTGGAGGGGCGCGCCTTCGCGGATCACACACACAACACCCTTCGGATGAATTTTTGCCCAATCTGAAACGGTAACTTGTTTTGTGTCAGTTGATTCTAGTGAGCCTAAATGCTGGCTTGCAGTAAATATAATAGTTGCATTGTAGAGTTCCTAAGAAAAACTCCATACTTCATTGCCAGATTAAATGACACAAATAAACACACCGTTTTCATTAAGAACAAAAAATAATCTTCTTTTAAATGTAATAATGTCTCTGAAAAATTTATAATGTAAATATCAGTCCGAAGTTTATTACGTAGTCCAGTATACATATTATTTACCTGCAATAGTATTTGTGATTTAATGAATGAATGAATGAAAGTTTATTCACAGAACATATGGTATATACATAATGATAATAATATTCCGCTCATACTTGTTAGTAATAATCTACCGTATTCTTGACATAAATTGCCAATTTACATCAAGCAAATACTCCACTAAGTCCATGCTAGACCCCACTAAGACTGACTTAAAGCATACGGAACCCGATCTCACACGAGACTCGTCGTTTCCTCCCATTACTGCCGCTTATTATATATTGCGTTTGCTAATGCTCCGAAATGCGAAACACATTTACCATTATTGCTTTCGTCTCCTCGTTACGGGATCATATTCATTGTTTGGGGAAACCTTTGATGTATTAAGCTGGGTACTCATTAGCAAAATGTAACTGTAACCGTACGGATTATACGTAACGAGTTCAATCGGCTATTTGACGTTTTTTTTAAGGTGCCATTTGATCCTGTTTTAAGTCTAAATACCTATATTGGATCAAATACAATTAGAGCACAATAAATAACACATATTAGGGACAAACCTAGCTCGACACTGGCGGCTCTCGAAAAGGCTCCTACAAATTGGCACTGACTAATGACATCACGTGCACAGTATTGAACCAACCGTTGTATGGGAAAATAAGTGTTTTGCTGTTTCAGTCGCGAAGTAATGCGTTAAGGTAGGTAGGTACATAGTTGTCATATAAATTATTCTTTATGTTTATAAGCATTATATTCATACCTTTTATTTCAATTACGGGGTGTTCGGCACATGGATCTTCAAATTTTTTTGGGGTGCTGGTTGGGTGATTTGCTACCTTTTCACCCTTGGACCCTGGGTCCTAAGAGACACGGCCATGGATGTACGATTTTTTAAATGGTTTTTTTTAAATACCCAAATTCGACATTCGAAAGACCCATAACTTGTTTTGTGTTTGCTTTTAAATGCGTAATTTATTTAAATGTCTTTCGTTTTACGTGTGCTTAAAAAACACTTTTGTATCAAAAAAATACCACAAAAATAACTTCCCATTTCCCGATCGGTGATTTCTACGGTTTTCGACGCAAAAAGTGTTCGATACCTACAGATATTGACGGGCAACAATCTTCGACTGTCTCTCACTAGGACTATTCGTATGTTCTTTATCGTATTACAACTAATTCGGACCGTGAGATCTTCGATAAGTACTGTCTTTTGTTTAAGCGGGTCTAATGCGATATTTATTGTATTTACCTTTTTTACCGACGTTTCGAAACGGGTTACACCGGTCATGTTACAAAGCGCGCGAGTTTTAAATGTTATATGTTTATTGTATTAATTTATGATAGAACAATTTGAGTAAACTCCATTAAATTCATTAAGAAAATATGCCTCAACATTTTTTCCCAAGAAAGGAAATGAATGGTGTTTGTTACTCGTAATTCATATTGCATTGTATATATATACTTGTCACCCACAAACTACGTAATTACAACACGTGTACTCAAACAAGGCGCTAGCACGTAACAAATTAAACGAATTACTGTTAAACGTCATAACTACCGAGATTTTCCCAGCAAGATACGCTGTTTTTAAAACAACACGTCATTGAGCAAGTCAGGCGTCGAACGGCAACCGAGTGGCGTCTGAGCACCTACAATTGCTGCGACTAATTATACCTTTGAGACTGGGAATGAAGTAAAATGCATGTGTGAAGACGAAAAGTGGTTGAGCTGGGTGTTATTGACACGTCAGTTAGAACAGGTAAGTAACTAGTCGCAGTAGATGATCACGAAACTTGCGAGGAATTACGGAATTTACGTGGATGCATGGTGTCGAGCGCGCGACAGATACGTGACTCTGGCACTAGTCTCGCCGCCGACTAGTAGTAGCGAGTACTCTCATAGTTATTTCTATACTCGATTAAGGAGCTTCTAACTCCCAATGACCTTCGATTTGTAACTCTCGGTTTTCTCGTATTTTTTATGGCTCATCGTATTAACAACAACGAGGTTTACTGAAATAGCATTCCATATTTACTTTGAAACTTACTGTCTTCGAGATATATGGCATAAAATTTTGTCAATTTTAGGCCAAAAAACCAGTTTTTTGGACGTAACTTTTGTGAAAATGTATAAAAAATAAAAATCGCTCTTGCGTTGTTAGAGACGTCAATAAGGAACAGTAAGATGTAGATTTCATATAAAATAAGTGCAGAAACAACATACAGTAGAATCCACTTATAACGCCTCCGCATATAACATTTGACCGCTTTTAACAACTGCTAAATCACCGACGTTAGGATTCATACCAAACATTTTCAAGGAAAATCAGTCCGTTTTGTACGACGTCCTGTTAGTGCGACGTAATATCTATCACAGGTCCCTTGATGGTCGCTGTATCCGGATACTATTGTACTTATATCGATAAAAGAGCTTTTTCGGACCATGCTTTAATAAATCATAAAAAAGTAAGTATTCATTCTTTTCATAATTCGGCTCTTTCAAATGTAGATAAAGGATTAAAGAACCAATAACCGTTTGTGCCATAAATATGCCTATAGATTTGACGGAGGTATATCAACACGAAACTCGTAAAAAATCGACGAATTGCGCACTGAGCGAAAAAAAAAACTAATTATTAGTAAGTTTTAGTGAATCCCAGGACAAGGAGATTATATACTAACGGCTCGGTGCATTCGGCCCTTAACATTTTACTGGAAAAAAATTAGGTAGCGTTTACCGTTTAGTGGGTCTCAATAACGATATTACAAACAGACTCAAACTTTTACTCGTTGCGATATGCGAAATACTTGAGAGCTGCAAGAAAATGTAAGTAAATATATTGATTCAAACTGGTTTCAACGTGTTTATTATAATACTTCCAATAAGTACTTTCCGACTTTTAGGGCGCTTCACTGCACCCGTAGTCAAGCGAGAAGACTACCGTAATTATATTTAATGAGGAATTGACTAACAATCGTGGAAACCAAAGATACTATTAAACACTGACAGGTTGAGGTTCTCTTCTTCCATTTAAAGTTACCTGATAATTTAGTTATTTCTCCTCATACGTCAAATTTAAAAATAAATACAAAAAAGCGTTTATTTTTCTCTTTAAATTACAATGGCGTATCGGTAATGGTGGTGTGTGGTGTAATTTAATGAGTACATTTGAGGCAACCTACAAAGGCAGATGTGTTTCGTCTATTTGCACTCCAAACCTACGGTACCCTTACCATGAGTTTGCAATGTTTGCATTGCCGTACTCGCTAGCGACTGCGTAAACGATTTAGTATAGTATGGCGATTCTTAGTTCTATTGCGTAACCGCCAGAGCCAGTGCTGCCGCCGTACTTTTGTCCATACTAAATCGTTTACGCAGTCGCTAGCGAGTACGGTAATGAAAACATTGCAAACTCATGGTAAGGGTACGGAAATCACGCAATACGTAACTAAACGTCAGTCGCAACCTAAACCAACACTCCTTCACAAAGGAAGTCAGTTTGACTTGCCATTTTGCATTTTAATTTGGTAGTCAATTTGTAGCGCCTGCTCACTCGACTTAACCAATTCGATGGCAAGAAAAGCAATGTGTGCTACGCCGTAGAGTGCAGCTGCAATTTTATGCCTTGTAGCGGAAATCTCTAGTACAGAGGCATGCCTCATATTATGTGAATGGGTTGACGAGTCAGTTTTTATTTCGATGCAAAACGTTAGAGCTTCAGAAAGTCCATTGGGATTGATATTTTGGACATGGATATGGACATTTCATTGATTTTTACCGAAGGCTAGGGGGATGGAGAGCGTCGAACAAAAAACGGACCAAATTGAGATTGTAAGATTGTTTTTTTTTTGTTGAACGTTTTTCTTTAAAATGTTATTGGATTATTGACCTTATTATGTAAATGTTCAGTAGCTTATTGAATCAATTTCTTTCATGCAACTTTACCAACTCAAATTATTTCAAGTATATAATGTGCAAAGCGAATTTCGTCCACATATCCACTCAAGTTGAGTGTAGTTCCACTCAAGTTGTAATGAGAGCTCTACTAACGAGGTGATTTGTCGCAACCATTTTGTTTTATATATTAATTAGACAGCCATAATGAAATAGCTTCGTCTGTGGTTTCGCCCTTTTAAAGAGTTAAAGGCTCTCTATTTGCCTGAATCGCGAAATAACTGATGCGGTTAACGACATGTTATTTATTTTTACTAACTTAATAAGGGCTGCTGTTCTCTTTAAGCCACAGTTAGTTGCAACATTTAACTAGATCTTCCTTGTTCTTAAGGTGGTTCGCTTTCCGTACAAAACGTCTTTTGACATTCACAGGCTAGCGGCGTGATATTTCAAGAAACTTATGTAACAAACTTTCTTAGAATGGCTTTTCATTTGCGCGAAATTCCCCGTTTCCTAGAATAAACTTGTATAATCTAGAATAATTCGAAAAAATTGATGTCAAGCGACAAACTAATTTCTCAAATTATTCTAGTTTATACTAGTTTATTCTAGGAAACGGGGAATTTCGCGCAAATGGAAAGCCAATTTATGAATGTTTTTTACTTAAGTTTCTTAAAATATCACTCCGCTAGCCTGCGAATGTCAAAAGACATTTTGTATGGAAAGCGAACCACCTTAAAGGTTTGTATTTAAATGAACACCCTAAGCAAATTATGTACAAAGCATAAATAACTCAAAAACATATTATTGACCTTCTCAAGTAAGTCGGTTATTAAGTTAATAAACCAACAGATCAGAAACGCAAAACCTGACTTTCCCGTTATTGCTTCCGGTTCATTCAGACACGAAACGAAGAAAAATATCGTTCCCGGTAAGTAAGATTGATAGATGGCAGCCGTGGCGAATAAACAAGGGATGCACAGATAAAACATAGCAGCAACGCTTGCCGACGGTTTTAGTCGGTAGTGACTGCCTACGAAGCTGGAGATCCCGGGTTCGAGTCCCGGTCAGGGCATTTATCTGTGTGATGAGCACGAATATTTGTTTCTCAGTCTTTGATGTTTTCTATGTATGAGTTTTATAGTAGATAAAATAATATACCTACCTCTTACGCACTAACAACAAAATGAACTTAAGTAAGTGAATAAAATATCAATTCAATTAATTTTCTTCACTTCAATCACAGGGACCCAAGAGCATACAGATATCACGGAAAATGAAAATCTGATTTCATTTCTAATAATAGAAACGTTCGGGAGAATTGATTGTGTCTGTGTGTAATAGTAGTTTATGCAACTGGTACATAATGAGGGGCATTAAAACACGAGTGTGTTTTACGAAACGAGCCGAAGGCGAGTTTCATAATAAGGTCACACGAGTGTTTTAATGCCTAATTATGTACAGTTGCATACATTACAGCATTATTATTGCATTATTATGTTAGGAAGGGTCGGAAGGGGGCGACCAAGGCGAGGGTATCTTGATCAGATTTCTGCGATACTGAAAAAGGCCAGGTCAGAAGCTCCCGCAACCGACGAGCCTGTATGAGGAGATGTATGGATGTGATTGAAACAAGAGATGTATGTAAGGACCGTAGTACTTGGCGTTCTTTGGTCTCTGCCTACCCCAATGGGATACGGGCGTGAGTATATGTATGTGTGTGTGTGCATACATTACTTTATCTACACACATATTATAACTACTCTAAGATGGGTTCAGAAACTGTAGTAAATAAATACAATAATTGTGTTAATACAACCTTTTTTGCACGGTTGCGGAAATATCGAAATCAGAACTGGCAACCGATACCTAAATGTTATTTTAAAAAGTAAAGATATTCTGATGTGATCATGTCGTTCTAGCTCAAATTTCGTGCGATATATACTAAAAAAACATCGAGCTGACATTTCGCATCGACTGAATTTGAATTTTCAGTGATACTAGAATAGGGACATGTCAACTTTGACATTTAAATTTTGACAGTTTTGTTTGACGTTTAATATTTTAACATCATATATGAGATTAAAATGAAAATAATATTACTGCTGTAGCCTTAGCCACAGATAAGAAAATTGCCATAAATTCATTGAATGTTGAAATGAGAGTCATTTTCTACGGTTTCCGAATGCATATTAGAGGATTTATGATATGTGTGTAGATAAAAGTATTTATATTTCGTTTAGTAAACATGTTATAGAGAAATAATAATAATATATTTTCATCTAATGTAGATTTATTTCGAGACAAGAAAAAACTACTAACATAAACTTATAATAAACTTAAAACTCAAAAATAATTCATCTTGTCTGTAAGTAAATGCTTGTGTAGAAACGGCCTCCCAAATTATATTAGAATTAATAAAGCCTCTTCCTACACGCGCAGTGTTCAGTTACGCCGATAATGAGAATACCACGCGACGAATAAGTGAGTTTGAATTGTACGTGTCGACTTCCCGAGGGATTCGGTTCATCCTTTTCTTATTTCAATTTATACCAATATATTGATATTGGTAAATACAACTTAATCGCGTACAAATTAAATTTGTTTACCATTTTTGAGGTTTACCCGGCGTTTACAATGTGTCTCAACATCCTTGGTATCGAGCTGATTGGCGTAATACTATTATACTATTCTGTGCTGGCGTGAACATTATTCTAGATTGAATATTCCTGCTAATACTATAAATATTTCGTCGTCTAGTACCATAATAACACAAGCCTTATTGAGCTTACTATGGGGGTTAGTTCGATTTGTGTTTTATTAGTAGTTATTCTAGCCGCATACATTTTTCAATCACTGGTATACTAGGGTTGTAGCTAGCCCGACACACAACACTAACAACAATGTATATACGTTGATGATTAATTTATTGCTTTTTTTTATTGATAGACTTTAAGTTTGGCCTCCCATGGGGCCAGTTACTTTTTTGTTAGGGACAACCGCCCGGCACGGCCTTTGGGGCCGAGCCGAAGTATAATTTATTCCAATATTCCAATGTCTACTGGCCAGAGCTGATAGCCACAGGAAAATGTTCACATGAATCGTTGCAGAGGATACAGCGCCATCTAATGGCAAATTCGACCAACGTTTTTTGACACTGACGCTTAGGCGACTTCCTGACTTGGCGGGGCGGGATCGATATGTGACATTTTCTTCTTTGACGTAAACTTACTGACGTCGCAACTTGACATAATACTGTCAGTATTACGTTTGCGCAGTAGTAATATCATGCGCAGAAACGGAGCACTACCGCCTTCGCATCGTCCCGCTACCGCGCATCCCGCGCCAGTCAGGAAGCACTCATTTAAATGTAGGGGCGTAGTAAAAAACGGTATCGCGTCGACTGACAGCTGACACTGACATTTGACACTTTTCTCACATCGTACTGCCTCCGCACCGACAAATCAGGAAGTCGCCTTAGGAGTAATACGCGGATCAGCAGCGGCCAACATTTCTGTTGATGTTTATCGAGCTGTAGGTTGTCATACAATTACACATTTGTGTGTATTATTCCGTGGCATCTTTTCCTTGTATGTAAGCCATTAGGGCACCTTTCTCGCGAAACAACAAACGGTCAAGTCGGCGGGGTTAGTGCGTCGTTACCTTTTACGCAAATTGCGGTTGTCGGCAGAGGTCAGCATTAGAGCGGCAAAAACACAGGAACTGCCAAATCGAAACAGTGTAAGTCTTGATTTCATCGTATCAGAATACAACGCTTTTTATTACAAGAAATCGGATTGTTGCGCCATTTATTGAAGTACAACAGTGAAATTGTCTAAAATGTTGATTTCTTATTCGAAATTATTTGAAGATTCTTAGAAAAACAATTGTGACTCAAATTAATTTTGCGGATATTATGATTTCAAAGTAATCAACAACAAAAAACATAAAATTTTCAGTTATCATTATATAAACTTGTTAAATAAAATAATTACTTATACTCTTTTTACTTTATTGAATGTAGGTATATAATATATAGGAACATTACATCTCTGAAAATAGGTTGTTTATTTACAAGTGTCTCGAAAGGTTTAGTTTTTCAAGGGAAGGAATTTATTAAATTTCATTATTAAGAATCATTGTAGCGAGCTATAATTCAATTTCTGTTGGTTATTACAATATTAATTGCTTACATACTATTTTTTTCGTTTTTTTTACAAAAACATTATTGCAATTGGTAACAAAAAGGTGTCGTAGTTTCCTCAGTCTATAAATTTTCGTATAAAAACTTTCTTAGTAATCCGGATAAAAAATTAAAAGTCAGAACTTAATAAAGACAAAAAAAAACATATTATTTGTTAGATTATATTTACCGCCATCTAGCGAAGTGAATGGAGCGCTCGTGGTCCAGCGGCGCCTGCGTGCCGCAAGCGGTACGCAAGGTTAAGCAATGTCGGGCGGCGTCAGTACATAGATGGGAGAGGTGACCGCTTTGAGTGGTTACTAACTGAGCGCTCCCGTGCTTAGGATGGCACGTTGAGCCGTTGATCCCGGCTGCTGTCTATGACAGCAGTCGTTAAGCCAAGTTCGAGGCCTTTGGGCGGCTTGAAATTTCTAACAGTCAAGTTGCCCACTCACTTGACAAAGGGGGGTCGACATCCGTAGGGAAAGTACCCACCGCTACCCTACAAGTGACCCCTGGGTGGTTCTAAAAGTGCAACAAAAACTGGCAACCGTACTGTCTCCTCGAAGATCTCACGGTTCGAAATAAATGTCATACGATAAATAGATAAATTAGATTTTTGGATGCTTGCATGAAATGGCCATTTGCATGTAATGAAACCAGAAGAATTATCCACTTCAAAAAATTTAGCAGTATTCTTATTTTTGTGTACAGAAAATTAAATATTTTCTTTTACACCACTATGCTACTTGGCCACTGTTGGGCCATTTTTTACGAAAAGTTGTACATTCGACTTTTTTTAATTGAGATAAAATTGGGTTTTTTCGTAAGCACTTTTGAATGATATAGGGGAAAAAATTGACCCATTTTTTTTTTATTCCATTCCGTTACCGTTTTCATACTAAGCTTGTATCGTAATGCTTGTATGGTGGTGGTAACGGAATGGAGAAACTGGAAATTGTATGAAAAATTTGGGACACTTTTTTTCTCCTATTAGGTTCGAAAGTGCTTTCGATTCTGAGTAGAAAAAAAACCCGATTTTATCCAAATAAAAAAAAAGTCGAGTGTACAACTTTCCGTAAAATGGCCCTGTTACGTAACACATAGAGTTGAGTGTGAGTAAGCGCGGGGTCAAAAAGCTATGAACGTGTTGTAATTCAAGCTTTTTCCAAAAAATCAAACCATTTCGTTAGACATGTACAGTCAACCAATTTGATTTCTGGGCCACTTCGTACCTTGTCACAGTGAAAATCAATATGAAAGCCGTAAGACATCTCATATACGAATGTCACAGTGACAAGGTACGAAGTGGCCCAGAAATCAAATTGGATGACCGTATCTGGGATGAGTGAAATAGTTAAATTATTTTGAGATTTTATAGTGGTCTTTGTTTCTCCCCGAGCCCTCGTGTATGTACCTACCTATATAAAAACCTTTATTTTACATGAGTTCAATTCAACTTCTCCTTCAGCGAGGCAACAGGCATAATAGCGTAGGTACGTAGTTAGACTTTTCACCTTTCTAAGTCCTTGAAATGTTACATGTAGGTTATCGAACGACTCACTGGAAATCTAAGTTATTATACTTAAACAAAAAACAATAAAGCCATGCAAATAGTCACAACTTATTTTAAATTTTGCGGTTTGTGGCCGGTTTCTATGCATAATAAATTTGTCTGAAGTCCTTGTGCGTTATATTTATTTATTCTCATTTTATAAAAGCTGAGCTAAGTGAAAGAAATCCCTCTTAGGTAAGACTTCCAATTTGTACAATTACATTAAGTATATCTTGATTTGTTTTTTTTTTGTAAATAATATTTGTATAGGTATTGAAGTATAAATAAGACGGCCTGTTTATTTGCCTCTAATTATTGTGATTTTTTCCTGTACTGTGTCCTATAATAATTGAGGTATATATATTCAATAAAGAGTATAATATGACAAAAACCAAAAACGCGAACAAGTTCAATAATTTTAGAAGGAAAATCTAGTAAAAACTAATGATCATTAATTTGTGCTCAAACCCTGGGTGGGTTGCAAATAATTATCTCGCTCTATGACTTAGCAATTAACCATCCCGCTGTCTACGAAGCTCGGTGCTTAGTTTTCGTAAATATTGATGATTATTAAGACCGTGTACATTTATAAGGACACACACCGTGTACATTTTTCTCAGGTTTGAGAACTTATCATTGTACAACTATTAAATCAAAAATCATTGTTAAAGATGGAAGGGATTTAAAGATCCAACCAAAAACAGCGAAAAGAGAAAATTTTAGCAAATCGTGTTTCCACTGTTTAGTGACTGGAAGAGTAGTTCAAGATTAATTACTTACTGAAAGACCAGATATTTAATCACTATATAGATGTTGAGATCTATGTCGATAAACATTGTCAAATTTGCATATGTGGGCTCTTAATATACCTGAAATAGTTCAATAGCAATCATTCTCTAAGTTAATAACGGATTATTCCCCAATCAAGTCGCAAGCCAAAAGCTAGTGTCTTATAAAAAAAAACAGGTATGTAATAACCTATGAATAAAGAACTATTTAGTTCTTTATTAACACCAACCCTCACACTCACGCTACTGTATCACTTACACTGACAACAACCCTTCACGTAAATGCAAGTTCGCAACTCCGCCAGAACCGCTCGTCATTCTACTCCACTTACAAAATGAGCTACACGACATAATGACGTCACATAACATTATACCGCGTGATAAATGATGGAGCTCTTAGCGGCGTATTCTGCTTCGACGTCGTAACTCAATCGGGCATGACAATTTTGTTCGGTAAAAGCGTAGTATAAAGAGTCAGGGGTATACTTTCCTAGGGAGTATATTTGTAAGGATTTTATCGACGCGATACGAATTGGTCTTCATTTAACCTTCGACGCAGTGAAAAGTTTTAGGGCAAATATTTATATTTAATGCTATGTTATATAAGTTTAGCGCACGCTGATATTTAAGGCGATTATGTCGATTGAAAGAGTCACCCTTTGTTTTTCGATCACGACAAAACGGGATGCAACCCTCTCCGAGAATGGCTTTTTAGACAAGTCTCGTTAAATATCTGACTGTGTGCAGGTTTATTAAATTTCCTCTTGTCAGTACCTAGATGAGGTAAAATACCATCATATTAACGTAATCGTGTCTTTTAATAATGCGTCGTTTTAGTAGGCTGAGTAAAAAAAGGAAAATATAGACCCAACTTTGGATTTCTTTTCTATCGAGAAAATTTTAAGCAATCATGTTCGGCTATTGTCGCACCACAATCATATAGTCAAGAATCATAATTATATCTAAAAATCAGACCCTATTGTTTCCTCGTCTGTGCAGAACAGCATTTTAAAGTTTCTAAATTTCTCGTAGTAGCGCCTTAAGGCTTTTTGAAACTGAAAAAAAAACCAAACCGGTGAGATACGTGACCCACGTATTTTTTAGTTTTCAATTTTTATTGACTTAACCATAAGTAAAACAAGCCTTTGAAATATTTTTTTCGTCATGCAGTCTTAATACTTGGCCAAGGCTTGTTCCAGTTCCGACATGCATAAAAAAACTGTCGTGTCTTTTAAATAAAACAAACTCATTGCAACGGTTTTTGAAACTACAGATATAATACACACGTTACACACGTACAACACACGTAACACACGTAATACATACGTTACATGACATTTAATAATATAAGTTACCATTTAAATCATTAAACTCACTGGCGCTTTGCAAGTAAGATCACCAATTATCGTTAGCCCAATATTTATAACACGACCATTTTGCTAGTCTCCCATTTCAACTTTTAACTGACTTATCTAGACCAACTCCCTTTAGAGAGCGCGTTTGAAAACTATACAATTCCAGTGAAATATTCCAACACAAACCGTGAAACATTTTCATGTTTCCTGTACAACGAAATGGATATACATAATACAAAGACACATCGGTTCGGTCGATAGATATCAATGCATTTTTTGCATTTAACAAAGTGTAAAACTGTAGCTAAACGAATTTAAATAAACAGAAAAACATAAAAAATCTTGTTATATCACAATAAAACGTTGACATTATATTCACAAAGTCCTCGACGCGGCATAAAAATGAAAATGTTTTCTTACCGTCGCGGATTCATGAATACAGTTAAATACATTCGTGTCGAGCGAAAATAACAACGACATTATCGAATGAACTCTTTTTATTCGCAACACGATTCAATATTCCGTCCAGAAATCGCTATCGGTTTAAAAACGAATGCTAAAACGGATCGCATAAATTTGCATGACAAACGCCGCACCGAGGACATTACTTTTTTTTAAGAAAAATATGACGACCTTCCCTCGGAGTTTCCAGGTCTATTTCCATAAATAATAAATAACGATCGAGGACGAGGCAAAAAGCATTCTCTATATTTATTTTGTGCGCGGATTTGATCCACTTATCGGCCCCGATCAAGGGGCGTCAGCTGAGCGGCCGCGTGTTCTTCGAATAGTTTGTGTCATGTCATAACATAACTATTGGATGATGCGTATGTTTTGCAGGATGTTATTTGATTATGATTATTGAAATACTGATGAAGTAATGACATTTATGTTTTTTAGGGTTCCGTACCCGAAGGGTCCAAACGGAACCCTATTGCTGTCACTCACGCGTCCGTCCGTCCGTCGGTCACTCAGGTTTTACAGCCAAACGGTTGGAGCTACAGTCTTTAAATGTTCACAGTATAGGCATCTTGGTGGCCCAAACCCATAAAAATAGTCATAATTAGATTTTTAATGAATAGTTAAAATTTATTTTGGAATTATTTTCCCATACAGAAACACGAACGAAAACAAACCAAATTAATTTTGCGGTTGATCCGGAACCTTAAAATAATGTGCGCAGTCTGACTTGCACTTGGTCGGTTTTTTAGGGTTCCGTACCCAAAGGGCAAAACGGGACCCTATTAATAAGACGCCGCAGTCCGTCTGTCACCAGGTTGTATCTCAAAAACCGTGATAGTTAGACAGTTGAAATTTTCACATATGATGTATTTCTGTTGCCGCTATAACAACAAATACTAAAAAAACAGAATAGAATAAATATTTAAGGGGGCTCCCATAACAAATGTGATTTTTTTGCCGTTTAAAAGATAATGGGACGGAACCCTTCGTGCGCGAGTCTGACTCGCACTCGGCCGGTTTTTTAATAACATAAACAATCATACTATACGACCCACCAGCAGACAGCCACTGACTCGATGGGTTGACGATATCAGGAAAATTTCGATTTTATAAGACTAAACGACCGCTTTAGCTTAGTTGGTAGCAGTGACCCTGCCTATGAAGCTAGAGGTCCCGGGTTCGAATCCCGGCCAGGGCATTTATTTGTGTGATGAGCACGAATATTTGTTCTTGGGTCTTGGATGTTTTCTAAGTATTTAAGTATATATTTATCTATATAAGTATGTATATCGTCGCCTCCTGTGCACAAGCTTTGCTTAGTTTGGGACTAGGTTGATTGGTATAAGATTGTCCACAAATATTTATTTATTTATAAATAGATCTTTACCGGGACGAGCGACGTATTCTTAGACTGGCAACTGCTCAGCGGTGAGTGATTGCGGGCTGATGAATATGACGATAACATTTACATATTATGACTACGTTGTACGCTTCAATTTGAATAAAATAGTGTGCGTAATAAATGCTCTATAGTGATATAGGGCGACATATTCATCGTAACAAAAATATCATCAATGTAACTAGCCTACACATCAGTGCGGGTCCATACAAAAAACTCCTCTCATACATACAAGAATACGCACTTTGTACAGGCCATAAGTCCTTTCAAACTCAATGTGGATTGAAAACTTTATTATGACAAACTTTTTTTAGGGAATACTTTAATACAATGCTTCTATTTTAAAAACCTATGCTAAAAAAAAGCCTATTCACAACAAAAAACAATGTAGTGCTACAGAAAAAAGCTAATTATTTACTGTATTAGTTAAAACATTGCTACAGCAAAGCCCAGAGGGATGATCCACAGTTTGAAATCAGACACTGAACAGGCATGCCCTTACCGAGAAAATTAAATAACATTTAGTAACGGAGTGTTCTTCGTTGCCGAGTTTAATTAGTGAAGAGGGCGAACTAGATATAATGCTATTCATTTCTGCTATTGTTTATTATAATCATTAAAGCATTCGTTACAAACAGTTTGCATAATAGTCAAGTCCAGCCACTTTCTGTGTGTAATACAAGTAGTTAAGGTGGTTCGCTTTCCATACAAAACGTTTTTTGACATTCTGAGGCTAGCGGCGTGATATTTGAAGAAACTTATGTAACAAACTTTCTTAGATTGGCTTTTCATTTGCGCGAAATTCCCCGTTTCCTAGAATAACCTTGTATACTCTAGAATAATTCGAAAAAAATGATGTTACGTAATACTCACGTGACAAACTAATTTCTCAAATTATTCTAGAATCTAGATTATACAAGTTTATTCTAGGAAACGGGGAATTTCGCGCAAATGAAAAGCCAATTTCTGAATGTTTGTTACTTAAGTTTCTTAAAATATCACTCCGCTAGCCTGCGAATGTCAAAAGACGTTTTGTATGGAAAGCGAACCACCTTAATTTAACAGAGACTTATACTATAATCAGATGTATTAATTGTAATTATGTGTTATCCAAGTAATTATATTTTATATTGGTTCTTTATTTCTTTCTTTCAATATTTGGACACATTTTATACATTAAAAATCAATAAAATACGTAATTAATAAATGTTGTTTGTTGCTGCTGCTGTTTTGTTGTGCTGTTTTGATTATGTGTGTACAGTTAGCAAAAGTAACTACGCATATGAAGAGGTCAAGAGCTCTTATTCCCTTGCAATAAAGACTTTCGACGTCTTCATATACTTTTGATACTAACTGTACTATAGGTAAATGTAAATACCTACCTACTGCACCTGTACTGTGCACTGTATTGTGTAACTGATTCATTTGTGCGACGTGTGCAATAGAGTATTTGTAGGTGTTGTATTTTATTGTTAAGCACTTACAATGTAATGCTCCCGTGCTTTGGAAGGCACGTTAAGCCGTTGATCCCGGCTGCTGTCTATGGCAGCAGTCGTTAAGCCAAGTTGGAGGCCTTCGGGCGGCTTGAAAAACTTCTAACAGTCAAGTTGCCCACTCACTTGACTAAGGGGGGTCGAAGTTGCACCACATCCGTAGGAAAAGTACTACCCTACAAGTGACCCCTGGGTGGTGCTATAAAAGTGCAACAAAACTGGCAACCGTGTCTTGTCGAAGATCTCACGGTTCGAAAATAATTACCATACGATAAATAAATAAAAGGAAATTCTTTAATTGATTGTTATTTCGGTGGGTTGAACAAATGACCGCTTACATTGCAGCTATAATGATGTAGTAGCAATACGATAAGTGTGGAATTTATACACACAAAATATGAACATGAAATGAACACATATTGTAAATGAACATGTTATTGCAGATTATATTTATAAATAGTTAAACGTGCAGTTGCCCCAGCTGTTGTAGTATAATATTCCTTACATAAATCTGAAAGTTTCCTAATACCTGTTTAATATTGGCACGAATCAGTCATGCGATCATGCCCAGCCGAGCTTTATTGCCGAGCACTCTAAACGGAAGCATCGGTGAATCGATCCTTCACCAGAGCAAATATAGGTACAATATGTTTAGCTTTTTAAGCGTTTGCCCTATTTATTAAAGACTAGATTTTACCCGCGAATTTGTCTACTTAGAGTTCATTCATCGCGTTAGAATTCATTGTTATTCTTTTATTTCAGGGGCTTACCTAGTTATTGCTCTTTCATTCAATTTTCTACCCTCTTAAGGGATGATTTCCGTGATAAATGTCATCTCCCGGGACTCACGCTATCTCTATACCATATTCCATCGAAATCGGTTTAGCGGTTTAAGCGTGAAGTAGTAATATACAGGCGGACAGACACACTTTCGCATTTATTATATTAAGTATAGGTAGGATATTCTGTTTTAGTATCGATTAAAAGCTAGTTTTTGCCTCCGACTTCGTCCGCATGGGACTTGTACATCGATAATATTAGTATGGACTAAAGAACGACTGAGATTGAACGACTAGAGTTATAAACCGAAGCAAATCTTTTCAGGAAGCATCTGAGTCTTTCCGGGCCAAATCTTACATCAAATCTCAGCTAAGCGAGATCCGCCACTGCTTCTGGTTCTGCCACACTAGGCCACTCGCTTTCTGATTTGGCGGGGCGGGATCGATATGTGACATTTTCTTCTTTGACGTAAACTTACTGACGTCGCAAAGATTCCCACTTGGCGGAATACTGTCAGTATTACATTTGCGCAATAGTAATATTATGCGCAGAAACGGATCAGTACTGCCTTCGCATCGTCCCGCTACCGCGCATCCCGCGCCAGTCAGGAAGCACTCATTTAAATGCAAGGTCACAGTGACATTTGACAGTTTTTTCATATCGTACCGCCTCCGCACCGACAAATCAGGAAGTCGCCTAAAGTCATGATAAGGGTACTGTTGCTAATGTTGCCATCTATTCTGCTCACATTACTAATCTACTCGCGGAATTAAAAACAACGCTCTGCACTTTGACGCACCCCAAATAACCGAAATAATAATTGTTTAGCGTTAACTACATAATAAAAGTTCGTAGATTAAGCCAACTTGAATTTGTCTTGTAATTGTTCATACATATAGATCATGAAATAATAAATCTAAATCTGTATCATTAGAGGGACTGAGGAGAGATACTTAATTACTCTCTGATTATTATGATAAAGTTAGGCTTAACATAAGATAAATAAATAATTGCTTGTAATCCGTAAAAACAAAAAAGCGGCAGGTCCCTCCCTAATCCTTAGTACCTACAAAAAGTACTGAAGTTAGGAGTGGGAGAAATAAAAAGCATTTTAATGGACTGGGGTTTCAAGTAAACATAATTAAACTCGGTCCTTCGGACAAAAAAGTAATTAAAACTAGTAATGTTTAATGCGGGTTTAAAAGTGCAAAACATTTTAAGTTTAAAACTAACAGTAAGAGGGTTATTAAAATAATTAATGATGCAAAGCAGCCAGTCAGTTTTGAACATAAATAATTTACAGTTAGCAAATTATTAAGAATAATTTCGCGATATTCTGACAATACGCTTTAGTTTTAAAGATGGGAGAGTTAATAAGCATAACAAAGCCCGCAACTGGACGGACTTAAAAAAGGATTGAGGGAGTTTAATCCATTATAACAATGCTAATGTAAGCGATTCAAAGCCTTAATTATTCAAGGAACTATTTATCGAGCGCCGTTAAAGTTTTATGTGAACTATTATTTTCATTGTGAACTATTTTTATCAGGCCACTAGTTCATCTTTGACCGAGTGAAACGAAGGCCTTAGTTTTAGCTTCGACAAAAATGCTTTCGTATGTCCGGGTTTCCGGTTGTTCTCCTCTACAGGTCGCATTTCTTAACCGATTCTCGTGAAATTTTGTGAGCAGGTACGAAAATTAAAAGAACGATTCTTGTCGACACAATTTTTGGAAATTTAAAAAAACAAACTTTTTATATTTATATTTATATATTTTTCTGCGGCCGTTTTTTCCTCTACAGGTCGCATTTCTCAAGCGATTCTCGTGAAATTTTTTGAGCAGGTTTAACGACTACATAGAATTTTTTGGTCGAGTCACTATTTGGAAATTTAAAAAAATAACTTTTTTATCAATGATTTTGTGATTCTCCGGCCGAATTTCGATTTGTTCACCACTAAAGGTCGCATTTCACAACCGATTCTTGTGAAGTATTGTGAGCAGGTTGTTTGATTACATAGAATAATTATTCATGTCGAGTTATTAAAAAATTTTAAAAAATTCAATGGTTTGTCCTATTCTACAGTAATTCTCAACCGATTCTCGTGAAATTTTGTAAGCAGGTTCAAATATTAACGTAGTTTTTGGAAATTAAAAAAAAACACACGAGGTCTACAGCTCACAGAGCCACTAGTTTAGTTTACAATTTGTTTCTCACACAATTATTCTATCGCAAAGGTCTAGGTTGGGTGGCAATGTGTAGGGAGTGTAGGTGAGTTAAGAGCAACCAACAACTCCCCAAGCAACTAGCAACTAGTCAAATCCAATTAAAATTTGATTCAACATGAATTATATTTTAGCATTAAAAGTTTTGAGATATACTTTTCGCATACCAATTTTATATGACACGAAGCACATTCGAATGTGAAACACATATTCACGTTGACCATCTGAGCGTTCCTATACAAACAAAAGTACGAACAATGGTCACTGGAAGGGCGTAGGTTTTATTTACTGTGTAGAGCAAACTAGAATTGTGTGTGCAAATAACTTGGTATTGTAAGTCCCAATGTGTGGGTATTTTTTTAGTCTCTGTATTGGTGTTTTTGTACAAATTTCTCGAGGTATCCATGTGTTTATCTAGATGTCTCGAAATCGTAAGTATAATTTGATCCATTGATTTATCATATTGTTACCACTTGTCAGCAGTAGGTCACCGTCATGTAGGCTATCTGATTTGTGATGATAGCCTGCATAATGCATATGAGAACGGAGTACTTGAAATCTAAATTTGAGTCCAATAAACAATTTAATAACCAAAAAGATCAAAAATCTTTAGAACAATACTTGGATACCGACTTCATTCCCCATCGGCCGTAAAACCCGACTTCAAAATGGTCTAACATTTTCAAAGGACAATGGTACCGTATATGTCAGTTGCAGTGGACACAGCCGGCTGAAGGCTTTAATTATTCGATTAGTCGTGATTCCCGTCACAGCGGGCAACCATTACACACGCAAATTGGCCAACTACTGTGACTGATTCAACTACAGGGTCTACAGATTCCTTTCACACTTAACTTGTTTCCATTTCGTTCTAAAGTTTTTTCCTGGTTTATATCATTATCAGCCTGTGGAGTAAAAGCCTCTTCATGGTCACGCCAGTCTGCCCTGTTTTGTGCTTGTCTCATCCACGATTTCCCCGCCGAGTGCCAAATGTCATCGCACCAACGCGGTGGTGGTCTCCCCATGGATATATGTCCCAACCTTGGCCACCACTCCAACGTACTTACGTACGGGGTAGGGAGGGGTTATATACGTACTTATTTTTAAACCTAGTTGCATCACAAAAATAAGTAATGGTACTAACGTACAAAAGTCCCACTGTTAACAAATCCCCAATTTACAATCCCAAATAACAAACTTTGACCACACCAAGTGAATGACGCGACCGTCCGGTGGCAATGCGTGGCAGCCACCGAATGGTACCACCTACGGATGTACTTGCAGTGGCGTGGCGAGCTGACGGAGTGAGACCCCCCTGGTTGCGTATAAGAAGTAATGTCCAAATGAAGGTTTGAATGTTTACCCGTTTTCTACAGCTCTAATACAAGTCAGTCATTAGGGGCAAACAGATTCTAAAAGTTGGTGCAGAGTAAGTGCTCAAAGTTAAGAATGTAAGACAGACGTACGACTGATATGTATAAACCTATACAATACATACATAATTACTTATCAATACTTGTTTACAAACATATAACGTTATTCTTATTAATTGCTTGCGTCGACAATTCTATTTTGTAAAATTAAATCGCCCTCTCTTCTGATTTCCCCATTTTATTTCATACAACTGTGAAATGACGAGCCTTAAATTGGAAATACAATATGATACTAATTATTGACATGATATTTGACGATCGTGATGTAAATTTGTATAACTTTGACTGCCTTTGACTCTAGGCAAATTTATATTGTAATTAATATCATGAAATAAACGGATCGGAAATCTATATGAACTAGCGTATATAGTTAAATATTAGATCTTCTGTTGTATGTCAGGGAAAATCTTTGCCATCAGCTACGAGAGTAGTCCTATAAAAACAATATCAGCCAATGTACCCAAGTACAATATAACGGTAATAAATTATACAAATGGAACTAGCCAAAAGCGATAACGATAGCGATAACGATAATATAAATACGATGATATAAACTCCGACACACATATTGATTGTCATCACACAAATATTGGTCATTACCGGGAATCAAGCATAGGACCTTAATAAGCTACATAGGCAGGATCAATAACCCCCATGATAATAAGCCGGTCTTCTTTGGAGGTACTTTTTTATTACAATCTAATCAACTTAAACCTCACTACGATTATAAGAGTTGCACGCGGGCACTCACTGGCCACTTATTTAGTGCCCGGGTATATCCGGGTACCCGTGTACTCGGGTAACTAATTTGTGTGTTTACCCAGTGGCAATGCAGTGCAAGTTTCAATGGCGGAATGTAGCGAATTCCCGCGACGCCGCGCCAAGTATTCGAGGATTTAATCTAACTTACTTTATCTACCGTCATTCAGTTCGTAGTGTCATTAAAATAAGTATTTAGCAGATTATTGTAGTTTGAGTTTAATTGAACTTAATTTAAAACTGATAGGACGGATGAATAAGGTTACCTGCTGTAGTATATATTGGGTTCTTGGTTTTTAGGCCACCATAGTTTAAAATGCGCTGTGCTGACAAGGCGATTTAAGCATAACCAAGGTCCTTAAGTGATAAATACATGTATATAACACCCACGCAGTTGCAATCCATACTTAATATTATAAATGCAAAAGTGTGTCTGTCTGTCTGTTTGTTTGTTACCTTTTCACGCTTAAACCGCTAAATCGATTTAGATTAAATTTTGCATGGAGGTAGTATGAGTACCGGGGAAGGACATGGGATACTTTTTATCCCGGAAATCATCCCTTAAGGGTGTAGAAGTTTGTACGGAAGAGCGATAACTTGGTAAGCACTTGATATACAAAAATAACAATTAAATTCTATCGCGATAAACGAGTTCCACGCGGAAGAAGTCGCGGGCAAAAACTAGTTGTTTGTTTATACATAGTAGTTTTAAAGTGGGTTCGAGATTACTGTCGATAAGAATTTTTTTACTAAT
Organism: Cenopis cana; assembly: GCA_951800055.1. NCBI lineage: Eukaryota > Metazoa > Arthropoda > Insecta > Lepidoptera > Tortricidae > Cenopis > Cenopis cana. Next base: position 22,086,254 of record OX637477.1, on the reverse strand, counting down.
GCATTCTCATTCGATGTAAATTTTCTTTTTCGCTTTTATTTCCACCGGGTGAAATAATCGCCATACGATAAATAAGTATGTGATGTTTCTTATTATTATTATTTTAATACGTTCGCTGGCAGTACGTCGCTAGGCGGGAAATGTGTAAACGTGTAAAATATAAGGATTGCGAACATTTTTATATATTTATATAAACATTGGTTGAACGTTGAACGCCATATGTAATTGCATGAAAAAACCGGCAATTTTGTAAAAAAATTGTAATGCTGCTTTGATTTTATTTTATTTAAGTACTTGTATTAAGAAAGTCATCTAACAAATCGGTTCGTTTGTGTTCCGACGTGGCATTAAAAATACGGATCCATAAAAACCACGTGATTGTGGCCATATTAATATCACAAAGAAGACAAATAAGGCAAAACCCGAATCACTTCAGGTTTATTCAGCGTACCCACTTACGGTGAAATGAGGCCCGTGTACCCGGTTATCCGGCACTCGTAAAAACCCGAGTAGCATGGAACTACCGGGATATTAATATTATCTTAGCAACATGGCTCCAATAATGCGGCGTACGGGCATGTTATGATGTTACATTTATGAGTTTGTTTGTGCCGTCTTTTTAGGAAATTGTTTTATGAATTCATTCTAATACTTTAAAAGGGAAAGGCTACACGCTTGAAATATACTAACGGATAATGGAGAACCCGTTTTGAGAACATTTGATGCGGATTTTTTTTTACAATAAAGCAATAGGGATGTTGACTCAAAATTTATTTAATCTCCATACGAAAGAATATATATAACTATGCCAAAAAGTGAAAATCCTATTCAAATATCTCAAAAAATAACGAAACTACAACCGTTAGAATGTTTTTAGTTAGAGAGAGAAAACGCTACAGGTCAGTGACGTCACTGACCTCGAGCGCCATAGTAAATGACGATCGTTCAATACAACGGGTCGTTTTGCGGAAAAGGGACAGAAAATGCCCCCTCCTAAAACTTTGAAGACTTATAATTATGTAATTATTTATTCTTTTGGATTACTTTTTTCACTATTTGATAGAGAATTTGATCCTTTTTCGAGAAAATTCGGATTCATTGATTTTCTTATTTGGTGTCAACATCCCTATTATTGCTTGCTGCAGCCGGAGTGCACTCACTGGAGTGCAAATTCAGGTGTATAAACTACTCGCATGGTCGTGTCGGATGTTTTCTCTGGATTTTCCCCAGGCTACTCTGGCCTATAAAGCCTCAGCAGGCAGGCTTAGGCAAAAAAAAAATTTGGGTACAGCGAAATGTCATCTCTCGAACCTCCCTTTCAGAAAAGACCGCAGCCATACTTAATAACTTTAACGATGAAATCAGTTCAAAATAAATAATAAATAAATTAAAACACGATTGACACTTTTGTTTTCAAGACCGTTTAAAAACAAACATTCATACATATGACGACCGCTTTAGCTTAGTTGGTAGTGACCCTGCCTACGAAGCTGGAGGTCCCGAGTTCGAATCCCGGCCAGGGCATTTATTTGTGTGATGAGCACGAATATTTGTTCTTGGGTCTTGGATGTTTTCTATGTATTTAAGTATCTATTTATCTATATAAGTATGTATATCGTCGCTTAGTACCCATAGTACAAGCTTTGCTTAGTTTGGGACTAGGTTGATTTGTGTAAGATTGTCCACAAATATTTACATTTATTTATTTATTCGTTTCCAATTACATGAAAATATTGGATAAGTTATCCGGAGAGAAGACCAGGTCTCCCAGGAGAAACATATAACATCGTAAAAAAACGTCACGTTTCAACTGCCAATAAGCCAAAACGCCACTTATTTAAACCGGCAGCCGCAGGCGTCAGGCTCCCCTCAAAATATTAAACGTCACACTTTAAAGCTGCTTGTTATTCAACCCAGCAACTCCACCAATAATTATTACTCGCACGAAACAGAAACGTCTTGTGTGACTATCACGGTCCACAACTTACGACATTGTTGAATCGAGGTTGAAATTATTGCACGCTGCATTGTATTGAAAGCCAATGTCGTTTGTACACTACGGCATTGCAGCTACCGCTGACAAACGTGACATGCCATCAGCTTCGACCTTATCCATTCGAGATAAGGACCAAATTGGCTTGTGAGAAGGTATTGATAACGCCACCAGAATAGCAATACCGTGACCGCGCATACATTACATTATAATACATTAAAAACAGCCGGCGTCGATTTATTAATTCGACGTGATAATAGCGAGATTATCTCGCAGATAACTTGATGGCGATTTTAAAATTATTCTGTAATGAGGTACTTACTCATTTTTATTTAATGCTCCAATTCAGGTTATATCATTTCAAT